>OX457024.1:59895366-61095366 GCA_949752745.1 Protula sp. h YS-2021
AGAGAGAGAGAGAGAGGGCATAGAAGGAGAGGAGAGAGATATTTCAAATAATATTTTTCCCCAAAGATATATATTCAATAAAAAATAGAATATGAAATAAGGGTATGGTATTGTGGGAAAGCCATTTTGTATGCTTTAAGACGGATAGGCATTTTGTAAAGCAACATACCACAAAAATGCATGATTTTTTTAGCAAATTATTATACAGGAAATAAATAATCCAAACTGTATACACAAGTAAAGATCTTTGCGAAAGATAATATACAGACACAGCCATAGTACACACCATAAAAAGATACATATTGGCCCCAGTCATTGATACTTGAACGTAATTTAAGCAAAACGTTACTTGCAATTATCTGTTTGAGAAAATCGAGCCTGTTTGTAATCAGCTGGTGTAATGTTTCTGTGATATCATATCGAAGTTCAGAACTTTTCTTCACTGAAATATAGGGTAGCGTTTGCAAAGTGGTATGTTTAAATGGCAACGTGTATTTTCAATGAACAGTTAACCGCGTATTGATTGAATTGCGGAAATTAAAGAACCCTCATTATTTCAATCATCTCTGTTATTTAATTTTATAAGAACTGTCTTTTTCACAAAGGAAGGGAGTTGTCCTGTACCTTGTTGTGCCAGGACCAAATTAGACTGGTTCCCTAATTTTTGTTATGCTCTGCCAGAACTTTCATCGCGGGACCAGTTAATGCATCTAGATGCTTAAATTCTTTTTTTTTTTTTTTTGTTCAAGCAATTTTTTCTCGCAATTTTCGAGCTCAATTCAAAGCAGTTTATTCACCTTACAGAGTACTTAATGTTTTCGTGTCTGATAGTCTACGTGATTTTATTTACAAATGTTTTAAGATGTAAAAAGTTGCTGATATTTGAAATTCTGGTATCTGAAAGCATTTAACAACAACAACAACAACAAAAAACACTAAAAAAAGAAAGAAAGAAAGAAAGAAAGAAAGAAAGAAAGAAAGAAAAAAGACCTGATTTCAGAATCGTCCGGTCTCAACCCTTAAGAACCCGAAAATAAATTGGTGGAGTTTTGGAGAAATGAAGTAGAGACCCGAAATTGGGAGCCCCAGTCCAGTTGCCACGGTGGTCTTATTTGTGGGATTTTGTTCATAATGGAAAGCACCTAGAACGGACCTTTTGAAAACTGGTCCTATTTGCTGAGGGATCTCGTTTGTCGGGTGGTCTCGTTTGCGGGATTGTCTCGTTTGCGGGATGGTCACGTTTGCGGGGTGGTCTCGTTTGCGGGATGGTCTCGTTTGCGGGATGGTCTCGTTTGCGGGATGGTCTCGTTTGCGGGATGGTCTCGTTTGCGGGGTGGTCTTATCCCACGGTTGCCCTGTACATCACTTTTTATAACAGCCATGGTTTTTTTATCACATAAATCTTATTGATTTTTAATTAGCTATTTTTGTTATGAGGGAATGGGATTGATTTATGCTGCGTCACGAAAGGAGAAGAAAGAAAGGGAAAGGTAGAAAGAAGAAAAGACAACTAAAGGAACCAAAGAAGTGAAGCAAAGACTAAAGAAAGAAAGAAAGAAAGAAAGAAAGAAAGAAAGAAAGAAAGAGGAGAGAAGAGAGAAAGAAATACATTTTTCGTATCTACAGCTCCTCCGAAGTCAGTTTTCAATTCAACGTTTTTTTTACCAAACGACATTGAACTGATTTGTGCGGGTGGAAACGGCGCAGTAATTTACATAACACACATTGCAATAATCGCAGCAAGCACTCGAGTGTACGGCTGGCTGTGCTACTCCAAGGCTTCCTCAATGTAGGGTTCAACATCTATAACAATTTCTTTTTATAGCTCTTCTATCTACATTTCTCTAGTGTGGCCATAATCTTTTTTTATACCACCAACCGACATGAAGTTAAATATTTAAGGAATGGGGGGGGGGGGGATACAGATCCCTATAGGATAGAAACTATACTTTTTATGTGTCAGTGTGTCCGCGTGTCCGCGTGTTAGTGTATGAGGGTAACTCAGGTGTCTTATTCTGCTTAACGTAGGTTTCGGCGTATTTAACACCCATTAATCCGTCGTTATTGGTGTGTTGACTATTTTCACTGAAATGTTTATGCAACACACGCTTTTTGTACACAAACTTTATTTTCAAGCTTAAGATCCATAACCAATTATACTTTGAACATATAACTGGAAAAATGTGGTTAAATTTGTTTATTGATTTTTACTTCGAAAAGCCATCTTTCGCTCATCTCCAACTTTAAATGGGATTTCCTTTTACGGTAAATCAGACGAATAAAATAGAATGAAACTTTTCTACATGGGTGTGAAGGCTCCAAAACTTTGCCTTATTTGGTGATGTAGGCAGTCAGTCTATGGCGGAAACGCTTATGTAAGTACCACGTGACCACAGTCATTTTTATACGGCACAGGAAACAGACGTATTTTCTTGAAATTTTGGATTTTTCTTGAAGTTGGTTTCTGATATTTTACTGCGGTACATGTGTTTTATGCGGGATGATTGTTGTTTGAGTACTTAAATGGGTACTTAAAGGGGTACTTAGCACTGGAGTTTGAATGACTGGTCGAGAGTAAGCAATAACTGTGACATCTCACGCACAGTGTTTCTCGTAGTCTCCACAAATGAGTAAAAGGAATAAAGTTACCTGGGGTAAGTTTGGGTGCCTGCTGTCGGACGGTCTGTTGGTTATGTGTGTCAGACTGAGTGATGGGAAGCACAAGGACAGTTGGTCAGGTTAGCACCTTGCTGTTGACTATCAAAGCTTGAGAGCACCATGCTGCCATTGGCTTGCCAAGGCTGGTTGAATTAGCAGAGAGTGGTTTCTTGTTTTACACATTTCTAGCAAGCTTCTGCTGCTCATAACTCCCGGTGGGCTCGTTGGGATCGAGTGGCCCCGCCACCTGGGTAGAGGTACGACAGGCATGGGAAACGCCTTCTGCTTCCCTTCTGGGTTGTGAATGCCAAGGATGGTTCTCCCCTTCTCTTCTTCTGGATCACAATGGGATATCCCGTCTGCCTCACCCCAGGCTTGGCTAGGATAGGAAAAGAGGTTTAGAGTTTAGTGGGCCCTGTACCTGAATTGGATTGCTTACCTTTCTTTCTTTTAGCAAGCATGGCAGAAGCAGAGGCTACGATGCACAAGGCAGCGTGTGGACACCCACCCTGCGCTGGCAACTCGCATTCGTTGTATCGTTGTATGATAAGTGCAGGGTTCACCAAAGAGCTGGTGCTATGTGATGAGAATGACACATGCATCGAATGTGAATATTTGTCTTACGGTGAGTGGAAAGCTCGTGAGACTTACGAAGCAGCGAAGAAAAACGAGACAGAAATGACTTTCATGCTCTGCATCGCCTCCTCCTGCTCCCAGACTCATTTATCCTGAGCCAGGACTCAGAAGAGAGCCAAAAAGGGAATAAGGGATCGACCAGGAGTCGCAAGAAGTCTCAATTAAGCAGGTCTGTGCCCTCAGGGACAGTTGTAGAGTTAAACACACATGAAGAGACTGTTGTGTGAAACCTGGCTATCTTCACAGTCGGCATTCCGTACGACCCCCGCCACCCTCTGTCAGGGAGAGTCTGAGTCTGGGAGATCAGATAACGATCCAACTAGAGTCTTCATCTGGATCAGCCGACTCTGGTGGTAGAAACAGAAGGAGGGTTTGGAATACTCCTAGCTATGCTGCGCCCGCATCCTTGATGTTGGAGCCGTTGGACTTGGAAAAGATTTCTCTGGCTTCTATGCGGGCCATAGGCCTCCTTTTTTGCTGGGGCAAGCTTCAAGACTCCAACCTTGGCTTGTCTCTTCAACCCCAACACCCTCTCTATCGATCGAGGTAGATGCATATCTGAAAGAGTGGAACTTTTATTTCCAGGTCAAGCTGGGGAAAGGCGTCTGGCCTTCCCAGAAAGGTCATATGTGGCACAGTGGGGCTTAGGGTTATTGTTAAATTATCTATCTGATGACTCCATATGATAGTGCTTAAGTCGAGGCCCTCTTTCCTAAGTAACTCACATAGGTGCAAGGAGTTTGGGAGGTTTGAAGAGATCAGACTACTCTTTCTTCCCATACCTTTTCAACAAGGGTTATCCCACGCTTTGTACTGTTAGAGCATTGAGAAGGCATTTGGAGCCATCAACAAATGGGCATAGATCGTCAAGTGAGAAGGCTTTGATCATTTTTTTAGGCCAGGGGTAATTTGTACAATGGCGAAGGCAACTATCTCCAAGTACATAAGGAAAGTGATTTAGGAAGTTTACGGGATAGCTGAGTTGGACCTTAACGTTTTATACAGTACAAAGTTAAGGCGCATCAAGAAAGACAAGTAACCAATTCACTTAACGCTTTACACAATGTGGCTCAAGACGATATCCTGCTTAGAGTTTCTGGGTGTCTCCGAATACATTCATTAAGTTCTATGAAAAAGAGTTCACCAAAAAATGAATTGCCAGGTTAACACTCAAATGGTCCATATATTGCTGCCGAGGAATCGGTTTCCAACCCTGACTTTCTCTGTTACAGCAAAAAGTTTAACCAAAGATAGAGAATAGCTTTCCAGAGGGAACTACCCCACAAGCAGTCACCCAGAGCTATGAAAGTAACTCCATAAGTAGCCAGTCGTCGAGAAACCAGTAACTGTGATGTGTTTTCCCCTTGAATATATCGTTTTTACCCCCAGGTTCTTAGCAGCTCAGGAGAGTCAAAAGCTGATCCCTTAGTTGTGAGCCCAGAAAGTGTTTATTTGAGGAGTAAAGTTATGTGCAATGTGTATTTACTTGTATTTTAGTTGATCTCTAGCACTTTATTTACGGTTCAGCAAAGATCCCAGTGATTCCGGTCATTTTGTAAATATTTTTTTGTTTCCTAGAACTCTGGCTTAGCATACCATACGCGAGATTCTGGTAGGGATGGTAAGAGCCAATGGAGGAGAGAAGGAATAGTTATGGGTTATCCGTTTTCCATCGTCAAGAGCTCTTGTGTGTTGAATTTGTATTTAGACCTTGAGACCTGTGTTGAGACCTTCGTATGATAGAGATATTCATTCAATTAGTGTTATTCAGGTATCCTTTTTCACTGAAAAGGAGGGGGAACTAAGTATTTGTAATGGGTGGAACCTTCCCTAGTTAGTTGTTTCCACATATGGGTTAACCTATGAGCCATGATGGCTCATAGGTTGGAGAGCCTCAGCAATTGAGGGCTATTCCTTGATGTGCCTATCATTGGGGATGGGTTCTCACAAAAATGAAAAGCCTCCCGAGTTGGTTTTACCCATCTGATGGTTATGTTACAGCCTAACGCCAAGGAGAACCCCCTCTAGTTTGTGTCCATCCAAGTCATTCTAATGTATTTTTTGTGGTCCGTGTTGTAATATACTCATGTTATGTCGAATTAAAAGCTGAAATGTTATTTGATGATCTTTTATTCGCGTTTTAGCCATTTTTACAATTGTAAAAGTGTAGATAATATTTTAAGAAAAAAGAAACTTCTACTCTTCTGCAATGCTCTTCCCTGTACTGGGGAGACTTGCTGTTTGTATAACTAGAGTTAATTGCTTTTTGGTGTTTCTACAGTAAATCGAAAGGCACATCTTCACTAAGGATGAAAATTTGTGGTCCTAGAAGAGTTGTTTTACGGAATTATGAAGGTTTATGTCCGCGTTACCGAAAGCGTCCACCCCTACAGTGAGAAAATATTTTTCTTTCACCGGTTAAGAAAGCGCAATCACATGGTAACAAACCGCTCGATTTCTTGCTTTTGACAGCTTCGTTGTGCGACGTGATACGAACGAGAAACTTTCAGATTCAGCTGTTATTTGCATTTTGTTGTTTTGGCGGGAATCTCTCAGTGACGTGTAATACGGGTGTGTTCGATTCTCGACAATTGTTACTTCCCACTGTTACTATGTGCTGCTTACTAGATTTTGCTTACCAAATTTCGATTACCATATCTGCAAAAGAAAAACTTGCACACAGTTTTGCTTAGAAAAACATACGGTAACACAATCTGACGGTGTTGCCAAGTTTTGGGAGCCAAAATTTTTAATTGCCAACCTCTGGCACAAACGGTTACACATTTGGTAAAACAAACGGTAAGACGAGGGGGAGCACGGTAACTTAATTTGTTACCAAATCATGGTGTACCGCGAGTTACATAACAAGCAAGCAACAGACATATCTTTTAATCTATTTAACACTTATCTGAAGCATACTTTCAGTTGCTTATTATCGTTTTTCTTCTCTAAATCCCTTTGCAGACAGGTCGATGTGAAGAGTTGTGGCCATCAAGGGTGGAATGCCCACCAAGAAGATTATAGCAGAGGCTGTTAGTTGGTGTTTATATGTAAAGAGTGACCTTCTGATAACTTACGCGGAATGAACTCTGGAAGAAACTAAACAGACAGCGTAACATGGGGAGTTGCAAAACAGGGAGATTAAAAAACTCTGGTTGAAAACAATGACGCTCACAGGAACTCATGGAAAGACTTGGCACACTGCTTAGAGACGAAGCGGCGTCCGAATCCTCTGAGCAAGGGCTCCAGAAAAAAACGGTCGCCAAAGAAGAAACCAGTAACACAAACAAAACAGGCACCCAAGCTCAGGGCGGGCAGCGAAGGGCTGCGTTGTTTAAGGATCGGCAGCATGTGGCAGCAACAGATGTGCCACTAAGCAACAGCTAAGTAACAGTTAAGAAGAGGACACATAGCAGGCATTGTAGCTATCACCAGCATCAACCTCTGCAAATACGGGTGGAACAATTCAGCAAGACCAGTGGGTGCACTATCGTCGGAAACAATTTTTCGATCGAGAGAGAGAGAGAGAGAGAGAGAGAAAGAGAGAGAGAGAGGGAGGGAGAGAAAGAGAGGAATCTGACTGCCTTCGTTAGCCATGTTCTCACAATATCTAACAGCATTTCCACGCATAAAATACAAAGTAGGCCAATCGCTGCTCGCTGATATGGAGAGAGAGTGCTCCTGGAATTGCTGTATAAATAGATAAGAAGGGAAATGACGATACGACTCATCATCGTCCGCTCTGCCATATCAGCTTCTCGGACCCCCCCCCTTCCGTGGTTATAACTGGAAGTGGAAGAAGTGGAAATCAAGACATAGAGATTTCTATAGAACACACGCTTGCGAGAGTAGCAGAGCAGCGGTGGCCACAAGCAGCTATAGCGCGCGTCGTCGCACCTGTCCTCGCTCAAACACCTGCTTTTGGGGACTTGCTTGAGTTGCCGTGGAAGAGGATTCAGTGGCCTATGCGATGGGCTCACGAGTAGCATCAAGAAAACTGAGGGCACATGACCACTCGCACTGATGAATGCCAGAGGCGAAGTGTGGGAACAGTAATGCAATATCAGATAACTTTGCTATCACAGATTATTTATAAGGTATTTTTCATCAAATGGTATTTTTAAGACATCTTCACCCCTGCAACAGTTAGCTGCACTGAATATTTCAGACTTATTTTATTTCAATTAATTGACAAAGGGGAACTTAAACAAAAACTATATATAATCTGATTAAGAGAAATTAAATTACTCTATTAGACATCATACAAGTCTTATATATACATATACTTGTCCTAGGGCTAATATACTAGCCCTAAACATACGTACGGCATATGTTAGTACAAGTACACTTAATGCATACTTCAAAAGTATAAGTATACTTGCCCTAAAATATACTCCTAAAGTACGTATACTTGCCATAAAATTAGATTCACCCTGTAACACATGCAAGAAAGAAACTAGCAGTGATATTAATTGCAATGGTAACAACAATATATGTAAAACGTGTTTGGCTCAACTAGAAAACAAATCGAACTTTTGAAGGAGTGAAAGCGCCAGTCGCTGAACCAGTCAGACAACGCAGGGTCTCAGTCGCTAACTGAATTTGAAAGACACAGAAATATAACAAAGGTAATCAGTTCACTTGTTTAGTACCCAGTATTTAATCTGAGATTCTTTCTTAATAACCAAGGATTTCTCTTATAGTTTTGCATAAGAGCAAAGCTGCTGCATGTCACCAATTCTATAAAACTTAGAAAAATGTTAGTTGCTATACTTTATTCCTTGATTGCGCTGGTCGGATCTTCAAACGCTCTACTCAGAAACTGCTTTTATGACATCACGGTTACAAAGTCGTACTTGAGTTTTGGTCGGTTCACAGAGCTGAGCTTTACAATAATCAATCCATTCACCAATCTGCATGTAGATTCTACGATATACAGACCATTGGAGTTCAATGTGTAGTACACCTTTGTGAACCGTTGTGACGCACAGAGGGGTACTTCGTTAATAATTAAAACAAAAGTGAATGCTTAAAGTTAATGTTTATTAAATAATAAACTGTAGTATAGGTGATACCGTACATGGATCTATTACGCGAAGAACCCCATTTACTGGATTTGCGAACTTAAAGTTACTCGCATTATTCAGTTATTTACACAGACTACATTATGTATAGTTATGATTACTACAAACCAGACCTTACCGAATAATAAATCATGAATGTTACAAATATCCTTGAATCGTAGTAGTTAGAATCGTTCCTCGTCTATCTCTGCAGTGTCACTTACATAACTACAACAAGGGTTTAATAACTGCAACACTTGTTAACCTGTTAGAGAACAGGGGGATACTTATTATGGCAGGAATCTATCCTATATAGGAATTTAAAATTACCACGAATTACAAATGAGTTTTTCTATTAACAGTATTTCTATTAACGTACAGTATTATATACTTAATATTAACTCATGTTATATACTCATGTTAATATTAACATGAGTGACAATTAGCGCAGTCTCATTGATGAAGTGATGAGTGACAATTAACGCAGTCTGTAAGCTATTATACAGCCAGCTGAAATATACTAAGGCAATCTAGATTGGTTCTTAAGAATTTTTGACTGTGTAAACAAATAATCGCCCTTTGCAATAACCACTGATTGTCGTGTTTTCTACTCAGATCAGATTATGCAAATCAGATTATGGAATAAATATTCATCTTTTATCACTTATAACCAGGTTTTTGCTTTGCTGTTGATTTTTAAATTTTTTAAAAATGCCTGCTTCGCAAACCTTTCTGTTGTTTCTGCGTTTAGTGACAAAGTGAGTGTTCATGGACTTGTCTGTTTCTTTGTTTGTGTCGCATAAATGTTATCTCTGTTACTCCATCTGTTTCATTTATGTTCTTTGGTTTATTTATATCTATCAGAGCACCAGCCTTCTACAGTATGTTCACTTTTGCTTTTGGTGGTTTGGATTTGTATTCATCTTAATGGTTAAATGTTCGAATATCATTTACCACAAATAAAACCCATTGTATTGTGTACAATCGTTGTACTGATGACACACATGCTCTTTGTGTACAACAGAAGCAATGAAACCGCCACATAAAACAAATCGTTAAATCATGGAAACATTGGTTGCTAAGATAAAACAGCCTTTTTTGACAAACAAAGAGATAGAAGTACATTTAATGTTTTGTTGAACATTTATATTTTAAATATGCTAACATTTACAATAATATACTTGAGAACTTAAATGCAGCAGTTAAAAAGGCAAATCATGTAATAGATAAACGAGAAACTCATTTCACGGATCTATGCATATAAGCGGAATATCTCTGACTAACAAGTTTAAGATATGTTAAGGTCATACATTTGAAAACCTCAAAAATATCTCAAATGCATTCAGCAGCACACGTGTCGATGCGATGAGATTGTTGATGCATTCCTACCTCACCGGCTCCATCGGCTTGCATATCGAGGAGGTGAGCCTGTAGATGCACTCTTGTCTCACTAGCCCCATCCACCTGCGTATCGAGGTTGTGAGCCTGTCGTTGCACTCCTGTGTCACGGGTCCCATCCGTCTGCTTACTGTATTTGATGAGTATGTTGCTTGTCTCACCGGCTGCAATCCTAGATCTGTGCTTTGCACAGCACTCAACCTTTTGTAATTTTGGATATCCTGATAATATTTCATCTTCTTTATGTCTTTTCACTGCAGCAGCCATAGTAGAATGATTTCAGATATCTCTAACGATCCATGGAAGAATGATTTTAGATATCTCCCAAATTCTCTAAAGGATTGATGTCGGGTGGTTAATATGACAGTCATGGTAGAATAGTAGAATGGTTTGGGATAGATCACAAATACTCTATATCATTCATGTCAGAGGACTTTAGTTTTCATGATAAAACATTGGAAGATCTAACAAATGAGGAATATCTCAACCAAGCGCACAGAGACAATCATGCATCTTTTCTATACTTAGTGTAATATCAAAGAAAACTCTTTATGACTTTCTGGTTGCAGCATAGATTTTCCACTGAACACGGTGTAAATTTGACTGCCTTTATTACTGCCGGGTAGTATTGCTTTAATCGTCTTAACACCTTTGATTTGGCTGCGTAAAGACACATTCGTAGTCTGAGAACGTTTAGGTAAGAGATTAAAAGTGACTTAGATGTATTAAGCTAGAAATTATAAATTTAAGACTTATTAGAAATTAAGCCGTATTGTTTGTCTTTCTAAAAATCTTCAACTTTAGTTACGATATTATCAGATTGCAAGCATTTAAATTTCTTGGTTTAAAGAATCCTTTCAATTCAAAGCGATAGGTTTCAGTGCATTTCGACCAATATATCTTTCAATACATGCGTCACAGAGTGAATATCATAAAGCATATCTCACATGCATGAAAGGCATCTAAAAAGTTTTCAGTGTAATAATACAGTAACCGAATAAAATAGACTTAATAACACATGCACCGACCGTATAACAATCGCTTCAAAGCATTGTGGTTATCTATACTGGAACAGTCTTCTCATATAAACAACATTTTATACATAATTCCATTCTGAACCATTTAGCTTGGCGAGTTCTTCAACTGTTGATACAGTGGGCATTTAAGTATAATCAAGTAAAATAGTTATAATAATTAAGCACAGGAACGAAATTTAATTTTTGGTTTTTTAATACTATTCTTTATATACAAGTAGAGTTCACATCTGTATAAATAAGATAATATTGTGATTGTGTGCACGTATTGTTTAAACAAGAGTCCTTCAAGAAATTGTGTGAAGAATCATTACCATGTTGAGACACGGTACCTAAAATACCAGATAGTAAACTTTTCAAAGAGTTGCTTAGTTTACATATTTATCTCACCATTTTTTGCTGGATAAATCACACTAATGAATCACGGCTTTCATTGTAAACTATAATTAAACAATCGCTGTATTTCAAGAGTCTCTACAGCTACTGTATCTACCTCATGGCTATAAATTAAAGTAAATACACTCCTTAGATTTTCCTGTTACTTAGTTTAACTTTATATCTTTAGTCTCCAATTGTGATATTTTACGTTTAGTTGAGGAAGATAACACAAATCTTCAATAGATAATGTGTGACGCTAACTTTCATATCAGCCTTTACACCTGATATAAATCAGTCAACCAGATGAGAAAAATACATTTTGTGGCCAAAAGATACGAACTTAGTGATTTAGTGTTTAGTAATTAAATCTAAGCTGGCCATTAAAATGTCAGCCACTTATACTTTATGAACACGTTCAACAGAAACATTGGGTATGTATGTTTTAAGCTTAAATTAATTCAAAAGAACATTGGTTAAAGTATATTTCTCAGAATAAATTACTTATCCTCAGGGAAAGGTACAATCGCATAAAGTGTCTCAATGAACAAACACAAGCACAACTGCAAAAGCGTCACGAAAGACTGACTTGTAGCAATATCTTTACCAACCCTTTCCTCTTCTTCAGACATGAAACACTTTAAAAAGTATCATAAGAGTGAAAAGTGCCGGAAAAAGATTTCGGTTATTGAATTCACATCATCCAGTCAAAATAACCCTATAGAAGAAAATTGTATGTCTTTTGCATTTGAATTTTATTTTATGACACTCGAAATTATCGAAATGACAAATGTTCTACTTTGCCTTCAGTAGTGATAACATACAAACCAAATTCAAAATGAAAGATACTCAGATTTTAAAAACCACATAACACAAAATGTAGTAACAAAGAAACTAAATTGAAGTAACTCAACTGAAATTTTTAAAAAGTAAGAGTATAAAGAAAAAATAATGGCATTTTTTAAAGTTTTTAATACTCGGTAATCAAAAGCTGGGCTTTTCTTGTGCATAAATTTTAATGCAATAAAGTTGATAATGAAATTGCCATCCCATTCAGTGTATGGTCCTGAACGCGTTCGTCCTTGCCGATCACGCCACAGACTTTGCTTATAAGAAAAGTTTTCTTGTCATGGATGGTTTGTAATTCTCTGCCATCGTTAATTGACTAATCATCAAGTGGAAACAGAATTTATACACCAACATTGTATTTTATATATATGTCGGTGTAAGTTAAAAAAAACACAATGTTTTGAATTGCACGCTTTAAAATGTCTTATTCAGGCTAAGCAGACTAAGTAAGCACTTTAAAGTAAGCAGTGCTTTAACATTTTGTTTAATTGTTCTTATTAAAATAATTTCAATTAAACATAAAGTGATATCTTCTAGTAAAACAATAATGATAGTAAATTTACATATATTGATCAACTTCTTTTAATGGATAAATTAGATTTCTTAGAAAAAGGTTTGATTTTGACATTTTGACATGCTACAAGCACAATTAAGGTTGTTCTGACTTATTTAACTTCTAATTTTGCCATATAACAGAAAACTCTCACTAACTCATCTAAATGATAAATCCCTGTTACTTTAACCCATAACGGAAAATTGAAACCCGTTTGCGATAAAAATCTTTTTTAGCATTTTACAGTTATGAATGTTAGAAATGAAACTTAGATTATTAAAAATTTGATAATATAAAAGTAAAACAATTTGATAAATAGGTAGTTTGGACCAAATATCATTACTTTCGTTCTATTTAATTGTTATTGGAAATTACTAATTTTGAATTGAGGTCTTTTCGCATTGATCAGAACGCCGCGGAATGGAACCGATATGAAAAGAACGATTTGCTTTTCAAATTACACAGGAACGGAAGGGCATTATTGATCAGTATGGAATGCAGCATAAAGATCATTGTATACTTGCTTCAAGATCTGCTCCATTCCGTTCCGCTCCGTTCCAGTCAGATAGTCCAATTCCATATTCTTGCCACTATATATATATAAAGATAGGACCTTCTTGGGAAAAGGCATAATTCTGGTGCCCCAGTGGTGGACTTATCTATGGGTTCTAGTGTATGATCGTTTCTTTTGTATTTTGATCAAACCTTTGGAAGTTACAACCCATGAAGATTTCCGGTGTTTCGCTTACCCTTTTAAACCCTTAGGTAATGTTGTGCTAAATGTTTGACTAGAACACTTGTATAAAAACACTTAAAGCAAGTGTGACTTTCCAGGTTTGTTAGTTTTATAAGGTTCAGCATCTTTTTTTATTGTGTTCCAAAGAACTCAAGGTGAAGTTAAAAACTAAAATGCGTTACAAAGACACAAATTGAGCTGATCCGTACTTCTGAGAAGGGTATTTTGTACCTCTAAAAATGTTATATCTAGCATTTAATTATTATTATTGAATAAATGCACAGCAGTTGCGTTAATGCACTTCTAAAGTCAGTGCACAAGCGGGCTAATAATTAATTGCCGCCGCTAATATCTCAATAACTGCTTCAGTAAAATAGAGAAAGAAAAAAGGAGGGTTTCTAAGAACTGCATTGATTTGTTTTGATGGAGCTTCAGCTACACAAAGACAGCTTGAATTATTGGCAAAACAGCTTTCTTTAACTACCCTTTTTATGCTGCTGAATAAAATGTACAACTGCACTTAATTTTTTAATGTTTTGCTTTTGTTCTTACAGAACATTGAAACATAAAAACATGTACGACAGATGCATAAGGCATGGGAGAAGATGTTGTTCAGTTTCTTGCTGCACAACTGAGTTAAACAACTATATTTTTGAATAAATTCTACATCATGTTAATGTATTTCCTTTGGTATTTATTGTTTTGTATAATTGTATGGTCTGATATATACCTGTTTTATTTTCAGCTTTCATCCGTTTTATTTCATTACTAAAGTAAGGAGAGCTTTGTGGTATCCACTTTCGGTCTTAATCTCAAAAGAGTTAGGTCTTAAATAATATAAATAAAACAATATAAAAACGTACTTATTATTACCAGTTTTAATTTGATTTTGATAGCAAAAACTGGTAATTTCGTGGTTAAAAAAAGACGTCCGAAGCTTTATCCAATAGCATGTTGTGGTCAATGTGTGATGTACATTAAGAAGCCTGAGAAGTAGAGTGAATTGTCATAATTACCAAAACAAATTATTACCTTTGAGACCTCCAAGATACGGTACATATTTCATGTGTGTTTGTTTCTAATGAAAGAGTTGTATTATCGCTGTGTCATTAATTGCAAGCTCCGCCCGACCCCTTCCTCACTTCATGCCGAGCAGTCAGCGCATATCGCATGCCGCGGAATCATTAGCAATGTAAAATGATTTCATCATTTGTATTATAACAATAACCTGAGATCTTTGCAGCTGAGAATATGACTAGTGCATAGGTATTATTTTTCGTTTGATGGTCATGCAAAATAAAGATTTTAAAGGAACTTTACAAAAACTAAGAAATTACTAACGTTTGTCGTGAACATAAATACCAATACAGTTCCTGTTACATTCAGTAACTGTGTCAGTTTACTTTCTTAAACGAGCTTTCCCTTCTCCTGTATTTTGTTCAAACCAGCAACAATAATAATATTAATTTTTCAATCGTTTTTTTTTTTTTTTTTTTGACAAATTATCGGACATTGAACTCATTGTTTATTAAGTAAAACTCATAAAAATGAATAAATTGTCAATTAAACGAATACAAAAAAGAACAAATTTTGTTGCTTTTTAAGGAAACCAAGTTCAGTTTGACCTTGCATCTGAACGTCGCCATATCCACCAATTTCCCTTTGCCATTGCATATGAAAGTCAAAACAACGGAACAATGCTTATTTTGATCTTAAAGTTGAAGGTCAAAATAACGAAGTCTTCTATTGCTTTTGAAGATGAAAATAACGAAACAAAGGCAAGGGGAAAACGAAGGGATAGATTAGGAGCTTTATTTCTGCTGGTTAGGGAGAGACAAACGCAAGCGCAATATGATCCCGGCAAAATTATTTCTGGAAATCTACTTTATATGGAAGCCAATCTGAGTTACAGTAGAAGTATATTTTGCAACCACATGCAATCTTGCATGACAATTTATTTTGACCAACAAGACAATTAACGGGTTTATTATACCAATGTAACACAACTCTACACACATGACAAGTAAGAATAGAGACGGTTTCATACAACTGGCGCTCAGATGGACAATTTATTGCTTGCAGTATTTAGCAAATATGTGCAGAATATAGGACACTAAGGTAATAAATTTACTCCAGAATTTAGCAACAAGATTGATTTTTAGTAACCACTTTTCACCTGTAAAACCTTACAACCTTACTAAAATGCGTAAAATTTTATGATCACTCCTTTGCCACCTGTCAGAATTGATAAAAATGTATGGTGACCCCTTATTTATCATGTATTAAGTATTCCCACATCATAACGATCATTGGACTGTCAATAACGCCATTTTGATAGAGCTTATACCTGGGTGTGATTATGGTGAAATCCTGAGCTTACCATGTAGCCATCACATGCAGGTAATGTGTTTAAATCACATGATAATACATATTGATAATTTTAGTGACCATAGGCAACCACACAAGCAGCATATGAAGTTATCTTGCCAGAGATCCAGATGCCCAAAGAAGTGGTCAATTTAAGCACAGAATTCTGGCGCAGAATTTCTTTAGGCTGAACACCAAAATAAATAACAATTTTGGCACGTGTTCGAATGTGGTAAAAAGCGCATGGTCATGTCAAGCCTACCACTACTAAATGCTAGGTTGGACTATAGAAAGAATAACTTAAAAGGCACGTTAAATAAGCTATCACGAGAAGTCTCATACATTTGCTGGGCTCGAGAGATAAAACTCTGACCATTTTGAAATGGAATGACAACCCTTTTATTTCTGTCAAGTTTATGTTAAAATTACGTTTACTACTTAAATGATGCGTTTGTGGTCAAGTGTTATACGCATACCATTTTATGTTTGTATGTGTGGTTTGCCTTTAACGGTCAATGTTTAACTTTTTTTTAAAATGTAATTTTAAACAGTTGACTTGTTATTTAGTAACTTTACACGTGGTTAATTCTTTAACAAATTACACCACCTTCCCAGCCACCCCCTGTTGGCAATTGAGAAGAAAGACAGGGGCCTTCACATCCTGATTGACAGCCAACACGCCTAAGCTATAATTTTGTCGACTGTGTAGAACTTTTTGGCGATTGTTTCTTTTGCAACAAAGTTGTACTAATTAGAGGCTGGGATATGGTGCCTGGAGTCAGATGGTAAAACACTGTCCCTTTATTGTTTCACAGATGAATACGCAAAACAGTCCGAGGAATTTGTTACGTTTTCTTTTTTCACATTTGTCCTTTAAGAGAATTCAACTCATGGAAGCTTCCCCTACATATCGAAGCGTTTTTTAAATTGTCCCTCCATATCAGGCTGCGGTTTCTTAGCATTACTCGATTCAAATTGAAACTGTAGAAAAAAAAACGCGTTGAAAATCAAACAAATGGGAAACAACGAATTATCGATCCATCGATCCAGTCCTTAAACCATTTTCCATGGCTTCTATCTATGTCAAGTAACATTTTCATCCTACTTTGGAATGTAGTTTCAAACTAAGAAACTCACCATCGTATTAAACAGAAACAGAATCAGTGTATTTTAAACACTTGGCACGGGCAGAGACTATGAAAGTCATTATTTAAATTCACCATTTAAAGTAACTTCAGTAGGTAAATTTTCTAAAAGGAGCTTTAATTTGCGTCATTAAATGCCCTGGCAGAGGCATGGGAATTGCGAGATACGGCGCAAAAGTTTTCAAAAGATAACCTTCCACACTGAGAAAACAAAACTCATTATATTTCCAAAAGACATTAAAATTTTAAAAGGGTTTCTTTTAGAAGTTAACGATACGTATCTCCATGGTCAAAAGCCTCTATCGTGTTTACAAACATGTTTTGTATAGAAATGGCTTCCTTCCCCGTTGTGCGGCTATATATGGCAATTACGATGTTAGAGGTCGGAAGTTTTGTGACTTTTACCCAACAAAACAGCTCTTGTGGTGAATTTAAATCATTTAAAAGCAGAATGTTTTTCAATGTAACATCGGTACGATTTTATCCAATTTTCTTTTATTTATTTATTCGTTTTTTGTTTTGTTTTTTTTTTTGTTTTTTTTTTTTTGTTTTATTTTTTTTTGAGCGGGGGGGGGGGGTCACAAACAATTCACTAATCTTATTTATTCTCTTTAAATTCTATAAGTTTTCTTCTGCCCATTTATTTTCCAGCTTTCGCGAAATGAACAGAACCTTGAAGTGCCATATTCTAACTGTGTGAATGTCTTAGAACCGCGACGCTATATCGCAATCCCGCATCCCATCCCGGAATTCCAGTTCACTTAAAACATCCTACCTATGAAAACTTGAATACAAATTTGCTACAGACATATTGGTCTGCCGCTAATCTTTTTGAAAAATAGAAAATTTGGATGCCTGGTTTCTTTGACTTCCCTGGTAAAAGTGTCTTGGCAATATGCCCCTCCCCGGAGACCCTCCACTCCCCCACCTCACACACACACACACACACACACACACACACACACACACACACACACACACACACACACACACACACACACACACACACACACAAACACACACGCAAACTCGGTTTTAAATATGAGAATGTGTTACTCTACTCACACTTACGGCAGTCAGGACACTTCTACGTCGGACACAAGAGACGTTAGACGATACTACAATTGGGGGGGGGGGGGGGGGGTATCAGTCCCTTTTAAAGTTTTATTTCTTAATAAGTGCATAAAAAATATGAGATCGTGTAAACCTTGAGTTCAGTTAAAACAATGAGTCAAAATACCCGGAGATATTTTGATTTGCTCTTGAGATATAAACCAGCATAAAGGAGGGAAAATAGCTAGGGATAGCTGGCCCGAGGGGCCAAGATAGCCAAAAGGCCATGGTATCATTTTGGACAGATATAAAAACACAGTGAAAATAAGAGTCCCTCTGGAATAACATAACCTTGGAACTAAGCGTTGTCCCGCATCGTCGTTTTTAAATTACACAGTTTTTGTCTAGTTTTTCTCAACCAAACCGATGGCATCTCCAGCTTCAATTCTGTTCTGTCTTTAATAAGTATATTGTATTAAGCTTAAAATGCAATCATTTTTTCATATCATTTTCTTAGCTATATATTTCAGCCCCGGATAAAAAGAACCCTCCCCTAAAACTGGCATTGAATATATCAACATAAACACCTGTATAAATGTCGGTTGGACCATACAATCTTTCCATGTAACCTAATAATCGAAATGCACATTAAGACTCTTTAAGATACATTTAAAGCAAAATTTGCAATTCAAAACATTATTGTATTTTAGCCTTTTGAAAGCACGGCTTTTAGTATGTATTGTATACCTACTAATGGATTTTCATTGTATATATATGTAAAGTCTTGTTATGGTAAATAAGTGATTCCTAAATGTATAGTGTCAGCCATAATAGTATGCCTCATAACTACCATATAATACTCAAACCTTTTGACAATACTGCCATAAGTGTCAATGTGAATTTCCCCACTCGTCATACCCATTCGTTTGAAAAACCTAGACTGGTCCCCGTCACTCTCAGAGGCCCACTCCCATCAGGGCCCTGCTAAACAGACTGGCAGCAATTTCAAATGCCACAAAAAGAACAGTGAGAATGAGATCAGGTGATCATCAAACACAGATTTGAAATTAGACTAAAAGACCGTGTGTCTTAGCAGTAATTGTATCAAATGGGGCTTCTAATGGCAATGCTAGTGATTTAGTCCCTATATGCCTAAAGCTGTGTGGCCATCATGGGTAATGGCGGTTGACACCTAAATGAGGGTAAATCTAACTTAGTAGTAATGAGGCATTGCCGGGTTCTAATCAGCTGGATTGGGCAAAATCCTCACAGGATTTCTTTTCTCTTGTTATTCTCTTGTGTTCGTCGTACAATTTTTGTAAAATTTATATCGCTTACCTTTAGTTCATTTGAAAAAGAAATTTGTGGTGGGTTTTTACCTATTATAACTAAAATTTGAAGATAATATTTTTTTTCAATAATAGCAGAAGAATGTTGCGCCCTTTGTGACTTCGAGGCTGTCCATCCACGTCAGTCTTTATGTAACAAAACTTGCTTTATACAAAAGACTCGCAGTCGCCCTTAGAGTGACCGAATGCTTTATGAAGTATCATTCATCTTTTCTATGCCCGTCACACAGTTGAAATGTGATTTCTATTAATAATTTAATTTAATTTCACTGGACTGAAAACATCTTAGTCAGCTTTCAGTACGTTTTGGGTAAACCACCGTTATTGTAATTCGATATTCACTTTTCATCCTTCATCCGTTTGCTCGCATCTTCCAAAGTTTGAATAAGCAATGCCTGCGTAGACACCAAAGAAGACAGTTGAAAGAACTGTGGTCACGAACCATGTCTTCTGCTGAGACTAAAAGTCACGAGTCGATGAGTAAAGCTACAGCA
The DNA here is from genome assembly GCA_949752745.1 of Protula sp. h YS-2021. NCBI lineage: Eukaryota > Metazoa > Annelida > Polychaeta > Sabellida > Serpulidae > Protula > Protula sp. h YS-2021. Next base: position 59,915,077 of record OX457024.1, read on the forward strand.
CTCCCTTGCCCGTCGAAAGGGTGATTGAATTTTCCGTGAAAGATTCGGATACGACAAGTCGCCCAGCAAACATAAATGGAGAAAAGACAAGGAACGATCGGCTAGCCCTGCGACAGAGGAGAACATGCGGGGGTCAATACAAGAACTAGCACGAGAATGAGCGACCTGAAAGCACGATAACAGAGTCGTTCGAGGAGTCCGTCGTACGCGCAGCAGACCGGGCATACTCTCTGGGCGCCTGGGGCAACACGTCGGCCAACTGCTTGGGTGATACGTCAAGCATTGGGGAGATACCAACTACCATTTCAGAAACCGTCTCGCTCCATGCAAATTGAACTTAGAGGAGATTCTCCGCAACGCTACAGGCAGCCGTGATCTCACAACAACTCGTAGGTTACAGGCGGGCTACCTCCCAAAAGCCCGGTGTGACAGTAAAAAATGCCCCCTTTACAGCTCCACCTTTGAAGCAAATTAATTGCTGCATGTTGTTTTTCAAGACATTTTTCGATGACATTGAGTTGCTTTTATCTTTTAAACTGACGATTGATCTTTTATGTGTGGAGTACACTAAATCTGGGTGACGATTTATATAATAGACTGAAGGCAATTTGTTGTGTTTCTGTAACATTAAAAATACTCATTTTCAAATGGCAGTCCACCCCAAATTCACATATAGATCGCATAAACAGGTGTGGAATAATGATTCACGTTGCAAGTGTACATCTTCTTTCCTCATTTCGGCAGCGTAAGACAAAGATACACAAAGCCAAGAAATCCCGAATCAGTGTTTTTCGGAAATCCGACACAGACCAAGCTTGTGCAGCATTTCTTTCAGGACGTTGCCCTCCCAGATGAACAGAGCACCCCACTCGCGCTGGGAAAAGGCAAAAGTTAGATACCTGTGTTAGACCAACACTATCTCCTGGACGCAAAAAAGTGTTATCTGGAAGCCGCGGGCTGTCTTCCCAGGCAAAACATACACACACGTGACACACGATGAGGGTACGTTCTGTGCGATCCCCTTACCCGCATCGGCTCGCAGAGTCAAAGCCATATCGGAGCCAAGGGCAAGGCTATGAAGCAGCAACTCCCAGACGCGCCCTAACGAGGAGTGAGAAGCGGGAACCGCGCATCCGAACCACAGAGGGGATTGCTTCTTGTGTTTGTTACAGTAGTCGATTCGTTACGTATTGATAACTCACGGAAGTAGAATTACAGAGAGCGGGTTGAACATGTGCCCCCCCCCCCCCCGCCACGGATGACAATGAGCGGGTATTATACAGGAGACACAGGCGACGGCCTCATTGGGGGAACAAAAGTAGAACACCTACTAGCACCGGGGGCACACAAGCCACACGCCGAGGGACCCATGAACAACACAACTTGGTAACACTGTAACATTGTAACACATATACCGGAATCGCCCCAGGAACCTCAAAAAGCAGGGATAAGCGTAAGGCCCAATCTTCCACGTCAACGCTAGATCCCACTCAGAGTTGTTCTTGGTTCACGAGTTCCTTGTAGCTGTCTGATAAACTCATAAAGTTTTAATTATTTCATAATCTACGTTACCGCTTGTCCTAGGCAGGGCTCCCATCCTGTGGGAGGTCTGGGGGTGGAGTAGGCAGGTCACAGCTGAATGGACTTACCCACACAGTTCTTGGCAACGAAAGTTTACTCAGTTGTTACGTTAATGGGTAATGTGGCCAATATTTTTGGTATTTCTTGGTAAAACATTGCTTTATTTATGGACCAGCGCAGATTTCCTTATAATATTTGCATTATTGTGTGCAGGAATTGCTGTCCGTTACTTGTGTTTCTATTTAAAGGAAATAGAATCGATTTACTAAGATTTCTACTTTTCTTTTACCAAGTCTCAAGTACTGACTCAAGCTACTACAAGCATTTCGTAATTCGCAAAAAGTATTTTTTCGCGCAGTTCAGACTGGCATGCTCCCTTACTACCGTCTTTAGTCCCCATCTAAAAGTGGAGATAAGCTTATTCGAAGCTTTTACTTCGCAAAAGCTTTGAATTCGCTTATCTCCCCTTTTAGATGAGTTTCCCAAAACATTTTCTCGCAGTTAGAATGGCCTATTCCAATCTCCATCAATCTGACCAATAAGAATGAAGGAATACTAAGTAATGTGTCATTTGGAGACATCAGTTATTCCCTTTAAGTGTGGCGTTGTCAACACACGCCATTCTGTGTGCTCGGCAATTTTTTGAAAAAGGGAACTAGTCCAAGGTCCGAATGTGCGTTATAAATAGTTTATTTTAATACTTAAGGACTAATTTTTCTCATACTTGAAATCTAGATAAAATTAGATCACGAAAAAGCAAGATTTTTAGCACTTGTACTTTGGTCCGGTAGTTGTTGACTTTACACGTTACGGTGACACCTTTCTTTAGTCCCGGGAAGCGTACCTCTCTTCTCCACCAGAAGCTACAAGATCGAGATTTATGCACTAGTTTCCAGCACACATCGCCGTGGAGTTAATTTGAGTCTGTAGAGTCTGCTGTGCCTGCATAGACTCCAAGCTTTGCCTAGCTGAATGACCCTTCATTGAATGGCCAGTCACGGCTTTAGCTGTCACTCTATGTGACCGATCAGGCGTATTTAAACAGATTTTATACCTCTGATCTTGGTTCAAGCGCAAGAAATGATTTTTAGGCGTCCGACGTCATTGTCGCAGCAAGACTCCGTAGCGCTATCAACAATTGAGAGGAACGCCATTACGGTCCTCTCGAAAGAGTTCAAGAAGATGGGCGCTAGCGAGGGTCGCATCTCTCTCGCTTTCACGTCTCCAGACACTGTGCTGTAAGACTGGGCCCAAATAGGTCTTCGGACGATCTTGTACCTCTGGAGGCAATTGAGCAACTATCGAAGCGGACAGTTTGGATGCCATCCGTCAAGAGTGACTCGGACATTGCACTAGTGGAAAGCAAAGCCAAGACCATTAAGGCGTCTTTCAGACATACTGAACGTCATATCATTTCAGAACCATACCCTGAAAGCCCTGAAGACACGATAGGAGGACCTACAACTGGGTGATCCGATGGCCTTCAGACTACTGGAATGCCCCGCACTAGCGACCAGAGATGTAGTCAAGCTGTCCTCCTTCCTCATGATATCCCTGGATTTCCTCCGGCGGGACGCGTTCTTACAGCACTGCTGGTCAAGCGTGAAAGGGTGAGCGGTCTGCGCCATGCTGCCATCCTCGGGCGAAACGAACTCTTCCTTCCCGCAGAAGTAGAACGAGTGAACCAAGAAAGCTATTCTTTATCGCAGGACTATGCTCTCATGCCCACTATGTCCCGAGCATCCTTCCAGGCCCCCATTGAAACTCAAGAGGACTGCTGAGCAAGCAAGCAAGACCCAGTACGCAGTCACAGCCACCACCTCCCAAAAAGCTGAAGCCAAACAACAGCACCAAGACTGAGCGGCAGTCTTCACAACCAAACAGGTAGCAGCCAACCAAACTATCGCCCAGAGACTCTCTGGTCTCCTGGCAATACCTTAGTAAACTCAAAAGACTTAGAAGGTTTGCCAGCCTTAGCGGTTCTGGTGTCTGTGACTCCCCTTCGACCTGTCCACGGCCCTATACGTATTTTTGAACATGATGAGGGTACTCAAATCATGGGCTCGCTTAGAAAGTATGCTAGTGTTCCAGTACCTAGACGATTGGTTCCTGGCACACTCAGACAGAGATAGAGCCCATCGACAAAGCCTAGCACTGGTACACAAAGCCATACAGATAGGTCTGGTGTTCAATCTCCCCAAGTAAGAATTAAAACCCATACAAGAATCGTCTTTCTAGGAGAGCGATGGAATTTGGTAAATGCAAGAGTCTTCCCCATCATAGAAAGACAACAAAAGATCTCCCGGGGCATACAAGGGATTTGGTCAGGCAAAAAAGTAAGGCTGCAACCTTTAGAGTCTCTAATAGGCCTCTTGGTAGCCACCGAGAGAACAATCCCACTGCATACCGTTCCAAAGACAGGTGAGATAGTCCCTAAGACGGGGGAGATCCCCACAGGCAAAAATGACCGTATCACAAGCTTCCCTGACCTCCCTCCTGTGGTAGATTGATCCACAGATTATGAACGAGAGCACCCCCTTCTACCCCCTACCCCCAGAGATAGAACTCCAAACAGATGCATTGCAAGGGGGTGTGGATACATTGTCAAAGCTAGGTGTGGAGAGGCAAATGGCACCCCTCTCTCAAAAGGTGCCATATCAATTACCTGGAACTGCGAGTTGTTTGGATAGCCCTGAGCAAATTATCCGAACAACTCAGAGACAGGAGTGCTCTGGTCTTCCTAGACAACTCAACGGCCGTGGCGTACCTAAACAGCAAGCGGAGACAGGGTCCCTCCCTCTATCAATACTAATTACAGGATCTTATCCCTAGACCGTCAGTCTCAAGTTTCCCTGTCCGCACGACATCTAGCGGGACGATTCAACGTTCTGGCAGACTTAGCATCCAGAATAGGCCAAGTCATCAACACGGAGTGGTGTCTAGCCCGCCAATTCTTTCCCTGGATCACAAGCCAATCGCCATGCTGACCCCCACACTGGACCTGTTTGCTTTGCTATAACAACACAGCTCTCCAGCTATGTCTCCCCATGCCCAGATCAAGTGGCATGGATAATAGATGCCCTCAGCTGCCCATGGCCGGTACAAGAAGTGCTTTAAACCGCAAGCAATCCTGACACAAGTCCTACAACGGGTATTGGATCTGAGCCCACGAGCCTTACTTCTGGTAACCCCATGGATGCCGGATGCTCCTTGCTTTGTCCTACTGCTAAGACTGCTTAGATAACCAAGACGATTCCAATCCCGTGCCACAAGCAAATCCTATTCCAGCCCCATTGGCAACATTTCCACCTAGCGCCTCACCATAAACCTACACCTTTGGTGCCTGACCAGTCCTTGTTAAAAGGGAAAGGTTCTCACAAAAAGTAGTGGATAAAATTGTGAACAACCATAAACAGTCTACCGCTAAGGTGTACAGGGGCCAGTGGAACAGATTCGCGTCCCGGTGTAGCAAGTTTAAGATATACCCGTCTCAGGCTTCACCAGCAGTGATAGCGGACTTCTTGGACCGCCTAGTCACAGACGAGGGTCTAAAAGTAAGTTTCATTGAAGGTTACAGAGCGTCCATAGACTCCAGACTCAAGGCATCAAGGGGCTGTAACCCTGGGGACGATGCAAACATCTATCAACTGCCGACATTTCAAGGTAAACTCACCCCAGCTCGTCCAACGTAGCTCAGTGGGACCTTTCCCGAGAACTAAGGTACATTCAGCGCCCTGATATTTTTGGAGAAAAATGCCACGGTACGGTTTACCTTTTCACTAGCCCTAGCCTCAGGCAAGAGAAGGGGCGAGATACATGCTCTGGACAGAACGGCAAGTAAAGAGAACGGGGAGTGGTGGAACATCACCCTCGTTCCTAGGGCCGGTTTCATGGGCAAGACCCACACCATCATCCACGGGATGGGTACGTGTAACCGTATCAAATTACCACCCTGCCAGAAGAACAAACTTCTGAGGACTTAGTCTCATTGCGTCCCGTCAAAGCCCTGTGTCAATATCTTGAGCGTTCAAAGGTATACAGGTCAGAGAACCAAAAAGCTCTTATTATCTCCTATATGCCCATGTTCAATAAAGACCCCTCGAAACAAACTATTTCTAATTACATTTAAGGGGTAATCATGGCAGAGTATAACGATCCACACTCAGACACAGCCCTTCAGTCAGAGTTGAAAATAAAAGCCTATCAAGCTAGACAAGTTGCAAACTCGCTTAGGGTTCTACGTAATGGGTCACTATCAGATATACTTAAGACGGGATGCTGGGCTTCACCCAACTCCTTTGTTAAGTACTATCTCAAGGACTTCTCCCAAGATGAACTCTCGGGCCTCTACTCTCTAGAGCCCTTCATAGCAGCGGAGACGACCATTACTAATTAGACAACCCTCTGTTACAGATCACCAACTCCCAGACCCAAAGGCAAGGGCAAACAAAAGGGAGCATATTCAAAGAACCGCAACGGAAACCCATACAAACCTACACTACATCTCCGGCTATTTCCCCATATATTCAGTTCCAACCAACCCTATGGCGTTGGTCACTTCATTTTTCAAACGGACTGTTCATGAACAATCATGTTGTATTACTCAAGAAACGGCTTCTAAACATATAGTCACTATCAACTACACCCCGGTCGTAGTAACTGTTAAGCTTTATTGCTCGTTAGAAAAAGGGGGATACAAATATTCCCATCCCAGCGGATTCCGCTGTCAAGGGCCGTTCAATAAAGCCCAGAAGACGTCAGGAATCTGTGTCACAGTGACCATGCGACCAAGGCCCATAGTACCATCATGGGACTAGGTCCAAACACATCAGCATTTAGGGATTTTATCACTGGGATTGTTTCCAATCCAGTTTAATGGGTGTTTTAAAGTTTCTGGTCACTTAATTTCCCGCAATTGTCAATCGCTTTCGTTAAATTTTAAGAATTTTATTGCCAATGGTTTAGAGAAAGTTCTACTATTTACCAGGTATTTAGAGCTTTAACATGCTTTTGTAATGCACAGATAGTCCTAATTCCCCTGTGCCATGTTTTAATTTTACGTAAGCCTTGTTGCGTTACGATCTATTTGTCAAATAAAAGCAATAAATGAGTATTATTGTTATCTTCAAAAACACATAGCATAGAGTATCCCAGGTTGGGACCCATCCAGAGGGAGGCAGGAGAGGATGGTTAAGGATGCTCAGTAATTCCATCTGTTGGCATGAAATTAAACCAGACTGTTTGCGCTCTCTGTTAAATAAATGCACTTGATATTTGTTTCCAGATCCCATTACGGGCCTGGACTGTTCCCTCCTCCCCTCACCAAGATCATGGAAAGCAAATAAAACAAGCAGATCTTAGACTTTGGGATTTAATTCCATTTCAAATTATAAATCCCATCTAACATTGCTCAATTAGCGAGTAATTGCATTTTCGCGACGCTTTTCGAGCAGTTTCTTCAGAATGGCAGGCTCCCCTGCTCCGGACTTTAATCCCATCTAAAAGTGGACATAAGCGAATTCAAAGCTTTTGCGAAGTGAAATTAACGTTTTATTTCATAAAAGCGAGTAAAAGCGCAATGCGCGTTCTCCACTTTTAGCCTATCTTTCCTCCCATCCATCTCACAACAAGCCTGGGTGAGTTGACACCACCTAGACTTGGGCTTAAAGGGAATGACTGATGTCTCCAACTGACGCAATACTTAGTAGTCCTTCATTCCCATTGGCCGGATGGATGCGGAGTGGTATAGGCCCATTCTAACTACGAGAAAAAGTTTCATTTCTATTGCATGGCAAGTATATCCAAAGGGAAACCCATCTAGAACTGGAGAACGCGATTTGCGCTTTTACTCGTAAATGCTCGTTTTAGGATATAAAGTGTTAGTTTGCGAGTAAAAGCGAAATTTGCGTTCTCCACTTTTTAAGGGATTCTCCTACCCTCCACCCCACAAGTCCGGGTTTGTTTACCTAACCTAGTCTGGTGGAAAGGGAATTTTTATTTGGTTCAAGCTTTTTCCTGATTGGCTACTCAGCAGATTAATCAAGAAATTCGAATTACAAAGTAAAAAATGGTTCTATTGTGGGTGAATTCAATAGATATGAAAGGGAACCCATCTAAAAGTGAAGAACGCAAATTATGCTTTCACTAATAAAAATGAGCAACCTCCACCTACCACCATTTAAAAAAAACGTCTAGCAGTCTGGAGACAGTTGTGTTTGGCATGGAAGTGTGAGCTTAGTAACTACTGTTCATTATGACTGAAAACAGTTAATAGTAATTTTGAAATCGGTGACACCACTTGACACACATTACCGTTTTCACCGCGGGGTAGGGTGGGGGGGGGGGGTGATTTGTGAAGGTACACGTGTTCACTGTTCATTGGTGCTGAAGCATCCCTGGGACATGGCCCACAAGACTGCTCCACTTTTGATTCATCATTACACATTTAACTTCAAATGATGATGAATTTGCCCAAGCTGTTGATGTCCATTTGTCTTCTTTTCATTCAGACTTGCCTATTGGTGGTATCTGTTTTGTCTTCATGGTGTAACGCATCATCAATCTCTCTGAATTGTGTAAATCAAATGTTTATGAGTACGCCATTTGTATATCTGTTACTTAATTCCCATTCAGTTATAATTATTATGTACAAAAACATGCGGTTCTCCATTCGTTAATCACATTCTGTTCAACATTCAACTGTATATGATGTGATTTCACACATAATGTTGCAATAAATCCTCAATCCTTTTCAAGACCAGTGATTCTATTCAAGATCAAGTGGCAATTCCCTAATCAAAGGGATCAGACTGGAATTAATCTTCTGGTTGAAAACATCAACTATTACGGCGTATCAGATGGGACCCTTTGCTTTGGGGTGAAGAGGAAGCCATATTTTTTTTCATAAATCATAACACCTGCTGAAATAATGTTGCCATTTTAATGTGAAGTTAATTGTATTATGGTTAAGCCGGGTTTTTTTGTTTGAAGAGGAAGAAAACAGATGACGCACTCTTCCGGTTGTTTTGGGTAAAATGTATTTCATAGTTAATAAAATAGGAAGTGGGTAAAAAGTGTTTGTAAGCGAACTGAAGTTAAAAAAAAAATGCCTTTAAAATTAACAGAGCTTGAAAAATATATACGGTGAAGCGTCGTATTGGACACATTTAAATTATGTTTAAAGGTGAAAGGGAACAGGATAGCATAGTGTTGTTAATTCAATTAATTAATTAAATTTAATAATTTCATAGACATCGGGTTTGGCTAGAGGCCTAGGGTAAAGCGAAAAACGACAAATCACAACTTCTCAAAAAGACAGAAATTTTGTCGGACGATGTCGCGACCCCAAAAAGATGTTATATCGACAGCGAAATGTTAGTGGAAAATAATTTTTAACCTCCCATTAAATATTGGTTAATTGCCCGCAATTCAGATCGGGTCTAGAAATTCTCCAAGTTATTGGGAGGTCTTTTCCACATCAAAATAACCCATCTTACAGTGAACCCAAAGTGGCTTTTATAAAAAATTCCTTGTGCATTTTTGTGTCACTCGAGGTATGTTTCTATTCTCCATGGCAACCGGATAGCCATGGAGTAAAAGGTTTGCCCCACCTCCAGTCCCTGCCCACCGCGTCCTAGCATTCTCAGTGTTCACATGACATGTACATCAAATGTTACTTGGAAATCACCAAGTTCACTTCACAGCAATAGCCCCGTTAAAATCTGACAGCGCACATGCTGACAGCATGACAATCCCCCATGCATCACTGCTGTTCACCCCCCATATCTTCTCATCACACCCCTACCCCTTGCTCCGGGACAAGTTGTGTCACATATAATTAGTAATGTAGCTGTTCAACATTACAGTTGTTCGATCAAATCAACTTTGAGATTAATTTCAAGAGTTATAAAGGCGTGTGGAATTTTAGAGGAGCATAGTGGTGTGCGCATGCATAGAGCATGTCAACACCACCCCCTGCCTTCACCTACTCCCACCGCCTCAGCAGGTGGCGGAGTCACATTAAATGGTGACCACTGAAGATGTCACACCGTATCCAAGACTCTTTGCTGGTAATCTTCAACAAACGAGAATTCGTCTCAGTTGTACAAGTATTATTGTGCATAGATTTTTCTAAACATCGGAGCTTGTTCAATGTTGATAACATAGTCGCAAGGTGTTGACGCTCAGACTGGTTATCATTTAAATGCATGGTCCCAAATACACAATCCCGGTGCAACAGGTTATCTCTTCCTCATGCATGCTGGTCATCCTCCTCCCAGCCCAGGGATGGGGGCATTCCAGGTCATCTTACCCCAGCCGAGGGGAGGGATGGGGGCATTCCAGGTCATCTTACCCCAGCCGAGGCGAGGGATGGGGGCATTCCAGGTCATCTTACCCCAGCCGAGGGGAGGGATGGGGGCATTCCAGGTCATCTTCCTCCAGCCGAGGGGAGGGATGGGGGGCATTCCAGGTCATCTTCCTCCAGCCGAGGGGAGGGAATGGGGGCATTCCAGGTCATCTTACTCCAGCTGAGGGGAGGGATGGGGGCATTCCAGGTCATCTCCCCCCCCCCCCCAGCCGAGGGGAGGGATGGGGCATTCCAGGTCATCTTCCCCCAGCCGAGGGGAGGGGTGGGGGCATTCCAAGTCATCTTCCCCCCAGCCGAGGGGAGGGATGGGGGCATTCAAGGTCATCTTCTCCCCAGCCGAGGGGAGGGATGGGGGCATTCCAGGTCATCTTCCCCCCAGCCGAGGGGAGGGATGGGAGCATTCCAGGTCATCTTAACCTGCCGGAAAGATAAAAAAGTGGATTTGATAATCCTATACACCGGTGTAACAGGCTATCTTACCCTCCCCCCTGTACAGCTTCCCCCCGGGGGAAGCTACACAGGCTATCTTCCCCTTCCAATATATTTAGCCCCCCCCCCCCCGAACTTTTTTCGTGTAAATATATTTAATAATATTTGTTCATGAGAATAAATGGACTCAATTGGACTCAATTAAACTGCGAAAAACTAACTTAAACTACTTTATTCACTAAACTCAGCATAATTCAAACAAAATATAAAAAGGCATCCTTGATCCGAACGTTCTGTATTTTTCTCTTAATATCCTTTTTAGCATTTTAGAAAGCCCAGGTGGATACTCGTGATCGCTAAGATTATCATAAATATCATTCACATTATCCAAGAAGCGCTTTCTTGTATGTTCAACTTACCGGTCATCTTCCTTTGAGAAAAGAAACACCAGGAGGGGGAGGAATTCTAGCCTAGTCTAGCTTCTCCCGGGGGGGGGGGGGGGAGATGGCCTAGTCTACCCCCCCCCCTTCCTGGGGGAAGCTACACAGGGAACAAGATATACTGTTACACCGGCTAAATATAACTGCCCGATGAGCTGATCCATAAAGTACGTCATCAAATTGTCAGACTTTTTGACCGCCTCCTCCACAACCCCCCTCCCCCCCGGACGCAAAATTGGGAACTCCGCCCACTGACTGGAGCATTAGCCGAACGCCTGCTCAGGCCCCCCCCCCCCCTATCCCATTCCCTCTGTACGGACATATTTTGTGGATATCTCCTCGTCTCTTAACAAAAAATCTTCTTTGTTTACATCTTTTTGAGGTGATAACACTCAGGTGCCAATAAAATCAAAATCTAAACTTCAATTCGAAATTATATATCATTTATTTAATGATATATTCAGATATATTTCAATCTAGCTGTAATTAATAAATATCTATAGATAAATCTAAATATCTGAAGTACTTCTGAGACATCTGTAATTCTATAAAATCAACCCAATTCAGTTACAAGTTTCCTTTATCAAATAAAGACGCTCCTAATAAAACAGCGATGTCTCTAAATAAATAAGAGCAATGGCGACCTTCAATTCACATGCAAGAGCGGAATATTGTTCATATTGCTATTTGCAGAAATATTTCTGTGGCAGTTGATTAATGAGTAAATGGTTAAAATTGTAATTTAAAGCAAGCCGGACGTAATCTAGGCATACCACATAAATACTATGTAGAGTCGAACACAGCCAAGCAACAGAATGCATAAAAACGTTCAGTTTGTCCCTTATGTTTGATAAAACGAACATACCTTGCTTAAATCAATGCATAAAAGTGACATGTTAGTTTTGATACCTCTCCCCTCACCCCCCCCCCACCCCCACATCACCTTTTTAACGCAAATTCCGGCATACCCATACAGTTCTCCATGATATACCAGAGAGGGGATGGTGAGAGCCCGCTCCAGACAGCAAATTTCAGGCTGAACTTTGCGTCTTGAATCTTCAAATATTTAAACGTGTGTAATTTGTATATCCACAGTTAGTTTCTAGAATGAATTTCAGATGTCTAATTAAACTTGTTGAGAAAGTATGCAAAAATTTAATAGTTTCCCCATCCCCCTTGTGTGCGTACTTTACAAATAGCCCCTAAATTGTATTTATAGTAAAAAATAAAACAACTTTAGTTATACGGTTTTGTGTTTAAGATTAGTTTAATTTAATTTATTATGTAGTTGTATTTCAGATTATATGTTGTTAAATACATACATAGTTATTTGGATATATATCAAGACGTGTGCTATCATTTTCAAATATTATTGAGTGTGAATCAGCCATTTAAAAGTTTAATAACGTATCAAGAATGAAGAGTTGGGCCAGGCTGGCGTCTGACTCCTGGGTCTGATGGCGAACAATGGCGAACGCCAGCTATTTCATCACTGTACGAAGTCTGGACCTACTTCCACTCTCTGATGGGCAATCTATCTGGAGAGTAATATTGGCCTATGTTTAGAGCGCCCTTATGTATGGATTGAATGCAACATATGGCTTGACGTTTATGCGTCAACCACATGCATCAAAAGAACGACTGGCTGCTCTTTGGCCCGCGGAAGCGAACTATCTGAAAGGTGTACATGCGTTTGAGCAGTTCTTTTGAAGACTTACTTTGAATGTGCAGAAACAGCTGGTAGGTTTTGGTAGAGATTTACACTATCAACAGTTTTGTTGATATTTGGGAGTCCTTGGAATGATTGGAAGGGAGGGATTTACATGACGGCAAAAGTAGGTTTGGCCATCAACCTGAAATATGCAGGAGGCTGGGAGGAGGTGTTTTGAGGTCCTTGAAAAATCAGCTGAAAACTCACCGCAAATCTGATTGAAGGCAAAATACCTATTGCTCTCATCCAGATGTATTTTATTACAGCGTTTAACTTTAAGGCTAAAAAATCACTGTAAATTTGGCCAATAAACGATTTTAGCCAATTTCAAAGGCGTTAACTAAATATTCGCTGTAATTGGTATTTTCTTTGTATTTGCTCAAGAGTTCTTCTCCGTGGTGTTTGCTGTTGAAGATGTCTCAGTAGAAGCAGCTTTAATGCTTTATATAAAAGGGAAAAAACTTCTATTTTTAGAACGGCAAGTCCAGGCGGCAATTTGATGTGCTCCGCTCGCGTATGTGACTCTCTGCATAGCTCTGGCAGTTCACGCTGAAGGCTTCTTTCAGTTGGGGGATTTGAACAATAAAACAAAACAGAGTCATACCCTAATGCTTCCATAAGCGCACGCAAAGTCTTTTATATCAATCGGGTAAAAATGAAATGCGAAGCTACTCTATCGTAAAGTGCACCGTCCATAACCTGTAATAATGTAATGGTTTTCGAATTGCTTTAAAAGGAAGCCAGCTAGTTCACAAAAGTAGGAAAAATGTTTGTGTCAATGTTTTTAGACAACGTTTACGTGACACGCCAAAGGGACAACAGCTTGGAAGGAAAATCGTAACGGGGTATTATTACATGTAATGCGGTCACAATTACTTGTCCCCGCTATACGAATGTTGCCAGTTTCTAATTAAGAATCAGGGACTACTACCGGCCAGTGGTAGCTGCTGCCGATTCACCGCTAAAATTCAGTCTTAACAACGCAAACAAGTGTACCACATTATTTCGTGGAGTAAATGTCGGGAATAAAATTTATGCTACTCACAATTACTCCTCCACATCGTGAGACCAAACCTAGGAGAAAAAAATTCTATATTGCCCTGATTGTCTGACGAATACCTCCCCCGAATTATGTTTCGCCGACTGAGCCAACCATATATCTTGATTAGAACAAGTGGAAGGCATAGTCCGTGAGGATAGCACTGGATTAGGGAAATCCTAATGGGGACTCAAGTAGTCCCTTAGTTTTCGCTTCTGCACCTACGAAATGAGCAGTTTCCTCACTTCATTGCACAAACGCACCTCCCAATCAACCCCCTTCCCCGTTAGACCAAATATAAATACTTCTTTGCCTACTCTAGCAAACCAAATCTAATCTACTTTGAATTGGACAATTGTGAAAATGCTTATTGTGTGGTGACATAATCCCCATGCCAAGCTGGGAACTTCGTTTCCTGGGTATCATTATCGTGTTGCTTCGGAGCGGTCTTGAAGCGATATTACTGGGACTGACAACAGTAAGCTTATTTGGCTTGTAAAAAGGAGGGAAATTTCCGCCCAGGCTTTTGTTATAGCTTCTTACGGAAACGAGCAAGAGATCATTTGGCACAGGCTGAGCACAAACACAGTCTCCCCACAAAAACATCCTGTTAAAGAACCAATGTCCCCAACGTGGGTGACAAATTTTCCTGGTTTTTCCGACCACATATACTCGCAAAGAAGGGTGTATAAACAATTTGTGACGTCATTAAAATTTTTTTTCCTTCTTTGGCCTTATTTTATACAAAAAAAAACTAAAGATGTAAAAAAAATATGTTAGGTAACGATGCAATAAATAAACCTTTATTGCAAAAACACTTTCAATTTTACAGGATTTCTGTAGATCATTATAAATCTCAGTATGATATGAAGTATCATATTCATAATTTTATACGCCTTGCACAGTGTGCTGCACAAATAATGAGAAGCGGTGGGTCCCCAAAAATGAAATATTCACCTTGGTCCCTGGTGGGAATCACACTTGTCACAGTACGCGGTATTTTCTGTCGCTTGTCTGCTTCTCCCCCCCCCCTGCCCCCAAACCCGCCCCCCCCCCTCGTGTTTCATTCAAGTCCATTCGAAATTGAAAGTACTTTAGCTTAAAGTAGTTTTATGAAATTGTCTAAAGTGTATGAAGTTCGTTATCGCAGCAAAATGCAAGTGTTCAGGTTGTTTGTTAAATATTGCCTGACGAAAAAAATATAAATAAACTGATGTGTCAAACACAACCTATCACAAAAATACGTATCGATGTGTAATTGTCAGAAATTGATTTTTAATATTAAAATTTGTTCCAGCCCTGCAAATACTTGTATGTTATTTAATATAAATTTATATTGTTGAAAGTTACTGGTTTTAGTTAATATTCATTACGATATCACAGTTTTCCTGTATTTTATGTAATCACCACAACACAGATATCTTGTTTCCCTACCTAAAGCAGTCGAGCGTATATTTCAATTGCTTCTGCTGTAATTCCGAATTTATCGGAACAATATTCAAGCGGAACAAGTTCTCTAAACACAAGGAAAACTATTTTGACTCACAAATAAGAGAACTTCTTTACACCATTTGGCTATGAGTGGTGTAGGATTGAGTGGAAGGAATTAGATTAGTCTTGTAAATTTGAAGCTCCTCTCACGGTATTAAAGTCACAGCGTGGATATTAATTGAGACGGACACCCAAGTGCCAAGACAGGCGTTGTAGACTGCAGAAACTAGCATCGTCAATGTCTCGTACTGTGCAAACATAACTACATTACGAATACTTCAAAACTAGAGCACACAGCGCACTATGAATCAGGTCTACCACCACCCCCTCTCTCTCTCTCTCTCTCTCTCTCTCTCTCTCTCTCTCTCTTTCTCTCTCTCTCTCTCTCTCTCTCTCTCTCTCTCTCTTTTTCTCTTTCTCTGTCTCTCTCTCTCCTTCTTTCTCTCTCTCTCTTTCTCTCTCTCTCTCTTTCTCTCTTTCTCTGTCTCTCTCTCTCCTTCTTTCTCTCTCTCTCTTTCTCTCTCTCTGTCTCTCTCTCCTTCTCTGTCTGTCTCACTCTCTCTGTCTCTCTGTCTCTGTCTCTGTCTCTCTGTCTCTGTCTCTGTCTCTGTCTCTCTCTCTCTCTCTCTCTCTCTCTCTCTCTCTCTCTCTCTCTCCCTACTTAAAACTGCTGATAAACTTAAAAGTGCTACATATGTTATAACCATAGAAATGAATGTTACTCTTTGTATACCACGACGATTCATAATAACATTAAGACAAAGAATATTTACTTCATCATTATTTCATATATTGAACAATTACTGTCAGTTTTATCTGTTACTCAGCTAACACTTAATATCATTTATGATCACGCATAACTGATAATGAATATCAGTTATTTTTCACGACAAAGGTGTTAAGAGTGGTCACTTCCATTTCGTTTGTGATGTCACTGATACTTTTTTTCGAAAATTCAACAAGGTGCGAGATGTAGCAGTTTTTGTTGATTGGAGTGCTTTTGCTTGGCGTCGTGTGACAGAAGTAAAGTGTATATGGTTAATAATGAGCATGTAATTTGACTAATCATATAGCTATTTTAGTCATGTCCCTTTCATTTAAGAGGCAAGCAATGTCCACTATCTGCTTGGTGTAAAAAAATGTGTAATTAGAAACGTGCTGGTTGGTAGTCCAGCAATTGTGACAGAATCGTTCCATGTAACAGGATCTCAATGCTTTTATGTTTTAAAATTATTTTGACTGCACAATCAAAATTTAAATGTAAGTGTTCTGGGAATGTGAAGCGACCTCAAAGAGCCTGGTGCATTATGGAGGGTGTGTGTGACAGGGTGAGGTCTTAATCAAGACAGGAGTTGATCAGCCAACGATGCCCCATCGGTGCGTGATTGGTATTCACCCTTTGCTCAACTTTCGCTTTTGTTCGGCCTCTCTTCTCATATGTCAATGGGCTGTTTTTGACAGTTCTGAGAACCAAAACAGTCAAAAGACAAACCCGCCATGATCAATAATTAATATTGTAATTTAGCAGCGAGGAAGCAAGATGGCAGTTTCTTGAGTCTTCAGCTCTCTCGCAACCATTCCAATCATGCATACGAGGTCAGGGGTCAGCCACTTCGGGGCTTCGTAATTGCGAATGGCTAAAATTGAACATGGGTCCCAGGTAACCTGTAATTGCACGGCCGAGATTTTAGGCTAGATCTGAGGTGGTTCTAAATTGGAAGGACTTACTTTGTTTAGAAATGAAAAATAGCAACCGGGGAATGTTCATGATTGATTGGGTCAGACGTTTGGCTTGTGAAAATTTCTCTCTGAAAACTCTGCTTCGTAATTTTTATCTAACAGTGGTTCTCAAAATAGTTCGTTGATCCCTGCCCAACTCCTAGACATTACTGTAATTTTTAAATTCTTTTAGCTCATACAATGATCTCTGCCAGCCTCTATCGCTACCAAACCAGTTCTCTTGGTGTCATTTTAATATCTGAGGGAGTTTCGCCAATTTTCTTCATTATTTTTGTTTTCGAATGCAAAACCACACGCAGACAAACACAAATTCGCAAATCATCTCGGAGCATATAGAACCAACATGGCGTCCGTCACTCCATCAGCAACAATATTAAAAATTGTAAGTAGATTATAAATTAAGGCTTTATATCTTATTATCACATAATATTTCTCACAATGTAATGCCGTTGCTACAGTATCTACTACTCTGAGCAATATTTTCGGAATATCTCAACCGAATAGTGAAAGCTGAATTGGTCAACACTGATAAGCTGTTAGACTATTAGAAAGTGTGTGGCGTTTATTTTTGACTCTTATTTCTGTCATTCATACACAACCATAGTACCGATACTGCTCTGTGGGTGTGTGGATTCGTAGAAATGTACATCACTATCCCCACCGACAACTACCAACGACACACCATAATACAGTTAAGAAGTAACACCATTTCATTTTTTTTTCAAAAATATTTTCAAAATAAAATATTACAATTCTATGAAATTTATACACATAAATTATCCATATTTCGGAATTATTTTTAATATGCTCTTGTTTTTCTCGGAGCATTATATTTGCTTAAAATAATGCCTGCCATTTCCTCTCTCATATTCAATTGTTTCCACACAGTCAGAATTCATGTTGTTGTTTTCAAATCATTCGAGCATTTCTTTTTTCTCCCCGACAGGTTTGGAGAGCAGCAACTGAATAGTTCAGATGAGACATCTTGCGGGAGATTTACGAACAGCAGTGAAGATTCCCTTAAATGACATTACACCAGATCTTTGCAGAAGAGAGCATGTCTCAAGTGTTGTCCCTCTACATCAATATCTGCTGGCATGTTCTGGCTAAAGTGTGAAATATTGAAAGAAAGAGTAATACATAATTTGACATAACTCTTGTCCAAGAGATATATAGATGCACAACAGCACATTTTGGTGAATATTGTTCCTTACGAAAAAAAAATATTTTATTTTTGGTGACTGTATCCACCAGATGTTTGTACGAAAAACAGGACATATATTAAAATAAATATTCATATGTATATTAAAATGAAGGCCGCATGTTTTAGCAAATAAATTGGCCACCTATTCTATGTAAGCTCTTTTCTTCAATCAACCTAGTTTATTCTTACAACTGATATAACCCAGCACCAATTTCTACCAAGCACTGGTATTTTCAAAATATTTTCACTGAAACGAAAAAAAGAAAGAAAATCTGAACAATTTCACGGCATTGCTGGATGCGCATACTGTTTCAGGAGATCACGTACCTTAAAAAATATCCGCAATGAACTTTTCAGGTCAGTGTTCTGGGGATGACGTAACAGGGGGATTAGCACCATTAGATAAAACATATACAGGGGCATTTCTGGCACACCTATATCCCATCAGCCGTCTAATTTTTTTTTGAAGTATGCTTAGCAACTGCTATCAGTTCAACCAGCTTTGAATGAAATTAGTCGTACAGATTATAAACTTTGATATGAACTTAAAATGAAGTTCTGCTGTGCCACTTTTATATAAAGAAACTACATGTTTAATTCCGTATAGTAGAAAATCATGTCTGAATGTATTCACGTAAACAAAATTCCCTCCGAAGGGAATGTTGAAAAATATTTAATCTTGAATTCACAAATGTCAAAAGTGACAGTGGGTGCGGTCCTGGCATGGACGGACACTTCGTCGATGACGTTTTTTATTCCCATTTTTCACGCATTGGGCTTAATTGTTTCTTTCTTCTTGTTCGTTTACTGTTTCAGTTCAAAGCAATTCAAATAATTTTCTCATATTATTTTCCTAATAAAATATTTTTCATTTTAAAACTTAAAGTATACATTTAGAATATATATTGACTCCCCTTTGTGCACATGAAACTCTGAAGTATTTTTGTTCTTTGCGGCGTTCTCAAATATAAAATTCACTGCCGTAAAATTGAGACAACCATGTTAAGCACGGATATTTAATTATTTAAAAATTGAATTAAAACGTTCTGTACCTATTTTCTACTTGCAGTGGACCAAATATCACACAGGTTTCGTTAGACTTATTAATCGACTGTTCAATAGCTTTGTTTAGAAGCCTGTATTGCTGATACAAAATCAATCGACATAGATATCCTCTTGGTCTCTGAAAACCCAGCCAGGTTTAACATACAAGTCAGCAAGCGTACTGAATTGCCAATCTTCACCAGTTTTACCGTAATATGTAATATGTTCTTTAGGTATGCACGACACTCTTTTATAACCGTGCATACTTAAAGAAGAACTATGAATAACAATTAAAATGTATATTATTCATTTTTCATATTGTTCATTGCAAGTATAGCATAAATACCACAGTTAGACTGGCACATATCCTTCACAAAATCTCGCAGATTAATCGAAAAGATCATTATTTCTTTTTTCATTTAAAATTCAGTACACATGCCAGAAATATCAATGTCTCCTTTTAAAAAAAATTCGGTGCGATTGGGAAGAGTTCGTATTTACAATGACTTGATGTGGTACACATACAAGCTTCCACCTTTCTGGAGAAGAAGTAATACATCGATCTCCTGACGTGATGACAAAGATAAAACACAAACAATCACGTGTTCTGATATCAATCAACCGCTGATTTGGTAACAATGTACTGGCTCTCACTGTATATTATACAACAGAACGCCGGGATGGGACCACCCGGCTAAATGGACCATCTCGCAAATAGGACCACTGTTCAATCGTCTGATTTCTAGTAGTCTTCCAGCATAAAGATCCAAATTGAAAAATCATCCGGTATCCCGGTATATCTTGCCCTCCTCATAGCCAAGATATCCTAGGATGTCTGAGGATATCTTGGCCCCTTCTAGGATATATTGGCCCCCTATGGACCAGGATATAATAAGACATTTCGGCACCGCTGATATAATTTCATGTGGAAACCTGGCTAGCAAAATAATGAAAATAATATTGTCATCAAACAAATATCAGTTAGAGTTTCATGGGATGGTAATTGGAGGTTTCGAACCCTGAGCCATATTTTGACCACTTCCTTCATCAGAGCTACAAAAACTTTCGATTGGCAGTCGCAAAATGCTCAGGTGCAAAGGACGAGATTTTTTTTCTAAGTTTGCAAATTGTGATGGCTATTCTCCGAACAGTCGCACACAGCCAGCCTGAGTGTGGACGACGGAAAATGAAATCCTTGGTGCAGCCTCTATGTTAGTTGCCGATGTATGTGTATTTTCACGCAATGCTGGAGGGAACGTAACTTATAAGTGGTTTACGTACAAAGCTCAGGGATCTGCCCTAAACTCCTTGACAAAAATTAGGAAGGCAAATCGCAGGTTGTACAGTTTTTATATAATCGAACAAGACACTCCAAGTTTTGAAATATCAAAGTTGAAAACTGTAATCTGAACTCTGGTGCTGGGATTTGATTTTATTTGTTCTTTTTCTACGATGCTGGTCCCTTTGTGTGTAAGTTTCAGTTGAGAAACAAAATGTATAAAGCATACATTCTTATACAATTT
Source organism: Protula sp. h YS-2021 (assembly GCA_949752745.1). Taxonomy (NCBI): domain Eukaryota; kingdom Metazoa; phylum Annelida; class Polychaeta; order Sabellida; family Serpulidae; genus Protula; species Protula sp. h YS-2021. Next base: position 59,935,647 of record OX457024.1, read on the forward strand.
ATATTAACATTTAGCAAGATATCCCAGCCAAGGATAACTGGGCTTCCGTGGGCGCAAAGTTTTCCTGGGACGGGGGGGGGGGGGGGGGGGCAAGATATCTAAGCCTAGCCTAGCTCACCCCAGCCCAGCTCCCCCCCCCCTCCGTGCAGCTTCCCCGATCGATGAAGATAAACTAACCCGATCCCCCATACAGCTTTCAAGCACAAATTGATTACCATTTTTGTCCATGAGTTTTTAAATTAACCCCTAAACGCACAAGTGCTGAGTTTAAAATAAAACCCATTTTTTAACCAAAGGCGAAGTGTAGTTCCGAAAAGACCCTTATGTGGGAAACACGGTGTACTGAATGAAAATGACCCCTTTTTAACGAAATTGGCACTCCACGTGGATCTCAAAAATTACCCCCTTTCTCCGCGTTGTTCTGGACACGCATGGCAACATATGTGGTACAAAGTGCCACCAGGGATTCAAGCCTTTCTTTCTTTCTTTCTTTCTTTCTTTCTTTAATGTTGATCTTACACTGTTTTTTTTTTACTTGCTAAGAGTAAGCGTTGCTAGTCAGTGACATAGGATCATTGCTCTTGGTCGTTGGAAAGCTGGACATATACACGCAAACGTACGAAAGAGCAACAAACAATCGACCAAAAAAGAAGAAATAAAAACCGTTACGACTACAAACACATTTATCGACATAAATCTTTTGTTAACTGAAAAAAATCTGTTCCTTTCTGGTTAGGGTGAAATAGCATATTGGGATCAATTTGTGTACATTTCAAGAACCGTACAGATCCGTATGAAAACAGAAAAGTTGCGTGGAGTTTTCTGTACACTTAAGTTCCGTTCCTCGTCATTGTGAAACTGACCACACAGACAGTATTCTATTGCATTCTAGTGACAGTTCCAGTTCCAGATATTTTTCTTTATTTTTCTTTACAACAATGTAATTATAACATCCTTGTATAAGAGTCGCTTCTGGTCAGTTTGCGACTTCAAAATGGCAACGGTGCTGTGAAGAAGTCCATCTACCAATATCGTTTTACATACACCGTTTCTGGCGCCCAGGGGCCTAATTAGAGACATAAATAATTTCACGTAACTGAGACAGACGTGGTCCGCACAGAGTGGTAATTTCCATACTCCGTGTTTCCCACTAAAATGGGGGTTACTTCGAAAGTGCGCTCCGCGTTTGATTAAAAACAGGAGTATTATTTCAAACGTAGTGGTTGTTTTAAAAAGTTATGGACACACTGTTTAGAGATATATAACCAATTTGAGGTACCAATTAACTAATAAATTATTAAATAAGAAAGATAGAGAGATTTCAGAAATCGAAAGCGTTTAGAAACTGTAATAACTTATTATAATTGTTGGTGAATATATATATATATATATATATACATATATATATGTAACAAGGTAGGGATACACACACACAGACCAAAGTTTATGAAGCTGAAACAAGATTCATAAAATTGTAGTGACCACTTTTCATGTAGTTAATGCTTAAGCATATACAATTTTCATCAGATGGCAATAAATTTTGGTGTATATATACCCACTTTGGTCTGTGTGCGTGGGTTTATTTATTTATTTGTTTGTTTTTATTTTTGTTTTTGAGACGTGATAAGTGATCACTCCGATTAATGAATCTTGTTTGAGAAACTTTCGCAATGCCTTTAACGCAATAGTTTCCTGGGGACTTCCAGTCTCCATTGTAAAAATGAATAAAAAATTGTCACTTTAGCCATAAAATAACGATATTAGTCGAACAAAATTGCGTTTTTACCCTTTATGTCATTTAGAAATGGATTAAAAGTTATTAGTGGACTTGACCATAAATGATGATAGATAAAATGCACAGTTTATTGGCTGCTCAGCACACGAGCCTAGAAGTCAGCAGATCAATAACTTTAGCGCTAAAGCCATGTGCATATGTTGGGCCCGATCTGCTGATAAGTCCAATCTGCAGATCGGACAGGCTCATCTCCGGATATACTGTTAAATGAAACAGGAATAAAAAGAACCGCATTTTTGTCACCAACTTTTATTCTATGAACTATTTTGGCTATTCTAACTTGCAAAATACAGATGGGAAGCAACAAGAAATCCACAAACGGGACAGGCCCATCTGCAGATGGGACGGATCGGCAGATCGGGTCTAACATATATATTCCACTCAACACCAAGCTGTTAGGCCCAGTAGCTTAACAGCAATGTGAATATACGGTTATCCACAAAAATATGCAGTTTCAGTTGAAACAGACGAAAAAACGGCTTGAAAAAAAAAACAGAATAAGTAAAAGGGAAAAACAGAAACTGCCAGAAACTTCCAAACGCAAAAACTCTTTGGAATTCCAAGAATAAAAATGAGATATCTGGTGAACCAAATATTTTTAAAGTTAGTCATTTATAATATGAATAAAACTTATAGCATTTCATATATAGTATCTACTCACAGCGTTCTAAAAGTCTAGCAAAAAAGGTTTAAGTCCGCCGGGCTCCGGACTTAAAACAGTTGGGAGCCCGAGGGGAAATCTTGCAGCCCGGTACTTTTTAGACCAGCCGACTGCGTCGGGCTGGTCTTATCACATCAGTAGAGAAGGTATCCGTCGTCTGCATGTACTTATTTACGTGTGTACGTATGTACGTATGTACACTTTTACTTAAAATGCTTATTCTCCCTCAGTTTTGATCGGATGCCTTTAAAATTTTACACGAATGTTCTCTGGGTAGGCCTGTCTTGAAAAATGACTTTTTGTGGTATTCCGCCAAAATTGGACAAATGGGCGCTGTTTAACATTGTTTGGTTGCCAAGTTTCAAAATGCTTCTTCTCGCACAATTTTGTCTTCAAATTTTACATAAATGTTTGCTAGTAAGACCGATCGTGAAAAATTACGTTTTTTGGCGATCCACCAAAAATTGACCAAATTGGAGGCATTCTTCAAGCACTATTTTGATCGAATTCTTCCACAGTTTTGGTCGGATTGCCTTCAAATTTTGCTTAAATGTTCACTAGCTTATCATCTCTTGATATTTTACTTTTGTTTATGGTCATCCACAGAAATCGGCCAAATGGGAGGGGGTGCATTTTGCGGTAGCTAATTTTCAAAGCCATTCTTTTCCACTATTTTGACTGTGATTGTCATCAAATTTCTCATAAATGTTCAGTTATTTATCTAGCGATCGGCCAAAAATTGGCTAAATGGGGGCTTTTAAAATCTTTAGTAGACAATTTTCAAAATGTTCTTTTCCCACAACTTTGACCGGATTCCTTAAAATTTTGTACGAATTTTCAGTTTTCAACAACCGGGCTTTTCAGTATGACTACCACGTTTTGCCGAACAGACAAGCCTATTAATACGTGATTCACTATATTTCGGCTTTTGTCCCTAGACAGTTTTGTTAAAAGATTTTTTCTTTTTTTCATATATACACATTGTACTGTATATGTATTGCATGGCAACTGTTCTATGTACATAATCACCTAGTTGTTAGGGAGAATAAGCGTCCTCGTTATTCTAAGCAAATAAGTTTTCCTATGTTGTAATACACAGCACTGAAAATAAATCGGACAGTTTCGAAAACAACAGAAACTCATTTTTTCCATATTTCCAAAAGTTCACACCACTGAAAATAATCGGATAGCTTTCTCAAAACCAAACTCATGTTTTATAAAGTTCCGAGACACGGTTCTGCTGTGCTTTCATACTGGCCAACAAAACAGTCTTCTCATCCAATGTAAAAATGGTAATGGTAATAATGGGTATGAATATATTGCAGAAATAATCCACGAAAAAGAACAACAAACAAACTAAAATACTAAAAAAGTTGCGAGCCAGCCGGGCTCCGGCCTTAAAAAACTCGGAGCCCAACGCGAAAACCCGGAACCACGGGCTGCCGGACTATTCGAACACTGTCTACTGAATCAATACATGCAATTTTGGTCGCCGATATTTCCAGGAAATTAAAACTGTGTTCAAATTTCACCGTCATAGCTTTGACTTTTTCGGAGAAATCGCATCAGTTATACTCACAGTAATATATACTGTCATAAATAGCACACAGCCTAGCAGTGTGTCATAGCACAGTATACCGTTTGAAGTTACTGACTTTTTATTGAAATTGTTCATTTTGGATCGTGGTATAGAAAGCGAATAAGAAGATGAGAACTTTAGACCAATGGTCGTACTCTGCGCAATTTAGATAAAATGTCGCTAGATCAAATGCTGGGATACCATTTGGGTTAGAGGTGGCTACGGGAGGCGTTTTAGGAACTTGCAATTCTTTTATCCTTTGTAATGTAAAATTTTCGGCATCATAATGACGTAACAGATTCAAAGGAACATCACCAAATCATTCGTTGTGAAAAATTAGTCTCATAACTAATTTTGCTCTGAAGCTGTAAGTACAATAGTTCTCCGGATGTTTAGCTTTAAAAACGTCATACCTTCATGATGATGATGATGCCATAAGTCAAAAATTTATCGGCAGGACCAAGAACCCATAGTTAAATGTATGTGCTAGACTTTAAAATTTGTCTAGCTCCTTAGAGGATATGTGTGGAAACTGAAGGTAAATGGTGTGAAAAAGACGAAAAATAAAAACGAGACACGTCTAGAATTCAAGGTAAACAATAACTCTTGAAGGCTCGGTTCCAAGTGTAAATTAGCAGTTTATAACGATTCTTTTGCACCCTTAACACAAATATACAAAGAGAACACCCGTAAATAATACCAGATTGATTGAAATAAAGTTGATCAATTTTAACAGTGATCCATTTTTGTGTGCAACTTTATAATGGAACCCAACTACAACAGAATATCGAAAATCTGATTTGCGACAAAGTACTGTTTAAATAGATATCAAGTGGTCAAATAAATGTCTCTACGAGAAACAGTTTGCAGACTGGGACTCACGTTGAAGAAAGGGGCTAAAATCTTAGTGTATATATGACTTAAAAACTTTACTACTTCTGAAACGTTCGATGTAACTTTACAAACAAAAAAGTTACAACAGATACTTAATCCATAGCAGATTTACTACAGTCAGAACATGAAGTATTTTTAATGAAAGTTGTGGTTTTGGAAAAATCTTCACAAGTTTCACAAGTGTAGACAAGATTATGTGTTTGAAATGTGATGAGTCATTCCTGTTGGTTCAGTCAAGCACATCTCTTATATCGATATTTGCTACTTCTAACATGCTGAAGTTGTAGCTGCAGCTTTACCAGTCATTTTTGTTTATGTCTTAAACTTTTAATTTACACATCACAATTGCAATTGTCTTTGACCGACATTTTGACAAACAGAACTGATGGGAGCAGTACTGCTATATTGTCATCGATCTGACATTTGCAAACAATATTATGATAATTTCCAATGGTAACAAAAGTATCAAAGGGATTAAAATTTCAAGGATAATCGTAACTGCTAATTGTAATTGCATGCATTAATAATTATATTTTTATATCACCTAGTTACGATAAGCAACTAAATCTACAACAATCTGCGAAGCAAAATGTTTGAATACTTATATCGTTTTTAATCGCACCATCACTAAATTTGCACCAGGTGCTGTCCTAAAACAGAGTTGATGGATTTTCTCATTGTGGCTTCTTTTGGCTATGCTTCTCAGAAGCTCCGCTGTCACTTCGAAACACACCAATACTTCTGATTCTACAGGAATGACTAAGAAACGACATAAGTCAAATCACTTAGCTCGATAATCTAATACCTTTAATGGCGTTATATTAACATATTGTAATTAACATTTCATTTGGACAGAACACTTCAATACATGATTTGCGCGACTTTTTAAAGAAAAGATTAAATCAAACGCTTGTAATAAAAATCCCTAGGAGAGATAGCTAGATAGAGATTTATTATTTGAAAATAACCTGCATAGTTAGAAGTGTTTGATAAATAACAATAAGAAGAAAGTTACTTTTAATGATATATTTGTGACTTAGGTAGTGGAAAATGCAACATAACATTCAAATCCTACTGTTTTAGCAACTGTCAATTAATAAAACTAAGGGGAAATTCTTTTTACTTTAATTTACAAAACGACAATTTTTTCTTACATGATGACTTACTTTCTAATATATTAAATGTGTAATATACAGAGCTGTGAGCATTTAAATGGTTGACATGGAAAGTTGTTGTATTGTATTGCTAATGAAATGCGTTTAAAAATAAGCAGTAGATAATTACGGTTAGAATTTCACCTGCAGATAAAATAAATTAATATTTAATAGTCTTAAAATCTTGTACTTATTATTACCATACTGTTAGATACTTATCGTAAACTTATTTTCTGTGTATTGGAATTTTTGCAAGTTTTTACAAATTGCAAAAGATTTTTTTAATGTGTTGTTGTTGGCATTCAGCGAGAGTAGATTAAGGCCTCATTTTTAGCAAGCACGGTCACCTTCAAAGTTTTTACAATAGAGAGCAAAAAATTCCAAAGGTATCACTGTAAGATGTGCAAACTGACCTTGTTGCTGCTTCTAGTTAACCAAAATATAGCGAATTCTGTTAAAATTTGTATGATGTATAATAACTAATTAAATCATTCCTTTATTTTTAGTTATACCCAAAACAAACATATATACAGTCCCTCTAACTAATTCAATCTATTGGTATATAGAAGGATTGAAAGTGTTTCTTTCTCTTTTTCGTTTGAGAGATGGGCCCTACTTTTCATAACATCCAGTTTCATGTATATGCCGCACGCACGTGAAATGTCTGATAATGACAACAGAGAATAAAGAGAGATATAAATTAAGTGTTTCTAAAAATTTGTCAACATAAAAAATAAGGATTTTTTATTCCATGCGTCCTATAAAAGAAGTCTATATAAATCTAAATGATTCAAAGATTTATAATATAAATTTAGTGTACGCGTAATTTGTAAGGCTCTGTCATCAAAATTTGAATTCTACCTGTATTTTTGACATATTTTATTACCATTCTTCTGAAATAATAAAACCTAACAATAATCAGCATGTCTACAATGCAATGATCATCCTGACATTTTTATTTTTACTTTACGACTATAAACATTATCAAAGAAAGAAAAAAATATTAATATTAATTTTAACACATGTTGACAGATGTTTTAAGTAAAAAAATGGATTGTGGTATTACAGATATATTTTGTTAAAAGCACAAAACACTGGCAAATTTATTACCACAATATTGGAACACAACACCAGTTCTGCTGCAAATGTATTGAAAGAGATGGCGCAGTAATTGGCTGATTACCCATCCTGTGATGACGTGAGAGAGACAGGTAGAAAGCTGACTGATCATGCAAACATAGGAGTTTTTTCTGTTCTTGCAACGAATAACACTGAACTAGCCTTTTTGAATTTTTGGTTTAATAAAATCCATAGCAACAAATATCTCGTATAGAAAGTCTTTCGAGTAACTAGACTTTTCAGAGACAGTTGGTTATTTTTTATAACATATTTTTTGATTGCCCTTATTAGAATAATTACATTTCTTATCTCAGTGATCTTCCTCCTCGGACATTTCACTTAATTAGTAAAGCTCGGAGTTTGATTTAGCTCAGATTTTGTTCAGATTGGAGTTACTCATATTTTGCATCTGTAACCTCTTCATAAAAAGAATAAATGCTTTCATGGTAACTGAATATTTTGCTACCTTTGAAAGACTTAATATCTTGAAAGTTATGATTGCTACCGCTTTCATACAGCGATATGTTTCTACAGTCATCACGATTCTGCCCTTCTTTTCTTCCATGTGAAAATGTTTGGGGTCGTTTTCTGGTGGGTTCCCTGAATTTAAAGAGGTTGTGTAATTTCAAATAAAAATCTTAGTTACCCCTTCAAAATGTAACGGTTCTATAATATCTTTTACTGGAGTTATTCGAAGTCCACGGCAATTTTGTCGGACAGGCTGCAGACGTTTCTAGTCAACAACTTCAGCTGTTTTAACAAAATCAAGTAAACGAATGCAAAATTCAGAAACAAATTGCAGATGACACAACCAATTTACAAATCGTCAAACCGATCTGAAGTTGAGTTGCCCATTATCAGATAGAACTGATTGGCCCTTTGTACCATTTTACCATTTCAGACTCAGTTTTATTGAGCTTTTACGCATATATATCTGAGCGCTATCTTAACCTTCTCCATGAAATCTAGTATTTTCTTGAAATTTACAATAAGGTATAAATTACCTAAATATTTTTTGGCACCTGTTTTGACGGAGTAATAAGTTTTGAAGTAATGTATATAGTTTAGTTTATATTAATGACACAACAGCAGAATATGTTTTGGGAGAAAATTTAAATATGTGCACCAAAACATCTGGCAGAAAAGAACTGGATTTGTGGCAAACAAAAGTTACATGGTCAGAAAGAACTGGAAACATTAAAAGAATAAATTTAGTATTGTTTCAATTATTTTTCACAATTTTTAGAACTGTGCTAGAACATGACTCCAAAGTTATTGAATATTATTTGAAATCTGAGATGGATTTTAAACTTTAAGAACCGTTTTTGCCAGCGTTATATATCAATTTTGGATTTTATGTAATCTCAAATAACTCTGAAAGCAAAAATTACAGCTTATAGTTTCCAAGCAAATCAATTTTTTGACAGTGAAATCTAACATTTTCTGAATATTAAAGATTTTCTTTCAGTTAGTGTTTGACGCTGATAAATTGCCAACCCTAAATCGATTAAACATGGGTAGCCTGGGTACATGTTTGACACAATAATAGATAATGCATTTTTGATAATGAAAAATATATACTTTAAATCTATAACCAGCATTTTTTCCATCCGATACATAGATTGTTTAAAAAATATAATCTATATTTAGAACCTGGGGAACGAGTGTCATCAATGTTTTGTTTATAAATGAAAATTGCCTCTGTAATATCGATATTCATACGCATTATTGATCATGACAAGGCGAAAAGCATAAGAACCAGTAATTTCAAATTTCTACCATGTATTATTCACTAGTAATATGTAAACTATTGTCATATGCAATGTCTTGCACAACATTTGGTTTAAGGGTTACATCACCAAGAGAAATACAGTGGAACTTTAGTCCGGACAAACCTCGATACATCGGACATCTCGCTAAACCGGACAGCTTTTCATTTCCATAAACTTGTGTATTAACGAAACCTGTGTATTAACAGCGGACACCTCAGAATTCCGAATATCGGATAACATTTCTAGTCCCAAATTGATGTTTTGCTGCATAAAAATAGTCAAAATACCGGACTAATGGGTGAATATTTATCTTAGGAACCCAGCCTGTTTATCTATTGTATAACATGCAGTCTAGGAAATTGTGAGACGTGCCTCTGTGTTTACCATCACTATTGACAAAAAGTGTCAAGAAATAATTCTTAAGCCACTGAATACCGCACTTGGGGGAGGTCGAATCGGCATGTACTTTATCTCTTGATGCTCCGGCTAATCTCTTAGCAGAGATACAGTCACAGAGCAAATCTTCGGAGCAGCCTTCAAATCCCGATTCCGATTATAATATTGCACGCAAATATCGACCAGCCACGCACGGTCTCATATGGATGAACTTATTGGATACTCATGTGTAAAGAGCTTGCCAGAAATGACAGAACTCTTGCATTCCTTAAGAGATGGTTTCTATCAGACAAACATGAATTTAAAGAAAAAAGAACTGACTTCAACTAAACAGTTTTTTTACTAACATCTAATGCATATCTGTATACATGTGTGTTAAAGTATTTACCAGTAGAGTTATTAGATATATATGAGACTGATTCAGGTTTATCAATAAATTCATTCATCCAGGGTTACACGCATTTTAATTTTACAGCATCACAAACTGGGTTAAAAATACAAATATTCGAAAATCCGGACAACTCGAAATACCGGACATATATTGCCAGTCCCACCACTGTCCGGTTTTCCGAGGTTCCACTGTAATGTCAAATACTGGCAGCGATGTTGATGGACCTCTGCGTGAACGCTTTCGGAATTAATGAGTGCTGTACTTTATACTTAGTTCAAATTCGTCTAAGATGCTACAAAATGGAGTACATTTCATCAACACCGTAGCATTTGAACGATTTTTGAGAATAGATTATGGAATTATCAAGAACCGATATTGCAATAACGCAGTGCTTATAATTATGTATTATTATTGTTATTATTCTCACTACTATTACAATTAATATTAGTGGTAGTAGTAGCGGTAGTAATAGTAGTAGTGGTGGTAGTAGTAGTATGGTGGTTGTGGTGGTGTTGGTGGTGATGGTGATGGTGGATGTGGTGGTGATGGTGGTGGTGGTGGTGGTGGGGATAATGATGATGATGATGATTATGATGATGATGATGATGATGATGATGATGATGTGGTGGTGATGATGGTTGTGGTGATGGTGGTGGAGGAGGTGGCGATGGTGGTGGTGGTGGTGATGGTGGTGGAGGTGGTGGTGCCAGAAAACCAGAAAGTTAGAATGAAACCAATTTAAGATGTTGATGTATTATTGCTCATTCTGATAATGTAAGTATAGTGTTTCATGCTGCCTGTTCCGTTTTGCTCCAAAACTTCTAATGTCGTTCTTCATTCTATAAAAGCCATGACACATACCCAGTTGTTGTAACTGAATCAATTTAGCCGTAGGACGTAAAGTTGATGATATGTATACAACACTAAAATAGAGGTTAAAATATTAAGTTTCTATAGACCAAGGGCTCAATTGTGCAGGTGTAAAGTTAAACACTATTTTGTTAGTGTTTTCGTGACTTCCTTCTCTTCGTATTTGTGAAAACAAACTGTTTTTATCTTGATTTTATCAAATCAAAACAGATAACAACAGAGAAAGCATATTCGCGTAACTGCACAAGAGAAAGCTGGCTTCCGTATGGCAGGAGAGATTGTGAAAACCCATAACAAAGAAAAATGTATCCCCCTTGATGAGAAGAAAAAAAGAACTTGGGTCTTGGCGCATATTGCACACTGGTCCTCTGACACGCTCCCAAATTGCAGAGATTGAATGTCAACTGTGTGACAGCTGATTTCTATGGTTGACATGACAACTTCAGACGAAATTCAAGATGGCTGCTTGCCATCTCTGATTTTATCAAGAAAAAGTAATTTAACTCTCGGAATGAAAAATTACACGATGGCGATAGAACTATTCAAAGACCCGCCTCTCGTTCGTACAGCCCCACGTCATACGAAACACTTAGACGATATTTTCTTGTGTAAATGAGCTTGCTTCTTTCTATGTTATTTTTTTTTAAACCTTTCATGTGAAGCACTGTATTGTTTTTCTTGATGCTGGCCGATATATTTTTTTAAAACTAGACTTGAACTTAGTGCCCTGATATAATTACGAAGTTGTTAATTTGTTAGTGCTTGGTAGAAGTTGGTTATCATTACGTTTAACGTACACCTTTCGCAATTTCAATGTTTCTTTTAGATACAAAACAGAAAACTGAGAAAAGCAAATCTATATTAAACTTTCTATTTGAAATGTTGAATGAAAAATGTAAAATCAAACAGTCATTTTTCAAATACCCACACTCCTTCTCCCTCTCCCTTTCTCCCTCTCTCTCTCTCTCTCTCTCTCTCTCTCTCTCTCTCTCTCTCTCTATCTCTCTCTCTCTCTCTGTCTGTCTCTCTGTCTCTTTCTCCGTCTGTCTGTCTGTCTCCTCTCCCTCTCCCCCTCTCCCTCTCCCTCCCTCTCTCTCTCTCTCTCTCTCTCTCTCTCTCTCTCTCTCTCTCTCTCTCTCTCTCTCTCTCTCTCTCCTCTCTTTCCCCTGTCTCTCCTTCTCTCTCTCTGTCCCCCCTCTCTGTCTCTCTGTCTCTTTCTCCATCTGTCTGTCTCTCTCCTCTCCCCCCTCTCTCTCTCTCTCTGTCTCTGTCTCTCTGTCTCTTTCTCCGTCTGTCTGTCTGTCTCCCCTCCCTCTCCCCCCCCCCTCTCTCTCTCTCTCTCTCTCTCTCTCTCTCTCCTCTCTCTCCCTCTCTCCTCTCTCTCTCTCTCTCTCTCTCTCTCTCTCTGTCTCTCTGTCTCTTTCTCCGTCTGTCTGTCTGTCTGTCTCCTCTCCCTTTCCCCTCTCCCTCTCTCTCTCCCTCTCCCTCCCTCTCTCTCTCTCTCTCTCTCTCTCTCTCTCTCTCTCTCTCTCTCTCTCTCTCTCTCTCTCTATCTGTCTCTCTCTTACTCTGCGAACCTCTTGGGTAAATGTCTCAAAAATGTTTAGACATAAATCAGATTAGTTCCTAAGCGTGTAACGATTCCTTTTAAAGAAGATTTGACCAGTATGCCTTAAAACTTGGCTGGAATTTAGTGGCGCTGTTTTTAAACCCGAAAAATATTGTGGTGCCCACAAGACATAAATTATTCTCGCAAACAGGACATTGTGGTCGTAATTACTCAGATAATATCCTTGGCTTAAAACTTTTGTTAAAGGAAATCTGACCACAAAACGTTTTGTGCCATGAGCTGTTTTAGACTTTGTGAATACCATTTGTGATTATGAAATTACAGTTTGATTTGAGGCATAAAATGAGACGATTTGTCATATTTCCTGTGACATGTGACATGGCCAAATTTTGGGGGTATAGTTAATCTTGTTGTGTCTGAATTTTTCGTATCCAAACAGGGGCTTCGGAAGGTTATGTGAAGAATTTGATGTCGTCAAGCAGTTGGACCTTTGTTTTGTCGTTGATCTGGGTATACGTCGGTGTATGCTGAATAGACTTAAGCAGAACCCCCCCCCCCCCAAAAAAAAAAAAAAATGAAGGTCGGGGCAATGTTTTATAGACGCCCGGAAAACAACAGAGTGTTGATTTGTCTAACCTATTTATAAGTTGCTCACATCCAGAAATAATTAGTATATAGAACTTATCAACTGGCCATGCCATTTCTTGATTTAATGAAATATTCCAGACAAGTTTTCTGAAAAAAATAAACACCTGTTTTGGGCGTCAACCATCAATGGTCATTAAAGTAAACTGTAGGGGGCCAAACCACACACACGGTACTCTGCAAACGAGATCGCAAACAGGACCACTTGAAAACGTTAATTTCCAGGTGCCTTCCATTACCAGTGAACTCCACAAGCAGGACCACGGCGAAAATTTAGTCCCTTAGCTCTGTCACCCTGGTGGTCTCCGGGATTCCACTGTATTTTATATCAATTTTGCATCAATTTAGAGATTTTTGGTAAAACCGTTAAGCTGAAATTTAAATTTAGTGTTACAGCAAAGAATTTGTTTCATACAACAAATGTCGTCGGTATGGTATTGGTCTGCTGGTTTGTCTGTGTGAGTGTATTTTTCCCCCATGCAAAGACACTCTAGATATTCCGAAAGTTTTTTTTCCTTTTTTTAATTTTTTCTCTTTCCAGAAATCTCCTCCTAGACTATTTGGAAGGAATATTGAATTTGGCACACGCATAAAGGATGATGAGACGTCGTGAAATCCACATTCCCGACTTTCAAGCTCATGATCAAACTGGAGTCGAAGTATTTTATACCTCAAAATGGTGTCCAGAAAATTCCCCCGCAAGGTTTAACCTAGGAACATGACATTTGGAACAGGTATTGATGGTAATGAGATCTCACGAAATCCGTATTTTTTACCATAACCTTCAAGGTCAAACTGGGGTCACAATATCTTTCAAAGTCCTTATTTATCACAGCAAGTGGCAGGACATAACGCTCATGGTAAAAGTAAGGAGTAACCTCGCTATCTGACACCCAGGCTCAAGGTCAAAAGTCACGTGACCTTTCCATCTCGAAAACAGTCGGGGAAAGGTTGACCATTTTCACGAAAACGGTTAGAGATAGAGCGATTTGAGCTTATTTTTTACCCCTCTGGTATAAAAGGCGGTATGTAAAGGTTTCCTTGGTGACCTTGACCTCCTCGGTCATGGTCATCGGAATCCGACCACTATCTCTAAAACGTTTAGATATTTGTGACTGTTTTGGTCTAAAAGACGTTATATAAGAGACACCTCGTGACTACTGACTCGGTCATCATGTAGAACAAACATTTTCTCTTGCTGATTTTGAACGGGTCATTCAGCTATCTAGCGGAGATCGGTCTAGTATTTTTTCAACATAGATCTACCAGAAGCTTCTATTTCGTTTTCTGTATGAGACAAAGTGTTTGTTATTTCTTCTGTTGGCGCCCTTGCTTTGATTTATAGAGAGATGTTCATACTGTTATTTAAGAAGAAGCGATACGTGTATTGAGCATCATTGCATCAAGGCTGGTGTGGAAAAGTGATACGGCTAAGTGTTTCAAGGTATGAAGAATGTGATACAACCCACCTCGCAAAAATGACTTTTTTTCAATAGGCGTCTTCCAATAAGATTGCATATTCGGGCAGGAAGGAGAAATTGTTAGTGAAGAGCCGAGAGCGCCTTTATCCTGATTAATAAATGGGGTGTTCGTACAGTTTTTACCTCTGTGGAATCATTTGAGAATGGTGGTCGAGAAAGTTGATACTTCTCAGAATCGTCATATTTCAGCCGATATTTATTTATTTATTCATTTATTTTGAGGCTGCGCACCGATGTTCGATAAATCTGCTGCAACCATTTTGTCCCCAAGAAATGGAGTTCTTTGAAACACAAAAACGTATTCCAGCCTTTTGTCAATTACGGAATTGAAGACTTTTAAAAATGCTTTTGTTGTATGAATAAATAATTTAATATTTATATAAAATAGTGTGGTCGTCAGTTTCGAAAGATTGTGACTAATATAATTTGCATCTATCTTTATTAGAAAGGCAAAAGTGGGTCGGGTTTGAAGGTTGGGAACAATAATAAGGCATCCTGGGGCCTGATGAGAACCGATGTTGCATGATGCACTTTGCTTCAACTGGGTATCGTGGCATTTCTAAAACTAGTGTGAGACCGATAATCGCAACTGCGACATGGACGGCAAAGAAACTGGGACGAAAGAAGCTGTATACATCCCCCGCCAAAGCGCAATTTATCTTTGTCACGTGCAATGGCACTATTTAATTTAACCCTCTATAACCCTCTATCACAACTCCCATTCTCTCATGTTGCAAAGATATTTGCCTGAAAGCCAGCTATAATGCAAAGATTTATGGTCCGTCAAACCATACAAATCCAAGCACTCGGGTTATTATCTTCAATGACAAAGAAACACCCATTATTAATATGACCCATGTTGTAACCTGGAATAAAGGAATACGGCTATGGCTGATGAATTATTACACAGAGCTGCTTGGTTTTTGTTAATGATGGTGTGGAAATCAATTTGTTCCCGATTGTACTTCGCTTATACTTCACATGGATACGGTATTTAAATGACAAATGGTTAATAAATCGATTGACAGAACTGAACTTCAAAACCACGTACGCACATTTAAGGCCAATATAGGGAAAATGGAATTTTGACTCTTGCCTTTTTAACTATATATATATATATATATATATATATATATATATATATATATATATATATATATATATATATATATATATATATATATATATATATATATATATGACTGAAATAGGATAATGGAAGGCACGTTGAACATGACTATTGAATACTGACAAGTGGTCCTATTCTGGAAGTGGTCCCATTTGTGGCTTGTTATTAAAGAATGTTAGTTCTTAACGTTTAAATTTTTTAAATATTTCAAAAGAACGCCTTGGTTTCCTGACTTCTTTTACCTTGGGTAACCCAGTAAACACTTTTTATTGATTTATTTGTAATCGAAGCGTTTTTATATTTTTTAATGTTATATTTTCTCTCGCAATTATTGACAATGCGGTACCAGGTTTGAAGACAAAAGTATTTCAAGAATATGAGATCAATATCAGCTAAAGATTTTGCAATGAATCAAAGTCATTGATTATGGAAGCTGTTTTTATAAATTCCTTTCACGACTTGCCCTATTTGACAGCCATAGAAACCGAAGAATGCAATGTTGTGCCTTATTCACTGCACTTAACACAAACTGTATTTGTTGTCCACTACAGAAAACTCTTTTTATTCCCGGGCCATAATTTACAACATGTCGGTTCCATTTCAATTCGTAAGGTTTTTATTGCCTGAAAACTCATTCAAACTGCAAATAAAGAGCTTGATAAGTGAAACAATAAAGAGTGAAATCAAGTGATTTGTGTTTGATAGAAAGAATAATTGCTGGCCGTAAACAAGAGTGTCCCGAGACAGAGCCCCAGAACGCACACAAACCCATACAATATATGAAAAAAAAATTCCTACATAATTTACCTATGAACAGTTTTGTGGCATTACAATTAAAAACACATAATGAAAAAAATAATGCTTTAGCACGTTTTATATTAAAGCTTGTTTTGTCATTTAAACACTCAGGGCGCTTTTCGATCAAAATATGTCCAAATAGAACAAAAGTTTACACTGGAAGGTAATACGTGATAGACATGCAAAGAAACAAGAGCATTGGTGTACCATTACATCAACGTACATGCTTCAATTCAGTTTCTTCTATCTGTTTTCGTCATTGATTTACACAGTGGCTTAAACAGGTTTAGTTTAACTAAACCTGCTTAAATCTTCTACGTGAACAAGACAAAGCCAAGCAGATTTGGCTTAACCCAGTTAAGTTGCTTTACGAATAGACAAAGGTTTAACTGGGCTTAAGAACGCTCTGTTGCTTTCAAGCAAAAATTAAAATAATATTAATAACAAAATCCTTTTCAAACTCAAGCAAAATAAATATATCTGTTTTTGTTATTGTTTTATGATTATTTCATTTTATTATCTATCTTGCACAAATTTTCTAAAATGTCTAAATGTCTTTTTAAAGGTTTTTCTTTAGTCATGAAATTTTGGCGTTCTCATTTTCGTAAGTAGACTATCGAAAACAAACGTATGCTATGATGAGGTAAAACTATTTTGCCACGATCATAAATGTCCATTATCAACAGGTTAGTCCTACGTACGTCGAAACAACACATCAAAAACAAATAAAAAAGGCAAGTAAATACACTAAAAATGGGATGGGGAATTGCAGTCTGCCTGTATTTGCATACACCAATAGCAAATTTAACTCTGTTTAAAACCCTGTATTAACAGAGACTGGCTTAAAACAATTTAGTTCAACTGAACCTGTTTAGGCTGCTGTATCCATAAATAATATCCGGCTTAAGCTGGGTGGCTTAGGTAAATCTGTTTACAACTTTTAAAGCCACTGTGTAACAAGAGTATGAACAACGTTATGATCGTTCCAATTGTGATATGGAACAACTGTATATGGTGTTTGGTGGTGTCTCTCATCGATGTCGACGAATAAGCATCAAGCATCATCCGTCTTGTGGACTCGGGGATTTGCCAGTCCTTTTCTGGATGCTCACATCTTATCGCGCGTCTGGCACTTCTAACCCTTTTCTCTCTGGAGTCAGCTCGGACCGGCTCTTTCTAAGTCTTTCTAAGGATCTGTGCGTCCCTGTTCGAAGCTTTTCACTGCTACATTGTGCATGTGTGCATGTGAATTCAGAAGTTCCTGGATTGGGTTTCACGTTTCCAGTCGTTTGTGTCTATATAGCACGATTTCACGTTGCATTTTTACGACGATATCTATCTTTCATTGGCCATAGTATATTTTGCATTTCCACGTTTCGCTTCAGTAGAAAAGTGTGGGTATAATGGCAACATTGTAAACGCTCATTTTCGTCTTAAGTTTGATACCCCGGCTACTCCAAAGGCTGTGTGATAGTCCACCAAACGCTGAACTGGTTTTTGTTATACTTTGGGTTATCTCTATAGCCCCCGATGCTTCAATCGGATGTGTTTATGCTTCCACAATAGAAACAAATTGGTCACAGGGTTCAGGCCAATGTTTCCGATGGATATAAAAGGGTCAATGTGTCTATCGTCGACAGGCTGACCCAGTATTTCAGACTGATGGGAAGGCCAAACTTATGTGCGAATCTGTCTGTGATGATCTGCATGTTTTCAAGGCTGTGAGCTGACAAGGCAGAGTCATCGGCAGATCAAGGATAAGAGCTCCGAGTACTTTATTACACGCGGCAAATCTACGTAGGATGATGAAGCTGCAATCAGGATGCACTTGCATTTACACACCTTTGTCAAGGTCGCAGAATGCATATATATTAGGAATAAATAGGAAAGAATTCCAAAAATCGTGAGAGCTGGGACGCAGCCTTTTTTCGTATTGCTCATTTCGACAATTGATTATCGATTGCTGACAAATCACCGCTTTTCTTACTCTTCCCATCGTGCTATTATGCAACGCATGTATCATAATAATCATCTGAGTAGCCTGGTAGATCGTCTTACCAGCTGATCCATAGCCCTTCCCTACTCACTGTGTTGAACACCGTTGTGATGTCCACCAAAACTGTGTAGAGCCCCATGCTCTGCTCACGACATTTTTCTTGCAGTTGCATCATATCATTTGTGCGACGTTCGCTACAAGAACCGCATTGAGATTCTAGATGCACATTATTTACATTGTCTTTGAGTAGTCGATTCAGGACGATACAGTATTTCCGCTTATAACAGCGGCAGCAATTAGCAAGTACTGATTTACTCTGAGTCAACATGACATATTACAGAGCAGTAATAACTGCAATATCTATCGATTTCTGCTTTCTGATCGCAATTGAGAAAAAAATTTAACTTAGGAATTTACCAATCAAATGATAGCACTAATCCAAGTCTTGTAACGATGCGTTTTATCTAAAACCACCGCATGCCCACACCTCCACTCTATAGAGTTACATTATCATAAACCACAGCTCGTCCAAACTTCCACTCCATAGAGTTACATTATCACAAACCACCTCTCGTCCATACTTCGACTCCGCAGAGTTACACTATTATAAACTACCTCTCGCCCACATCTCCACTAGAAAGAGTTACATCCACACCTCCATTCCATAGAGTTACATTATCATAAACCACAGTTCGCCCATACTTACAGTCCATAGAGTTACATTGTCACAGACCACCACTCGTCCATACTTCCACTCCATAGAGTTACATTATCATAACCCACCTCTCGTCCACACCTCCACTCCATAGAGTTACATTATCATAACCCACCTCTCGTCCACACCTCCACTCCATAGAGTTACATTATCATAACCCACCTCTCGTCCACACCTCCACTCCATAGAGCTACATTATCATAAACCACCGCTCGCCCACACTTCCACTCCATAGAGTTACATTATCATAAACCACCGCTCGCCAAAACTTCCACTCCATAGAGTTACATTATCATAAACCACCGTTCGCCCACACTTCCACTACATAAAGTTACATTATCATGAACCACCGCTCGTCCACACCTCCACTCCATAGAGTTACATTATCATAAACCACCGTTCGCCCACACTTCCACTCCATGGAGTTACATTTTCATTAGCTTTTATGCAGATGGCGGAAACTGATTTTATGAATCCAACGAATAATTACTGATAGAGACTTTTATTTCTTTGACTTATCAATATTGTAGTACAAATCAAACGAGGGGCACGATTTGATGAAAGTCAAATCGGTAAACACTTGGCCCAAATTAAAATTTAAAAAAAACCCCTGAAATTTCTATATTTTTTTTAAATTCGGATTTAGTGCAACCCCGATCTAAAAGGATAATTCACTTTTCATAACTATGTATCTTGCTAAAAACTGACCCGCATATAAGCGTGCATTAACATGCCTGATGCAGAGCACCCGCCCCTCCATCCAACCACTCTGTAGCGTGTGATTTTTTCAAAGACCTTTCGAAGCTGGTGTTTTACATTTGACCCTTATAAGTAAAAATTCGATGAGCAGCATCCAAAAACTACATCGAAAACTTCACGACAATTAATTATTTACATATATAATATTTATATATAATGATGCATTAAAATGATGCACACAAAATGCACGCTATTAAATTTAAAGTCTATTAATTTTTTATCGTGCACAGCTGCACACAAGTTTAACTGATCTCGAGCAATATTGCATGCACGCACATGCGTTTATTTTTAACAATGGCCAATTAAAGCCTCCGCTATGTTTACAGCAGGCCTCAGCTGTGAGGTAATAGCAAACTATGCACAGCGAGCATCAGTCTTTTGCTCAGTGCAGAAGAAAGGAAAAATTACCCTGTCTTTGAGTATTGATTTGACCTTGAAAACAACCTTCATAATAAATAAAAATATTGATAGAACTAGTTTACGTCAAGTTCTATATACTGCAAAAGTTTGACGTCAATCGAACCAGTAGTTTCTGAGGAGTTGTGATGACAAAATGACGGCCGACTGTAAAAAAAAACGATGAAAATCTCACGGGTGCCCTAATACCAAAGCATATAACTCTTTGCAAGAGTTGCTCTTGCCAAGTGCTAATAAATCAAATCTGGGTTATTTGAGTTCTTGAATTTAAATCTGAGCTCTTTGAGTTCAAAGAATATATGTTAAGGTATGGAATTTATGAATTAAATTCTGATGTAGCTGCCACGTTTGCAGACAGATATTTTGCTGATGAAAAGGTTTGACGAAATATGACTGTTTGACGAAATATGTATGACTTAAAATGTTCATTTAATGTTACATTTTTAACTCACCTTGAGGCACATGAAAAAGGAGATAGAATACAAACATACAGAAAGGGTATACAAATGAGTACACTAGGGCAAAAGAAAATTTCTTAAAAGAATGTGTACAAAAATCTTGAAAAAAAAAACAAGACAAACGATTACCACTTTTAAAAGAAGATCATTAAAACAACATCATAAAAAAGAGTAACTCTAGAAACTAGAAAAAAAGCAAAGAGATATTTTCAATTAACAATATGAGTGAACGGTGAAGAATCACATGAATCCTTTTCTAAATGATTCTACTTTGTTACATTATGATGAATTGGCGATTATAATGCAGAGTGCATAGTTTTTTTTCTTTGAGAATAGCACATTACTATTCCATCATTACAATTTGTTTAAAAAATTCTTTCGAAAAAATACATTTGAATCGTAGTTTCTTCACTAGTTGTTGTGCATCATTCTGATATGAGCACATTAGGTCTTTTTGCAGGGGTTATGCACAAGAATTTACAGTTAAACATGTTGTTAAATTATGCAGCAGAATTTGTAGTTCAAATTGTGAAATTATAAGAGCATACTCCAAAGAATTGACTCTGATAAAACAAACAGGTAATGCGTGCAAACTAATACAATGGATCACATTGCTCCTTTCTCAATTTAAAAATGTTCACTCAAAGATAACGTAACCTGCATTATACGCAAAACTGGTTACTGATGAACGAAATTGCTTAAAATTTTTATTTAGATTTTTAATGAAATATATGATATTCACAACACTTCCCAGGAAATGTTTCTTTTTTATTTAGGGTTTCCTCACAATAATATTTAAATATACATTGCAGGGAGTAATAAGCAGAGACTTGAGAAAACGTCACCGAAACTGCACTAAAGATGTACACAATGTTTGAAAATAAAGTAAGAAGTAGCAAAATATTAGTAAATGCAAAATATAGCATTTCATGAGTGCACAAACACTCACACACACACACACACACACACACACACACACACATATATATATATATATATATATATATATATATATATATATATATATATATATATATATATATATATATATATATATATATATATATATATATATATATATATATGTTACAGTCAATGTTGGAAACCCGCCATTTCCACGAAATGGCAAACCGTGTTGGATAAATTCGTGTAATGCCTAAAATGTTTTGCCGTTTCACGAAATAACCTAAAAGTTAGGTTATTTCACGAAATTACCTAAATTTTCAGTTTGCCATTACGTGAAATGGCAAAATGTTATCTATAACAAGAGAATATCACAGGAATCAGAAAAAATAGTAGTTTGAACTGTTTATTGATAAAAAAGGGTAATACAATCAATCCTACGAGAATGTTTCACACCACACGATGAACGATATGAATATCACATCACCGCATTGCAGTATTTCGTATCTGAAAATTAAAAACAGGAAAATATTTTAAATTTTAACCTACATTTGAGACAAAAACATGAACAAAAATGCAAAATTTTAAAGACAGCTAGTATTTTTCTTATCTTTAAAACTCGAGTTAAGACTAATATTAAAGCTGTTGTATCCCAATGACATTATACTCCAATTCTATTTTAATAAACATTGAAATTTTCAAATATTATCCGATTTATAATCACCAAAATTTACATTGATAATAATAATTTCATACTTGTTGCGAATATAATATTCACGCATACTTTTTATGCCTGTGTTCAAGGCGCATGCTTTGAATTTCTCCACAGTCGAGTAATATTGGTCTTTTGGCATAAAGACCGATTTGTGCTTTTCAAATACTTTGTAGAGCTCCTGTTTGTATTTATCTTCATTTGATTCTCCCATTTTTAGGAATTTGATAAAAACGTCCCGATTTCAGCTAAATTTATATCAAAATATATCTTCTCCGGACTGCCAATATG
Source organism: Protula sp. h YS-2021 (assembly GCA_949752745.1). Classification (NCBI taxonomy): domain Eukaryota; kingdom Metazoa; phylum Annelida; class Polychaeta; order Sabellida; family Serpulidae; genus Protula; species Protula sp. h YS-2021. The sequence goes on from OX457024.1 coordinate 59,958,152, forward strand.
GAGAAAGTTTCCTTATTATGACCAACCAATGAAAACGGCTTAATTCCAGAGTAGGTAAAAGCAGACGTTATAGGATGTTCTTTTTCACAGTAGGTTAACGGTAAATCGGTGACTAGTTCCTGAGTACATCATCTTAACCCAGTCTAGTATGTTGTTCTGAAATTTATCCTAATAGCAATTAAATCAATCAAAAACGAGCACAAACACTTGTGTGCATTACCATGAATTACAATTAATATGATCGCGTTAAAAGCTTGTGATCAGTTGCAATCAACTGTGATGTATTAATTAAAGGAACAAAGCAACTATGATGCATTAATTGTATTTGAAAACTGAAATAATCTTATTGCAATTATAAAAGATAAAAGACACAATATTTGTCACGATTGTAAGTAATTTCGAGCAAAAAAAACTTATTTTACAATTTTGCCTGATCTTGGTTTGCCAATTTGTGAAATGAAATGTAAGATGTTTAGGTAATTTCGTGAAATAACCTAACTTTTAGGTTATTTCGTGAAACGGCAAAACAATTTAGACATTACGCGAATTTATCCAACACGGTTTGCCATTTCGTGAAATGGCGGGTTTCCAACATTGACTGTAACATATATATGAATCTAATTGCATCTATATGTTTTTGCTGGCTTAGAAGTTCTTGCTAGTTTTTGCTAGTTTCCTTTATTGTACTGTGTTCGAATCAGTGAAATGTATTTGAAAGAAAACATTTTGGTTTTCCTACATTAGAACGCAGTACCTAAAAATTACGTTTAAACTTAATACATTTGAAAACTTGAGCTCTGAATTTTTAATTTCTGTTATGAGCTATAGAAACGTAAATCAATACAAGTGATTGTTGCCTGTTGTCAAAATTGATACTATAATTATTCTTTACCAGAAACAAACAGTCTGCTATATGTATAAATGTTTCTTTAAAAGGCCTGAGCTATTATTTTCAAGTTATGAAAACAACTTTTTCCGATGTTGGCTATAACATCAAGACAGCAATTCAAATTTGTCCAGGGTTATTTGTGGGAATACAGTAAAACTACAATTAACACCTTGATAATAGGTCATCTCTTCGTGAAGAACCTTTCAGTTAATTTAATAAGCTTATGCAATGTATACAATGCACTAAAAATAAAAAATACTAAAGAACTGGTTATCTTAATTGCAATCAAGTTTATTGGACATATATTGCCTATGCATAATTAAAATGAGTGACGATTACCTCGATGTCTATGCGGACTTTATTGCAGTGTGTGTTACAAGGGTTTTAAGTGATAGCAGTTATTTCCTTTAAATATTATTATGAAATGAGGTTAGAGATGTAAAGCTATATATAAGACATAAAAATATATCACAGAAAAATCTCGATTGTGCACACTCGGCCATTATGGACACCAGACAGGTAGGGACACTTGTTGTCAGTCTTTTTTAAATGCCATTGGATTCTATATCATGCAAAGCTGGCCATCATGAGCACCTCCCGATTCAGGACAGTAGACACTTTGTTTTGCTCGTAACTTATACATTGAAGTTGGCCCCGATATAAGCGATGCCTTAACTGAACATTTAAATTGGACATTGCCTTGGTCAACAATTTTGTCACCTGAGTAATATCGCATCACCTTTCTAAACAAAGCAAAGCCATTTATTCCGAGTTCATTGTATCATTTTGTTGCCTCCTGTGGCAACAGCAAGCACATAAATGTAAGCAATTATATTCACGCCTTATAGATAAAAAGAGGCTCTAATGTCATATTGCTAATCACCATAAGAAACATGATTATTAGCTCCTACTGACATGTTATTCCACTTTAAAATTAATTTCGAATTGGTGTATGCCTATTTTTGTTCACTAATAATAATAGCCATTTGATTTCAATTCAATTTACCATAAGTCATTTTATGCTTATTATGAAATTAGACATTTAGAAACAGTAATATCAAAATGCATTATTAATTTATCAGAGCTTTATCTCTAAAATGTTGCCATAACCCCAGTTTTTCTTCTTAATATGAAACCTTTTAATTTGAAAGCGATTTAAGTTATTAAATAAGTGGTATGCAAATATCTGTGTATTTACCATGCCATAAAAATTATCATCAATAATTAAATCGAGGTAATCCCTACTTAACAAACATGGTAAATTAGGCGTCAATTTCCATCTGTTCATTAATTCATTACTTCATTAAAAGGCTGATATTTTTCTTGCACACGCTGTCAGTTGCAAATCTACAAAATGTATGATTTGCCTTTTATAAAGCTGATTTTCACCCATAAATATTAATATTGCATGCTACAAATGAATGTTTAAGAGTGTAATAGTTACAACGAAGATCAGCAATACAGATCAATTTCCTGACAATATCTACCAGAAAAGAATACTATAACCAACATTATAACTATTTTTGCTAAGCCTGTTGACACTTCCAATATTTTTCCAAATTCAGATACATTTAGATACATTTCACTCAATTTTTCTGGAATATCCATTATGAAGTTTCAAAAATGTCTTACTTGGTGTTTTCTCACACTCACTTTTTTTACTAATGCGACCCACTAGATGTTCAGTGAAAGCAATTGTAAAAAGATAATTTGCAATAATAATACTTACCCTTTTATACGTCTTGCATTACATTTTGATGATTAGTAAACACTTCATTTTGGAACGGTCTCCAACCATTATTTAGTAGTAGCATTAGCAGTAGATGTAGTAGTAGCAGAAATAGTAGCAGCTGTATTATTTTTATTATTATTGTTACTATTATTACTTTTATTATTATTAATGAGCTGTTCTGTTAATTAGCTCAAAATAAGGAGAAACTGATATGACATGACTAGAGGGAGTAATAGCTAGATTGAATTAATACATGCTTGTTTATTAATAAGTAAATTTATACCATCATAGGTGTATATGTTTGATGCAAGTCTGGTTATGAATTTATATTTTATAAATAAAAAAGGAATACATATTTTATCAATGAAACAGTATTTACCATTGTTAGAAACTTTATTGAAATTTTTTTAAAGAAAAGGTTCTGATGTAGTATTTGGAGATAATCACCTTAACAACGTCTTCAAGGCTTAACTGAAATCAAATAATAGCGCGCAACCCCTTACAGTGTCCCAGCATAACACATGTTTTCAGTCACCAGGATTAATTCTACACTCTTACAGTTAACATTACAGGATAATCTATACAGGTAGTAAAAAACCGAGGAAGTTTAATCTTTTGGTCAGTAGGGGAGTTAGCGCTAAATTTGACTTAATTCAGAATCGGAAACCGGGTATGATTGACCTATCTATACTTTCAATTAAACACAGATTTGTTCAATGTCACTCACTTAAAAACACAGTATTCCCATGAATTGGATCTAATTGAAAATTCTGTACCATTTTGTGCCACAAGAACGGGTATTATAAAACATCTTAAAAACAATTTGAAACAAAGCGTACAATCTCTTGCTTTTCAGGACCTGCACGTCTATTTGAAATTTGATCTTTCGTTAAAATAAATAATTTTCATTTCCTTCATATCTTTAAAATGTAAACAATACAGACAAAGGATTGCATTATAACAAGTTTATGCAAAAACATTACTTTAAAAGCCCCTAGCACTGCGGGCAGTGTCATTCAATCAAAACTGTAACAAAACATATTCAAAACAAATTTAAAAAAACAATATCCCATGGAATTAGTCAATGGTCTCACTTGGATAATGTCACAAAAAACATCCAAAACTTTTTAAACGGCCTAAAATGTAAGTATAAAATTAGGCATGCAGTTTGAAATGATATTTTGTGTTTAGTTGTTTTTAACTCCTGTTGAAATATTTTGTTTTACTGTTACATAACAAGTGAAGATAATTGCTTTTTTATAACTGCTTAAGTAGTTTCAATAATTCCTTTGTAATTGCTACATTAATCAGCTAATTTCATATGCAAATGTATACGCATCTCACTTTTAACGCAATGCACAATACTGAACTGCAGCTTCAGGACAAATCAGCTTAACTTAATAAAAGTAAGGCTAGGATATATTAGCACTATTATTGATGTAATGGCTATGATATAAAAGTCAATAACGATATAAATATTGATATATATAGTGCAATAACATCACTGTGTTCTATTGTTTATTATAACACGCACCAATTGAGTAATGCACTCCCGTAAAAAGAAATGACAAGAAACCGTCAGCGTGCTCTAAGTGCTTACAAAAGTCACAAAGCCGATTCACTGAAAAACAATGGTCGTGACTCTGGATGCCTTGACGATGGTTTTGTGACGTAAAACGTTTTACTTTGCATTGCGCAAGTTGCTATGCGACACTCGTGTCGTAGGACAATACCATGAAAAAATTCGAGCAAAATCTCGAGTTCTTGGCTTTTCCGCTATCTATGAATCGATTTTGCTTGTTTGCGTTATAATGGGGCTAGATCCTGGTGCAGTCGTAATTTGTATGGGATTCGACCAATTGTGGAAGGCCAATGAACTCACCGCTGCGTGGTTCGTTCACAGGTCTTCCACGCATGATCGAATCGCATACAAAACACTTAGCCCCATGATCTATCTCTATAATAGTATAAGTATAATAATTCCTATGTGATACCTTAGATTTCAATCAAACACAACGTCCTGAGATGCAAGTGATATGATTTTTTAAGTACACAATATAAAACTTCTGTTATGTTTATTTCTTCTTTCTACATTTTTCATGCATTTTAGCCTTAACAATGGGCGACTTGAGTGTAAGGAAACGTTTTGACCCCCAAAATAAATTGACCCCCCGGTCGATTTGTTTTAAAACAAACAGACCCCCCGGTCGATTTGTGTTAGAACAAACAGACCCGTGAAATGTTTTAACCCTCTTATTTTTTGTTGATTTCTTAATTTCTTTCCACATATGACCACCTTATTAGCTCTTTAATTGAAATAAAAAATATATCCATTAATAACAATTTATTTAGCAACTAACATCTACATTTTCAAACAAGAAAACACTCCCAACACCACTAACATACAATCACCCAAAAGTCTATCCAAGCTCAATAATGGCATTTCAAAGGCTCAAAATAATAATTTTCTACATCAAGAGGTAGAAAATGCTTAAAATAGTATTTAAAAACCATATGCAACTTTTTTACTTCCATTTTATATTTAAACATGATTATTTGGAGGGGGTCATTTTATTATAGGGGAGGTCTGTTTGTTATGGCGGGCTTTCCCAAAACAAATAGACCGGGGGGTCTGTTTGTTTTAAAACAAATCGACCGGGGGGTCGATTTGTTTGGGGGTCAAAACGTTTCATTACATTGAGGCCAAAGTTTATTTGTCATTGTTTTTCTCAGGTACTAGGACTTTGACAGACCATGAAATGTCAAATTTTCTAAATTCTAAGCGCTTATTGCTCAACGCTCAGAAGTTCAATCTCTGCTGAAGCTGCTAAAGCACTAAATTATATTTGTGAAGTCATACTTTGATCAAATAACATAGGGAACTGGGCTGAATTCGAACCAATAAAATCTCAGTTTGTAGCAACTGAGTCGCGTCTTATGAAATGCAATTTATTGTCTAAGAAGGGAATTTTAATTTTGAAACAAGGCTTAAAACTAGAAATATCTCTTTATAAATGTAAATGAGCAACCAAAGCCCAAATCAGTCTGTAACTAATTCGTACATTTAGTAGATTTAACTTGTAGAAAATTTATGTGTTTTGTGCTGAAAATGTCATGGCACCTAAAGATAAATAAAACATTTATGGGTTCGTATTGATCTCCTGATTGGGGTGAGGGTGTGTCTAGATACCCTGAAATTGTCTGTTTCACCCCGACTTGTCATCCTTCCTTCTCTACACATAATCCTCATAATAATAATAATAATAATAATAATAATAATAATAATAATAATAATAATAATAATAATAATAATAATAATAATAATAATAATAATAATAATAATAATAATAATAATAATAATAATAATAATAATAATAATAATAATAATAATAATAATAATAATAATAATAATAATAAATAACTAAATAAATAAATAAATAAATAAATAAATAAATAAATAAAGAACTGTTCTTACTTTGCATACCACACGTTTGTACCGGTCAAATGTATTTCATTTCGAAATTTAAACTCTTTTGGTTAGCCGCCAAGCATTCGAAATGGACTAGGATTTAAATTAATCTTGAAGAGAAGAAATGCAACAGTGCAGTTCAGGTTGTTGAAATTTCGCTTCGGGATTCGCCTCAGCAACAACTAATCTCAACCATGGTTGAGTTTAATTAGATTTTTGATGAAGCTTGAGTTATCAGACCTTTGATCGGGCCACGACCCTGGATCGGGACTTCAGAGAAGCGTTTCAATTTCTTTAGTGTCACTGATAACCGACCCCTTTCTTTGCAAGATCTTGCTTGAACTAATTAAAACTAGTGTTTTACTAGGACGTGTCAATCAAGCCTGCCACACGGGCGTTGGAGCGTCGTAAGTTTCAATTCTTAAACAGCTTTTCTTCCTTTTGAATTTTGAGGTGGGTTGGGCAAAGATTTTTCAGACCTCTTAGATGAAAATAGAATTATTACCCTAAATTTTTGAGTTGTGATATTCATGGTTGGGTGTGGAGGAGGGGGGTAAGATTGCAGCAATGCGTCAACGTTGTACAAACGTCGCAGTCTGACATCGGAGCAACGTGGGGTTTGGGTTGTTTATAGCGAGCGAAACAACGTTGGTCGTTGGATGGAAGTGGATTAAATATGAAAATGGACGTTCTAAGTTACATTATTGGTCACTGCATTTATTAGGACATTGATCAGTGCTTGCGTATGGGCCTCATATGGAAGTCCATGGAAGTGCTTGCTGGATGCATAAAAGTGTAGCACCAGTTATCATCTGAAGTCCACCAACATTAATGCCTGGCTGATTACAAACTTGGCACAATACTTGTGCGTGACATGATGTAACTGTCCTTTAACAAAATACCCCATAATTTTTGTCTAAATATCAGTTTGACTTTCTGTAAAAATCATATTAAATTCAAACTTTTTGCGTGATTTTTCTTGATCATTCGTTCAGTGTCTTGTTTGTTCGATTGATTTGAAAGGACAGAAGATGTAATGAACTGAACTTTACTTTGTATCTAATAGAAATTATTCACGAAAACATTTCATTTCTCTCCAGTTCCCAACATGTCCCATAGTATTGAATAGAATTGTGCGAATTTCATCACCATCGTGCTTTTTCTCCACTTTGTTTCCACGACTGATATTTCATGCTGAAGATTTGATTGAAATGACGTGCCAGTGTTGTTATTTTTGACATACTTTCAAAAATACATCACATTCAAATGTAAAACTTAAGTGCCCATAAGCCTTTCAAACATGGCGTGTTTTTTTTTTTTTTTTTTTTTTTTTTTTTTTTTTTGAGGAAACTGCACAGTAACTCTTAAAGATGAAAACTGTCAAAAGACAGGGTTTAAGTTGCTGTCACTAAGGGTCTAACCTTTCATCGAATTGTGACACGACCTACGATTTGACCTTGAACAGCCCACAGGGCAGTAGAAGAAGGGTGCTAGTCACTTGGAATGATGGATGGGGTGTAATTGACAAGCTATGATTAATAGCTGAGTGTTTTAGTTGTACACTGTGTTCGCTAAGGTGTAAAATATATGCATGCCTCCTGTACTCCAAGCCCTGTAACAGGGTGCTGCTGTGACCTGTAAGAAATGCTTTCTTGTGCTTGTGCCACCCAATTTAGCCTTTCTGGATGCATTCAATATAGCACGGCTGTTGGGTATTGTGGCCCACTCTGTTGGTATAAGCAAACGTCACAGGTTCCAATCACACATATGACATTGAATGATGGATGAGAGAAAATCAGAAGGCTCACTCCTTTGCTATTTATTGTGAGCTGTCAAGTGAATGAAAAATCACCATGGGTCTGGCCCCCCACCTTTCGGATGCCTTTGATTTGGCTGTGCTTGACTTCCGTTGCTCTAGCTCCTGCCACGGGCGGCAAAGCGGGAAATGATGCATCACTCTGCCTGCTCCAGGCAGCTTCTAATCATACACCAATCCCACCCTCCCCCCCCCCCCCCCCCCGATAGCCGCATCCCACCCCCTCGAAAATATGAAACACATCTCATTATGGACTAGCGGCGCTCACTGCCGCATATCTTATTAACAGCTATTTCTTGGCAAATGTCACTGTCATGTAAGGTGTTCAGTGATTGATGAACGAGCCGCCCGGCAAATTCGACTTTTTCCAAAGAACATACAATTAAATCCACTTTTTCACTATCAAAAAAAAAAAAAAAAAAAAAAAAAAAAAAAAAAGGAAGAAGAAAAGAAACGTTTCTGGTTCGAAAAGAAAATCAATCTAGACAAAAACAAAATTAAACAAAAACAGAAAAAAAAACACAATACAAAAAAAATAAGTAAAACCTGAAATATTAACGTTTAATTCCTGAAAAAAAAAGTCGTATTTGCCTACTATGCAAGTCATATATACCTCTTATGTATGCACGAGATGGTGGGTTTGACTCAGCTTGAATTTTAATGATAATAATAATAATAATAATACTAATAATAATAATAATACTACTAATAATAATAATAATAATAATAATAATAATACTAATAATACTAATAATAATAATAATAATAATAATAATAATAATAATAATAATAATAATAATAATAATAATAATAATAATAATAATAATAATAATAATAATAATAGTGGTACTACTGGCATATATATATATATATATATATATATATATATATATATATATATATATGTATGTATACGTACATATCCGTACATAGAGACAACCGATGCCCCTCGAATGATGTGATAAGACCAGTCCGACGAAGTCGCTGTCGAAAAAGATTGCAAAAGTCTTTATTTTTATTTACAATAAATTGGTGATATTTTATACAGTTTATTAGCACGATTCTTTGTCATTGTACTGAGATTGTTTTTAAGTAATTTTTTGGCAATGTATACTTGTAACCTATTTAAAATTAGTTATATCTGCACTAAATAAAGACAACATACTTCGCAGTTCAGTTAGTTCCATAAAAAAAACATTTACTCAAAAACTAAGAAAAGTCCACTCTCAGATCTTTCACGGCAGCTGCTAAACTTTCTCACTTCTACAGTTCAAAATGAGAAGACTAAGGGTTACAGTGTTTACACGAAAGGTAATGCAGTGGTCTCGGTGCTGTCAATAACACGAGCATATAAGCATATCAGCATACACATTTCTTAATAAAAAATGTTTAGGAAATTGTTAAAAATGAGACAGACAATAGAAATATCAGAAGGAAATCTTTCTTTTAACTTCTCAAAAATTATAAATATTTCCAAATCGGCCAGTCCCATTTGCAAATGGAAAGATACGAACGACCCAGTAACAAAGCTAACCCAATAACAAATTTGTAATCGAGTCGCCCATATGCAAAGGGCGACCCAATCATAAATATGTAATAGGGCCTGGCCCATTCGCAAATGGGTCGGATTTGCAAATGGTCTGTTATATATGGAATTCTTAAACGTTTCTTGAGGAGTATTAAGCTTCAAGCTCCACTCTGAAGAATGTTTTCGTGGAAAATACATGCTTCTCATAAAATTGAACAAAAAGTCCTTCCACCAGTAACGACACAAATTTAAGAACTTCTTGACTTGGCCATTTAGCCGCCAGAAGCTGCACTGTGAAGCAATCTGTCGGTACACCAGACTCCGCACAGAAAAAAGAAACACACACACACCGAACGCGGCAGTACGCTTACGAGATACGCATTTTTACTGATTTTCTGTTTCAACGCTGCTAAATACCTCAGTGGTTGTAACCTGTGCTAGCAGCCAGGTCTCGGCAAATTTATTGAAAGTGAGAGGGTAGGAGGAATAAAATAATACGCGTATTTGTTGCACAGATCCATCTACGTCAATCTGTGTGTTTTTACTCGAATGAAACATGCGTTTTTGTTGAGTGTTAAAAAGTCGTACCAGTAAGATCTAGCCCCCTCCAGCTGGAAAAGATTTAATATGTTTAGTTTTGCTGTAGGATAAGATAGGACTTGGAGAATACTGGCAACTAACAAGATATCGTTCCTTCATTATCTCTCGCTATCGGGATGTTCCCTTAAGGCTTCTATTTACGATACTTTAAGATCGTGTTAAATTCACTTATAAGATCTAAAAGACTATATAATAAAAAAAATATTTTAACAGATTTGATTAAACCTTATGCCCGTACCACACGGATACTATAACAAATGCTGATATAATAACAGAAACCAAAACGCCTTTGTTGAAACAAGATAACATTCAACGAACCTCGCAAACATGGTGGAGTTTACAGAATTAATAACGCTATCACAATTCACACGAAGCTTTAAGAAATTATTTTCAGCGATTTGATGACTTTTCCTGACCTAAACCGATATTACAGTTATCATGCTAAATCCAGGCTTGCATACATATGCTTGTCAGGTTTATTATTTATCTTTTGTGTTTGTTTACTGTATGTGATAGGTTAGATTAGCAATAAACACAAGTCAGACATAAAGTGCCCCTGTCATAAGTGACGCATGGCTATCTTATTTATATTTATGTATCTAAATGTATTTCTAGCGCTCTTTCAAACAAATCTGTAACCGAATAAAAAATGCAGAGAATTAAGAAACAGAATGAAAATGGTAAAAAATGATTATTTGTAATTGGTAAGTTTTATCGCGTGTCTTTGGTGCTTGGGAGTAGAACTGAAAATAGAAATAAATTTATAATCAGTAATTTGAAGAAAACTCTTTTAGATCTTACACGTCGGAAAATAACATATTTTCTTTTATTAAATTCCGGATTGCGGATCTGCAGGAAAAAAGGGTTTGTTATTAATGCCTTACCATGTATCTATATCCCCCCTCCCACTAACCTCATCCCTACCATGTCTCTGTAGTCCCCCCCCCCAACTTACCCCACTCCTACCCTATATCTGTAGGCTCCTCCTACTATCCCCACTTTTACCATATATTTGTTGTCCCTCTCCCACTAACCCACTCCTGCCATGTATCTCTAGTCTCCCTCCCACTAACCCCACTCCTACCATGTATCTCTAGTCTCCCTCCCACTAACCCCACTCCTACCATGTATCTCTAGTCTCCCTCCCACTAACCCCACTCCTACCATGTATCTCTAGTCTCCCTCCTACTAACCCCACTCCTACCATGTATCTCTAGTCTCCCTCCCACTAACCCCACTCCTACCATGTATCTCTAGTCTCCCTCCCACTAACCCCACTCCTACCATGTATCTCTAGTCTCCCTCCCACTAACCCCACTCCTACCATGTATCTCTAGTCTCCCTCCCACTAACCCCACTCCTACCATGTATCTCTAGTCTCCCTCCCACTAACCCCACTCCTACCATGTATCTCTAGTCTCCCTCCCACTAACCCCACTCCTACCATGTATCTCTAGTCTCCCTCCCACTAACCCCACTCCTACCATGTATCTCTAGTCTCCCTCCCACTAACCCCATCCCTACCATGTATCTGTAGTCTTCCTCCCACTGATCCCACTCCTACCCCAACACCCCACTTCCTTTTTTTTGTCAGAAAAGCTGTCATATCCTTTTTTTCCAGTATTGGACAAAGATATTGTGTGATGTACATTATAGATAGGATTTCATGCAACACTTTTTTCCTACATTTTGAATGGCATCGTATCGAATCCAGTCACAGCGGCATTTCACAACATTAGTCTATTACAACGCGATGGGCAGGAGGGACAGTGCATGATTTTCAACATAATTACTCTTTCGAGATTGACATTGATCAAGGAATGCAGTTGTCACTCAGACAAGTGTGGCTAGGAATTGGGGCGGTATTTTCAGTCTGTCCATCTTTGAAACAGCCTCCCAAAACCACGATTGGAAATCCCACAGGTCTTTTTATAGCCACTAAATGAAGTTTTCAGTGGTAGGTATAACACTACACTTGAACAAGTCTTTTCTTCAACAAATTTGAAATCAGACAATTTATTTACTGATTATCTTATAACCAATTGAGATGACTGCAAAATGATCAGAGCATTACAAGCATGAGTGAATACGTCTACTTTGATCGTTTCCCCGCAAAGGAAAAAAAAAAGAGTGCATTACTATATTGCTTGGTGTGTATGCTAATTTAGAAACAAATTACAGCGGAACCCCGGGAAAGGACCATCCCGCAAAAGGGACCACCTCTCAAATAGGAAAACCTCCAATAGCGTCGTTCTGGGTGTCGTTCACAAAGAAGAACGCCACAAAGAAGTGCATCCCCGTAATCGGACCACATTAGTTCAGTCCTGCTGGTGGTCCTTTTCCCCGGATGCCGCTGTAACTGGCGAGTTGTACAGGGGAAAAACTTACCTCGATTTTTGTATTTCCATTCTTTTTTATTAAAAAAAAAATTGGTCTAACCACAAGCGATCTTGTTTGAACGGAGGGAGGGGGCGGTGATTTAATTCCGAAACGTTGTTATCCTGAGTTTATGATGTATGTACTTCACTCTTGACGAATTCTGTTATATGAAGGATTTTATCTCATCATTTCTGTTTCGCTCTTCTTTCGGTGGAGCAAAAGGAAACCCAAGTTCAGAGACAATGACAAGAATGCTTGCGCCCCCTCCCCCCCCCCCCCCCCCACCCTTCCTCCTCGGCAAAGGACGATTATTTAAAAAACAACAACAACTGAACTTGAACTAGCAATGATAGAAATATCAAAAGTAAGACCAAGGAAAAACCAGAAAAATAATGAAAAATATCCACATTTAAATCTTACATGAACACACAAACTATTGGCTTTTTACGTTTGCATGGATTTATTTGAAACAGAACCTTATGAAGCAAATTCAGTGAAACGATTGTTTATATATATATATATAAATATATAAATACAAAAATGTTGTTTAACAATGACGATAAAAGAAAATTCATAACAGCTTTTGGGCATGTTGAATGCGGAATAGAGTAAGCTACCAGGGCTCCCCCACCCAGAGAGGTTATTTTTTGTATGCACCCTGTACATGACAGACCGTTAGAACCGTTTGTTGTTGTGGCGCCCTGCGACCTCGAGCATTCTTCTTGAAGAAACCTCCAGACAGATTTGAACAAACACAAAAAAATTACAGAACGGAAATGAACAATATATTTTTAGTTCTTCGTTCTTTCTTGTCAAAGTAATCGATATATATTATATTACCATTAAAGACATAGCGTAAAATAATACTACAGTTCAAATCCCTTTGATGTATCAAACTGTCAATCAATGCAAATGCTGTCAAAGTTGGTTTTTATTTCTTTCTTTACGATTTCTTCAAGAGTTCTGAAGGAGAGCAAAGGTGTTTAAGCCCCTTTAAACTATTAGTGGCTAAGGTGTGTTGAAAAAAAAAAGAAACTGTTCTACCAACAATAGCTTAATTACGCAGAGTTCTAGAATGACAACATTTCGATTCCCCTGTCTCATATTAAAGCATCCGGTTTCTGTATGACATTTAAATATTAACTGCTTCAGTTTCAATCACAAGCCGTGGGTACTCAATCAAAATATCAAACGTTAAAATTAAATTTTCTTTAATGTGGTTTTTGTTTCATCCGATGCTTTTAAAAAGGCAACATTCTCTTGGCTGCAAAGGCAATGCCATTTGCAGATAACAATAACGCAAGCCGATAATCTTCCAAATCACAGGTTTTGATTTCGAGGCTGCCACTTGGGGCTCCTCTTAACATCGTTTCTCGGGTAAGCCTTTTTAATGGCTTTCTTCTCACATTTTGCTTACGGGTGCTCCAATGAGTTCATTTTACAGAGCCCCTCAGAAACAACAACCGACGACGGGCAAACCACATCTCTAGGATCAACCCTTATTCCTATTTCTAACAATGCACATTTAATTTTGGGAAATTTATAATCAACTCTGTGAATGTGCGCCTTATATTCTTAAAGTCCACTTATATATTTATGTATTTCAACACTTTTTTTTTCATTTTAACTCCGTCCTCAAACAAGTTGTATTTTGTGGTATACGTTTGTCTATCATACTCTGCCCTCGTACTATCTGTGTTAATTTTTCATCGCGTACCACACAGCTAATTGCATATAATTAATTATGTTAATAAAGTTACTCGATTAAGTTAATAACTTAATAAGTTTATTTTTATGTTTCGCTGTGGTTTATATCATTCTGAACTAAGAATACTAATTTCGTAACGACATTTAAGGACAACCAAGTTCCGCTTTCTGTCCGATTAACGGCGTGTCCTTTTCAAATACGATTTGAAAATTATCAAAGCACTCCAGCTAAGAAAGGTTAGCTCCTGGATTATACATATTTGCTCAAAAGAAAGTAGCATCCCGGTAGACGGCGGTGTAGTTCACTAATTTTAAATGTGTTCAGGCCCAAATTTCGATAATCGGCATCAGGAAAATGTACAAAATGCAGCTTTATAAATTTATTTTTTAAGTTCCACCATTCTGTGGGTGGCCAAGAAAGGTAACAGCCTGGCATGCTACAGCTCAAGTAACAGCCTGGCACACTACAGCTCGAGTAACAGCCTGGCACACTACAGCTCGAGTAACAGCCTGGCACACTACAGCTCGAGTAACAGCCTGGCACACTACAGCTCGAGTAACAGCCTGGCACACTACAGCTCGAGTAACAGCCTGGCACACTACAGCTCGAGTAGCAGCCTGGCATGCTACAGTTCAGGTAACAGCCTGGCATGCTACAGCTCGAGTAACAGCCTGGCACACTACAGCTCGAGTAACAGCCTGGCACACTACAGCTCGAGTAACAGCCTGGCACACTACAGCTCGGGTAACAGCCTGGCACACTACAGCTCGAGTAACAGCGTGGCATGCTACAGTTCAGGTAATAGCCTGGCACACTACAGCTCGAGTAACAGCCTGGCATGCTACAGTTCAGGTAATAGCCTGGCACACTACAGCTCGAGTAACAGCCTGGCATGCTACAGTTCAGGTAATAGCCTGGCACACTACAGCTCGAGTAACAGCCTGGCACACTACAGCTCGAGTAACAGCCTGGCACACTACAGCTCGAGTAACAGCCTGGCACACTACAGCTCGAGTAACAGCCTGGCATGCTACAGTTCAGGTAACAGCCTGGCATGCTACAACTCGAGTAACAGCCTGGCACACTACAGCTCGAGTAACAGCCTGGCACACTACAGCTCGAGTAACAGCCTGGCACACTACAGCTCGAGTAACAGCCTGGCACACTACAGCTCGAGTAACAGCCTGGCATGCTACAGTTCAGGTAATAGCCTGGCACACTACAGCTCGAGTAACAGCCTGGCATGCTACAGTTCAGGTAATAGCCTGGCACTCTACAGCTCGAGTAACAGGCTGGCATGCTACAGTTCATGTAATAGCCTGGCACACTACAGTTCGAGTAAAGCCTGGCATGCTACAGTTCATGTAATAGCCTGGCACACTACAGTTCGAGTAAAACCTGGTATGCTACAGTTCGAGTAAAGCCTGGCAAGCTAAAGTTCATGTAATAGCCTGGCACACTACAGTTCGAGTAAAGCCTGGTATGCTACAGTTCGAGTAAAGCCTGGCAAGCTAAAGTTCATGTAATAGCCTGGCACACTACAGTTCGAATAAAGCCTGGCACACTACAGCTCGAGTAACAACGTGGCATGCTACAGTTCATGTAATAGCCTGGCACACTTCAGCTAGAGTAACAGCCTGGCATGCTACAGCTCAGGTAATAGCCTGGCACACTACAGTTCAGGTCAAAGCCTAGCACACTGCTGTTCGAGTAATAGCCCGGTACATTACAATTCAGGCAACAACCTGACACACTACAGTCCAGGCAAAGTGGTCGAGCTAAAGTCTCAGGACGATATGGCTTCAAAATGGGCCTTTTCAATCCCAACAATTTTTGTCGGATCACTAAAATAACAAGTTTGAGCAGCTGATCATTATAGTGACATTCAAGTGCAGTACCTGATCGAATATTGAAATGTGTTGTACTTTCTCGAAAACAGACAAAACATACACTTTATTGAGGCGTCATTCCTCGGCGCTTCTCAAACCCGAAATTTCTGGTCAATTTCTTTATCGTCCTGCCCAAGAAAACCGGTCCTAAAAAAGTCTATTGTCACGACAACATCAAAATCTTCCGTTCAATTTTTGATATACTAAGCCTGTCCAGGCAAAATATTGTTTCAGTTATTACCTACGTACGAACGGACACGAGCAGCGGCATACGTACCGGGAAAACATGTCTAGAATCAAACTTGAAGTCTATCCGAGAAATTTAAAATAAATTTTCAAAAGTGCACTAAATTATCACAGTTCACTTACAAGGCTAAGTCCATAAAACAAATCAAACACTGTATCAGTCTGTTTTATTATAACGGTAGTAAATAATATAAACTTACTAACAACTAATCATAATATATGAATGTTATGGAATAAAGTACACAGCACACATGTAGAACACCACTACTTGCAATCTTCACTGCCATAAATGAGCGCCTTCCGCGTGCGGTAACACTTATATGGGGACATTCTAATTGTTGGTAAAATTCAATTGGAAGCCCCAACACGTTCCCTTCCAGAACTGAAATGAAAAAGCTTCCCTCATCGCCACCCGCATTCAGGATACGTTAACGCTGGATAGAAAACACAACCTCTGAGTGCATCGATGCACTCGTGTTCTTAATATTCAACAATAACAAAAAAAAGACATAAATTCATAAATAATTCTTAAGTTTTACAAAACTTTCAGATTCGGACTGTACATTGGTTTCACAGTTCTAGCGTGAAAATGTTTCATTTTTTTTTCAGTTCAGGTCTAACGTGAAACTGTTCCTTTTTTCGATTTAGGTCTAAAGTGAAACTTTCAAGTTTTTTTCAGTTAAAGTCTAACGTTAAAGTGTTTCAATTTTTTCCACTAAACATTCAGAACGACACCTGTCAAAACTTATTATTCAGTGTAAGCTATAAAAGCAATAAAAGACCACAATACAAATACATGAACACAACGGGTACAAAAAAGAGAAAGACTTTAAGAAATGTAAACAGATTCAGATTTGTCTAAGAAAACAGTTGGAAAACATTCCGAATGTAGTTTCATTTTTTTCGCACACATTCCCTCGGACACGGCAGGTGACTGCTGAATATCGGAGAGCTTCTTCCGAAGAGGTGTGACAGAAGAGGCCATGAGCGCTTCCGTGACATCCGACCGGAAGGCTACGCGGTCCGTGGCTGTGTGCAGCTCGTGTGTGAGCACGTGGTGGGCCCGGGCTGTCCGCTCCAGCACGCCTAGGCACTCGGGCCCTGTCTGTAAAACACACCGCAAGTATTCCTGGAACATTCCCCTATTATTATTTGCCCTTCAAAGGGTTGTTCAAACTTAAATGGACAAGTGAATGTAGCTTCGTGTGGGATGAGAGGGGGGATAACGAGTAAAAAAAAAATCCACTTAAATGCTGGCAGTTTAAATGTTCACAATGACTATAAAATTGAAACAAAATATTTGCCAAATCACGTAATGAACCAAACTAGAGCGGCCAACACATTTTAACATCAGTGTACCCAGACATGGCGAACACTTTTATTAGCCATCCATTGCCGTTTTGTTTTTATATACAAACACACATGTTTCCCCGACAACCCCCTATCTCCTCCACCCCGACTTTTTCCACCACTTGCCAGCTTTCGGTTTAGAAAGTTCTATTTTGACAATTTTGTACTCGTCATATGTTGCGCTATATACACCAAATACATGGTGAACCGCCGGATATGCTCACAACATATTCCTACCAAGTGTGAAGCTGATCCGACGTTTTGTTCTGAAGTTATAGTGGTGAAGCATTATACACGTTTTGACGCGTTGTTCAATGTGCGTCAAATGCCATACCAGTCCCACCAAATTTGAAGCTGATCCAACTAGTCGTTCTCGAGTTATCTGTTCACAAAGTCTAGTGTCAAACACGTTATAACGTATAACGCCATGCGTTGCGTTATATAAACCACATACAATCAAAACCGACTGACCGACCCATTGCATAATCCCAACAAGTTCAAAGCTGATCCGGTGTTTCGTTCGAAAGTTATCGTGTTAACAAAATCAAATGTCTACAACAGACTCGCAAACTACACACGCCCACACCAACACACAGAAAATACAAAAACAAAATGCTTCCCCTTTGTGGTGGAAACATAATTCTGGTGCTCTGGCAGTTTCTGGAGTGACGCATCCACCACTTAAACAGCCCCAAGCGCAAAGTAAAGTCCCCAGATAACTCCCAGCAAAATCCACTGCCAAAAACACTGGACACCGCAGCGTTCGTCAAACGCTGTTGACTTCAGTAAGGGCGTCGGTGTGTCTACTCAAAGCTCAAGCATACACACCTGGTTTCCCTCTTTGATGATTTCAGCCTGCTTTAGATCATTCTTGGTGGCTTCCTGTAGCGCCTTTATTTCCCCGGGCTCCTCGATTGCTTGGAAGTCAACCACCTCTGCCTCCTGGGCTTGCTGCAAAAAAGCGAACCATTTGGTCGGGTGATCTAGCCAGGCTAGCGCTCTCCACCTCCCATAGCTTAGCGGTGTTCAAACTAAGGTTAACAAGGAGGCAAAACCCCAAAACAAAAGGAACCTGAAAAAAAAATGACGGCAACGGACACGACATGCTGTAAACATATTTCCAAATTGTAAAACTCAATTCGTATATAAACAGATAGGTCATCACCTCGTTCCGACGAATTAGTTTGTTTTTTTTTACATATTTCCTGAAAGACCTCTAACCGTTTGGAGAATTTTGTGCTTGCAATACTTGGCTTTCAGTTGAGCACAGTGATATGGTAAGTGTTTGCGTTTCTTGGTCGTATCGATGGTCTGGTTGTCCAGCTGAGGCATCACTTCTTGGTTGAATTCTCGTCGCTTTTCCATACAATCGTAACCTAGAGGGCACAATAACAACAGGTATCGCTAACAGTCATGCACATATAAGTATTACACAACTGAGTCTGTTATATAAGAGGCCAACGGCGGATTCACCACAAATCATCGGAACGAAATCTTTTATATTTCTTCTATTTTTTTTTCTCTCTCCCACAAAATCTTAACTTCCCATGTAATCATACTTTGGGCAATTGGTACAGAAATCACGCAATAAAAACATGAAGTACCACATGAACATTTATAACACACTGCACAGGTTTATTTTAAAACAACAGAGAATAAATGCTTGGCCGTTCAGCAAGAATTCCATGTCTTAGTTTACCATCATAAACAGGGTTGTCCAGAAGAATGCGCCAGCTCACGAAAGCTGATGTCACGACTTAAGAAATAAAAATATAACCTTTAATCAAAATTTCAAGACAGCCAATATTTCCGCCAATTTTGGCAAATCGCAAAAAAACAAAAAAAAAAAAAAATAATAAAAACACCTTATAGCCACACAGGCATTACTGTCCGCTGCCTTTAACTAGAGCAGCCAGTAAAAACAAAAGTACAGCTTATATTACACACTTTCAATCGACACCTATGTAATTTTCTTGTTTTTTGTAAACAAAAACAGATCTCTCTAAACCCACAATACTGAAATAAAAGATTCATTCAAGACTCGCATAATCACCCCGCCCCAACATGGAATTGTTTTGCAACCAAATGAAAACGAGTTTGTGGCGAAAAAAAAACAATCGCTAGACCTGATGATGCCTGTAAATACAACAATAACATTCCATGGAGAATCATAGATAACGACTTCATAATGCACCACAACTGATACTGACCCCTGACTGAGTGGCATGTTACGCAATAGCTGTAGATGAGTAAAGTACAAAAAGGTCAATTACAGGTAATGTAAGAAATAGCCAATGCTAGAAATAACTACTGTGTTCAAACGTTCTAAAGAATACAGGAACACTCGAGAATCTTCTGGAGAACGCTGAAATCCCCAGCGTAGTTATTATTTTTTTTTTTTTGGGGGGGGGGGGGGATTCGCAAAATATTGGTGGATATATTCGCTAAAAACCAATTTTCATAAAAACGTATACCCTCGTATTCCCTCTAAACTTACTACTCTACATACGGAATAAAACTGGTCAGTCAATACATCAGTCCAAGTTTCTACATATGGATGTTGTGGGAAATGCCTCGTAAATAAACTAGAATGGGTCGGTTTTCGTAGTCGGCGACAACAGTGACAAATAAAAAAAGCCAGGTCGGTACCAATGCCCGCCACCTTTAATAAATATTTCAAGAGATTAAGGCCATAGACCAAGAGCAAGTTGCATTTTCAATAATGTTTTAGGCGATTCATCAAAAACGTTATAGCCTGATTAGGTAGTAATGTCCGTAAGATTTAAGATAGTGAGTTAAGATTTTATATACATTATTTTGGTTTTTCGCCAACGTTTCCTCCAGTTTTGGGCAAATCACCAAACAAAAAAAGCAACAGTCAAGTAGGTAGTAATGCCTGTTAGTTAAAATTTCAATACAGTAAGGCTATTAACCTAAGATTTTACTTTAAAAATGTTTTTCGCCAATATTTCCTCCAATTTTGGCGAATCACCAAAAAACAAACAAAAACAAGTATATCAGTGAAACTGATCATAGTCCCCCGCCGAAAGATATCTGAATAGGGAGCAGTACAACAGATTTTTTTTTTTTTGGTACGGCTGGATCACATCATGGGGGTGGTGGACGGAATTTTGGTCAGCGAACAAAAGTTGAAGCATCTTGCCTACACAAACAAAAATTTTGGTCATGTTGGAAGTTTCAAAATTTCGTCAATTTTTGGTCAAATCCAAAAACAATCCCACGTCGCACAGTCGGAATATATATTCCTTCGCTCCATAAAAACTCAAAAGGTTGCCGTGCAGAAAAATTGAGAATTGCGCCCCTCACAGTACCCTCCCCCCTCCCCACAAACAAAAAATTTGGTCAAGTTTCAATTTCGTCAATTTTTGGTCAAATTCAAAATTAACCCCAGGTCGCACAACTGCAACATATGTTATTACTTCCCACAAAAAGATTAAAAGCCTGCGGTAAAAAGTGAGTGAGTAATCGCGCGTGCAAAAGTGGGGGCACTGGTGGGGGACAGACGGACGGACAACGAGCGTTTTATAGCTCCCCTGCTCCTACAAACAAAAAAATAATAGCCCGCCTTCCTCATTCGAAATTTCAGGACAGTCAGATCATATAACTACCGTTACTTAGGATTTTAGTAAGAAAGTGGTTTTTCGCAAATATTTCCACCAATGTTTTCCGAATTGCGAAAAATAAGAATTACTAGGCAAATGCATATAACGGCTCTCTTTAACCAAAATTTCAAGACAGTAAGGCTATTTTTCTAATTGTGAGTTACGATATATTTTCCCCAAAATTTCCACCAATTTTTTATTTTTTTTTGCCAATCATCGAAAAAAGAAATGTCCAGGCAAGTAGTAATGTCTGCTACCCTTACTTAAAATTTCACGACGGCAAAGGTACTTTCCTGGAGTTAGCTATGATTTTACGGAAAAAATAGTTTTACCGCCAATATTTTGGGCCATTTCTGGCAGATCGCCAAAGAAAGTAATAGCCAGGTGGATACCTATGCCCCCTACATTCCAACAAAATTTTAGAACGTTGCTCTGAAAACATTAGCACAAACCAAAAGCATACATTGCCCAACTGTTTTTTATTTGACTTACTTATCTTTCCTTGCTCATCGTTCCTCTCTGCTGATTTTACTTTTATATTTACAGAAACCGCACGCTGCAAAATCTACAAAGGAATGAGACACAACGTGCATGTACGATTCTGTCAAAAAAAAAAAATAATACAGCGACGAATCTCACTACTTTTTAATGAATGGCTGGAAATCAACTTCTGTATAGTGGCCTCCGGGTCCCCTCAGGACCCGAGATATACACACACAATATAAATCTATCAAGAAAATTTTTTGGCGCACGCGACAAAATCAGAGGCCTCAGACCACCGCCCCCCCCCCCCACTAGTTTCCAGTCCTGTTAATGGCTTTTACCAATATGGATGCATCCGACAACGACGAAAAAGGACATTCTTTCTAAAATTTTTTACGCAACGTCGGTATGAACAATATCAGTGAAATGTCAAATCAACTCGATAAGATGCTGGAAATATAATAGAACAAGCCATCGTTAGAGGTCACAGCGGATACTGTGACCTTGAAATTGGGTCGAGATCAGCAGTAAAATAACTTGCATTTACCCATTATTATACGTTATCTGTATCTGTAGGCCAAATATCACAGGAAACGGACTATCGGGACTCTTTCAGTTAATATGTCTTACAGTTTGCGCTTTATCGACATTTCGGGATGACAGAAGAAAGTGGCGAGTTGCAGCTATGCTCTAAAATCCTGCCGGAAAAAAATATACCGGTATCGGCCTGGTATTTTCGTGAATTGCATTTTACTTCGCGCATAACAGAAAACGTGTAAAATCCTGTATTTGCTACACACCAAAGCATTACGCCATCGCGTCCAAATACGATTGTTATTGCGCAAAAACCATGAAAAGTGGCGGACAGGCCTAGGTTACTGGTACTTTTTTTTGTCCCACGAGACCCTTTCCATCTTCCTAGGACAGAAAGGGTCACAGTTCCTGCAATAGAAATGGCCAGTGATCTCAACTTTCGAGGCTCTGGATCTTTCGGCACACGTGCCACGACACACTGAAAAGTACCCTGGCGCATTATTTTCGACCTCAGTGAAACTCCCAAACTGGAGTAAAGCGTAGTTTTGCAACTGTAGATTCAATGTTGTTGTGGGCGATAATGAGGGATTCCACATCCTGATCTCAAGAAAACACATATTTTTCTCAGTAAAAAATAGTTATCTGACCATAAAGCTTGTGCGCCATAATTTATAATTGGGCCATTTATGTGATGCACCCTTTCTAGAATAACGCCGTTGGCCCCAGTCGTGCGCCGAGATTTGAAAATTGACATCAATGACATTTCCTATTGTGGGAACTATGACTCTTGCTGTCATAGGAAGACCACAAGAGTCATCTAGGACTAGCTTATTAGCGGAACGTGACGCTTCGTAGCTTAGTCCCAGGTGACTCCCACCTAGTTCGGGTAGAAGAGTGGTGATGGACTAGGGTTACTCGGGACTATTCGTAGCTCTGATATAGAGATAAGCATACGATATTATTTAAGTTAGAGCTGATACAGAGCTAGCGTAAGAACATCGCAAGATGGGCGATAATTACCGATTTTAGCTGCTCAATCCAATGTTCCATTTTATCAGCAGTCACTTCTTCATCTGACATAAGAGACTTTGATAAATTATCGCAAACATAGTCATTTAAATCAGCAACTCTTTTCTCCGAAAGAGCAGAAACTCTTATGAATGTGTTATCCGTCATTTTTCGGATGTCCCGCCCGGTAAAGTCTTAAATGGCGACACTAGGCGTTTGTTATTGTTTTTGTCGTAAATGGGTTCTTCAAATAGACGCATGTGTTTGCCTGTTCAAAGCAAAAAATTACAAAACGCCACGTTTACGAATGTTACAAACTCTGTCCTTAAATATTAATTTAAGACATATGTTAAGATTTCATATACATTTCAGGCCAGCTTAAAATTGTCCGAGAGCTCCGCATCTTGTAGATTATAAAAACGGTTATGATAGATTAAATTTCACCTGCCCTATTTTACCGTTAAAAGGTAAACTTCCGTCGTCCATTTTAGGCTTCGCAGTAAAACCGCGTGTATAGCAATTTTCAGTCAAAATCAACTTTGCATATATTTAAATGATAAACTGGTTAGTCCAATACAAGAAGGCAATGTAATCTAACAGAAAAACACAAAGATTTTCCCTCATAAACAGACATTTTAACCTGAACAGATCTATTGCTTTATCGCCCACCCAGTTCAAAATCAAATTGCAAAACCCCATAAACGACCCGGTTCTATCATTTTGCTAACCACCTCTGGTAGTGCGCAAATATGCAAAGGTAAATAAAAGGAAAATACGGTATAACCGACTGAAGGATATAAACAAAAGTAGGATAAAAACGGGGGTTTCAAAACAGGAAGGGACGTCATAATGACGTCACGTGGTGTTTTGAAACCCCCACGGGGTTTTTTAAACAGTGACGTCATAATGACGTCATATTAACGTCATATGGTTGTCACATGGTTGTCAGATGGACGTCATATGGACGTCATATGAACGTCATAATGACGTCAGGAGGTGTTTTAATAGCCCAATGGGGTTTTTAAAACTGTGACGTCATTGTTTTAGAATCCCCACGGGGCTATTAAAACAGTGACGTCATATGGTTATCATATGGACGTCATATGGACATCATCTCAACATCATATGAACGTCATGTGAACGTCATAATGACGTGATAGGAATAGTGGGCGGCCATTCAAACGGGGCAGCCATTCAAACAGGTTAAACGGGCAGCCGGGGCAAATGGGCAGCCGGACAAACGGGCAGTCGGGGGTTCTGGAACAGGAAGTGACGTCATAATGACGTCACGAGGTGTTTTAGAAACCCCATGGGGTTTCTGGAACAGTTGGAACGTCCCTTCTACCATCTGTCTATCATACCTTCATAATACACATTCACAATGCACTCTATGGTTTAGGGTTAGGCTGCCCATACCCGGACTCGAACCACCAACCTTTCGGACCGACCAGGAGTCCCACGCTCTAACAACTGAGCTATTCCGGATTGAACCAGAATGTTTTGTGAAAACATGCCATATAAGGCTATAACGCATGATAAATTTCAGAGTGCACTCGTTCACAGCGTGGGGGAAAACCGATCGATTAATGTCAGAGTGCACTCGTTCAGACCGTGGGAAGGAAACCGATCGATAAATTTCAGAGTGCACTCGTTAAGAGCGTGGGAACGATCAATAAATTTGAGAAGGAAAGGGATTTTCCCTACGTTAAGTCTAATGTTATGTTTTATGTTATAGAAGTTGGAAAATGATGCTTCTAGACCAACTTTAGCAAATGTAGTTTTTAACGCCATATAATATTTAAAATAGGTTTTAGCATGTTACTAAGCTACTTATTCAAATGTTCTAAAGTTATAGTAGTAGAAAAATGGTGGTTCTATACCAAATTTCACAAATTTAGTTTTTGATAACATATAATATTTAAAATAAGTTTGAACATTTTTACCATGTTGTAGTAGTGGAAAAATGGTGGTTCTAGATCAACTTTAACAAATGTAGTTTTTTGACAACATATGATGTATAAAATAAGTTTTAACATTTTACCATGTTGAAGTAGGGGAAAAACCACTTGGTTGGTTGGTTGATTGTTGGAAAAAAAGTGGGAAGTGAAAATGTGGATAGTTATGTAGGAAAAACTGTGCCCATTCAAATTCGTTCGAATGGCAAGCCCATTTAAAAGACGTGTTCGAATGGCAAGCCCATTTAAAAGACGTGTTGGAATGGCAAGCCCGTTTAAAAGACGTGTTCGAATGGCAAGCCCATTTAAAAGACGTGTTCGAATGGCAAGCTCATTTAAAAGCACGAGTTAGAATAATTTTTGGAAGATATGACGTCGTGGTATTGTTCAACAAATTGTTCAACGTGTTCAACATGTTCAACATGTTCAATATGTTCAGCATTTTCAACATGCTGTTGTTCAACATGTTGTTGTTCAACATGTTCAACATGTTGTTGTTCAACAAGTTGTATATAAAGCTATGTTTAAAGACTTCCTCATCATTTGAATAGTGTAGGATGTATACATGTAACATTTGTTCGAAATCTTACAATTGGCCACAAAGTCTTAAAAGACACTTAAAGGTTGCTCACACGCCAGAAGTGGATGAAGAATCAGATATGGAAACCCTGTAAAACTACCTTTCACGGAAACTTTAGATTAGTCTTCTATGGAAAGTCAAAGCGTTAACATGGCTGAAAAGAATGCACATGCTTGTACAGAATGTGGTGCATTATACAACAGCGAAGAAGCTTTGCTCAAACATATGGAGCAGTGTGGTGAGGATGCTGATGACAGGAGTTCTGAAAGTGAGTCAGAAACAGACACTGAAAGTGAGTCAGAAACAGACTCTGAAAGTGAGTCAGAAATAGACTCTGTTTGGTATGATATGGTTCAAGAAGTCTACGATGACTATGATGACAAATATCAAGAAAAGGTTTCAGAATATGAAGAACAAGGACTTGAAGATGCGCGTGAAATAGCAAGCTATGACCTTCAACCCATTTATAAACATGGACTAAAACAATTGTTTATGAGACTATTCAAATATACCCAGCGTCTAGAACAAAGCCAACATTATCAAAAGATTTTAAAGGACTTTACTTACTTTGTGGATGAAAAACATTACAAGTATTCAAAGGCAGAAAAGGCGGCTGTAAGGAAAAACAATGCATTCTTTGAAGAGCTACTAGATGAGGAAGAGGAGGATGACAGCAGTGATGAAGAAAGTGGCTTGGAGAGTGAACAGAGTGAAACAGATGAAGAAAAATAGACTTATTTGACTAAACTTTATGATAAAGACTTTATAAATCTTGTAATATTTTATTAACTTAAGCGTTGTGTATTAATATATGTCTTGCTTTGCAACATATAAAGTCGTAAGGTTCCTGAAGCGGTATTAATTGACCCGTAAACCATATATCATATATTAGGTATTATAGTTAATTTTGTATTATTATGTATTATATTCAAGAATTGTATTATTATGTATTATATTCAAGTATTGTTTTATTATGTGTTATATTCAAGTATTGTATGAGGAAAATAAAAAGTTGAAAAGCATCATATGTGTTTTATTGAATATTACAAATATGTACAATTATGATAAAAACAAAACTATTTCAAATACATATTATATTAATACATGTGCAGATTCACAAGAACTTAACTTAAAATTTTATAACAACTGACCTCACATGAACATGTTAATTTCATAGTCTACATATGAAGACAATTTTATTTGAACTACATATCAAATGTATATGTCCATATGAGTCAAAGCTAAGTTTCAAGTTCTTGTCAAGCTTCAAAACCTTCGCTCCAATCTTCTACACTGAGGTGATGAAATCATAGCATCCACTAAGCTCCTCATGCTGTTAAAACTGTATACAGTCATCTCGCTGTCTACTCAACCATCTTCTGACAGTCACTGCATTTAAACAGATCCATTTTCTGAAGCATGAGATCCACTGCCGTTATTTGCTTCTTCAACATGTGCCAATCGTTCAATGACAGCAAAATTCCCTTCTTGGTAGGATGTAACCTCCCAGATGTATGATCCGCAATATATTCACGAATGTTAACCATCACTTTCTGTTGATATTTCGCCAATTTAATATATATTTCTCCATTAATAGGTATCATAACCGGTAAATCGTCTACACTCATATTCTTCATGGTGGTAGCAGCTTTACTCTCTGGTTCTTGCTTCATTTTAGGCTCTGTCTTAATTTTTCGCTTTTTACACGGCGGCATCATCATAGCTGATAACTCCTCTCTTTTTATCTTTCTAAGATGTGGTCGCTTTTGACGCTGTTGACGTGACTTCGCTTTAGACTTTACCTTGGGCATTGCCTTAGACTTTGCTGTAGGTATTGTCTCAGGCTTTACCATAAAATGCTCTGCAGGCATTGTCTCAGACTTTTCTACAGCCATTGTAATAGATGGTAGTTGTTCGCTCACTGTAGACATGTTCACTCTTCAGTATCTTGATACAGAATGCGTATTACGTCTGAGAGCGACTGCCTTTTATACTTTATAGTTGTCTTAATATGTTTAGAAATAACTTTACCACGTTTTCCTTTGTGGTCAATTGTAAGATTTCGAACAAATGTTGCATGTATACATCCTTTCGGTTCAACCTACACTATTCAAATGATGAGAAAGTCTAAACATAGCTTTATATACAACTTGTTGAGCAACAACATGTTGAGCATGTTGAACAACAACATGTTGAACATGTTGAACAACAACATGTTGAACATATTGAACATGTTGAACATGTTGAACAATTTGTTGAACAATACCACGGCTTGCCATTCGAACACGTCTTTTAAATGGGCTTGCCATTCGAACACGTCTTTTAAATGGGCTTGCCATTCGAACACGTCTTTTAAATGGGCTTGCCATTCGAACGAATTTGAATGGGCACAGTTTTTCCTACATAACTATCCACATTTTCACTTCCCACTTTTTTTTCCAACAATCAACCAACCAACCAAGTGGTAGAATCGTCTGAAATGTGTAAAAACAAAATTTGTTAAAGTTGGTTTAGAACCCTGATTTTTCCCCTACTTCAACATGGTAAAATGTTAAAACTTATTTTATACATCATATGTTGTCAAAAAACTACATTTGTTAAAGTTGATCTAGAATCACCATTTTTCCACTACTACAACATGGTAAAAATGTTCAAACTTATTTTAAATATTATATGTTGTCAAAAACTAAATTTGTGAAATTTGGTATAGAACCACCATTTTT
Source organism: Protula sp. h YS-2021 (assembly GCA_949752745.1). Taxonomy (NCBI): domain Eukaryota; kingdom Metazoa; phylum Annelida; class Polychaeta; order Sabellida; family Serpulidae; genus Protula; species Protula sp. h YS-2021. Next base: position 59,986,664 of record OX457024.1, read on the forward strand.
CTACTACTATAACTTTAGAACATTTGAATAAGTAGCTTAGTAAAATGCTAAAACCTATCTTAAATATTATATGGCGTTAAAAACTACATTTGCTAAAGTTGGTCTAGAAGCATCATTTTTCAACTACTATAACATAAAACATAACATTAGACTTAACGTAGGGAAAATCCCTTTCCTTCTCAAATTTATTGATCGTTCCCACGCTCTTAACGAGTGCACTCTGAAATTTATCGATCGGTTTCCTCCCCACGGTCTGAACGAGTGCACTCTGACATTTATCGATCGGTTTTACCCCACGCTGTGAACGAGTGCACTCTGAAATTTATCGTGCATTATAGCCTTATATGGCATGTTTTCACAAAACATTCTGGTTCAATCCGGAATAGCTCAGTTGTTAGAGCGTGGGACTCCTGGCCGGTCCGAAAGGTTGGTGGTTCGAGTCCGAGTATGGGCAGCCTAACCCTAAATATAGAGTGCATTGTGAATGTGTATTATGAGGGTATGATAGACAGATGGTAGAAGGGACGTTCCAACTGTTCCAGAAACCCCATGGGGATTCTAAAACACCTCGTGACGTCATTAAGACGTCACTTCCTGTTCCAGAACCCCCGACTGCCCGTTTGTCCGGCTGCCCATTTGCCCCGGCTGCCCGTTTGAATGGCTGCCCGTTTAACCTGTTTGAATGGCTGCCGCGTTTGAATGGCCGCCCACTATTCCTATCACGTCATTATGATGTTCATATGACGTTCATATGACGTTTAGATGACGTCCATATGACGTCCATATGATAACCATATGACGTCACTGTTTTAATAGCCCCGTGGGGATTCTAAAACAATGACGTCACTGTTTTAAAAACCCCATGGGGCTATTAAAACACCTCCTGACGTCATTATGACGTTCATATGACGTCCATATGACGTCCATGTGACAACCATGTGACAACAATATGACGTTAATATGACGTCATTATGACGTCACTGTTTAAAAAACCCCGTGGGGGTTTCAAAACACCATGTGACGTCATTATGACGTCACTTCCTGTTTTGAAACCCCCGTTTTTATCCTACTAACAAATCGCCATTTGCATTTTTGCCGCGTGCAACATTTTTAAATTTCAAGAGGGATGCGCAGTTTAACAGTTAACCAAACAACAGGAACAGCCAATTGTGCGATCAGGTATATGAACCATTATCTGAATTTAAGTTGTTGATAATTTTTTCAATTCAATTCAATTTTATTCAGTGGCTCATTGAGCCAATATGAATACAATCTAGTACACACACATTTTACACAAACGATTGATTGTGGCTGATCCTAACAACGTCTCGTAAACATCAATATCTACAAGGAGAGAATAATTACTGAAATTTACTTATCATGGCAGTATCTGCAGCCTTGCGTTCTTAAACCAAAAAGTGGCACTGCAAGTATTCTCAGTCAGTGCCTACGTGGATGTTTATATGTTGGGTCTCAAGCGTACGCATGCAATTTTCTCATTCAGATCACAAGTAGCCAGAGCAAATGGGGATAGAGACATACTTCCATGTAGATACTTACATACGCACATACGCAAATACATATAAATATACATATTAATTTACGCATATATAATTCACGAGCAATTGTTCAGTATGTGCCTACAGACACCCAGATCACAGGTACTTGTGGACACTCTCTCGTCCCGTGTATATTTATATCTGCCTCTGACCAAAGAGTATCATTGCGAGCTGGCTCGAAGGTATTGTTACATTAACGCTTATATATTGGCATTCCGATTACCCATACAATTTTCACATTCAAATGGCAAATAATCAGGGCACCAGACATGGAAGGGGATTGAGGTCGGGGCATGTTATCTTATGTTAGTAAAACTTCATCGTTTCGCGTAAGTATAATGCTAGTCTAATCAACACTTTCCTGTTTTTGCCGCTAAGTAGGTTGAGGGCATTATTCAGGTTTGGTCTTTTGGCATATCGATTATCGATATATTTATGTCTAAGCTCTGCAAACCTGGGGCAAACTAAGAGATGGTGAAGTTCGTTTCCGGTTTCGTTCAGGTTACATTTTGTACATTTTCTCTCCGAGCGAGGGATATAGGGTCTTACATATCTCTTTTTTTCTACTTTTAGTTTATGATTGGTGCATCTGTATTTGCAAATTATTATAGCTAAGGTTGGGGGAGGATGTTTAGATATTTTTCGGGTTCAAAGCTAGTTTTAAACATCATGTACAAGTCACATTTGCTTAGGTTGCTCAATTTGTTTTTCCAAAGGTCTAGAAAGTGTGATTTTGTAAGATACACTCCGAAGTACTTAAAGCTTTCTACAATTTCCAGTTCTTTTCCGTTAAAAAAGAGCTTCAACTTTTGTGCATTAGATTTCCTCTTTTCAAATATGGTAATTTTGGTTTTGTCGGTATTTACTTTTAACTGCCACTGATCGCAGTATGTTTTTAGTGTGTTTAGTGATTTTTGCAGGTTTTGTGGTGTTTCAGCAACAATGGCAGTGTCATCCGCGTATAGGATAATAAAGAGCTTTAAGAAATTGTAGGCTGCCTTTCTGTTTGAGATTTTGACACTGGGTGTATCTTTAGCGATAAGAAAGTCCTCAAGATCATTGATAGATAGTGCAAATAAGAAGGATGATAGATTTTCTCCTTGTCTGACACCTGTGAAACTAATGAAGGGCTCAGAGTAGATCCCATTGCTGAACATCCTTGACTTAATGTTTGCGTACATGTTCTGGATAAGGTTTGTAATTTTTGTTGTGATGCCAAGTTTCGTCAGTTTGTACCACAATCCCTCCCTCCATACTGTGTCGAACGCTTTCGAGTAGTCAACCCAGGCTACATATAATTTTCGGTTTTGAGCTAGAAATATTTCACTAAGGTTTTGGAGTACAAAGATTTGATCTGTAGTTGAGTGTTTCTTTCTAAATCCCGCTTGGTTATCATTAATTATGTTTTGATAAGTTATTGTGTTAAAATTTTATTATCGTCCATTCTCCTGTTTTTGTTTCGCGTTTTCCTTTGTAATTTTAGTCGATTTTTCTGTTTAATATTGACATATGGCTACTGTGTGGTTCACGTGATATGACAAGACAGCCAAAAACTAATCTACGGACAAAAATGTCCGGGAAATCAAAAATTGTATTTTTAGTCGATTTTTCTGTTTTGGCTTTATTTATCAATACCCTAAGTATAGGGTCTTAGATGGTACCTGGTCACTTTACTTTCACATCAACATATGGCCACCATATGGTCACGTGATATGACAAGACAACCAAAAACTAATCTACGGGCAATAATGTCCGGCAGATCCAAAATTGTATTTTTAGTCGATTTTTCTGTTTGAACTTTATTTACCAATACTGTAAGTATAGGGTCTTGGATGGTACCTGGTCACTTTACTTTTACTTCAACATATGGCCAACATATGTTTCACGTGATATCATACGACAAGCAAAAACTAATCTCTGGACAAAAATGTCCGGCATGTCTGAAACTGTATTTTTAGTCAATTTTTTTTGTTTTCGCAATTTTAAGCCAATCCTGTTAGTTTAGGTCTTTAGATAGTACATGGCCACTACACTTTAATATTGACATATGGCCACTGTGTGGTTCACGTGATATGACAAGACAACCAAAAACTAATCTACGGACAAAAATGTCCGGGAGAACCAAAATTGTATTTTTAGTCGATTTTTCTGTTTTGGCTTTATTTACCAATACTCTAAGTATAGGGTCTTAGATGGTACCTGGTTACTTTATTTTTACATCAACATATGGCCACCATATGGTTCACGTGATATGACAAGACAACCAAAAACTAGTCTACGGGCAATAATGTCCGGGAGAACCAAAATTGTATTTTTAGTCGATTTTTCTGTTTGAACTTTATTTACCAATACTGTAAGTATAGGGCTTGAGATGGTAACTGGTCACTTTACTTTTACATCAACATATGGCCACCATATGGTTCACGTGATATCATAAAACAAGCAAAAACTAATCTCTGGAAAAAAATGTCCGGCATGTCTGAAACTGTATTTTTCCATGTGGCACGCGAGTTTACTTCTTTCTTCCTGTGGCATTCCCTCTTTTTCTGCCGCCGAGATCAGGCATTTCCGCAGCAGTCCGCTAGTTATTTTGTTGCGGGGCCCTAACTCTTCACTACAAAACTGTTGCCACGCCTTGTTCATGAAAAAATTCGTATCACTGGACAATAGTGCAGTCCCCTTTTCCCACGCAAATAGGAAAGATTTCATTTCGTTACTCCGGCTTTCACAGTTGGATAAACTTGGCACGACTAGTGAAATCCAATTTTTTAATGTTTCTAAGAAATAAGGTGCCATAAAAATGTGTGCATTACCATAGGCTAAAGATATCTTGTGTGGAACTTTACTAATAAGTAATACATCTTTCCCGTCTTTACCTAGCAAGGTGCGCGCGTTTCCTGGTTCATTAATGTGGTAATTAGTCATATTCTTTTACTCATCGTCCCCCCTCCCTTGCCTTAAAGTTCACTTGATACTTTCGGAATTTCCTGTTCTTACATATCTCCACCAGGAAATTATATGACGAAACTGCTACAATCTGTTAAAACAATTCCATTTATTATTATGTGAAAATTATTGTCAATAAAAAAAAAGAAAATTAATGTTGGTCACTGAGTCAATACTTATTGTTTTTGTGCTGTTGTGGGTTCGACTCCCACAGAGTGCTTGCGTGACGATTTCTTACTAATTCGCACTCTCCGGCGGTAGCATATTAACATAAGTATTAGACCAAAATTTGCAATAAATATCAGTTTCTTTACATGCGATTCAAACTATGGCGGGGAGGGGGGGAATAACCTACTGATCGAGTACCTCTTATGCTGCCTGTTCACACACGTTCACTACGAAAGCATGGTTCTCCCATATGTGCACGCCAATATAAGGTTTGTGCACCGCGAGACAAGCAAGAGCTGGCTTGTTTGTTCACTTCTCGCAGACATTTTGGTGTTTCCCAAGACCTACAAGCAATAGAGGGTGGACAGATTGTTCGAGTTTGCATTAGATATTTTATTAAATGATTTTTATCGAAGAAAATTTTTCTAAAATGTATAAAATGTCTCCAAATGTTATTTACGTTATTTTTTTTAGCCGCGATTGGTGTGTACTAAACTTTGAGTGGTTTTTATTTACTGTGTGGACAAGTACATGGACAATGATTTGTCTGCCATGGTAAATTTCGCTCGTGATAGTTTGAGGCAATAAGTACATTTTATATAAATAATAATGATGCGTTTTATTAGTCCCTCGCCACCGAGCGTAGCGCGGAGCGGTGGACTTATGAAACGGGCCGTGTCCGTCCGTCTGTCTGTCCCCATCTATAGTGGTAAGTTTGTACGCGCCATACCTTAGTAACTAATACCGTTATTTCACTTCTTTCTTGCACAGAGAGAGTATATATATTGGAGATGTGCAATACGGGGTTATTTTTCTCAAAATTTGAAAAATTGCCAGATTTTGTAAATGTTGTGAAAATGTGCAGTAGCCAAATTACTGATATGTGAAATAAATATCAAGCTATGAATGAAACTACCGCTAATGTGAATCTAAAAACGCCTACTATGAATCGTGTTTTTGATACAAAAAGGGACATTTGACAAAATGTAAATAGTTGTAAATGAATAACAGGGCGCCATATTGGATGCTAATGCAATCAAAATACCGATATGTGTAATAAATATCAAGTTACAAATGAAAATACCGCTACTGTGAATGTAAAAACGCATACTATGAACCGTGTTTTTGATACAAAGACGGATATTTGACAAAAAGTAAATAGTTGTCAGTGAATAAAAGGAAGACAAATTAAATGCTAAAATAGCCAAATTACTGAAAGGTGAAATAAATATCAAGTTATGAATGAAAATACAGCTACTGTGAATCTAAAAACGCCTACTATGAATCGTGTTTTTGATACAAAGACGGTCATTCGACAAAAAGTAAATAGTTCTAAAGGAATAACAGGAATCCATATTGGATGCTAAAATAATCAAAATACTGATATATGTAATAAATATTAAGTTGCGAATGAAAATACCTCTACAGTGTATGTAAAACGCCTACTATGAATCGTGTTTTTTATGCAAAGATGGACATTTGACGAAAAATAAATAGTTCCTAATGAATGGCAGGAGGCCACGTTTAATGTTAAAATGACCAAAATACTGATACGTGAAATAAGTATTGGGTTAGGAATGAAAATACCGCTACTGTGAATCTAAAAACGTCTACTATGAATCGTGATTTTGAAACAAAGAGGGACATCTGACAAAAAGCAAATAGTTCTATATAAATGACTGGAAGCCAAATTGAATGCTGAAGAAACCAAAATACTGATACGTGAAATAAATATCAAGTTATGAATGAAAATACCGCTACTGTGAATCTAAAAACGCCTACTATGAATCGTGTTTTTGATACAAAGACGGACATTTGACAAAAAGTAAATAGTTCATAATGAATGGCAGGAGGCTTTGTTTAATGTTAAAATAACCAAAATACTGATACGTGAAATAAGTATTGAGTTATGAATGAAAGTACCGCCACTGTGAATCTAAAAACGCCTACTATGAATCGTGTTTTTGATACAAAGAGGGACATTTGACGAAAAGTAAATAGTTCTAAATGAATAACAGGAATCCATATTGGATGCTAAAGTAATCAAAATATTGATATGTGAAATAAATATCAAGTTAGGAATGAAAATCCCGCTACTGTGTATCTTGAAACGCCTACTGTGAATCGTGTTTTTGATACAAAGACGGTCATTTGACAAAAAGTAAATAGTTCTAAAGGAATAACAGGAATTCATATTGGATGCTAAAGTAATCAAAATACTGATATATGTAATAAATATTAAGTTGTGAATGAAAATACCTCTACTGTGAATGTAAAAACGCCTACTATGAATCGTGTGTTTTATACAAAGACGGACATTTGACGAAAAATAAATAGTTCCTAATGAATGGCAGGAGGCTACGTTTAATGTTAAAATAACCAAAATACTGATACGTGAAATAAGTATTGGGTTATGAATGAAAATACCGCTACTGTGAATCTAAAAACGTCTACTATGAATCGTGTTTTTGATACAAAGAGGGACATCTGACAAAAAGTAAATAGTTCTATATAAATGACAGGAAGCCAAATTGAATGCTGAAGAAACCAAAATACTGATACGTGAAATAAATATCAAGTTATGAATGAAAATACCGCTACTGTGAATCTAAAAACACCTGCTATGAATCGTGTTTTTGATACAAAGACGGACATTTGACAAAAAGTAAACAGTCCTAAAGGAATAACAGGAAGCCATATTGAATGTTAAAGTAATCAAAATACTGATATATGTAATAAATATTAAGTTGTGAATGAAAATACCTCTACTGTGAATGTAAAAACGCCTAGTATGAATCGTGTTTTTTATACAAAGATGGACATTTGACAAAAAGTAAATAGTTCTATATAAATGACAGGAAGTAAAATTGAATGCTGAAGAAACCAAAATACTGATGTGTGAAATAAGTATTGGGTTATGAATGAAAATACCTCTACTGTGAATGTAAAAACGCCTACTATGAATCGTGTGTTTTATACAAAGACGGACATTTGACGAAAAATAAATAGTTTCTAATGAATGGTAAGAGGCTACGTTTAATGTTAAAATAATCAAAATACTGATACGTGAAATAAATATCAAGTTATGAATGAAAATACCGCTACTGTGAATCTAAAAACGCCTACTATGAATCGTGTTTTTGATACAAAGACGGACATTTGACAAAAAGTAAATAGTTCATAATGAATGGCAGGAGGCTTTGTTTAATGTTAAAATAACCAAAATACTGATACGTGAAATAAGTATTGAGTTATGAATGAAAGTACCGCCACTGTGAATCTAAAAACGCCTACTATGAATCGTGTTTTTGATACAAAGAGGGACATTTGACGAAAAGTAAATAGTTCTAAATGAATAACAGGAATCCATATTGGATGCTAAAGTAATCAAAATATTGATATGTGAAATAAATATCAAGTTAGGAATGAAAATCCCGCTACTGTGTATCTTGAAACGCCTACTGTGAATCGTGTTTTTGATACAAAGACGGTCATTTGACAAAAAGTAAATAGTTCTAAAGGAATAACAGGAATTCATATTGGATGCTAAAGTAATCAAAATACTGATATATGTAATAAATATTAAGTTGTGAATGAAAATACCTCTACTGTGAATGTAAAAACGCCTACTATGAATCGTGTGTTTTATACAAAGACGGACATTTGACGAAAAATAAATAGTTCCTAATGAATGGCAGGAGGCTACGTTTAATGTTAAAATAACCAAAATACTGATACGTGAAATAAGTATTGGGTTATGAATGAAAATACCGCTACTGTGAATCTAAAAACGTCTACTATGAATCGTGTTTTTGATACAAAGAGGGACATCTGACAAAAAGTAAATAGTTCTATATAAATGACAGGAAGCCAAATTGAATGCTGAAGAAACCAAAATACTGATACGTGAAATAAATATCAAGTTATGAATGAAAATACCGCTACTGTGAATCTAAAAACACCTGCTATGAATCGTGTTTTTGATACAAAGACGGACATTTGACAAAAAGTAAACAGTCCTAAAGGAATAACAGGAAGCCATATTGAATGTTAAAGTAATCAAAATACTGATATATGTAATAAATATTAAGTTGTGAATGAAAATACTTCTACTGTGAATGTAAAAACGCCTAGTATGAATCGTGTTTTTTATACAAAGATGGACATTTGACAAAAAGTAAATAGTTCTATATAAATGACAGGAAGTAAAATTGAATGCTGTAGAAACCAAAATACTGATGTGTGAAATAAGTATTGGGTTATGAATGAAAATACCTCTACTGTGAATGTAAAAACGCCTACTATGAATCGTGTGTTTTATACAAAGACGGACATTTGACGAAAAATAAATAGTTTCTAATGAATGGCAAGAGGCTACGTTTGATGTTAAAATAACCAAAATACTGATACGTGAAATAAGTATTGGGTTATGAATGAAAATACCGCTACTGTGAATCTAAAAACGTCTACTATGAATCGTGTTTTGATACAAAGAGGGACATCTGACAAAAAGTAAATAGTTCTATATAAATGACTGGAAGCCTAATTGAATGCTGAAGAGACCAAAATACTGATACGTGAAATAAATATCAAGTTATGAATGAAAATACCGCTACTGTGTATCTTGAAACGCCTACTGTGAATCGTGTTTTTGATACAAAGACGGTCATTTGACAAAAAGTAAATAGTTCATAATGAATGGCAAGAGGCCAAGTTTAATGCTAAAATAACCAAAATACTGATACGTGAAATAAGTATTGGGTTATGAATGAAAATACCGCTACTGTGAATCTAAAAACGTCTACTATGAATCGTGTTTTTGATACAAAGAGGGACATCTGACAAAAAGTAAAAAGTTCTATATAAATGACAGGAAGTGAAATTGAATGCTGAAGAAACCAAAATACTGATACGTGAAATAAATATTGAGTTATGAATGAAAATACCGCTACTGTGAATCTAAAAACGCCTACTATGAATCGTGTTTTTGATACAAAGACGGACATTTGACAAAAAGTAAATAGTTCATAATGAATGGCAGGAGGCTTTATTTAAGGTTAAAATAACCAAAATACTGATACGTGAAATAAGTATTGAGTTATGAATGAAAGTACCGCTACTGTGAATCTAAAAACGCCTACTATGAATCGTGTTTTTGATACAAAGAGGGACATTTGACGAAAAGTAAATAGTTCTAAATGAATAACAGGAATCCATATTGGATGCTAAAGTAATCAAAATATTGATATGTGAAATAAATATCAAGTTAGGAATGAAAATCCCGCTACTGTGTATCTTGAAACGCCTACTGTGAATCGTGTTTTTGATACAAATACGGTCATTTGACAAAAAGTAAATATTTCTAAAGGAATAACAGGAATTCATATTGGATGCTAAAGTAATCAAAATACTGATATATGTAATAAATATTAAGTTGTGAATGAAAATAACTCTACTGTGAATGTAAAAACGCCTACTATGAATCGTGTGTTTTATACAAAGACGGACATTTGACGAAAAATAAATAGTTCCTAATGAATGGCAGGAGGCTACGTTTAATGTTAAAATAACCAAAATACTGATACGTGAAATAAGTATTGGGTTAGGAATGAAAATACCTCTACTGTGAATCTAAAAACGTCTACTATGAATCGTGTTTTTGAAACAAAGAGGGACATCTGACAAAAAGTAAATAGTTCTATATAAATGACAGGAAGCCAAATTGAATGCTGAAGAAACCAAAATACTGATACGTGAAATAAATATCAAGTTATGAATGAAAATACCGCTACTGTGAATCTAAAAACACCTGCTATGAATCGTGTTTTTGATACAAAGACGGACATTTGAAAAAAAGTAAACAGTCCTAAAGGAATAACAGGAAGCCATATTGAATGTTAAAGTAATCAAAATACTGATATATGTAATAAATATTAAGTTGTGAATGAAAATACCTCTACTGTGAATGTAAAAACGCCTACTATGAATCGTGTGTTTTATACAAAGACGGACATTTGGCGAAAAATAAATAGTTCCTAATGAATGGCAGGAGGCTACGTTTAATGTTAAAATAACCAAAATACTGATACGTGAAATAAGTATTGGGTTAGGAATGAAAATACCGCTACTGTGAATCTAAAAACGTCTACTATGAATCGTGTTTTTGATACAAAGAGGGACATCTGACAAAAAGTAAATAGTTCTATATAAATGACAGGAAGCCAAATTGAATGCTGAAGAAACCAAAATACTGATACGTGAAATAAATATCAAGTTATGAATGAAAATACCGCTACTGTGTATCTTGAAACGCCTACTGTGAATCGTGTTTTTGATACAAAGACGGACATTTGACAAAAAGTAAATAGTTCATAATGAATGGCAAGAGGCCAAGTTTAATGCTAAAATAACCAAAATACTGATACATGAAATAAGTATTGGGTTATTCATGAAAATACCGCTACTGGGAATGTAAAAACGCCTACTATGAATCGTGTTTTTGATACAAAGAGGGACATTTGACAAAAAGTAAATAGTTCATAATAAATGGCAAGAGGCCAAGTTTAATGCTAAAATAACCAAAATACTGATACATGAAATAAGTATTGAGTTATGAATGAAAATACCGCTACTGTGAATCTAAAAACGCCTACTATGAATCGTGTTTTTGATACAAAGAGGGACATTTGACATAAATTAATAGTTGTATATGAATGATTGGAGGCCAAATTGAATGCTAGAATAACCAAAATACTGATATGTGAAATAAATATTAAGTTGTGAATGAAAATACCGCTACTCTGAATCTAAAATCGCCTACTTTGAATCGTGTTTTTGATACAAAGATGGACATTTGACAAAAAGTAAATATTTGCTTGAAAATACCGCCACTATGAATCTAAAAAGGCCCACTATGAATCGTGTTTTTGATACAAAGTCGGACATTTGACATAAAGTACATATTTACTTGAAAATACCGCTACTGTGAATCTGAAAACGCCTACTGTGAATATTAGCAGGTGCACGACGTCTAGTGGGAACAGATTTACCTCTACTGTGAAAATAAGCAGGTGCTTTGTTATTTGTTTACATTTACGACAATAACAAACGTCTACTGTCGCCATTTAAGACATAACCGTCCCGCCCACTTAAGCTATCTACGCACGGGTGGTGTGCTAAGTGGGTTTGATCGCTCTTAGTCGATCTGTTTGACGCTGTGCATCTCCCATTCTGTTATAATGTTGTTTCAAATTCAATGTTTATCGTACAAAATGGTTACAGCATACCTCCAGTTTAACCAAAATAAAGGACTCTTACCAATTCATACAAAAGCTTACATTGAGGACATTCGTGTGGTAAAGATGATCTGTAACGCCTGATAACATGGAAATGGAAATGGAAGATATGTTTTAAGAAAATAATTAAATCATATATTAAAGGTTAACTTAATGAAAACTATTAAGCAAAAGCAAATAAAAATTTAGAGTAAAAGCATTTTTGAATTTACCATGTCTTTGCTTTGAAATTGAAAATTTTCGTATGATATGATTTCGTCAGCGTAGTTTGAACCATATTTGAATAGAGTGTTTTTCTGTTAGGTGCCAAAAATATAACATAAGGTCAACCATTTTTCCTTAATATATTAAGATTGAAATAATCTATATTTATTGGTGATAAGTGTCTATAAATTGGTAAAACTTTGTCTGAAAAAACATTTAATAGAAGCTGTATTGAAAATTAAATAATGCGGAAGCACGCCTAGCCATATCAAAAATTAGATGTGAGACAAGATTGATATCATTTTTATAATTCTATAAACTCTTTATAAGTGAAAAAAATACTAAGATACTTTTTCTCAAGTTATGTTATATTGACTGCACTAATATAATCCTATTCTGATTGCTTAATGTCCAACGTGCCCAAGGCAATGATGTCGTTTAGATTTTATATGCATGTTCCTCTGTGTATCATTTATCGTGGTCAATTATTTTGTTGGTATGCTTCTTTCTTCTGGAATTTCAATTAGAATCCGATTCCCAGAGTTAGCTGTTGTCGGGTGAAGAATATTATGTTTTTATGTGTTTTTTTTTTGTGCATAAACCGCCTAACTTTTTTTGCTGACATCTATCGAGGGTGGCTGTTGAACAACAACGAACTTTTTGTGTTTGTAGAAGATGTTCACATAGCCACGGACCACAATTAATTTACCATTGACTTTCTGTGTAACTTCCGGTATTCTGGCCCCTTCCATACATCTCGTTGAGCCAAACCAACAACTTTTTCACAGAGTTTGACCCTTGGGACGACTAAAAAATAAGGACTGAAATAGGGGTTGACAAATTACATTTTTTGCCACAGCTTCACAAAGTTGCTACCCCTTAGCTCGACCTCTCCAAACACTAAAAGTCAACGATTTTCAACCGGAAGTTAAAACTTATATTTAAAAAAACTAGAAACATGCGGCGAATAAAACTAATTCAAAATCATATTCTAATATCTTCACCATTAGTTTGCACATTTTAAGCTTCTCATGCCATAGGAACTTACCATCACAACAAAATTCCGATAGTCCTATGTTTTCAAATACACTTCCTGTTTATGGGCAACCAAGAAATAATTTAATTGTGGTCTGGCTCCTATAAGGGACGGATTATTTTGAATTTTTAACAATTACTCAATTATAACATGATGTTGTTTCTTCGTGATCACATACCAAAAGATGAAGCTATTTGTTTCATTCATTAAGTAGAAAATTAGATATATCTAACCCTACCCCCTAGCCGGAAATTCCTGAAGGTGAGATATTTGAGAATCAAAATTTCAAAAGTTTCAGTTTCCCTGCAATCTCTGGTGTATTAGTTAAATTATTTTATAAACAATATTTCAGAGTAGGCGAGGCATACATTCGTCATCATTCGATAAAGAAGCCATCTTGCATCTGGCAGCAGTCTTTGAGGCAAATTTTAAAAAAAATGCACATTTTTTACCAAGTTTTTTTTTCTTCTAAATTTACTTTTTATTGCCTTATTAAAACTCGAAGTTGTAAAAAGTCGTTTGTACATATACTTCGTTATATCCGCTGTGATAAATTGTATATATAATTTACCCGACTATTATAATAATATTTTAAAAATATTTCTAATAGGGCTACCCCCTCCCTCCGGTTCCACATAGGGCCTCGGACCACAATTAATTTACTTATATGTTTCCTTATAGCATATCAAAATCTGACACCTTCCCTATATCTGGAACAGCAAAGATGACCATGTGTCTATATATATCGACCCTTCACATGAAGAAAAATAGTAAGAAATTAGGGCATGACCATTTACTTTTCGAGATATTTTTGTATAAAGACTGGTACCCTTAAAGAGTGCCCGTCAACGCTGTTTTCACTAAAAATTTGACTCTTTTCAATTCTCTATTTTTTTCCAGAACAATGAAGTTACATTCTTCTTTTTTCTCGCGCAAAAATTCCACCTCTCTCCTTTTTAAATGTACCGTTAGTTTATTTCTATACACAATAATAATTGAAAATCAGCACCATTTGCTGCGCAACTACCTGTTGTTCAACTACCAGGAAGTAAACAATTGTGGTCTGGGCGTGTTCGTTTTGGTGATGGCGATCGATCGCAATCTCGATCTGGTGTTTTCTTTGCTTGATTGTTGTCACGACCAGGCCAAAACATGTGCTTACCATGTGCTTCCGGTTTCAATGTTTTGATTGTGCCTGATCGTGGATTTGAGTGTGATCAGTTGAATGGCCTCGACACACAACATGTAAACAAACATGGCGGAACCCTACAGCGAAGAAAAAATTAACAAAATCTTTCACTTACGCCACAATCTGCATATTGATCACAAGAGCGCGCTTTTTTTGTACTTACTTATCTTCATATTTTCCAGTTTCACACAAAGCATCTAAGACATTCACCGTCAGGGCATTCGTCGCCATTTTCTGATTGTAATCACTATCTTACCAAGTTCTTTCCGACTAATTGTTCTCCAAAATATAACCTCTATTTGACCTGACATATATCGACCCGCAAGACTGAACTTTGTTTGTTTTGATTGTGCGATCACCCAAAAAGAACATACCCTCTGATTCCGAAAGAAAAAGCAGAAGAACTTAAGAACTTATAAATTTTTGGTGCCACGTGTTGTAATTTCAAAGTGATTCAAACATTTAATGATGTCATCGGACGTTAATACCCTAATGGAAATGGGATTTCCTCAGAACCGGGCGTATGTTCATTATTAGCAATAATGCTATATTATCGCTTGCTGAACAGAAACCATCTGTTTCTCTTCCTTTTACAAGGGAGAGGAGAACGAATGGCTACAGTAGATCGAAATTGGTGAAACTGAAAAGACCATCTTCCGTGGCTGAAAACAATTTTTATTTGTCAAGTATCGCAAAATAAGGAATATTTTAGTAAAAAAGGTCGCCAAATTTGCATCCGGCTAATTAAGTTTAATAAGAATTGAAAATTTTGTTGTCACCAATTACGATCTACTGTAGCAAATTCTATCTCCTCTCCCTCGTACAGATCCGACGCTGTTTTGAAATTGAGGGACCAAGGGGGTCTGGGAAAAGGGTATAAAACAAACCACAGGTTGGCAACAGATTTTTTGTGTGAAAAGGCATTTTCACAAGTCCTGTATTTTTTGTGTGTTAATGCCCCCTTTTTAAAAAAAAAAGTATTCTGGCACGTAGCTCCAAGTCAGCTCTTCATTATTTATCCTTGGTATCTTTCTGTATCAGGGCTACAGCGCGTTACATTGTATTGCTCATAGGGGTCAGCTTTAGTTGCTCTGTAGCACTTTGTCAGCACAGCAATGCATATGATGTTGGTATATATATATACTTGTATGGTTCTATCTCCAAGAAGCGGTGCGCTAAAAAGTTTCCAGGCACCGCTTCAAAGCCTCGCTATATAACCATAAGCAAGTCAACTGCGCTCGTTTGAGGCACCCTTATGGCTACTTTGTGCGAGATTCAACGACCTCAAAGTACAGCGGTAATCATATCCAACTTCTGTGTTACGCTTTCTTTAAAAGAAAATAATACGGAAATAACCCCAAATCTCCCGCAATAAATGACATTTGTTTGTATACAGGGAACATACTTTATTACGTGAAATAGTAACAACAATTTTCTGCAATTATCCACCAAAAAACTTTTAAATTGATATTTCCAAAAGAAAGTAAACATAACAAGTCAAATATGGTTGGTGTACCAAATAAATTTATACGTAATTCTGCATCTATCAACTATTTAATATATATTGTTCAAAATTTTCGGTCCCTTGACTTTGGTCACGTGACATTTAAAGGCCAGAATGTAAACAAACATTTGACAGGTGGATGCGGAAGCTAACTTCTGCACTTTTATGAACAAATAAAAGATATACAGCTCACTAAAAACTTTGCCTGTTTTACAAAAAGGGCATATTGGGCATGAACTTTCTGTAGACATTTTAATAATAGGGGCTGGTAAGCAGGATTCGTGCCTCAGAATATATGAAATTGACCCCTATTAGTGGAACAATTGAAGACTTCGTAGCTCTGAAACAGAGATATACGATGTTATACAAGTCAGAGCTACTCGGAGCTAATATGGTTCATGCAGTATGTACCCTTTGTGCACCCAAGCCACATTTTCATGCCTTGTGTTTCTTAAAATTATACATTAAAGATGAAAAAAAAACAGGCATCGGCCAGCTGTCAAATGTTTTGTTTATCTTCCAGGTTTGTTCTACCCAGCATGCAATTCGACCGTAGTTATAAAATAGCTGACCTCTGCAGGGATCTGTCGATTCTGTATATATCCGTTTACACTGCAGACCCATTGGAGATTCCGTGAAAATAATACTCAGTAAGGCGGAGCTACTTTTTGTAATATATATCCGCTCTGTGTTTATACATAACACGTAGATCTCCTCAGAGGTCATCTGTTTTATAACAACGCCTAATTTTTGCCGCATAAATTTACGCATGCGCATAAGGGGAAAACAAAAGATGTCTGCCTGTGGAAATTTGTGGTTGTTGCGAGAACTTGTTCTTTTATGAAAATATCAAGATATGTACAGTTTTCAACAACACATTTACTTTGAGGGCACTCCACAACACTTCATAAATCTTGGTATGTATCTTAATATACTGCAATGTCGCCACAAAGGTGCCTCAAAGCGAGCGTAGTTGACTTGCATATAGTTATATAGCGAGAATTTGAAGCCCTCCGCCGAACCTCAGTAGCGGATGGCTTCTTGGAGCTATCTAGCACGAGAACTATTATCAAAAACACAAAAAAAAAGTAAGAATTGGTAAAAATAAAAAAACTATTATACTTTTCCACAAAAAATTCTGTTTCCAACCCTTTGTTTGTTTTGTTTTAACCTTGCGGTTGATCGTTACTTTATCGCCAACCGAAGGTCATTTGAAAGGAAGAGAGTGTCAGGTAATGTGAGCTATGAATTGAACTAGTCGCCTTGCAACATGAAACAAGAAGATAAGCGTTATTTAGTTTATTTATCCACAAGAACGAACAATATTTCACAATTAGTGTTGCAAATTAAACCATACGCGTTACGCGGACAACGAACGTCAGACGTCAGAGTTAATCTCTCAACTAGTTAACTAGTTAGTCCAAGCGGCCCTAGGACGAACCTTGCTCTTGCTGTCATAGGAAGACTGCAAGAGTCATCTGGGACTAATGGCAGATGTGTCTGTGAAGTAAAAACGCCATTGACTTGTCGTTTCTATTCTAGCGCATGTTTTCATTTCCATCTCATTTCAACGATGAAACGGGTTTTTCACGTACACAGGATTTTTTTATTTGTCTTTTCTACCTGGGCTTTTTGCTAGAAGTTACCGGTAATGTGTGGCCTTCACCTTAGTCAATTTTCTCAATTCTATATATTTAAAATAAGTCCTAAAAATACATTTCGTTTGAATAAGCATAAAAGTGGTTTAAGTCACACTTTATTTGTAGTTATGCATTTCAAATTGTTACCATCGTTATTTGTATTTTTGTTGCTTTAAAGATACTTCCGGTTCGTTATATCGAATAATTTACCCTGTTTTCGCTCAAACACAAATTACGCACATAGTACCATGGCATGTATTCTAAAATAAAGAGAAAATATTTTCTGTAGACGACGTATATTTCAAAATTCACATATTTTTGTCATTGGATAGGAACAAAAAATCTGTGTTATCCATAGCCAGCGATAATACACGCATTTTAGTGTTTCTTTTGCTTGACATATGCTGCATATAAATCCCTGTTATTACCACTGCACAAGTTGTTTACATTTCACATTATTAACACTTGACAAGCCTTTGGCTTGCAAGAGTTATATGAATTTGGGCGAGCAGCCGTTCGTCCTTTTTTTTTCTTCTTGACACTTTGACCGATTTATTTGTGTCTTCTTCTCTGACACTATGGGCCCTAGGACCATGAAACTTGGGACTTATGAAGAGCTTGATTTGAACGTGTGCATGTCACTTTTTATTTTCGTCTTCGATTTCGTTTTCTTTGTTAAGACGCCATATGAAAAGAGTGTATTTTTGCAAGTAAATGCAGTGCATTTGAAGTACATCACAGAACACAGTTGCTGAGCTTTGTGCGAGCTCTCACTGCGTAAATATACAACACTGCGTATAGCCTGCTCAGTCAACAAAACCTTAAGCCAACAAAAACGAAACACTACTCGGCTTATAAGACGTATTCAAGCTGTGTTGTTTGCAATATATTATTCAAGAAATAATCCATTGAAGGAAGTATTTTTGCATTTAATTTTTGTCAAGTGTTTAACATTTCGCTAGCGAAATAAGGTTCTAGTTAATATAATACAAGTCCTTTGAAAGATAAACTAGGAAATAAACCATATCACACAATGCGCATGCTCAGACTAAAATCCTGTCACTTTTTTTTATAGAAGTACAAATTAAAAGAAACTTGACACATTGAATCCTTCAACTTCTAGAAAAATACATGTATGTCATCTCTGTCAAAGATTTCCTTAAAGAAAACTGGCGTATAAGCTTAAACACGGTCTCGTGCTTCTCGATAATCTCGTCCGTCTCAACCAATCAAAAAAAAAAATAGTTCTCCAAGTAAACTAGGCCAGCTCGATCACACACACTTCTGCCGCTTCGGGGTTTTGACCTATTCACAATTTCCACCACAGCCGACTTTTGTCGGTAGACTGTACTCTAGTGGTGTGCCTTATATTCGAATATTCGATTCGTTTTGACAGGGTTCGAACCCTGAAATAGGGTTCGAATATTCGAAAACTTTAAGTACTTAGTTTTCTTTATTATTTGACTAAACCGGTGACGTCAATTCATTTTGAAGCTATGCAAAACTTATATCAAATAAAATGACAATTTTTAATCAACAAACGACTCATATATGTACACATTATGCCAAACATGCATGCATACAGTAATGCATGCTTGGAATGGAGTTTTATCTACAAAGACCTATTTCATAGGAACATTAAAATATCCAAGGGGATCCCTTGAGATCTGCAATCACAGCATACAGTAAAGCATTTAAAACCCTATGTTCGTGGAACGTACGGCGCGTTTCCCAGTGATCTAGAACTTGTTATTGTCACGATCGACACACGCTATAAACGAGAAAGAGACACGAAGACGCGCGATGTATTACGTGATCTCTCTAAGCCAATCAAATTGCTCTTTAGCTCATTAATTATGCATGTGTAGAGTCTACAAGTGGCGGCGATTTTGTAAAAAAAAAAAAAAAACAAACAAAAAGATGCATGAAAAAAGTTGGATTTATTGAATATTTCAACCAAACTATCTCACAGAGAGGTAAAATTTTTATATTTTTATAGATAATGGTATGTAGTATCAAATAGCGTAATATTTCTAATGTCTCAGCTTCAGTTTCTCGTAATTTTGTTTCGCAAGTTTGACGGTTAAAAATTGTAAAGGTTTATTTAAAGTCAACTTTAGGAGCTTATTAATGATCTTCGCTAAATAGCTATCCGTTCTTCAACTCACTACTTGGCCAGTTTTCTTTAAATTTTTAATCCAAGATAACTGGACCCATAAATTTGCTCTCCATACAACAATACCCTCGCATCGATGCCCTCGAAAAAGTATCCAAACTCTTAAAAAGACAGATTAAGTAACTTTTGATGGCTAGCCGTCCCTCCTGTCTGAACCCCCACCCCCTGCCCCCCGCCTCTCCTCCGCCGAACTCTCCTTCCCGCAGTCACCTAAACTGACTAACTATTTTTGCTTTGCTGTCATTATGACCATATTTTAACAGGGTCGAAGGGGAGTGGCTGTGGATGAAAAAATCAGTACGTTTGCAATAGTTGCTACCTCTTGGATATATAATCGTTTTTTATATTTTATATATTTTATACAGGGGCCCCTCGTTAATTCGTCCTGGGTTAATTCGGTCCCTCGGCTAATTCGTACCAATTCCGTCGGTCCCGATTTTGGGATCCATGCACTTCTATGTAAAAGTACGAATTAACGAGGACTCGGATAATTCGTCCCAAAATTTACCCTCAATTTTTTTCTGTTCCGGTCTTTTATCAATGCAGAGTCATCCAGATTAGGCATGAAACACAGTTAAAACAACACGTTACTCAGGCATCATGTGTATCGAGATGAAGGGGTTGCATAATGCGCATTGTGGGGCAGTAATGATGGGGGTTTAGGGATTATGATTGACATCGTCTGCTCAATACACCGAGTGTCTTAGTGTGCACAGCGTTTTCACTGGTCATTTATACGGAGCATCGTCTGTCACGTACTATGCAGCAGCTTAAGATGCCGTTTGTTTCTGTGGACACTTCGCGCTCCGGAGCGTGTATATAAATTGTGAGCTGTGGTCAAGCCTTTCAACTTGCAAAATGGCATCAAAACGAAAACACAATGATCACACATTGAACCTTAAGTTCAAAGTGTTAAAGGAAATAATGAGTGGCTCAAAAATCAGAACTGAAATAATGACGGAGTATGGGGTACCTAAAAATACACTTGCTCCATGGATAAAGAATAAGGATACAATAATTAACGGTGTTGAAACCAGCCATTTAGAGCCTGCTCGAAAGCGCGCAAGGCTTGAAGGTTCATTGTTGTTTTGGTCCATTCGAAAATTTGACCCCCGGTTAATTGGTACCCTCGGTTAATTCGTACTTTTTCCCTTGGTCCCGAGGAGTACGAATTAACGAGGGGCCCCTGTATATGATATATTTTATATTATAGTCCAGGCTGTCGAACGGACAAAGGATGCTTGGGGAATAATCATACCTGCTGCTGTGACAGATAACGCCACGAATGAGGTAAAAGCTTTCCGACTCCTTGAATGGATACGGCTCAGCTGTATGGGACATAACCTGAATTTAGTTGTTCGACCTGGCCTCAGGAAGTGCTACGGTTGGTTAAAAAACGTCGGAATTTAGTAACATTTTCCCATCACAGCTCACGCATAGGAGCTCTTGTAACAGAAGCAACGAGTTACATAACCACAAGCTCATCGCTGACGTCGAAACAAGATGGAATAGCAAAGTCGACATACTTGCGCGCATAACTGAGCAAACACTGGCACTGCATGCAGTAGCTACTGACCCGAATTTCAAGCAAGGTGCCACTATAAGGGCAAACCTCTATACGTACGATGAGCAAATAGTTGTTGACGCAATGGTGAATCTTTCAAGTTTGCCACGGAGAAGTTGTCAGCGGACAAGTCCCCAACCATTTCAGTGGTGCTTCCTGTGATGATGAAACTTGGAAATCTACTGGATCAGAACGATGATGACCCTCCAACTATCCCGAAACTGAAACGCTAAATGTTATCGAATCTCGATAACCAAAAGAACAACTTTGCAGTGTACGCGTTATCTTTAGTTGACCCCAGAACAGAACGTCTTTTATTCTTAACTGCAGAAGAAAGGGATAAGGCTACCAATGCATTGAAAGGGCAATGTGACATTACATACGAAGCTGGACAGAACAGAGCTCGAACTCCAAAACCTCAAGTCGAAAGAAATGCGCCACCTTTGCCATGCCTCCCGGGTGAGGCAGCCCAGGATGCTGAATTAGCTGCTCCAGAACCGAAAGCACGTAAAACTGACAGGTTTGATGAGACCATTCAATGCTCTGACCAGACGCCTACTAAAAGTGAAATAATTGAAATTGAAATAGCACGATACTTGTCTGAAGCACAGATAGACACTAACTTATGTCCTCTGAGTTGCGTGAAAATCATACAAAATACCCATTGATATCGACTGTTGCGAAGAAAATACTAGCCATACCTGCAACATCAGTGCCTTCTGAAAGAATAGTTAGCCTGGCAGGAAGCATCGTTACAAAAAAGAAATCACAACTGAAACCCGAGAATGTGAATTTACTCATGTTCTTGAAAAAGAATACATAGAAGGCGTATACAAATACGTATCTTGGTCTCGCGCAACAGCCTACCTGGTGCAAACGAAATATTCATTAACAATGACAGTTTTACAAATCCTAGTTAAGAGTATTGTTACTTAAAAAGTTTAAAAGTTCGCAGGATTATATTCGGAGTTTTGTTTAAACTCAGCACAAATTATAGTAGAGATATTATGTGCTATATCGTGAAGTCAAAGACAAGCATAAAATTATCTAACATAGTTTATCAAAATAATTTTATGTTTCTGAATAACTCTGTAGATTCCGGATATGTAATATTAAGAATTACTTACAACTGAATTTTTGTTAATAGTTTTAAATGTAGGTGTTGATTGACACAGCAAAATTTTCATTTTTTTTTGTGCTACATTTGAGCGAAAACAGACATTGAATGTGCCATTGTGAAAGTAAAAAAGCAAATAAACAGATAGTATTACAATTATATACATATATATAAATTTGTTGTTTTAGTTTTAACATAATATTCAAGTATAATGCTTGTACGTTTGGTAAATTATGGAATAAAACTAGTTAAGAATTGTTGAAATTGCAAGGAAATTTATCAAATGTATGACTTCTAGAACAAATAAAAGACGTTTCACAATAAAACATTATCCGTAAATATTTTTCGTAGAAGAAAACCACAATTTGCAAAAACTTGCAAATATTCGAATAATATTCGAATAATATTCGAAAATGTTTTCGAATATTCGAACCCTGTTTTAGGGTTCTAATCACACCACTACTGTACTCATCACTTGTGGTGTATCCGTCGTTCATGATGTCTGTGTAAAGAATTTTTCTAAATGCGACTGTTTTGAAGTTTGGCGGGGATGTTCCCTGAGTAATTCACACAGCTCGTATTTTTATTTATTTATATAATTTACTTATTTTTTGGAGATTTGACGAAATTGGCCAAATATTGGCCAACTTTAAGAAAACACAAAAAATGTAACTTTTCTTACAAATCGGGCCTGATTGTCCTGAAAGTAGACAAGAGTGTGCCCCACAAGCTTCTTCATTAAATTTGTATTTTATTGCTCATTTCACCAAAAGATTGGCCCAAACGGTCAAATTGCAGAAAAATCACAAAGTGCTTCTACTTAATACTTTTTCAGTGACACTGCAAAGCAGAAATAAAAACAACATAAAAATCCTGGAGGACCTGCGTCTCCTTTTCGAGCACAACCATGCTTCAAACGAGCATTTGGTAACTGCTACCAAGTGTCACGCTGAAATGAAGCTGTAAGAAAAGCAAAAGCTTCGATAAACCGGCTCAGATATGAGAAATCATAACATCCGCTTGAAACCCCATGCCAACCGGAGTGAACACGAAGCTTTAATAAGAGTTTGAGGAACTTTATCTGTAGTGTATTTAGGAGCAGGGTTTATGAGACTTTTTTCGTCAGCAGCAGTTTTTACGAGACTAGTAAGAGTAGAAGGTGATTGAACATATGCCTTGTCAGATTGTTATGATGATTTGTTGTCATTTTTTCCGTTTTTAAACCTCGCCTGCTGGTATTATCACATCATTACGGGGGGTGGGCGGGGGGGGGGGGAGTATCCGTCGTCTGTATGTACCTATGTACGTTCGTAAATTTTTACTTAAAATGCTTGTTCTCCTTCAGTTTTGATCGGATTCTTTTAAAAAAAATTGCGCATGTGCTCTAGGTAGACTTCTCTTGAATTTTTATATGTCTCCCCCTAAGGGAGACATATATAGCATTTGGTGTGTCCGTCCGTCTGTCTGTCCGTCCGTGCCCACAATGATTATGTTATGTGGTGGATTTTCGGTGCATCCGTCACTTATGTGGTTTTTCTTCCTTATGTGGTGGTTCTTATGAGGTAGCCACATAAGCACCCATTGAGCACAAAACAAACCACATAAGGGAGTCCGTCAAAGTCCGTTGATCAACTGTCCATCTGTTGGAAAATAATGCAACTATAAAGCTAATTTCTAAAGCAAATAAGGAGAGCAGCATCCCGCTGTGGGGTGGGGAGAATCTTAAGAATACACCCACTGCGGACAATGTTTGGGGATTTTTTGAAGAATAAACTTCAAAGTGCGTTTCCTCCTACAGTTTTTATCCGATTTCATTTATGTTTGTTGTCTAGTATGAGGCAGCCCTAGATGGGTCGGGCATACGGCTTGTGCTTTTTTACTCGATCTTGAATTTTGATTTTAGGGAAAATTTTTGAAGAAAATACCTCAAAATGAATCTTATCCTACAGTTTTATCCGTTTATTTAACTTGTGTAAATGTGTGGTTATTATTTAAACATGCACACTGGTCCGAAATATGAACCGCGCATCGACGCAATTTAAGTTAACTTACGCCGTGATCCGAAATGTGAACCGCGCATCAGCGCAAGTTAAATAAATATATGCACTGATCCGAACAAAGAACCATGCATCGATGCAAGTTAAGTAATCATGCGCACTGGTCCGAAATGTGAACCGCGTATCAACGCAAGTTAAACAAACATGCGCACTGGTTCCAAATGCGAACCGCGCATCAACTGAAGTTAAATAAACATGCGCAGTTGTCCGAAATGTGAATCACGCACCAACGCAAGCTAAATGAACATGCGCACTAGTCCGAAATGTGAACCGGATATGGACGCAAGTTAAATAAACATGCGCACTGCTTCGAACTGCGAACAGCGCATCGACGCAAGTTTAAAACATATGCGCAGTGGTCCGAAATTTGAACTGCTCATCAGTGCACATTAAGCAAACATGCGCACTAGTTCAAAATGTGAACCGCGCATCGATGCAAGTTAAATAAACATGCGCATTTGTCTAAAATAAGAACCGTGTATCAACGCAAATAAAAGAAACATGCGCACTGGTCCAAAATGTGAATCTCGCATCAACGCAAGCTAAACAAACCTGCGCACTAGTCCGAAATGCGAACCGCGCATCAACGTAAGTTGCATAAACATGCGCAGTGGTCCGAAATGCGAACCGGGCATCGACGCAAATTTAATTAACATCGGCACTGGTTCGAAATGCGAACCACGCTTTGACGCAAGTTAAATAGATATGCGCAGTGGTCCGAAATACAAACCGCGCATCAGTGCACGTTAACCAAACATGCGCGCTGGTCCGAAATGTGAACCGCACATCGACGCAAGTTGAAAAAATATGCGCAGTTTTTCCAAAGGCGAGTCACGCATTAACGCAAGTTAAATAAACATGCGCACTGGTCTAAAATAAGCACCATGCATTAACGCAAGTTAAATAAACATGCGCACTGGTCTAAAATAAGCACCGCGCATCAACGCAAGTTAAATAAATATGCGCAGTTGTGAAAGATAAGTTGTAAAATATCTTTATACAGTAAAGTGCCACATATCTAATTCCGTTTATTTACAAATGACACACACAAAGCATAAACACTATTGACATTGACATGACGCCTGCTGGGAACCACACAAGGGCACGGGCAAATATAAACCACCACATAAGCATTTTTTATTCTCAAATAATCTTGTCCGTGACCTACCATTTAAATGCATTTCAGACATATCAAATGCTACAACATAATGCAGCCACCACATAAGATACCTCTCGTTGGTCCGTCTGTCCGCAGTGAGTTCTTATGAAATTAATGAGTCGATTTTTCTCAAAACACACATACGTATTGGGGTACATGTCTAGATGATGCCCGTGTTTTTTTGTTTTTTTTTCGTTTCCTCAAAAATTCTATTTTTGGCAAATTTTTTAACATAGGGGGGGGGGGTCGTGCATTTTTTTTCACTTTGGCAGGCTATATCTCCAAAACGGTTTGTTGGATTAGGCTGAAACGTGGCAAGAACAACACACATATAGTGCAAATATTTACTGCGAAGTTTTTCTTCATTTGCGCTAAAATGTATTTTTGGCGAATTTTAAAATTTTTGAATTTGAGCTTTTTTTTGGCAATATTGTTGCGATATCTCCGAAACGGTTAGTTGGATTAGGCTGAAACGTGGCAAGAACAACACACATATAGTGCAAATGTTTACTGCGAAGTTTTTTATTGCTACAATTGCTTCGAAATGCGAACCGCGCATCGACGCAAGTTAAATAAATATATGCACTGGTCCGAACAAAGAACCATGCATCGATGCAAATTAAGTAATCATGCGCACTGGTTCGAAATGTGAACCGCGTATCAACGCAAGTTAAACAAACATGCGCACTGGTTCCAAATGCGAACCGCGCATTAACGCAAGTGAAAAAACATGCGCACTTGTCCGAAATGCGAACCGGGCATCAACGCAAGTTAAATAAACATGTGCACTGGTCTAAAATAAGAAACGCGCATCAACGCAAGCTGAATAAACATGCACAGTTGTCCGAAATGTGAACCACGCACCAACGGAAGTTGAATAAACATGCGCACTGGTTCGAAATGCGCAACCGGACATGGACGCAAGGTAAATAAACATGCGCACTTGTTCGAAATGCGAACCGCGCATCGACGCAAGTTAAATAAATATGTGCACTTGTCTGAACAAAGAACCATGCATCGATGCAAGTTAAGTAATCATGCGCACTGGTCCGAAATGTGAACCGCGCATCAACGCATGTTAAACAAACATGCGCACTGGTTCCAAATGCGAACCGCGCATTAACGCTAGTGAAATAAACATGCGCACTGATCCGAAATGCGAACCGGGCATCATGTGCACTGGTCTAAAATAAGAAACGCGCATCAACGCAAGCTAAGTGAACATGCGCACTAGTCCGACATGCGAACCGCTCATCAACGGAAGTTGAATAAACATGCGCACTGGTTCGGAATGCGCAACCGGACATGGACGCAAGGTAAATAAACATGCGCACTGGTTCGAAATGCGAACCGCGCATCGACGCAAGTTAAATAAATATATGCACTGGTCCGAACAAAGAACCATGCATCGATGCAAGTTAAGTAATCATGCGCACTGGTCCGAAATGTGAACCGCGTATCAACGCAAGTTAAACAAACATGCGCACTGGTTCTAAATGCGAACCGCGCATCAACTGAAGTTAAATAAACATGCGCAGTTGTCCGAAATGTGAATCACGCACCAACGCAAGCTAAATGAACATGCGCACTAGTCCGAAATGTGAACCGGGCATGGACGCAAGTTAAATAAACATGCGCACTGCTTCGAACTGCGAACAGCGCATCGACGCAAGTTTAATACATATGCGCAGTGGTCCGAAATTTGAACTGCGCATCAGTGCACATTAAGCAAACATGCGCACTAGTTCAAAATGTGAACCGCGCATCGATGCAAGTTAAATAAACATGCGCATTTGTCTAAAACAAGAACCGTGCATCAACGCAAATAAAAGAAACATGCGCACTGGTCCGAAATGTGAACCGCGCATCAACGCAAGTTAAATAAACATGCGCATTTGTCTAAAATAAGAACCGTGTATCAACGCAAATAAAAGAAACATGCGCACTGGTCCAAAATGTGAATCTCGCATCAACGCAAGCTAAACAAACCTGCGCACTAGTCCGAAATGCGAACCGCGCATCAACGTAAGTTGCAAAAACATGCGCAGTGGTCCGAAATGCGCACCGGGCATCGACGCAAATTAAATTAACATGCGCACTGGTTCGAAATGCGAACCACGCTTTGACGCAAGTTAAATAGATATGCGCAGTGGTCCGAAATACAAACCGCGCATCAGTGCACGTTAACCAAACATGCGCGCTGGTCCGAAATGTGAACCGCACATCGACGCAAGTTGAAAAAATATGCGCAGTTTTTCCAAAGGCGAGCCACGCATTAACGCAAGTTAAATAAACATGCGCACTGGTCTAAAATAAGCACCATGCATTAACGCAAGTTAAATAAACATGCGCACTGGCCTAAAATAAGCACCATGCATTAACGCAAGTTAAATAAACATGCGCACTGGTCATAAAATAAGCACCACGCATCAACGCAAGTTAAATAAATATGCGCAGTTGTGAAAGATAAGTTGTAAAATATCTTTATACAGTAAAGTGCCACATATCTAATTCCGTTTATTTACAAATGACACACACAAAGCATAAACACTATTGACATTGACATGACGCCTGCTGGGAACCACACAAGGGCACGGGCAAATATAAACCACCACATAAGCATTTTTTATTCTCAAATAATCTTGTCCGTGACCTACCACTTAAATGCATTTCAGACGTATCAAATGCTACAACATAATGCAGCCACCACATAAGATACCTCTCGTTGGTCCGTCTGTCCGCAGTGAGTTCTTATGAAATTAATGAGTCGATTTTTCTCAAAACACACATACGTATTGGGGTACATGTCTAGATGATGCCCGTGTTTTTTTTTTTTTCGTTTCCTCAAAAATTCTATTTTTGGCCATTTTTTTAATATAGGAGGGGGGGGGGTTCGTGCATTTTTTTTTACTTTGGCAGGCTATATCTCCAAAACGGTTTGTTGGATTAGGCTGAAACGTGGCAAGAACAACGCAAATATTTACTGCGAAGTTTTTCTTCATTTGCGCTAAAAATGTATTTTTGGCGAATTTTAAAATTTTTGAATTTGAGCTTTTTTTGGCAATATTGTTGCGATATCTCCGAAACGGTTAGTTGGATTAGGCTGAAACGTGGCAAGAACAACACACATATAGTGCAAATGTTTACTGCGAAGTTTTTCTTCATTTCCGCTGAAAATGTATTTTTGGCGAAGTTGTTTTTTTTTCATTTTCATGGAAAATGTATTTTTTGGCGAATTTTTAAATTTTTGATTTTTTACCTTTTTTGCAATATTGTTGCGATATCTCCGAAACAGTTTGTTGGATTAGGCTGAAACGTGGCAAGAAGAACCCACATATAGTGCAAATGTTTACTGCGAACTTTTGTTTTCACTTCCTTTGAAAATGTATTTTTGGGGACTTTTTTAATTTTTGAATTTTTACTTTTTTGGCCATATTGTTGCGATATCTCCGATACAGTTTGCTCCATTATGCTGAACCATGGCAAGAAGAACCCATATGTAGTGGAAATGTTTACTGAAAAATTTTTCTTCATTCATTTTCTGTAAAAATGTATTTTTGGCGATTTTTGCAATTTTTTGGGCTCGCCAATGTTGTATTTTAAGCAAGGAATTTACTCCACGTCACTGATTGGGGGCCTGGGAGACATATCCGTTTTTGTTTTAACAAAAACACTGGCCAATCTAGTTTCTTTATTGGCGACTTTAAATTTCGTACGAATGTTCTCTAGATAGATCTCTCTTCAAAAAGTACTTTTTTTGGGCGATTCGCCAAAAATTGGCCAATAGGGGGGGGGGGGATTTTTTGCCTTCAAATTTTTAAAATGCGTCTTCTTCCATCATTTTGATTGGATTACTTTCCAATTTTGAACGATTTTTCTCTGGGTAGGCTTCTCTTGAAAGATTACTTTTTTGGCGATCCGCCAAAAATTGGCCAAATGGGTGGGGGGGGGGGGGGAGGGGCATTTAAAATCTTTTGTTGCCAATTTTCTAATTGGTACTTCTCCAAAATTTTGATCACATTTTCTTTAAATTTTGTGCGAATATTCTCTAGGTAAGACTCTCTTGAAAATGTTTTTAGCCCAGGTTACGTAACACGAAAGCTGGGATATTCCTATCGGTTTGCGGGTGGCGTCCGTTAGTTAATTAGTTAGTTAGTCAGTTAGTCAGTCAGTCAGTTAGTTAGTTAGTAAGTTAGTTACTTAGTTGTTTATTTAGTAAACTTTGATTCAAAATGCATCTCCTCCTAGAATTTTGATCCGATGTCATTTATTTTTGGTATGAGGCATACCTACGGGGTCATGCATACGGCTCGTGCTTTTTTAGTCGATCGGGTGATCTTTGAATTTTTGGGGAGTTTTTGAAGAAAAAATTTTAAAATGTATCTCCTCCTACATTTTTTATCCGATTTGATTTATTTTTGGTATGAGGTATCCGTAAAGGGTCGCACATATGGCTTGTGCTTTTTTAGTCGATCGGACAATTTTTGTATTTTGGGGGAATTTTAAAGCAAAAATTTGGAAAATAATTCAAAATGCATCTACTCCACCAATTTTGATTCGATGTCATTTATTTTTAGTATGATGCATCCCTAAGTGGTCGTGCATTCGATTTGCGCTTTTTTAGTCGATCGGATGGTTTTTTGAATTTTTTGGGAATTATTGAAGAAAAATTTTTAAAATGTATCTCCTACATTTTGATTTGATGTCATTTATTTTTTGGATGAGGCACCACTAAAGGGTCGTACGTACGTTTGTGCTTTTTCAGCTGACCGGAAAATTTTTGTATTTTTAGTGAGTTTTTGAAGAAAACACTTCAAAATGCATTTCCCCTACAGTTTTGAACCGATTTCTTTCTTTTTTTTCGGTATGAGGCATCTCTAAGGGGTCGGGGGTGGGGGTGTATGGCATGACAGGACATGCTGCTGCATCGGGGTTAGAAGATCCAGAAGGGAAAAACATAGAAGAGAAGGAAGTAGAATTAAAATATTTTAGTGATGTTTTCAGTGTGCGATTGATTATTGAAAGTTTATTAATTAATCATGTTAATTTTTCGGCCCATCTCAACTTCGGGTTTATTTCGCACACCGATTAAATAATTTATAAAAGTTACAAAACGTTTTACATCAATCTCGGTCTTTCCTCATGTACAAGATGAAAGAAAACTCATTTTCAGCAAGTCTTGAAATTTTCTCGATCGAAGCTGAAAGAAGTTTGATAGCTCTATGTCCAGTCTGAAGCGGTTAAAGGGATCGCAGAATATAAGGTTTCATGTTTTGCAATTCTTCATTAAAATATCCGTTTCAAAATGGGATGCAGGATTACAAAAGAATTCATAATCTAATTATGTTTTGTTTGAAGGGAGAAAGCTCTGGCTAAGACGAACTACAAGGGCGTACAGTTAGCCATGGATTGGTAAGAGACATCAGTAGAGTATCATATTGGCATCCTAGATTAAACTATTACTACGTTTGTTTTATTCTGTCGTTGATTATAACAACATCCGATATATCCGCACAACTTATAACGGCAAAAATCTCTGGACGCACATGAGCTTTTCTCCGTTTATAGCATCGGTTATAACCACGCATTGGTGATAACGACGTACCTTCTCTGTCCCAGCCAAGTCGATATATTTTAGTTGTGCCATAGTTTGCTTTGAAACATCGCAAGAGCCCTCAATCGTCACCTATTTTACTTCACTCTCCAGGCATGTGGTTTAGATGTTGAAGCATTTATCAGTGAATCTAAATTCATGCCATGTGTATATTTAAAGTTTCATTGAGAACTGCATGTGTAGGTTGTTTTCCCATTCTGAGGATCCGGACATAGATGAGCCTTTCCAAGCCCCACAGGGACACGCGCTTGGGAGCAGTGCAGCGCCTCACCCGGCCCCTGAGACAAACCAAGGTGGGTTAAATAACAGTCGTGCCAATTTCCGAAACGTGAAGTGTAGGATGTATACGGTAGGGTATTTTGAACCGATATAAGTTCATCTGGGGAATGGATATCTCTGTCTAATGATTTTGTTGAATGTGGTGAGAATGTGCACCCCGCTGAAATTTGGATAAAAAAAGACTTGTTGCTTTAAAGGGTCAGTCTTCTACTATGGCCGGCCCGTGAACAGCCGTTGATGCTCCCATAGTATAGGTCTTGGTTATTTTGATTTCTTAGGTGGTGAAGACGAGGGTAAGGCAGAAGGTGACTCAGCCGATGCCAGTGGCCCAGCCGCACAAGCGAAATCCCTCAAATGTGACGAGTATGAAGTTTTTGTCCTGAAACGTCTTCTATAGAAATTGCCTTAAATAATTATATATGCCACGATTTTTTTGTTATAGTGATTTTAATAACCGTTTAACTTCGATTGCAGTTCCCAGACAAGTGCATCTTTACACTGCAGTTATAGATGACAAGAATATGCTTCTCTGCCATCTTTAAATTTAATTAGAGTTGAAACATATAAGCTCTTCTGTCATCTTTAAATTACAGTGAAAAATCATATTGTAACTGTAGATGAAACTGCTACTCATCTGAACTGGTTAGTACTTGAACAGTAAAAGCTACTCCTTGCTTGTGAAGTATTAATTGTAATTGCAGTGATTTTGAATTTTATCAGTGGGGGTGGGGGGGGGGGGTATTCCTACGGGGGAAATCTTCCGGGGGAGAGTATTCGGGGGTGGGGGGGAGTTTGCCTGGGGGTAGTCTTGTTCCCATTTGGCAGCATAGAGTATCGAGTACTGCTCGTAGCACGAAAACATTCTTGGTTCATTTCCTGCACCTGTTCTGTCAAGGTAATTCATTTAGATTTTTTTCAATACGCCCATCTTACAAGGTGCGTCTGCCTGTCTGTCCTGTGTGCCAGTCATCATAGTATTGAGTTGTTCATGGTTTTCTACTTGTATTCTTAAAGTTGTGGCAAGATTCTACGGAATGTGGAAGAAGCCCAGTTTCATGCTGCCAAATCCGGACATTCGAATTTCTCTGAGTCAACGGAAGAAAAGAAGCCACTCACGGAAGAAGAAAAGAAAGCGCAAATCGAAAGGTGGAAACAAACGCGCATTTGTTTGCTTGTGTAATACGCACAGTCCAGACAGGCTGAAAAAAAATTTCGAAAAGGCTTTTAGAGAAAAAGAATTAGTTTGGTAGTCAAGATATTTGAAAACTTTACAATTAGATCTCAGTGCTATTGTTTTGAGTATCAATGCATTTATCAGTAATGTATTATGATATAAATTGTCAGAAACGTTTTAATGAAATATGTAAGAAAGTGTGTCAGAGTGGATTAGGCCAATACTTTGGTTTTCTCAGTGATATACTGATAAATAACAAACCTTTGATTTCAGTTCAAACGCTATTTCCAAACAATTCTGAAATATATATGTGTATACTGACAGTCAATGAAAAGTTTTAGTTCAAGATGTGTAAATCTTAAGTGGTAATACATAGCATTTTATCATCGGATAAAAGGCGGTGCATGCACTGGTGAAGGACCTATCAAACAGTTAAGTTTGGTTGTGGACACCTTGAGCAGTTTAATCAGTTTTAAGCAACAGGAAACAGTACTCACAGAGCCAAGGTGTCAGAAGTCTAATTTCGAATGTGACCGCCTGTCGCGTTGAAACACGTACGGCGACTTGCCGTGCAAAGGCGCCTTAAGTTTGAGTTAGGTCGGCGTTATTAGTTATTTTGTTCGTCAAATTATGAATAAAACAAGTAAAAACTGTTTTACAGTATCGCTGAACCAGCTTTCCTATCGTGGGATAAAACAATTGCTCTAATTCTGACCCGCGTCTAACATGCTGAACGCGCGCATGCATTCGTCGTGCGATAAACGTGGCATCACACAGTAATACAAGGATTCCAAGCTCTGGTTTTCCGTCAACACTTGAATGACCAGAACCTCTTTATTGAGTACTGCAACAGTGCTGGATTAGCATATGTAACAAGAAAAAATCTACCTGAACATGTTTTCCAGTTGAGGCAAAAATATATATAAAAAACTACCTGAAACTTTTCATTGGCTGTCAATATATATACGCACATATTCTTGATGAATCGCGGTCTTGAAACATGCATGCATTAATTTTATTATGCAAATAAAGTGATATAAACACACACACACACACACACACATATATATATATATATATATATATATATATATATATATATATATATATATATGTGTGTGTGTGTGTGTGTGTGTGTGTTTATATCACTTTATTTGCATAATAAAATAAAGGAGTTCCATAGAGTACATGCATGCATGTTTCCAGACCGCGATTCATCAAGAATACGCGCAGAAAAAATAAATTCATAACATAGTGATATAATGATAGTTAAATAGCTACGACATCTAAGCATTTATGGATATAATACTGGTTACGTAAAAAAGGCTAGAAAATCAAAGCTTTAGTAACGGCTTGGTGGTCCAGCTTGGATCACATTTGGCATAATAAATGACAAAGCTACTGATAATTGATACCGGCTGTTTCCGAAAAAAAGCCCAGGGCTTCTATTTGGAAACTGGCCAATTTCAGGCGCTCATTTAGAAACCAAATAGAAGCCCCAGGGCTTCTATCAGGAAACAGTTCCTTAATTAGAGCCCCGGGGCTTCTATTTTTTTTTAGATAGAAGGGGGGGGGGTGGTTGTCGGTAAGTTTTTATTGAAAAAAAGAAAATTTACCAAAAATAAAACACACAAAAACAACAGTAACTAAAAAAGTCTGGTAAAGTGGGGGGGGGGGGTGCCTTGTAGGAAGCACAGGATTAAGCAACGACGCAGAACGTGTCTAGGGGTTTGCATCACATCAAAGGATTAAGTGCACCGTGTCTGCATTGCTAGTAAATATAAGTTCTAAAAAGACTTGCAGGGAAGGAGGGGCAACATCACGCCGCCCGTTTCAGTACTCAGCCGGTTATATTTCCAGTAATACTACGGAGTAAAGGTGGCAGTGGGGAGGGGGATGTGTGTTCGCCTTGTGCAATGCACCGGATTAAGCAACGATGCAGAGCATGTCTAGGGGCTGCCTCATATCAAAGGATTAAGTGCACCGTGTCTGCATTACGAGTAAACGCGAGTTTTAAAAAGACTTGAAGGGAAGGACGGGGGCTTTTATTAGGAAACGATTTTTTCAGGTCTTTATTTTAAATCCAAATAGAAGCCCCGGGGCTTGTATTGGGAAACAGTTTCCTAATAAGAGCCCCGGGGCTTTTATATGGGGGGAGCTTCTTTTCGGAAACTCCCGGTAGTTTACAAATGTTTTTACTAAACGGTTAAAACGAATCTTTAATCTTAAATTCCTTATGCATACGCTTGAGAGAAGCTTTATTTACTGCATTAATAAATCCCCGTGAGCCAATTTCTATGGCATAAAATGATACTTTGTAACCATTACCCGTTATATCACTGATCATAGGAGCATATTTATCCGATTTTCTTTTATGTGCATCAACAATGTATGGCTCAAAGGCACTGACAATTCAATAATAGAGAGGTGTTTCTCTTGCTTATTAAAAACCGTGATATCTGGTCGGAGGTTCGTCATTACACATTCGGCTGGAATGGTTGTGCCGGTGTGACATTAAATATTCACCCCCATGAAATGTTCACCGGGGGGTGAGAATTTCATTATGAAATCTTCACCCCCTCTATGAAATATGCACCCCCCTAGAATACTGTCTGAAATAACAAGAAAAAATACTTTTTTTAAGAAAATCCACACTTTTATTCCTGTTATGCATACATTTGTATAATCTGCGCCAAACGAAGAGATTCTAATCATACAACTGCCAATTTTACCACCAGCAACAGCTTTTAATCATGTAGCAACATTCACTTTCTTCTTTTCTTGCTTCTCCTTATGAACAACTGGCTGAACATGAACAACTGGCTATCGAGATGCAACCTTTTCAACATATTTGAAATATAAATGTTTTTATCGCTTAAATCGAATGAGCCAATGGCATCCATGTACTGGCCAATAGTATCGAGATGCAACCTTTTCAACAGTTTTATTTATGCCAAGATGACCTCCAGCAGGATCGGAGTGGCACGCCTTCCGAATCTGGCGACTTCTGTCTTCAAAAATCACCCGCAGTGGTCCAAATTTCTTGTGGTTGTAGTGCAATGTCCCATTCAGAATGCTGCATTTGGAGAATTTAGCCCGGAAATTTCGCTTTGACATCTTTGCTGGATGACGCGCTTTACGGCCAGGCTTTTTTGCTTTCACATGAAACCAAAAAGTTGGCAATTTCTGAATTTCTGTTGATTCCTTCTCTTCCATTTTGATACTGCTGGTTCTTTGCAAATTAGCTTCTTTTTTACTCATTTTTCCATTCCAGTCCGAAGCTATGTCTTGTCCGGAGAAATTGGCTGAGCAAATAGAATTTCGAATCAGATCCTCCAGAAAATGCAGAAACGAATACCAGCTACTCAATTCGTATAATTGCATTTAATGTTCAGTTGCAATTCCCCCGCTGATTGCAATCATAGTCATAAGTAGCTTCCTGTTATCATTGCGGTTTACTTACTTACTGGTGTAATTCACCTTCTCTGTGAAGGATGCAATAAATCACTGCTTACCATTTTTATTTTTAATCTGAAATATATTTTTTACAAGATTTTAACTATTTTCTGCATTTACTTTTATAAAGGGGTGACGATTTAATGTGTAAAATTCACCGGGGGTGTGTTTTTCATGCTATGAAATCTTCACCCCCGGGAGTGCATATTTCATAAAGGGGGTGGATATTTAATAATGTAATATCCACCCCCGGTGAGTTTTACATATGTAATATGCACCGGGGGGTGAGTTTTTTGGGGGGGTGAAGATTTCATGCCACACCGGCAAAAGCGTCGAGGTCTGCTCTGATTACACAATCGGGGCTTATGGCTGACATGATGCTATCCTTCAGGTAAGATAGAATATTGTCATGCCGCCATGTATAACGGCCTTGTTCAAGGTAGATTGAACAATTGTTCAAGACATGGCAGAGAGTTTCTTTATTTCGGCACGCTCCACAGCGGTCTGTTGTCTTTTTTCCCCATTTGACGAGATTGCTGTTGCGGTTCAGCGTATCCGACAGGGAGTTGATGACGAACTTACATACGTTTTGGGGTAGGTTAAACACAATACTTTTCCAGTGGGTGCAGTCGTCTTCGAGAGCTAGAAGCTCGAGTGTCCTGCCTTGGACCGCGAGAGACGTGACATGATTGTACCACAGGGTACTACAGGGTAGATTTATATATATATATGTCCACATTATATATATAATTATATATACATATAGGTTACAGGAGAGATTGAAGCAAAAACGACTAGAGAAAGAGGCTCAGGAGAAGCAAGAGCAAATATCCCGGGAGAAGATCAGGCGAGCCGCTGGCAGAGACATGGGCGCCGCTAAGGCTAAGTAGGCCAAGGTTTTTTGTTTTTCTTTTTAAAGCAGTTTTTTCCAGAAGCAGAACGTAACTTGCATTAGTGAGCACCTGCCATTAATGAATAATCTCTAATAGCCAAACCATTTTTGTCTGATTTTTATCCTTAGTTTTAAAGTTACCACTGGTTAGTGGTTACTGTTATATAATGAACACTTTGCCCTGTTCCAACAAGGGTTCATTACGCAAATTATGAACTAACATGTTTGCTCGTCAATGTCAAGAATATCACTCCAGTCTTTCATGCAGGTATTTCCCTTTTTCAAGCAGTTTTGTATTTGTTGAAGAGCTAATTCGGAACCACCAAGTGATACCTTATTTTCGCTGGTCTGTGATGATTGTTGTGACTGAAGTGCGGTTTTGATTTGTCCAATAATTGAAATGAGTTAAAATGAATCCGGTGTCTTGTTTTGATTAAGAGATTATGTTCTGATGAAGACTGCGTGTTTTTTCCGATGTTTTGCATATTATTGTATTCATGAAATCAGGAATAATTATTGTTTTCTGTGAAGTTAACAACGTAAATTGCGGGCTTGGATTGTGAAATTCGTAGTTAACAGTTTCTCTTGCTGTGTTCTCTTTAAGAATGTGCCTGCGAGTGGGAAAAACGTCGCAAGTTTTACGATCTCCGGTTAACAATTCCAGAAACACTCGAATATTCGAGTTGTTGGATATGTAAATACTACAGAAGCCCGTTAATCCCAAAACGGTTAAAACGCCCAGGAAAAGCCTGTGAGGGCTGGTGTAACTCGGCTGTTCAGCAACACGAAAAACTGTCGAATTATGTGTTTTAAGTGTTGTTTCAAGAAGGGATGCGTTTTGTCGCACTTCAAATTTTGAGGCGTTATATCACTAGGCTTTGTGTCGGGAGGCGTCATGTCAGTAGGCGTTATGTCACTAGGCGTTGTGTCGGGAGGCATCATGTCAGTAGGCGTTATGTCACTAGGCGTTGTGTCGGGAGGCATCATGTCAGTAGGCGTTATGTCACTAGGCTTTGTGTCGGGAGGCGTCATGTCAGTAGGCGTTATGTCACTAGGCTTTGTGTCGGGAGGCGTCATGTCAGTAGGCGTTATGTCACTAGGCTTTGTGTCGGGAGGCGTCATGTCAGTAGGCGTTATGTCACTAGGCTTTGTGTCGGGAGGCGTCATGTCAGTAGGCGTTATGTCGCGAGACAATATCTCGGGATAGCAGTATTTACGTATAAATAGTCAAACTAGGACAGTATACAAAAGGCCGCTTTCAACATTTGGGCTTATTGCTGAATGTATACTGCCTTCAGATACTGTGGTGTTTACATGCATCGCGATGTTTTCTGACGAACCTTTAATGTTCAAATGCTGTCCAAATGGCGATAGCGGTCTCCCCCCTCCCCTCCCCCCCTCCCCTCCCCCCTCCCTCACCCATTACTGTTTGAATACGGTAATGTACAAATACAACATCACACTACCAAACGTCCTGTAACTGAGTATGTTTTCTAGTCACTGATTACTGACATGTTCTGACACAATGTAACGCGCGCTAAGGGTCGGTCGTGTCGTTAAACAAATCATATAACTAACTAACTAACTAACTAACTAACTGGGTATGTTTTTCATTTAAACAGATGAGCATTTTGGTATAATGCAAAACATGGCATTGAATTAATAGACATCACAGTTAATAATCAGACTCAGGCTAATAGAATGTCAAATTCTGTCGTTTAAATATTTCATCAATAATAATAATTTTCAAAAATGTCATAGGGAAACTCAGCATGGCTTCAAAAGCTAGCAAAGGAAAATGTCCTTTTATTTATACTAGGCAAGGATATTAAGACAACAGAATCTACGATCAAACTTTTTTTTTAACTTAATACGGTTAATCCGAACAAATTGTGGTGGCCCCGACGGGGTTTGGACAAGTCGGCCCATTACCAACTCGGCCCACTACCAACTCGGCCCTTTTTGGACAGCTCGGCCCAAACTTTTTTTGGACGACTCGGCCCACTTTTACCGACTCGGCCCATTTGTGTAAGACGACTCGGCTCATTTTTTTGCCACTTGACTATTTACTATTTGAGTTTTTATTACTGATTTTGATTGGAACTAGCAGCCCTTTTATGACACAGCTATGATTTTTAATGCGATTTAATCAAACAATGAAAGACAGAAGACATTTGTTACATGAGATTATTAAAGGCGGGAGATGTTTCTTATGATGTGCATTGTTTTTCACGGTGACAGGGATGACTGCAACTAATGAATACTCCGGTGCTATTACGCCCAACTGCAATTTCTGCTACTTTCCATTGCAGTTCTTATGATCAACATTGTTTTCACAATGACAGAGATGACTGAAAGGAGTCTAAATGTCACAATTAAGCATCAGATATTACAATACCCATTTAACACATCATTTTACGGTTTATGATGTGGATACAAATATCACTCGCCCTGCAAGTCATGTGTTATGGTGATAATGGGTCATTTTATACACCAAAAATGGCACTCCAATACTCTTTAAACTTGGTTCTTAAAAATTGATATAATGGCAATTAAAATAATGTTGTTCACGTGGTCGTCTGCATTGGTACAGATTACAATTAATTCCTATCACTCTCAACCAAAATGACCGAATTTAATGAGCGATTTGATATTGATTTTACTCACGAGTGTTTTACATTGTAAATGCAATTAATTGTTCACAACAATAATTCCCACTTGCAAACTTCGTTTGCAAATGGGAATAAGTTTGTAGTTTTTCCCGAAATTTCTGCCCTTTTTTTTTTCCTTTTTTTTTTCTCTTTTTTTTTTTCCGTCACGGAGGTTTCCAGAAAACTCCTCCTACGCTATTTGACGTAGGACGACGAAATTTGGCACAGTGATAGAGGGTGACGAGATGTCGTCAAATCGGCAAAATTTTTTGACCTTGACCTTGAAGGTCAAGGTCAAATTTGAGGTCAAAGTTTTTCTGACCTCAAAGTGGTTTCCAGAAAACTCCTCCTACAGGGTTTGTCGTAAAAAGACGGCACGTGGCAGAGACATAGAGAGTAATGAGTTGTCGTCAAATCCGTAAAATTTTTTGACCTTGCACCCCAGAGGTCAAGGTCAAATTGAGGTCAAAATATTTTTGAAAACACCTATTAATCAAGAAAAGTAGCCAAAAAGGTGCTCAAATCCCAGTGTGAATGCATAAAACGTACTAAGTAAAGGGTAAACTTTCATCACTAACCTTGACCTTGAGGGTCAAGGTCAAAGGTCACGTGACTTCACGCGTCCTTAACGACAGGCCGACTCATCTCGAAAACGGTTAGAGATAGAGCGATTTTGAGCTTATTTTCGACCCTTTGGGCCTAAACAACGTAACACAAGAGGAACCTCGGTGACCTTGACCTTCTGGGTCACGGTCCAGGTCAAAAACCGGAAGTTGACTATTATCTCGAAAACGGTTAGAGATAGAGCGATTTTGAGCTCATTTTCGACCCTTTGGGCCTAAACAACGTTACATATGAGGTACCTCGGTGACCTTGACCTTCTGGGTCACGGTCAAGGTCAAAAACCGGAAGTTGACTATTATCTCGAAAACGGTTAGAGATAGAGCGATTTTGAGCTCATTTTCGACCCTTTGGGCCTAAACAACGTTACATATGAGGTACCTCGGTGACCTTGACCTTCTGGGTCACGGTCAAGGTCAAAAACCGGAAGTTGACTATTATCTCCAAAAATGGTTAGAAATAGAGCGATTTTGAGCTCATTTTCGACCCTTTGGGCCTAAACAACGTTACATAAGAGGTACCTCGGTGACCTTGACCTTCTGGGTCACGGTCAAGGTCAAAAACCGGAAGTTGACTATTATCTCGAAAACGGTTAGAGATAGAGCGATTTTGAGCTCATTTTCGACCCTTTGGGCCTAAACAACGTTACATCAGAGGTACCTCGGTGACCTTGACCTTCTGGGTCACGGTCAAGGTCAAAAACCGGAAGTTGACTATTATCTCGAAAACGGTTAGAGATAGAGCGATTTTGAGCTCATTTTCGACCCTTTGGGCCTAAACAACGTCACATCAGAGGTACCTCGGTGACCTTGACCTTCTGGGTCACGGTCAAGGTCAAAAACCGGAAGTTGACTATTATCTCGAAAACGGTTAGAGATAGAGCGATTTTGAGCTCATTTTCGACCCTTTGGGCCTAAACAACGTTACATCAGAGGTACCTCGGTGACCTTGACCTTCTGGGTCACGGTCAAGGTCAAAAACCGGAAGTTGACTATTATCTCGAAAACGGTTAGAGATAGAGCGATTTTGAGCTCATTTTCGACCCTTTGGGCCTAAACAACGTTACCTATGAGGTACCTCGGTGACCTTGACCTTCTGGGTCACGGTCAAGGTCAAAAACCGGAAGTTGACTATTATCTCGAAAACGGTTAGAGATAGAGCGATTTTGAGCTCATTTTCGACCCTTTGGGCCTAAACAACGTCACATCAGAGGTACCTCGGTGACCTTGACCTTCTGGGTCACGGTCAAGGTCAAAAACCGGAAGTTGACTATTATCTCGAAAACGGTTAGAGATAGAGCGATTTTGAGCTCATTTTCGACCCTTTGGGCCTAAACAACGTTACATCAGAGGTACCTCGGTGACCTTGACCTTCTGGGTCACGGTCAAGGTCAAAAACCGGAAGTTGACTATTATCTCGAAAACGGTTAGAGATAGAGCGATTTTGAGCTCATTTTCGACCCTTTGGGCCTAAACAACGTTACCTATGAGGTACCTCGGTGACCTTGACCTTCTGGGTCACGGTCAAGGTCAAAAACCGGAAGTTGACTATTATCTCGAAAACGGTTAGAGATAGAGCGATTTTGAGCTCATTTTCGACCCTTTGGGCCTAAACAACGTCACGTAAGAGGTACCTCGGTGACCTTGACCTTCTGGGTCACGGTCAAGGTCAAAAACCGGAAGTTGACTATTATCTCGAAAACGGTTAGAGATAGAGCGATTTTGAGCTCATTGTCGACCCTTTGGGCCTAAACAACGTTACATGAGAGGGACCTCGGTGATCTTGACCTTCTTGGTCACGGTCAAGGTCAAAAACTGGAAGTTGACTATTATCTCGAAAACGGTTACAGATAGAGCGATTTTGAGCTCATTTTCGACCCTTTGGGCCTAAACAACGTTACACATGAGGTACCTCGGTGACCTTGACCTTCTGGGTCACGGTCAAGGTCAAAAACCAGAAGTTGACTATTATCTCGAAAACGGTTAGAGATAGAGCGATTTTGAGCTCATTTTCGACCCTTTGGGCCTAAACAACGTTACATAAGAGGTACCTCGGTGACCTTGACCTTCTGGGTCACGGTCAAGGTCAAAAACCGGAAGTTGACTATTATCTCGAAAACGGTTAGAGATAGAGCGACTTTGAGCTCATTTTCGACCCTTTGGGCCAAAAAGACGTTATATAAGAGGTACCTCGGTGATCTTGACCTCCTCCGTCATGGTCAAGGTCAAAAACTGTAAGTTGACCAGTATCTCAACAACGGTTAGAAAATTGAATTTGATTTATTTGTGCCCAAATGAGGTTACATTATATTCATTTCGATGGCCTCGTTCAAGATAATAATCCGGAAGCTGACAATTATGTCGAAACACTGAAAATTGTGTGTTCGATTAAATATATTGTGTCTCTGCCCTTGCAAGTGGGTGCTATTTCGCTACGTGTAGCGAAATTCGGTCTAGTTGCTATTAATTTCAATCAAAGATAGCACTCGAGCTCCCTTGATGTGAAATCAAATCTGTGATCTAACAATTACAGAGCACATAAACGTGTCAAAAGAACTCTGTTATTGTTTTGAACAAAACATCTTTCATGTTAAAATTTCACAGAGTACGTCAGTAAATTATAATTTTTTTATAAACTGCGTCTAAATAATTCTGTTATTGTCATGAACAAGAGTTGCACTGCACTGCATTAAAACCCGTGATTCTTGGTTCCGGGATTTCAAAATTGGTGATGGGAACATGACGAAATTTTTTTCACAATTAAAATGGTGTATACAAATATTTAATGTTTGGTGCCGACGTTGCAAGGTGGAACCAACTTGCCCAGAGAAAGTGGCGCTGACTTGACCAAAAACTGCCGACAATGTTTCGTGCCGACTCATTTAGGTGCCGACTTGTGCATACCCCTGTACAAAGTTTGTTTTTCTGTGTAATAATCTCATACTGTCATTTACAGTTTGAAGTGGTTTGTTCTCCTGACACATGCATAATCGACAAAAGGACAAGGTTCTAGCACTTCTTCCATAAAAGACACTGTTTTGGGCCGAGTTGGTTATTTGGGCCGAGTCATCTTTCATGAATGGGCCGAGTTGTCCAAAAGTTGGGCCGAGTCGTCTTTCGCGATGGGCCAAGTTTGTGTGGGCCGAGTTGTTAATGGGCCGAGTTGTCCAAAGACCGCCCCGACCTGTTCAGATTGACGAGCTTCTACTGTAAATATTCGGCAACGGCCTTTCGTCTTTAGCTATGGGCCAAGTTGGTGTGGGCCGAGGTGTCCAAATCCCTTCGGCAAGATGTATAGAATTCAAATCAAACTAGTATGA
This sequence comes from Protula sp. h YS-2021, assembly GCA_949752745.1. Classification (NCBI taxonomy): domain Eukaryota; kingdom Metazoa; phylum Annelida; class Polychaeta; order Sabellida; family Serpulidae; genus Protula; species Protula sp. h YS-2021. Next base: position 60,030,284 of record OX457024.1, read on the forward strand.
TTTTGATAAAGCCTGGTGTGTTTTGTACAGACTTGAAGAAGACGAAGTGAAAAGAATGGTGGAGCTGAAGAAGCGAGAAAAGGAAGAAGAACGACTGGCAAGGTGAACAAATATCGCCTTAGCAGCCAATACTCAAGCAGAAGTCCAATGGGTGTGCATCAAGTTGAAAGCAACTCAAAATGTGCTTGTAGAATTTAATTTATGCTTTTAAAATTCTTTACTTTCATTTGAAAGCAGAACATGGGATGCGAAAAATTTTAAAACCTAACACGAACGATGCATATCCAGAGAAAGTAAATGTATGACACCAGTACTGGTTGTAGGTTTTTACTCGCCCCTTGCGTATGTTTGGAAGGGCTTGGCATTTAGTTCGTGTATTGAATGAACTAAGCCCAAAACACTTTCCGCAGGACTTTTGCACTGAGGTATTTTAGAGGGAGAGTGGGTGGATTAAATATCACAAGATGGCTATTACGCAGATCCTCATCCCAGTTAACAAATTTAAGATGTACGATGGCTTTGATCATTTTGATTGTTGAAAGAGAGAAAAGAGGTGTGTGATTTCACGCAGGGCTCATTACTGGGGCAAACCCAGTCTCATCTGAAAGCTAATGCACGTCGTCTGAGAAAAAAGTTAGAAACTAAAAAAGTAAAATGGAAAGAAGTTTGACATACGAGAGGTATCAACGAAAACAAAAATGTTTAAGCTGAGTATTTTCTGTAATGCAGGCAAAGAGTGAAAGACGAAATTGAACGGGATAAAAAGGAAAGGGCTGCAAAAGTGAGTTAATACTTAATTTTTAAACCAGCCTATTGCCCTTCTTCCACAATTTTGGTCGGATTACCTTAAAATTGTGCAAAACTATTCAGTAGGCTGTCCTCTCTTTTATAGTTTTTAGACTTCGTCGGTTTGGTCTTACCGGTATCACATCAATAGAAGGGCATATGTCGTCTGTGTGTACGTATGTATGTGTATAAACTTTTGCTTAAAATGCTTCTTCTCCTTCAGTTTTGATCGGATTCCTTTCAAATTTTGTACGAATGTTCTCTAGGCAGGCCTCCCTTGAAAAATTACTTTTTTTTGGCGATCTGCCCAAAATTGTCCAAATGGGGAAGGGGGTGGGAGGGATTTGAAATCTGTTGTTGCCAATTTTAAAAATGCTTCTTCTCCCACAATTTTGATCAGATTTTCTTTCAATTTTTTACGAATCTTCTCTATGTAAGCCCCTCTTGAAAAATTACTTTTTTTTGGCGATCCGCCCAAAATTGTCCAAATGGGGAAGGGGGGGGGGGATTTGAAATCTGTTGTTGCCAATTTTAAAAATGCTTCTTCTCCCACAATTTTGATCAGATTTTCTGTGAATTTTTTACGAATGTTCTCTATGTAAGCCTCTCTTGAAAAATTACTTTTTTTGGCGATCCGCCAAAAAATTGGTTAAATGGGGGAATTTTTTAATTTACCGACAGCTAATTTTCAAAATTTTTTCATCTCCGACAACTTGGATCTGACCCTTTTCCAATTTTGTACGATTGTTCTCTAGGTAGGCCCTTCTTGAAAAATTACTTTTGGCGATCCGCCAAAAATTGGTTAGCGAGTTAGGGAGCATTTATTTAATTTACTGATGGCCAATTTTCAAAATACTTCTCTCACAATTTGGATCGGATTCCTTTCCAATTTTGTACGTTTGCTTTCTCGATGTTTCTCTCTTGAAAAATTACTTTTTAGGCGATCCACTAAAAATTGGCCAAATGGTAGGGGAGGGGCATTTATAACTTTTTGGTAGCCAGTTTTCAAAATGCTTCTACTTCCACAATTCTGATCGGGTTACCTCCTTATTTTACAAAAGTGTTTACCAGGCTTTCTTCTCGTGAAAAGCTAGTTTTTGGCGATCCGAAAGAAAATTGGCTAAATGGGGGTATTTTAAAATTGTTGGGGAGCCAATTTTCAAAGTGCTTCAATTCCCCCGATCTCGATCGTATCTTCTCAAATTTTGAACGGATATTTACTGGGTAGACTTATCTGGAACGTTTTTGGCGATCCACCAAATTGGCCAAATAGAAAACATTTTTCAAAGATTTTGGTAACTAAGTTTTGAAAGGTTTTCCCCAACAATTTTGATCGGATTATCTTCAAATTTTGCATAAATGTTCACTAGGCGATCCGCTTTTGAAAAGTTGCGTTTTTGGCCATCCGTGAAAAACTGGCTAAATGGAGGTCATTTAAAGAATATAGCAAGTTTTCAAAATGGTATTTCTCCCACAAACTTCGAAAACCTGTTTGAGTTACGGTTCTTTTTTTACACTGAAATTATGTATATATTGTTTTCGGGTTTGTGCAGATTTCTGAAGTTCAGCTGGGCTAATGTCCTTGGACCGACATGGCTTATTTAGAATACCGACCTTTGTTGGTTCCAATACTTCCTATATGTAAAAGATTTCAACAATCGATCCAGAAATGTAGGTTTGAGTGTGTTAACAAAAAAGGTGTCGACAGAGGGACGGACGGACGGACAGAGAGACCCGAAAACTATAGTCCCCCGGCGGGGGACTAACAAGTGGGGAAAACAGAAGGAAGAATGAAGAAATAGTAAAAGAAAAGTTAAAAGGAAAGAAATTCCGATTAGTCGCCCTCTTACGCCATGCGCGGAACAGATCGCAGTGGGTGTATTCTTAAGATTCCCCTACCCCACAGGGGTGACCAGTGCGGATGAAAAGACAACTGAATCGCAAATTACAGAAAACATCTCAAATGAAGTTATTTTTAACGCTTTTACTCATTTAACATCACGAAATGTGATAAATTATCAAAAGGGTATGATGAGGCTGTGACAAAAGTCTCTGCCCCCGAAAAGGTCAGATCGACGGTCTCGATGAGGAACCACGAATTAAAAGGCCTCGGACAGAGCATGACATCTTCGACGAAGACAGTGAAGGCGAGTGTGGTACTGGTGAAAAGGCTCTGTCGGCGGTTCCTTATATGGGGATTAAATTGATGAGGACAAACCGTCCACCTCACCGAGTGACGTTGCCGACAGGTTTTTGGCGCGGTTCAATACCGAGGAGGTGCTAGAACCCCCTGTTTCGGAGAGGGTGTCCGTATTCCTCGAGCGGATACGAATTAAACCAATTGACTGGATTCTGATCAAAGCGGAATTGAATAAAATTAAGCAGTTCGATAACATCAAAATCAATGTGCTCCGTGTAAACGCGGCTGTCTGGTCACAGTTGAAAGATCACACACGGGTCCGGGATAATCGTTCCGCTTCTTTGCAGGAAAAAATTGTAAAAAGCATTTACATGCACGCTCGTGCCATGTATTTAATTATCCTGAATCAAAGTATAGCTAAAGATGAGGCCTCCGTATTGCTACTATTGGTTGGCAAGAGATAGCACAAATGCAAAAGAAAGACATGTAACCGGATCTTCAACCCAAATTTCATGACATCTTTTAAGGGCCCGTTTACACAACTGAGCGGTTTGGCGAAAACCTGGCTTGGATGAAACAAATAAGCTGGCGACAAGCATGGGTAAACAGAGATAAACCGAATTTTCGCCGGCATCCCAATCACGGCCGCTCGAACAAAAAAAAAAAAAAAACGTTTTGTGAAATACCAAAAATATACCCATCAAATATTTGCCTCTGTTGACATTTTGTGGCGGTCCACCAAAAAATTGCTCAGATAGAGGGTATTTTCAAATTGTTTTGTAGGTCTTTTTATCCCCCGCGGTCCTAGTGGAGGCGGGGGATACAGAAACGCCTCCGTCCTTCCGTCTGTCCGTTGTCACTGTCTGTCTGTCTAGGCCATAGCTCCGTAACCGTTGATCGCAGGCATACCATACCTTGGGGAATGAAAGAATATAGTTTTTGCAATGTCAGGTTAATTTTTGATTTCATTGAAAAATGTAAGTTATAGACTTTTGAAATGTTTGGACTTCAGACAAGTTTGTCCAAGCTGCATCTTTGTTACTATTCACCGTAGACCAATAAGACCCTTTAGGCAGAAAGTATATAACGTGTAGTTTGGCAACGTCAGGTTATTTTTCGATTTCTTCAAAACTGTAATTTTGGCGATTTTTTGACAATTTGGACTTTGTTGTTTTTCAGACAAATTTGTCCAGGCTGTATCTTTGTTACTATCCACCGTAGACCAATAAAATTCTACAGCTGGAAAGTATATACCGTGTAGTTGTTATTTTTCGATTTCTTCAAAACATGTAATTTTGGCGATTTTTTGATAATTTAGACTTTGTCGTAGATGAGCGCGGCGGGGGATGTGCAATGTACGATTGTCTTGTTCTCCTACAATTTTGATCGGGTTGCATTCAGATTTTGCATAAATGTCTCACTCGGTGACGTCCTATCTTGAAAAGTTACTTTCTTAGCAATCGGCCACAAACTGACTAAATGGGAGGGGGGATTTGGGGCATTTTAAAAAAATTTAGTAGCGAATTTGCATATGCTTCTTCCACAATTTTGATCGGATTACTTTCTAATTTCTAACGGTACTTCCCTAGATGTTTCTCTCTTGAAAATTGACTTTTTTGTCGATCCGCCACAAATTGGCTAAATGGGCGACATTTTAATTTTTTTTTCGTAACCAATTTTCCAAAGGTTTTTTTTTTTTTTTTCAAAATTTTAATCGGACTGCCTTCAAATTTTGCATAATGTTCACTAGCCTGCCATCTGCGGCAAATTTTCTTTTCTAGCGATCCACCAAAAATTGGACAAATGGGGGCGGGGGGCATTTTTAATTTTGGTGATAGCCAATTTTCAAAATGTTTCTCACATAATTTTTAACGATTTCTGTCTTGAAAGGTTTTGGCGATCTGCCAGAAATTGGCCAAATGGCGGTGTTTTATCATTTTTTGGTAGCCCATTTTCTCATGCTTCTTAAAACCACAATTTTGATCGGATTGCGATCAAGTTTTGCCTTCAACATTTTTCTGAGATCCACCAGAGATTAGGCTGATGCCGGTGTGACATCAAATCTTCACCGGGGGGTGCATATTTGATACAAATTTGGTCATCAAATATTCACCCCCCTTATCAAATTTTCACTCCCCCTGGTGAAAATTTGATATCAAATCTTCACCCCCCTCCCAAGAAAGCTAATTGATTGATAATTAATAACACATTGAATTGTTCCCTTTTCAACTTTTTAAATTACTTATCATTTCTGTTTTAAAGTGAATGAAAGGTTAATTGCTTCTCTGAAGATTACTGCCGATAGTCCTTTTCATCTGGACATTACAATCTCGTTCTTTATACAAAAGAACTTAACTCAATTATTTTTTGGCCATAATTTCAGCACTTTTTCAGCTTGAACTTTATACCTAATCATGGATACTGAAGAGATACAAGAAATAACAAATTACCTTGCGTCGCCAGACAGTAAAACGGTCTGGCCAGAAGCACTGCTTTCTCACAAAGACGTAAAAAACGGCAAGACGAAATTTCAGAGGGAAATGTGCAAAATTCAGTTTGGTTGATGGAACACGGCAAATTGTTGTAGAATATACGACTTCAAACGCTCAGATATCCACCGACTATCCTACTACCAGCAATATGGACGCGAAGGCCCAAAGGGTCGAAAATAAACTCGAAATCGCTCTATCTCTAACCGTTTCGAGATAATGGACAATTTATCTCGAACGGATTACGATATACAAAGGTCACATGACCTTGACCCTGAATGTCCAGATTCAGTCCACGATGTTACTGCCTACTGACATCGTAGGCGTGTTGAAACAAGGATTTGAGCGCTATTTTCAGCAATTTTACTTGATGAGTAGGGATTTGAAAAAAATATTTCGACCTCAATTTGACCTTGACCTTGAAGGTAAAAAAAATTTTGCGGATTTCACGACAACTCATTACCCTCTACGTCTCTGCAAAATGCCGTCTTTCTACTACAAACCCTGTAGGAGGAGTTTTCTGGAAACCATTTTGAGGTCAAAAATACTTTGACCTCAATTTGACCTTGACCTTGAAGGTCAAGGTAAAAAAAATGCGGATTTCACGACATCTCATCACCCTCTATCTCTGTACCAGATTTCATCGTCCTACGTCAGATAGCGTAGGAAGAGTTTTCTGGAAACTTCAGAGACGGAAAAGGGAAGGAATAAACAGCTAGAATTCTTAGCAAAGCATACTCATTTGCAAACTATGTTTGCAAGTGGGAATGAGTCGCACTGGACTCGCTATTTGGTGCACTTAAGTATAGGAATTAGAATCCAGAAGTTTAGCTTAGTGGTGTAATTACCATGTTATGTAAAGTAGAATAAGTTATAAAATAACTGATCATAATGGGGGGTGAATATTTGATAAGGGGGTAAATATTTGATAATCAAATCTTCACCGGGGGGTGAATATTCTATGGGGGTGAAGATTTGATCTCACACCGGCCTTCGACAAAAAAATTCAGTAATGGTTTTTAAAATATGAGTACCACTTTTTGGCCACAGTACAAGCCTGTTGATATTTGGTTCACTAGATCTCGGCTGGTCACAATGTCCGTGGACACTCTTGTTTTGTTTGGCGGTTTGACCAAAGTGTTGGCCAAAAGCGATGAGTGTTGTGGCCAAATTTGAGGCGCGCAGGACTAGTAATCACGAGGCCTCGAGTTCAAAACCCACTCTAGCCGAGAAAGGTCTTTGTGTACTATGAGTTCTTATATAATTTCTCTCAAGCAGGATATATAGATATCACCAGTGAAGATTTACTTTGGAAGCAAGAGGAAGGAAGAAGAAAGAAAGAATGAAGAGTTTTTATGTACTGATGTTTTCATATAATTGTGCTCAAGCCAGGTTTTGAAGTGGATCTTCAGTGGAGTCGTATTATTTTTGCTATAGGTTCTGCAAAAACTGGCCAAATAAACGGATAACTTTAAGAGAAATACAAACAATGCTGTTCGTATCACAGATCCTGCCTGATTACTTTTGATAGCAATGCTGCCCCTGAGGCATTCTACCGAATCAAAATTAATTTTGTCAAAATTGGTCCGTTTCTCCTTTCACCTTTGTAATGCCTTCGCTTTTTGGGTTGGGTACAATGTCCACGGACATTGTTAAAACACATTTCTGCTTTTTGCCGTCATGTTTTCTGTGTTTGTGCTGGAGACAGATTGTTGCAGTGGTATGTACCCCTGGGTATTTTATAGGCTTGTGACAAGACGATAACGTGGCAATACACATGGATTTTTTTTCAGGTTGCCAAGCACCAGGAGAAGACAGTAGCGGCAGCTCCCGTCACCAGTCAGCCCCCAGTTCCCGCCCAGAAGAAAGAATATACCGAGGCTAGAATACAAGTAAGGCAGGTCGTGCCACCCCCCCCCCCCTCCACCGCCCCATCCCAGAACAAAGGATATACCGAGGTCAGGACACAAGTAAGGCAGGTCGTGCCCCCCTCCCCCTACCGTTCTCCACCGCCCCATCCCAGAAGAAAGAATATACCGAGGCCAGGATACACCTATGGCAGATTATGCCTCGTTCAGAGGAAAGAGTGTACCGAGGCTAGAATACAATTAGGCAGGTCTTGATTATCCAACCCCCAACCAAAAGAAAAAAAAACATACCGAGGCTAGAATACAAGTAAGGCTGGTCGTTCCCTCGCCATGCGAGTCGAGAAATTAGCCCTTCCTTTCGCTTGTAATATTTACCTCAATTCAACACTATGTTCGGTTGATAGTCCAATGAAACTCATTATCCGCCGGGAACCGGACGGATATAGTTTTCATTCTGTCCGTCTGTCTGTCCGTCCGTCCGTCTGTCCGTCTGTGCAATTTCAGTTTCACGCGCCTACAGCCCGCATTAGTGGGTGGATTGATTTCAGATTTTACCCAGGGGTGCTCCTAAGCATCCCGCAGTGCAGTGACCAGGATTCGACCGGATCCGAGCAAAATTGCCAAAATGGCAAAACTTTAAAAAATTGCAGACACTGAATAAGGACTTTGCATAACACACATCAGTCTCACGCGCCTATAGCCCGCATTAGTGGGTGGATTGATTTCAGATTTTACCCAGGGGTTCTCCTAAGCATCCCGCAGTGCAGTGACCAGGATTCGACCGGATCCGAGCAAAATTGCCAAAATGGCAAAACTTTAAAAAATTGCAGAAACTGAATAAGGACTTTGCATAACACACATCAGTCTCACGCGCCTACAGCCCGCATTAGTGGGTGGATTGAATTAAGATTTTACCCATGGCTGCTCCTAAGCATCCCGCAGTGCAGTGACCAGGATTAGACCGGATCCGAGCAAAATTGCCAAAATGGCAAAACTTTAAAAAATTGCAGAAACTGAATAAGGACTTTGCATAACACACATCAGTCTCACGCGCCTACAGCCCGCATTAGTGGGTGGATTGATTTAAGATTTTACCCAGGGCTGCTCCTAAGCATCCCGCAGTGCAGTGACAAGGATTCGACCGGATCCGACTAAAATTGTCAAAATGACAAAACTTTAAAAAATGGAAGAAATGAATTAGGAATGAGCATAACACATATCGGTCTCACGCGCCTACAGGCCGCATTAGTGGGTGGATTGATTTCAGATTTTACCCATGGCTGCTCCTAAGCATCCCGCAGTGCAGTGACCAGGATTCGACCGGATCCGAGCAAAATTGCTAAAATGGCAAAACTTTAAAAAATTGCAGAAACTGAATAAGGACTTTGCATAACACACATCAGTCTCACGCGCCTACAGCCCGCATTAGTGGGTGGATTGATTTAAGATTTTACCCAGGGCTGCTCCTAAGCATCCCGCAGTGCAGTGACCAGGATTCGACCGGATCCGACTAAAATTGTCAAAATGACAAAACTTTAAAAAATGGAAGAAATGAATTAGGAATGAGCATAACACATATCGGTCTCACGCGCCTACAGGCCGCATTAGTGGGTGGATTGATTTCAGATTTTACCCAGGGGTGCTCCTAAGCATCCCTCAGTGCAGTGACCAGGATTCGACCGGATCCGAGCAAAATTGCCAAAATGGCAAAACTTTAAAAAATTGCAGACACTGAATAAGGACTTTGCATAACACACATCAGTCTCACGCGCCTACAGCCCGCATTAGTGGGTGGATTGATTTAAGATTTTACCCATGGCTGCTCCTAAGCATCCCGCAGTGCAGTGACCAGGATTCGACCGGATCCGAGCAAAATTGCTAAAATGGCAAAACTTTAAAAAATTGCAGAAACTGAATAAGGACTTTGCATAACACACATCAGTCTCACGCGCCTACAGCCCGCATTAGTGGGTGGATTGATTTAAGATTTTACCCATGGCTGCTCCTAAGCATCCCGCAGTGCAGTGACAAGGATTCGACCGGATCCGACTAAAATTGTCAAAATGACAAAACTTTAAAAATGGAAGAAATGAATTAGGAATGAGCATAACACATATCGGTCTCACGCGCCTACAGGCCGCATTAGTGGGTGGATTGATTTCAGATTTTACCCAGGGGTGCTCCTAAGCATCCCTCAATGCAGTGACCAGGATTCGACCGGATCCGAGCAAAATTGCCAAAATGGCAAAACTTTAAAAAATTGCAGACACTGAATAAGGACTTTGCATAACACACATCAGTCTCACGCGCCTACAGCCCGCATTAGTGGGTGGATTGATTTAAGATTTTACCCATGGCTGCTCCTAAGCATCCCGCAGTGCAGTGACCAGGATTCGACCGGATCCGAGCAAAATTGCTAAAATGGCAAAACTTTAAAAAATTGCAGAAACTGAATAAGGACTTTGCATAACACACATCAGTCTCACGCGCCTACAGCCCGCATTAGTGGGTGGATTGATTTAAGATTTTACCCAGGGCTGCTCCTAAGCATCCCGCAGTGCAGTGACAAGGATTCGACCGGATCCGGCTAAAATTGTCAAAATGACAAAACTTTAAAAAATGGAAGAAATGAATTAGGAATGAGCATAACACATATCGCTCTCACGCGCCTACAGGCCGCATTAGTGGGTGGATTGATTATCTTCACAGCAAATCAACCATGTACCACTGGCTCTACAAACCTCTACTTCACTGACCACAAGGCTGTATGGTGTTCTTTGGAACAGTTGTTCACAGGAACATCATTATCAGGTATACAATTTGCGCGAACTCGGCGGATTCATGCTTCTCGAGCATCTAGTTTGATAAATAAGGCATCGGCTATATCGAATAATGTGGAAGATCAAGGTTTTAAGGTTTTGAACTTCTCTATTGCAGCTACAGCTTATTCAGAAATTTTGGTTGTTTGCAGTGCTGGGGGATTAATATTGGGAAAAACTTCAACTGAAACATGCTAATCCAGATCATATTAATACAAGAAAACTAAATTAGCTACTAAATCATTCACACAAAATGGCCCAGTCACAACACAATTTGACAAGTTACAACGTTTGTCGATTTTTCAGATTCGACTGTCAAACGGCAGCATTTTAACGCAGAGCTTCGGAGCGAAGGAATCTCTGGCATCCGTGCGCCTTTATATCGAGCAGCACCGTACCGATGGCGAGGGGCCCTTCAGACTTATCCAAAGTTTTCCAAAGAAAGTATTCACTGAGGAAGATATGGAGAAGCCGCTGAGTGCTTTAGGTAAAAAGCCTGCCACTGTCAGAAAATAAGTCAAACCGTCAAAAAAAATATATGTTGTCCAGTAACGAAATCTGTAAATATATTGCCATTTTGGGGTGAAGGTGGGGCGCATTTGCTTGGGTCGTTGGATCTGCGGCCGCTGTTCACTTACCAGTTGACAAATTGGTCAAGTGACATCCTTGAGCGCATCTCTCGAGTGAGCGCCGAAGTCTGATTGTGGCTGTCGCACTTTTTCATGCACTGAAATGTTTATGTTTGTATTTTTTACAGGTCTTGTTCCATCAGCGGTTCTTATAGTGAACAAGTCATGACCTTGACGTCCATTCTTTAGGTTTTCGTATGTGTAAATATGAACATATCTTGGAAGACCTTAAAAATCCCCAAGGGATGCTGTGATTAGGTGTTACGTAAAATTTACACTGGTGTTGCAGTATGAGGAATTATTCGCATTTCTGATTCCTTAACCTAAAATCTGCTAAGAAATTAGTTGTGTCAAAGGCATTCATAGCTGAGCCAATGTAATATGAAAGATTTCACTGTTCGATTTAACTCGACAAAATTTTGTTTGTGTGATTGCATTTTGTGCAGGGCATTGCTAATTGCTGTCTAAGGTCTTGGAGGGTTTCTGAAACTGACACTGAGTTTTTAAGTATAAGGCATGACTTCGAAGTGGGTCTTTTTTTCATACTGAGGATGAAGCTGAAAAACGCATTTGAGGAACTAAAGGCTTATTCCACACGCCTTGTCGTTTTTCGTATCCTATGGGAGGGGAGGGGACATCCGTGTTCAGAGAAAATATTCCTAGTTATACAGTACATAATACTACATATTCGATGAGTCGAAATGCTTGGGACCAGAAAAAAATTCGAATTACCGAATATTTCGAGCTATCGAATGTTCAGAATGGCCGCCCATTACAATGTACGTTTACATTTTCTAATGTCCTAATGTAGGAAAGCAGAATTATCGTTAAAACATCCAGTTTTGATTTTCCGTTTTTTTTTCATCAATGCCGAAAGAACACTAATCCTGTTACCCAATTCCGCCGCGATTTTGCCCTTTTTTTTTTTTTTGTTTTTTGTTTTTTTGTTGTTTTGTTTTTTTTTTGTTTGCCACTTTCAACTTCCAACACTGCTCTGTATTTAACCTCAGCTCCATATGAGGCCAGTTTTCTTTGACCAGTTTTGAACAAGCCATATCTTTTTAAGAATTTTAAGTAACAATAATTGCAATGCCTATTTTTATAGATAAGGATTAGTTATGACAATGGAAGAGTTGGGTGAAAGAGCTTAAATAAACACTGGTACAAATATGGTCAATAAAAAGTAATGTGCATTTGCAGCACATGTACACGTTTACTCAAAAAGGGACAGCGTAAGTGGTCAAACAGAAGTCAGTGACACTGTTGGCTTAAACGGCTGCTTGTGTAAACCATAATGTTGATAAATACTATTGAATTGCACCGGCGAAGCCCCAAAAGGGAAAAAAATCCGCCTAAGATCACTTCTAGTTAGAAATATTTCGAGTTATCAAACAGCTGAAGTGAAGTCCTACAGCGAATTCTCAAATTTCGATTTATCGAATATGTACTGTGTCTAGATTATGGCTTTTGATTCTGTAGTGGAACCATCTTAGTTGTTCGTATGGAACCATCTTAGTTGTTCGTATGCGAGATTCTCTAGCATCAGCCGCGTTGTTAGCTTTCGGCAGCTGTGGCCGATCGCAATGGAGGCACAAATTAGTTTTTAAAGCTTATGTGTGTATTTATCTGTACTGCAATTTTAATCACAAATGTTCAGCATGATTACTTTCATTTCACTAACTGTCTGTCCGAATCTATGACGAGAAATAAAACAAGAGTAAAACACACTACACGTCTCTTTCATAAATAACATTCATAAAATTTTTTAAAATGTTACAAAGTCGCTCCGCTAACACAAAAATACCAAACTGTAAAATGAGTTTTTCTTGCGTGGACACCGTCAAAATACACATACAGATTTTTATACGTCGAAAAAAAGTGATAAGAATCACCACATAAACAATATTTAAAACAAACGCAGGATACACACTATAAGGAGTCGGACATGCGTGGAATGTTGCTAGTGAGATAATGACACAAAATATCACAGATATTTACTCAGCTGCTTCGATTTTGAGTGATAACGGAATATATAAAATCTACCACATTGAAACAGTCCGTTTGTATTTATTTTATATTAATATGTAGCACGATAAATTATGCGCATTTCAATGACGGTCACTTTCGAGTAATTTCTGCACTGGTGTAACTGCCACAAAATTTTACAAGTAATATAATTTACAATCTGATTACGTTACTCATTTTACATGAATCCAGAAGTCTGCTCGCTCGTTTTTTTAACTCCTCTGTAATTATTTTCTTTAAATAATCATTAGAAAACCTACTACAGACGAAACCGGTTAATCGCATAGCCAATTTGCCAAGCCCTGTTATGCGTTTATCCGATATATGCGTTTATCCGGAGTACTCTTGCCGTGCCTATGTTTCATTTGCGGTAGTTATTAGACGTTCAGCCCCGCCCCTCCTCATCCCCGCATCTGAGAAACTTTGTTATCCAGTTCTTTTATTACTAGTGTTTTATCCGAGAGACTTAGGTCTTTTCGTTTTGATTTACTTTCTGCCATTTTGACGAATTAACCATAACCGACACAGTTTCGAACTATAAATGCTAAAATTTCTTCTTGGTTGAGTACTTAAATGATGACTGCGCGCTCGCGGTTATCTGAGGCAACGTGGGGATTAAAGGTTTCAGACCATTATTTAGTAAGAGCTCGGGCAGGGTGGGGATTACGAGTTGCAGGCCATTATCTAGCGTCAGTTAAGGCAGTGCGGGGATTAAGGATAAAGGATATTATCTAGTGTGAGCTGAGAGAGTGCGGTAATTAAGAGTTCGAGACTTACTGTTAACAACCGCGAATGGGGTTGGCACATGTACACAAAGCAAACAGAAAACAATGCATTAGATAAATAAACGAGGGGCAGCTCACTCCCTTAGTTTGCTTTAAGTGTGGCACTGTTTCGACAGTCAACCAGAATTATGCAATTAACCGGTGTGCTTCCCATTTAACCGTGAAAAAGCTATGCGTTTATCCAGTTTATGCGATTAAGCGGTATGCAATTATCCGGTTAAATTTCCAAAAGATAGCATTGGAAATGGTTTGGGATTTGCGAATAATATGCAGTTAACCGATTTATGCGTTTAACCGGTATGCGATTAAATGATTTCATCTGTACTTCTTCACACTTAGAAACACACAAAAACCGTGTATTGTTCATTAATAATTAAAAATGTCCCAGTCACGAGAAGACGCCTAGAAAATTTGGATCAAAACATACACAAACAAATTCAAGAACAAAGGCTCCACCATAAGGACCTAATGAACCCAAGTCAGATCTTTGATCCAGATGATTTATGTACCCTATGTCATACAGAATTTTTTATGATATATCACAGTGAGTTACTTTTCAGAACAATCTTAGTTTTTGGCACTTTCTTGATGATTCACTTAGCAAAGGGACAACTGTCACTGCTCTAGTCTAACCCAACACAATTCCAAAATGCTTCATCAACAAACAACAGGGATATTTCTGGGATTTTGCGACAAAAAACTGGAGGCCATTTTTAAAGTCTTGGGGGGGGGGGCATAAAAATGAACTTATCAAAAGAGACAAATAAGGTCAATTTTGCAACATATTTTCCCCATAAACGATAAACGCAGTTGATTGCTTAACTAGTTTAACAATGTTGTTTGATAAAAAAAGTTCACATGTCTTTGAACCGCTCTTAGAATATCATTGGAAACTGGTAGCGTTGAAATATAAAGTAACAAAGCAGCACATTATGAGAGTAATTTAAGAAATAAAAAAAAATGTGAAAAATATTATTAAAAAAGTTATGAAAAAATGGCCCCCACGCAAAAAATCTGGGGGCCGTTTTCAGAAACTGGCGGCCATAGCGGCCCCCAGCCAAAAAAACTGGGGGCCATAATCAGAATCTGGGGGCCATGGCCCCCGCCAAAATGATCCCTGAACAAGTATGATTTTAACTCAAACCTGAAATTCAGACTCAATACTGATGAAGAAATAGGGCAGATCAATTCTTTCACTTAAACTGGACGCATGTCACACATGGCTCCTGCACGATATCTCAAACTATGTTCAACACGTTTAAATCCAGGGTCGGATTCTCTAATACCCAGTAACAATACATATTCTTGCCTAAAGTGTAACACGTAATCAAGTCGGCGTCAATCATTGTTTCTTTTACCCGATCCCACGTTTACGTTACTTGTATGAAAAAAATCAACTAATAATGAAACGGCCAATTCAAGTTCGAGACATCAGATCATAATACATAAATAAACAGAGAGCAAGTCCTCCAGAGCTTAAGCCAACTGGACCAGACTGGGCCTGTTACATAGACCGCCGAGTGCTTTACGATTACGAGGTATTCCGAAAATGCCCAGTTCCAGAAAAAGGATACGCCCCTTAGTTAAAAAAAAAGAGGGGGGGGGGGGGGGGGCATAAGGGTGTGCGAATCGAGAAAATCATCTTTTCGGTATCCAGACATCTCGCATCTGGACATCTCTCATCCAAATGAAAAGTGGACATCTCGAGATGTCCAGATGCGAGATGTCGCGGATTCCATCCTTTCATATGGGTCATTTTGGAAAACGCTCTTAGTAGATGTGCATGTGTACACGCAGATTTCAATAAGAACGTGGATTTCCGTCAATGTAAGGTGTCTGCTTGATGAAACATTACTACTTTCTCTTCCTTTGATTTAGCAAACGGTGAATTCGTTTTCTTCAAACTGAGCGCCACCCCCACCTACCCCCGAGATACATAACCACTTAGTTGGACTTCGTACCCTTCCGGGTCTCCCACTTATACGCGTCAGCCTCCTGCGTCGTGGGAACGGGCAGCACAAACTGCACAAGCCAAAACGGCCCAAACACTGATCTCAGATTAGACGCCGTACCGGTGCCTTGATACTTTCGTGAACCCTTCTCAGCCTCGTGCCACGTGATGCCTAGTACGACCGTGTACATCTCCAGAAAGAAGAACCAGCCCGCGACGACTAGCATCAAGCAGCACACGTAAAACTGCATCAGGAGCAGAAAGTGTGCCGCATACATGTAGCCCGTGACCAGCTTCCAGAAACCGACGAATGGAATGAAGTTCAAGGCTTGAGAACTGAGCATCGGCCACAGATCAAACAGGTAGGCCGTGAGTAAGGCTATGCCGTATGCGCTACCGATGGAAATGTAAAATATGAACACGATGAAGTTCCGCTGGTTTCTGAACCCAACGCACGTTCCTGTCAAACAGAACAAAAACACATCAGCTATTACACACATGCAAGAGTGCCAAGCTGGCTTGTATTTTTTCACTAATTAAATGCTTTTTAGCTTAGTGATTCGAAAAGAAGGATAGCGCAATTTATTTTGTTACTTAAACAAAGAACCTCTTCCTCAACGCAAAGAATATTGTTCATTTCCAAGACACAATATATTGTTTAATAGTTTGAAAGTGGGAGAAACACTATTGAACCCTCCCCAAAACAACTACTTAATGTAATATATTTGTATTCATATGACACATCGATGACCTGTTCGGGGCGGTCCATCAATGGCTGAAGCATTGCCAAACAAACTCATCTTCCAGGTTTGCGGCAACTGATCATTCATTTCGCTACCAGACAAACTTTTCCATTCCATTTACTATTAATTGGTAATATTAGAAAAGAAACCACACTTAACAACCTGTGAAAAAACAGTGATGGTCTCTCTTCAAAACGCACATGTTGCAAATTTTGCAGTGGTGCGCTCTGGGTGGTGTGTCCATTTGGCAGGTCAGGCAATTTTTCCAACCTTCGGATAGATCGCTGTCTTCAGATGCACTCCTTTGTTGAACTCGAGAGGGCCACGGCCTTGCGGCTAGCACCCAGTTTAGCGAACTTTGTATGAAAATGAAATAGATCGCCATGTTAAGGAAATAACGTGTACTTTCTCGTCCCTCTCCGCTGAATAACTGAGGTATAAGAATCCAAAGGCTTGTGTACATGAGGCTTGCTGTGAAACACCAGAAAAACAGCATCCCAAGGACGTTCATTTGTTTTGATGGTGACAAAAAGGAATTGCGTTTATCCCAGTGGTCAACCCATTTCTCCCTTAGCGATTTCTGTGGCGGAGAATCCATCTTTTTGTGTGCTTTTTTTTATTCTCTGATTTTGTGATCATCAATTATGCAGCAACTACCACTGGATCTGTAATTAAAAAGAACACTCTCAAAATATAACGCAATGTTTACACCATTTATCAAAGCAATGTATCAAAGCAACAGACATGTCTAGGAACATGGTGACCAGCTGTAACACCAGTAACAGCATCCCTTCAACATTTTCCCTGCCGCGTTTCGTGATGTGTGCATGCTCATGTACGTGCAGCGTTACGTCATGTGTACATGCCCATGTACGTGCGGCGTTACGTCATGTGTACAACCGATGTAGGTGCAGCATTACGTCATGTGTACATGCCCATGAACGTGCAGTGTTACGTTACATGCCACTATCTTGACCTGCCACGTTTTTATTACGGGTTTGACCGTACGCCATTCCCACGGTTCGATTCGGTACACTTCATTTATTCGATTCGGTTTTTTTCGTATTTTTTAGCCCTCAGCCAATATTGGCTGAAGGCTATTGCTATGGCCGTGTCCGTCCGTCCGTCAGTCTGTCCGTCTGTCCGTTAACACTTAGCTTGTGAACACGCTCCAGCCTACAATTTTTTGCCAATCGCTTAGATATTTTAAATATAGCTTGTATATGGACTAATGAAGATCCCTATTGTTTTTGAGCCATATCCGACCTAGGACAATGGCTCAGCTGGACTTTGAAATTTTCATATTTGTACCATTGTCAAGTTTGCTTGTGAACACTCTCTAGCCTACAATTCTTTATCAATTACTAAGATACGTCGGATATAGCTACCATATAGAGCAATGATGATCCCAATTGTTAATGAGCCATATCCGACCAAGAAGTGGCTCAGGTGGACTTAGAAATTTTCTTATTTGTACCATTATCAAGTTTACTTAACATGTGGCTTGTGAACACTCTCTAGCCTACAATTCTTTATCAATTGCTAAGATATTTCAGATAAAGCTACTGTATGGAGCATTGAAGATCCCTATTCTTAATGAGCCATATCCAACCAAGAACAGTGGCTCAGCTGGACTTTGGAATTTTCTTATTTGTACCATTATCAAGTTTGCTTAACATGTGGCTTGTGAACACTCTCTAGCCTACAATTCTTTATCAATTGCTGAGATTTTTAGGACATAGCTACTGTAGGGAGCATTGAAGATCCCTATTGTTAATGAGCCACATCCAACCAAGAACAGTGGCTCAGATGGACTTTGGAATTTTCTTATTTGTACCATTATCAAGTTTGCTTAACATGTGGCTTGTGAACACTCTCTAGCCTACAATTCTTTATCAAATGCTAAGATATTTCGGATATAGCTACTGTAGGGAGCATTGAAGATCCCTATTGTTAATGAGCCATATCCAACCAAGAACAGTGGCTCAGCCTACAATGCTTCACCAAATACTAAGATATTTGGGATATATCTAGTGTATGGAGCAATGAAGATTCCTATTGTATATGAGCCATATCCGACCAAGGATAGTGGCTCAGCTGGACTTTGAAATTTGCATATTTCTATCATTATCAGGTTTGGTGATATGTCGCTTGTGAAGACTGTATAGCCTACAAATCTATACCAATTACCAAGATATTTCAGATATAGCCAGTATATGGACTATTAAAGATTCGTATTGCTTATCAGCCATATCCGACCAAGGACAGTGGCTCAGTTGGACTTTCTCATGGTAAATGTTTTTGTTTTTGTTCATCTTAAAGCACTGCCACCCTTTTTTCTTTTCGGTGCTAAGGATTGAAATGAGCCTGTGACCGGCCTCAAACCTACTATTTTCCTAGTTTCGAATGTTTCGGCTGGCTGAGGGCTATGCATCTCTGATGCCTATGTTTTTTTTTTTTTTTTTTTTTTTTTAAATGTTAAAATTTTGCCGAAATGGTATACCATTTGTATTTAGCTAAATATTTATCGTGTAACAGATAATAATGCCTTTTAGCTATGTGGTTTGAAACAAAGACACACCAATTTATTATATTCATAACGCTCAAATTGAAAAATTAAAGACTTTTTTTTTAACAAAGCGTCACTCCTGTAATATTATTCGGCGACATAACACCTAAAACAGGTTTTTTTTTTTTTTTTTTTTTGCTATTCGTAACAAGGTTCTCATTTTTTTCATAACATCGGATGTGACCTCCTCTTACACTGCAACACGCCTCACAGCGCTGGCGCATGCTTCGAATCAGTCTACGGATTCTTGTGGAATGTCCCACTACTCCCTAAGCACCTGGATGGGTTGCTGTCCATTTGTGGGTGGGTTGGGTCAATTTCTAACCCTTCATCCCACCTGGTCCTATAAATGTTCCATAGGGTTCCAATCTTTCGAAAATACAGGCCAGAGAAGCACGTTGACTCCTCCCGCGTGTAAATAATCGCGTCATAAATGCGCGATGTCGTCATGGAATAGAGTCAAGTCCGTGTCATTTCTGAAAAACATAGCGATGAAGATGGCGCAAAGATACCCCGCTCCATACCACAACACTCTCACCACCGAAACGATCTGCCTGGCGTACGCAGCAGTCGGCGTATCTCTCGCCACGTCGTCACATGTGCGATCTCGGCTGTCCGAACTGTCTACACAAAATAGCGACTCGTCCCAGACTGCGTTCCGACGACGTTGTTCACGCCAGATTCTTCAGTTTTGGTGTCAAATCGGCGTTAGAAGGTTCCCACGAACCGGTCGGCGAGCTTCCAGTCCGTGTTTTCGTAGTTAACAGCGAACGGTTAGACTGCTAATCCTTGTATTATGTCTCCCGGTTTTTTCTCGCGCCGTTCGAGATGCTGTTCTAAACTTTCCCTAAAGTGAATATGCCTAATAAAGTGGTCCTGTTCTGCAGTCGTTATTTTTTTGCATCCTGGGAGCGGTCGATGGCTCACGAAACCGGTTTTTTAATCGCTGAACCTGTTTCCGTATCGTGCATTGAGAATAATTGAAAAATCGTGCCAGCGTGCCGTAAATCTGACCATCGTCTAACATACCGAGCTGGCGTATTCGTTCGCCGTGCGATAAACGCGGCTTCATGCAGTCATAGTAAAACAGGCTATCATCGACAGCACAGCCCTCAACTGTTATATCTCCTAGGAGAAGATATAACTGGCGTTAGTTAAGATTTTAGTAAGAAATTGGTTTTTCGCCAATATTCCCGAATTAGGAAAAACAGTAATAGCCAGGTAAGTACCAATGATGGTCATCTTTAACTAAAACCGGAAGATAGCAATAGCCACTTAGGTAGTAGTGTCTGCCACTGTTGCTTAAAATTACAATGCAATGAGGCTATTTTCCTGGAGTTCGTTAAGATTTTACTGCAACATTTTCCGCCATAATTTTCGCCAATGTTTGACCAATCCCAAAAATTGTAACAAACAGGAAGTTGGGAAGACCTGCTACCTTTCCTTAAAATTTAAAGACAGTCAGACTATTTCTATGGAAGTTCGTCACGAATTTACTGAAAATGTTTTGGTTTTTTGCTAAAAGTAATACCCACGTAGACAGTAACGCCTGCTATCTTTAATTAAATTTTAAAGACAATAATACTTTTTTCCTGGAGTCATCCAAGATTTTACTCAAAATATTTTAGTTTTTCGCCAAAATTTCCGCCAATTCTTGGTCAATCACTTAAAAAAATACACAGCCTGCTACCTTCACCTCAAACTTCAACATAGTAAGACTATTTTCCTGGAGTTAGTCAAGATTTATCAAAAACAATCGCCAAAAAAAGTACTAGCCAGGTAGGTACTTAAGTTCAGTACCATCATCTCAAGACATTCAGTTTAAAAACCTAGGAGGAGTTACCACTTTTTTCAACTTAAAAGTGTATATACGGACGTACTTTCCAGGACTTCTATAACCACTGCTTCTGTAAGGAGCTGGGCTAAAAAGAACATGTCAATATGACAGGGTTGAGATTACGCTGTCGCCCGTGGCGACCAACTTTCGACTCGGGCGACCAATTTTTTTCGAGTTGATCGCCCGAGTGGAGACTAACTTTTTTCTGAGTATTTTCAGGTAAATACTGTTGATTATTTAAAACACCATTTGGTTGTTGTTTTTTCATGAGAGACGGGCTAGACAAATTTTGCAAAAATTGCGCCGGGTGACTAACTTCTGTGCCGGGTGACTAATTTTTTTAAGTTGGTCGCCCTCCGGGCGACCAGAAAATTTTACGAAGTCTCAACCCTGTTATGCTGATTTTTTATAGTTAAGCGCGAAGCAGTACTTTATTTTCTAGCTGTCCACTGTCAGTGAAGAAATTGAACGCGAAAAAAACCTCGAAAATACAGCCGTTTTTCGGTTTTTTAACCAAAAAACCGCGGTCAGTTTCCGGCTACGATGTGAACAGTAATACCCTAATTTTTAACCTTTGTTTTGAAAAGTTTCCGTGAAAGTCCGATCCTAAAAACAAAATCTCTATTTAATGAACACCCTAGTATAATGAACAATTTTCCCCGTCCCAAAAGTGTTCATTTCTTCAATATTTTTCTATCATTTCTTTCATATTTTTACCCGGTTCCCTCGCAGTCTAAATTCAAAATTCTTGTGCATTTTATTCGAAACAGCCAAAGTGTCACTAAACCAATTCGCACTTTCGGGTCTTTCCGGAGGTGTTGCTTCGACTGCAATTTTTTTTGATAAATTATTAAGAAATGATCAGGGAAAACATCAAAATTCTAATTTTTTCAACATAGCCACTTTCAAATTTATAAAGACACCATATGATCTTTTTTAAAAAACTACATATTATTCAATCCCTTTAATAACCAATGGAATTTCGTTAATTTTTCCCTTTTTCATAATTTCTTTACATACTTATCCCAACTGAATTCAGCCGAAGCGCAAAAACTTTTCGGCAAAAGTTGAAGTGCGAATAAATTGACTTATATATGGCTTATCGCTGTGCCATCCTGGTATTCCGTATTATCGCCCACAACGTTAAACACGCACAACTAACACCTCAATAGAATAATACAATAGTTAGAATATTATGTTGTCTTTTGTTTTACGTTATCTGTTTTTCCAGTGTAAATATCAAAAGCCCTAAAAGGGGTTCAGACTTGTTTAGCTGTGGTATTCTTTTGACACGACTATTTTTCAAGGGCAGGAGCCGTATTCTGCTCTGTCCTTATTTTTAAGGATGTCCTTATTTTTATAAATAAGGATAAAAAAAGCTATTCCGCTCTGTCCTCAAACATAGCAAATTCTTTTAAAAATAAGGATAAAAAGAAGGGATTAACCATCTAATCTCAAGAATAAGGACGTCACTAAATATAAGGACAGAGCAGAATACCGCTCTAGCACTCTGGGAAAATGTTGTGTATATGTGTAGCCAGTGACTTCCGGTTGTAAATAAAGACATGGCGGCAACTTGGCGTCTGTTTAGTTTCAATTAGTGTTTCCACGTAGCCACCTCACGCATACAACAAATGGCGACGAGCAAATCGTGTTGCGTCGGACCGAAGGGGTTATGAGGATCTGGTGGAGAAGAAAGACGCAGAGGAAAGTACCGAAGATAACGGAAAAGTGAGTGTTTGCTGAAGTGACTTCTGAATGATGGCATCACTGATCGGACGATTGGAGCCCTTCGACGAGACTGCTGGTGACTGGGAGCTGTACAAGGAGAGGTTAGAGCAGTATTTCATTGCCAACGACGTAGCCGACGACAAAAAAGTTGCTGTAACTCTTAGTCTGATTGGTGGGAAGACCTATTCCTTGCTACATAGCCTGTGTTCACCTAACAAGCCATCTACAAAGACAT
Organism: Protula sp. h YS-2021; assembly: GCA_949752745.1. Classification (NCBI taxonomy): domain Eukaryota; kingdom Metazoa; phylum Annelida; class Polychaeta; order Sabellida; family Serpulidae; genus Protula; species Protula sp. h YS-2021. Next base: position 60,052,891 of record OX457024.1, read on the forward strand.
TCGAGCAAATTGGTGAGTTGCTGCAAGAACATCTCAGTCCAAAGCCCAACGTGATAGCAGAGAGATACCGGTTCTACAAGCGTCAGCAACAGACGGGTGAGTCGGTGACAGATTACGTGGGTGTCCTCCAAAAGCTGAGTGAGCATTGTGAGTTCGGTGAGCGTCTGGCAGAGCACCTTAGAGATCAGCTGGTTTGTGGGATAAAGAACGAAAATGTCCTGAAAAGATTGTTGTCAGAGAAGAATTTAACCTACCAGAAGGCTAAAGAGATAGCTATTGCCATGGAAATGGCCATGAAGGATGTATCGGAAATCCAAGGAGCATCGGCAAATGTTAACAAGTTGCAGAGAACCACTGGAAATCGTTGCTTCAGGTGTGGCAGGAATGGTCATGGCCCCGAGGATTGCCGTTTTAAGGACGAGAAATGTCACAACTGCGGTAAGAAAGGCCACTTCAAGAGAAGATGCAAGATGAAGAAATCCGGTAAGTCATCTTCCGAGAACAAAAAGACCGGGACAGACCAGTTTAAGAAGCGAAAGCCAAAGAAGAAAGTTTTTTATGTTGATGACGATGAAGTGACCACTGATAGTGAAGATTCGAATGGCGACAGCACTTCCTGTTTAGATCTCAGCTATACGGAAGTTGTTTGCGATGTAAACAACAATAGGGAGAAGAAATGTGCGTCCATTAAGATCAGTCCTAAAATAAACGGTAAAATGATCAAAATGGAGCTTGATACAGGATCTGCGCTTTCGATAATATCGAAAAGGGATTATCAGCGCCATCTTGGTAAATTACGGCTGCAGAGAACAAACGTTGTGTTAAAAACCTATACTGGAGAATGTGTAAGGCCAGAGGGGTACGTGAATGTTCTGGTGGAACACGAAGGTAAGGAACATCGTTTGCGGCTGTACATTCTACACGGGGGAGGTCCACCTTTGTTCGGTAGAGATTGGCTCAATCGCCTGGCGTATGGTATTTCCCCAGCTGCTTCTATTTGGCAACGCGCAATTGAACAGGTTTTAAAAGGTATCAAAAAAGTGCAGTGTATTTTGGACGATATGATAATCACCGGTTCAGACGATGATGATCACCTATGAACCCTCGAGAAAGTCTTTCAGCGATTAATAGAATACGGCCTTAAAGTCAACCCCAACAAGTGTGAGTTTTTCAAAGATTCCATTGCATTTTTTGCTCACATCGTCGACAAAGACGGAATCCACAAGACCGATTCGAAAGTCAAGGCAGTTACAGATGCGCCAGCTCCAAGAAATGTTTCTGAATTACGAAGCTGGGTCGCCCTGGTGAACTACTACCACCGCTTCCTACCCAACTTGTCTACGATACTACATCCATTGCATCAGTTGCTCCACAAAAATCAGAAATGGCTATGGACAGACTCATGTGAAACGGCTTTTAAGAAAACGAAGGATCTCATCACATCTGATCTCGTTTTAGCACATTATGATCCGAAACTGCCGCTTCGACTGCCCTGTGACGCATCATCAAAAGGTATTTCTGGAGTTATTTGGCATATCTATCCAGAATGAAGCGAACGCCCTATTAGTTTTGCATCCCGAACATTGTCAAAAGCTGAACAAAATTACTCACAAATCGATCGAGAGGCCCTCAGCATCATTTGGAGCATCAAGAAATTTAACATGTACCTGTTTGCCCGAAAATTTACTCTAGTTACCGACTGCAAAGTTTTGGTTTCGATCTTCAATCCCAAAAAAGGTATTTCAACAACTACGGCTTCGCGGATGCAAAGATACGCCATTTTCCTTACTGGCTATAATTATGAAATTGAATACAGAAAGGCAAGTGTACACGCCAACGCTGACGGGTTAAGTAGACTACCTCTTACGGTAAGCCAGAAAAATTCGTCAGGAGAGAGAGCACTATTCTACACTGCCCTACTCGACAATTTTCCGATTTCATTCAAACAAATTGCCCAGGCAACGTCAAAAGACCAGGTATTGTCTAGAGTTTTCGAATTCACAAGAAATGGCTGGCCCGGTAAAGTTGAAGAAGATCTTTCCCCTTATCATTCACATGAATCAGAATTGTCTATTTCACAAGAGTGTCTGCTCATTGGAAACAGAGTGGTTATTCCGGAAAAGTTTCAGAGAGCATTCCTGCAAGAACTCCATAGTGCCCATCCTGGTATGGTGAAAATGAAAAAATTGGCTAGATCGTACATTTGGTGGCCCAATATCGACAGAGATATCGAAACACAAGCTAAAATGTGCCCGAGCTGCTTAGAGATAAGCAAAGCTCCAACAAAAGCTACAGTGCACCCCTGGGAATGGCCAAGTCAGCCGTGGAAAAGGATCCACATTGATTTTGCAGGACCTTTTCAAGGCCATACGTTTATCATAATAGTCGATGAACACTCCAGATGACGAATTTCAGCGCCGTTCTTTTAGTGTGGGTGATGAAGTGCTTGTGAGGGACTATCGACAAAAGCACGGAAAATGGACATTTGCAATTATCTCGCGAAAAATCGGAACGTTAATGTATGAAGTTTTGGTTGACAATTCAATTTGGAGAAGACACGTTGACCAAATCCGTTGTTCACAACAACCGGTTGAAGAAAAACCTATCAAGAGCGATAATACCCCTCAACCATCAACTGTTTTACTCAAGCCCACTGAATCTAACCCGACAGTAGACCGTAAAGCTATTCCGTGTAGCATAGCGCCATCTACATCTGGTGAAACCATGATTTCGAAAGAGAAACCCGCTGTTTCTAGCCGAAAAACTGTGAAAGTTAGAATTCCAGAGCCTTCTGTCAATGTTTCACACCCCGTTTCACCGGCTAAAGCAAAAACTGAAATTTCAAGTGTCGGTGGTCGTGTATCGCGATCAGGTCGTTCTGTAAGATCGCCAAAGAATTACGGTTTCGAGGACTAACTTTTAGTTAAATGTCGTACAATTAAGATATTTTGCTATATTCAATTATTATTTATTTATTCTAAGCCAATATTAACGTTTTATGTTTTTTTAATGTTGTACAGGTGCTGATTTGATAGCTGGTTGCAGTTCAGTTAAAGTGCTGATAACGTTGCTGTAATGTTGACAATTTTTACAGTTTATCGACATTTCAGCTGCTGTAATTGTGTACGGTAAATATAAAAAGAAGAGAATTTCGAATTTATCTTTTCCGTTTAATTGCTTATAATATATCTGAAGTAAGTGGCAAGTTTAAGGTTATGGTTTAGATATCTCTGAAGTAGTTATTCTGCGTATTCATTGTCCTTTATAATTACTTCGAGCTTCATTTCCATGCCTGTTAAGTGATCCTTGAATTCACACTCATGGATCGAGTTTATAATCATAGGATGTCGAATCGCAGTGATAGCGATAATATAGAGTAAGAAAAAAGGGTTGAAAAAGTAAAATTCCGCAATTTTCAGGTAATTTAATTGATATATTCTGTTTATACGTATACTTTATAAGTATACTTATAAATTTTATATCTTTTTGTTTGATAATCAGATAAAGTGTTCAACTGAATGCTGGTAGCAAAATAGCAGTTAAAGCACAGTTAAGCAGTAATCTACACAGTAAGTCTTGCTTCAGTACGCGGGTAATGTTGTGTATATGTGTAGCCAGTGACTTCCGGTTGTAAATAAAGACATGGCGGCAACTTGGCGTCTGTTTAGTTTCAATTAGTGTTTCCACGTAGCCACCTCACGCATACAACAGAAAAAACTATAACAGCTGAGTATCATGCAGGAAGAGGCCTCACATAATACTCAGAAAACTCGTGATACAAACAAATATATTTTGATGAAAAGTATCTGTTCCTCTGTACCCTCAAATACTTGCTCTTCTAAAATCTATCTGCCTGGCAAAAAAGCAGATGCCAGAAAGCAACATATGGTAGTTTTATCATCCAGCTCGAGAAACTGGGAAAAACTTATTCTTCCAAGTGATTAGACAGCCACTAGAAGGTACAGATGACATTTATAAATTCCAACTTCGTGTATTTCGAACATTATTTCAATATCTATACAGTGAACACATGGGTTACGATCGAGTTCTCTTGACAGCTTAAAATAATAACAAAAGCAATGCCCACTGAAACAATTCTATTTATTATATTTATCCTCCCGAATCTTGTATACGTAGAAGCCAAGTAAATTTCGAACGGGTTACCCTTGTTACTATGTTTATCATGCGTTGGCAACCAACCTACCAATCAGTCTCGGTGCAGTTCCTATCATATGGTCGAACCATATCCAACTTATCGTGCCACACAATCCCAATTGATGAGGAGTTGGGCGAGTACAATTCAAGTGATGGCTTCTACGTCTACAAGATATTTTACTCATAAAAATTAGTATTAAGTAATCAAATACTTCAGTTTTAATTACAAAAACATCGTCCTGTAGACTACAAAGCCTTCACTGAGGGGAACTCGAACTGGTGGTGGCATTTGAACATCAAATGTATACGAAACGGTTGACAGGCCGTCTGCAAGACCATGTGCCGAAAAGGCAGAGATAAGAGAAATTGAATTCACTTTATCTTTTAATTCAGATAAATAACAATATAAGTGGAGTTTCACCACGATATGCCCATTATTAATAAACAATATCAAGCTCCAACACACAAACACACAGTCTGATATGTCCCCGTCTTTTTCCGTAAGAGAGGCACACATAACTAACTAGCCGAATTCGGCATCACCACATGCGCCGCCTAGTCACACGGTACAAGACGCCGCTGCGCCAAACCGCAACAGCATTAGTAACGTGACGGACAGACCTACATGCCTCTGGTGTAGAGTGGATCGATACCTCACCACAGTCTACTTAGCGGCCTTCTTCTTGTAAGCTTTCTTTCCGCCAGATTGCTGGTGAATCCTGCGAGGAGGACTATTATGAATCACTGAAACAGCAGCAACAAACGAGCCAAGACTATGCAAATTATTCAACGCATCAGTTGTATATTCCTGCAAATAGTGTTTAATAAACGTGTTAGGCGAGGCCCAACAGCCAACTGGTAATAACTAACACATTGACACACCATTAGCATTTCGCAAGGAGTGTGAAACATGCCCAACCTGATGACAAGACACAGCTGACTTGTCGGAGAGAGGATGCTCCAGTTGAAAGGACCTGAGCAAATCCGACAGTACGTCCAAGGCAGACAAAACAGAACCATAGGAACATGTGTGACGCTTGAATGATGAAACCATTGTCCTGAGCATGGAAGCAGGCCTGCTTCGTGAATCGAGACAACGTCGGTGAACACTTGCCGCTCTACTTGAACAAATAAGAGACCACTATCTAATTGTTCACCAGAAACTGAACACTTGTCCCTTGAGAAACGTAGAGAGGGGTTGACAAGGAACCAATACTGATTTGCTTTCCAACATATTGATACGAAATGTGCGGTCGTGAGCAGATCACTGCCTCTGCCAAGTGTTCCCTTGGAAAAAGAAACTCCAAACGTTCCAAGACGCATCGTTTTGGTCCTGGCTTGATAGGGATGGAAGACGGAAACGCACACCTTTGAGGAATATTGGCCTGAAGCGACCACCATTAGATATCCTTCAGTGCTAGTAAGAAGAGCCACTAGCCACGACGAACATGACACCTCTAACTGGACGTCTTCTCCATGACAACTAACAAACCATGAAGTGACTCTAACAGAGAGACTCGAGGCTTGGGAATGGACACGACTTGAACAATAAGAGTTAATAATTTGATTTAAGAAAGACTGGGAAGCTCGGCCAATGGAGGAAAGATCTGGTGACCCGAACTGTCCCTTGCAAACGGTAAAGGAATCGCTGCAATGCAACCAACGCAACCAGCCAACAAGCCTTTTGCCGAATGATTGCCAAGCTTGCCAAAAATTCTTTAGCCACCCTTCTAGCAGCACATTTACACTCGATCTTGGTCGCTGGCATGGACGACACGGAAGACTATCACTGCCTTGGCCTGTTGTGGTGCCGGATTAAAGCTCTACACATAATTGTGTCTTGTGATTTCACCCTAGTTGCCTCGATTGCCTGCTTCAACCTTAGCCCGCACACGAGCCGACTCCCTCAGCTTTAACCGGAAAGAAAAGAATAACTCCTCCAGGTGCACATATTGGTGGCGACGATTATTCGAAGTACAAAGCTGTATGTCTCAGAGCGGTAGAGCTGCTGTTCAGCTCGTGTTTGGATCACCGGCCTATTGATGTAAGCTGAGAAGTCCCGGATCGACTGTTTGCTAACAACAAAAAGAAAGCCACATAAGAAGGCAATAACAACCATTGTTACCATAAAAGTCATTAAAATAAAATATAACGCTGCCTAATCACTTTAAATTGCATAAATGTGATATAATGTCGATACCGCAACGTCAACACGTGATCAAGACATTGCACTAGCTACCCGTGACATGCGACTCGACACTGCGTTGATACCCATCAAGCGGGTGACACGTGATCGAGTTTCTGCACACCCGACCCGTCAGTCATGGGTCATGCCAGTGACAACCTATCAAGTGCACGACCCTTTTCAGAGACAAGTCGCCACAGTCACGACATTCCACAGGCACTGCGCGTGTCAGCAACGACCGGTCACAAGATCGACCCCACTGTCACAGTGGTGACTGACGATCCGTTGCGCGCACGATTCGTAGCTAGTCACATGAACGAGCTTTCACTTTCACGTATCGTGACAGTGACGATCTGTTGCATGTACGCCCAGTGACAGCAGCATTCCGTCGCATGATCGATCTGTCACTGCCACAGGCCACAGACCCTTTGCATGTACGAATAGTGACAGTCACGACAAGTCACACACACAACACGTCACAATACGACCACGCTTGCAAGACTGACACATAAAGAGACAATGGTTGCAATCTTTGCAAGGAAGAGTTGCTGCAGTATCGACTAATTGTGTCAGCAGCAATGGTAACACAAGATCGACTTCGGATGTACAACAGAAAGAAAGTTACGTACCTCTGCAATAACAACTGTTGCTGTGGTAAGCGTTGTTCAAATATACTACAACACGACCCAATCACTGACTATAACTAATGATTGAGACGCTGTGCAAGCGGTCTGTGACATGCGCGACCCGGTGCTGTGTCGATACCCGTCACTGCAGAGAGTGACACGTGATCGAGTCACCTTAGACACGACCCGATACAGTGTTGTGCCGTCACAATCACGGATAGTGACAGATACGATCCGTCACATGGACGACACTCGGCAGTGACGACCCGTCCAAGTCACGAGTGGTCACAATTGCGTGACAGCAACGAACAATCGTATAATCGACTCATCACGTGACTGGTTCGCCGCACTTGCCGGCCGTGACAGTGATAACCCATTGCCTACACGACGATCGACCCGCCACTGCCATGGGACGTGAGAGTGGCGAACCGTTGTATACACGACTCGTGATAGCAGCGAGTTATCACGATTGTGTAGGGTGCAGATCTTAGTAGATGCAGCCCTGTTAACACGTGATCGAGACGCTTTGTCAGCGACCCGTGACATGCGCGACTCGACACTGCGTCGACATCTTTCGCTGCAACAAGTGACACGTTGCAGTTACGACCCAGCACAGTGGCGACCCGTCGCCAGGTACGACCCGTAACGTGGACGAGTCGTGATAGCACGAGATTTGCAAGCGACGAGTGACCCTAGTCACGCCTCGTCACAAACACGATACCTGACAGTCACAATTCATAATATGATCAATCTGTCACATAATGAACATCGTTACGGGTCGTGACAATGACAATCCGTTGCAAGCACATTCGTGATAGCATTAACTCATCATATGATTGATCCGTCACAACCCCCCCCCCCCTCCTGAGCTGGAATCGAGCTCGGGACCTTTGGATTAGCAGCCCAACGCTCTACCAACTGAGCTAACCGTCACTCCTTTGTCACCCACTTTTTCAGGGTCAGTATCATAGAAAGCAAGACCTGTACTTTAGTGATACGCTACTGTAGACACAAGTCACATGATCGAGTCATGCTGAAATCGTGACAGTTGTGCATAGCAGCAACTTGATCACGTGACTGTACCTGTGTTGACCGTGACACGTGATCGATGCTTACACCGTGTAGGTGTTGCATACACAACTAGTGATAACAGGGACCCATCACCTGATCGAGCCGTCACTGCCACGGGCCCTGACAGACGTGCCGTACCGTGACAGGTGGTCGATGCTTGGCGCTGCAACAATCTCACACAGTGTCGAGGTGTCGTAACCGTGACAGGTATGACGCCGCTGCGAGGACCACGTGAGCAACTCAACGCCGTGTCAGAGGTAGAACTGAGCGGCTACACTACTCAGTACCGTGACATATCGTCACAACACTGCAATGTTGGCCTGTCTGTAACAGAAAGAGACAGTGTATGCAACTCCACGAAAAGATTTGCCGCAGTATCGAGCCAGGGGAAGACATGATTTCCTAGACCGGGGATAACTGCGTGTGCGACGACCTACAATGCCCTGTTGCTGGCAAAAGGGAAGAAAGATGGTGGACAGTTGAAACTTTCCTGTTTGTAGAGCCGACTCGATGCAATTTGTTTGCTGACAATGAGGGAAACCTTCGAGATGGCAATTCTGAGGAAATAGCTGAGAAACCCTCTCACTGTATATTGCCAATAATCTACACTACGTTCTTGATGGCCGGGAAGTATTTACCGAACAAAAGCCGGTTTGATAAAACCCAGAACTACCACATGTAGGGATCAGCAAAGTCAACAAACCGAACAAACGTAAACCAAATAAGATGAAACTTACAGTATACGTAAATGTAATCCAAGATAAATAAAAAAAAGTATGCGTATAACTTGGTTTTGATCTGTCCTATATTTAAAAAAATGTAAACGGAGAAAAAATTCCTGCTATTCGGATCGCGATAAGTTAGGAATGGTTCGACTACATGACAGGAACTGCACCGACGCTGAGTGGTTGAAAACGCATTGTAAATATATTAATTTCGGGTAGCTGTTCTTTGTGGTTTATCCCAAAAATTTTATTATGGATCTCGATAACCAATGTTTAACACATAGTAGAGCCCATAGTGATGGCTTCGTATTTTAGAAGACATTTTAGAAATCAAAATATCTTTGAATTGGTATAAGCGAACCTTTACTTTAAGCTACTTGCAATTTGTTGAGTAATACATAGTTGTTCTCAAAACCACTGTTAAATTCATTTTACTTTCCCAATGGTGAAATTTCTCGGCGTTTCGATGTTGGCATTTTCACATAATACAATCTACATAACATTTGGTTATGCACACTTCAAAGCCAAATTTTACGATTTCAAAGATAATATGAAAAGAATGAAATAATAAAAATCCAATTGTTTCATTCGAATATTTTCAACCTTGCAAATTAAATTCATTAAACACGACTGATTTCGAAAATTAACTGATGTATGCAAAAAAACTAAAACTAAAATCTTTAAAAATACCTGCACATATGCACAAAAAAGTAGGTTGTAAGATGATATGTGATATCATGAGGTTTTCACACACACACACACACACACACACACACACACACACACACACACACACACACACACACACCCACACACACACACACACACACACACACACACACACACACACACACACATATACAGGTATGTCGGGAAACAAACGACGAATCGCGATTTCTTCTCCAACTCGCGAAATGTACGCCAAAAATCTAACTTCGTTATTAGGGACTTTTCAGACATAAGTTGTATATGAAAATCTCGGTAGATTTTTTTTACATTCAATTCCGAAAGCGAAAATATATAAAAGACAACAGATTAAGAGAAATTTAACAAAGCATGAACCCTGCGAAACGGAATATTTTGTTTACATAATTTGCATATTTTACACCATTTTTTGATATCTGCAACTATAAGTTTGATGTGAATCGAGACTGTGTAAAAAATGTAAACAAACCGATTTTGTTTATAAACAAAGGCCACGTGCTTTCTGTAAAAGAGTATTAGGGAAACACTAAATAAAAGCCAAACAAGCGTAGAGTTTGTTTTCTTTTATTTACACCATAATCCCAATGTAATATTTATTTTCTTTCATTTCTATACATGAACTATTTAATATTAATTGAAGAGTTACAAAATATTGAAGAGCAGTACAAAAGATATTAAAACAGATGAATGTTTAAAAACATAGATTTATATTATACAGATGAATTGTTTAAAAACAAAATACAGATTTATACAGATGAATGTTTAAAAACAAAACTCTTTTAAAATATAACAAAAATACAGGAAAAATAATACAACAAAATCCTTTACTGATATAACCGTCTTGTGTAAATAACCAACTCTATCTTATTTTCAAGCTCAGTGTTATGTACACTACCTAAAATTTAATGATAGGCCGAAAAAAACGTGAGGCAATGAGATATAAACCACATAAAAGCTTCCTAAAGAAAACAAAATACACAGCAGAAACTTTCAAACTAACATGCGAAATGTACGTACACAACCATGCACAAAATTTGCAAGTTTAGAGACCCTGCAACACAACTTGGGTGTACTACCCCTCTCGTGACGTTCATAAAGTTAATGTCGGTGACTTCGTATGAGAAAAATGAACTGAAAATAACACAATTAAAACTTTCAAACTGACATGCGAAATGTACGTACAAAACCATGCGAAATGTGCGAACACCAAAATTTTTTAATCACGGAAATAGCGGCAAATTTTCCAAGTTTTGAGACAATGTCACGTTTGCGCGTACGCCCTTCTCGCGAGGTTCATAAATTTAAAGTCGGTCACTTCGTATAAGAACAGTGAACTGCAAATAACAGGTAAAACTGACAAGCGAAATGCACGTTTATACACAATCATGCGAAATGAACGTATAACAACCATGCATGTGACACGGTCTCAAACTTTTGACAATTTTGCCGATTTTCTGCAAATAAGCACATTTTGGTGTTCGCACATTTTGCATGGTTGTGTACGTACTAAAGTAGGTGACTTAGTATGAGAAAAGTGAACTGCAAATAACACAATTAAAACTTTCAAACTGACATGCGAAATGTACGCACACAACCATGCGAAATGTGCGAACACCGAAATTTTCTTAATCACGGCAATATCGGCAAAATTTCCAAGTTTTGAGGCTCTGTCACATACCTTTTGCTCGTACTACCCAATCTCGTAACGTTCATAAACTTTGAAATTGGTCACTCCGAACAGAGAACTTTCGAACTGACAAACGAAATGTACGCTCATACACAACCATGCGAAATGTAATGCAACCACGCGAAATCTACGACGCAAGTATTTATTTTTTTTAAATACATCGACAAACTTGCGAAATGTACGTCCAAAACCATGTATGTAACAGGGTCTCAAACTTCAAAAATTTTGCCGATGCTTCTATGAATTAGAACATTTTGGTGCTCGCACATTTCGCATGGTTTTGTACGTACTTAATTCGGCCACTTGGTGTGAGAAAAATGGACTGCAAATAATGCAGCTAAAGCTTTCGAATTGACAAGCGAAATTTACGTACACAATTATGCGAAATGTGCGAACCCCAAAATGTTCTTACTCACAGAAACATCAGCAAAATGTGCAAGTTCTGAGACCCTGCCACATATCATTTTCTCGTACTACATCATCTCGCAACGCTCATAAATTTAAAGTCGGCCACTTCTTATAGGAGCAGTGAAATGCAAATAACACAGCTAATACTTTCGAACTGACAAGCGAAATGCACGCACACATCTACAACCATGCAAAATATAGTGCAACCACGTGAAATCTACGACGCAAGTATTTCCTTTTTAAATACATCGGCAAAATTGGCAGCTTTTGTGACCCTGTCACATGAAACTTATCCGTACTATCCATCACCGCCACTTTCACAAATTTACAGTCTGTCACTTTATACAAGAAAAATCAAATGCAAATAACACACTGAAACCTGATACGCGAACGCAAATAACCATGCGAAATGTACGAACCAAAACAATTCTTAATACCTCAGCAAATTTGGCAGGTTTTGAGACCCCGTTACATGAAAATTGCCCGTACTACCCAGACCCGTGACGTTCATAAATTAGAAGTCGGTCACTTCGTATAAGAACAGTGAACTGCATGGAAAAACTGATACAAAAAAAAAACTCCTCCCACTTGTGTAAACCAAAACAGAATCCCACAAACATGACATCACAGCGAAATGTCCCCAAAACAGTTTTTTTTAAACGGATCTGAAGCTTCATCCGCCTTTTTAGTTTTCTTGTAAAAATTTGAAAGGTATGCCCGCAACTGAACTTTGTTCCTGTGTCCTAAAATATCACATGCGAAATGTACGTCCACAACCATGTATGTAACAGGGTCTCAAACTTCGAAAATTTTGCCGATGTTTCTGTGAATTAGAACATTTTGGTGTTCGCACATTTCGCATGGTTTTGTACGTATCAAAGTCTATCACTTGGTGTGAGAAAAGTTGCCTGCAATTAACACAGTTAAAGCTTTCGAATTGACATGCCAAATGTACGTACACAACCATGCGAAATGTGCGAACACAAAATGTTCTTACTCACAGAAACATCAGCAAAATTTGTAAAGTTTTGAGACCCTGCCACATATCATTTTCTCGTACTACATCATCTCGCAACGCTCATAAATTTAAAGTCGGCCACTTCTTATAGGAGCAGTGAACTGCAAATAACACAGCTAATGCTTTCGAACTGACAAGCGAAATGCACGCACACATCTACAACCATGCAAAATGTAGTGCAACCACGCGAAATCTACAACGCAAGTATTTCCTTTTTAAATACATCGGCAAAATTGGCAGCTTTTGTGACCCTGTCACATGAAACTTATCCGTACTATCCATCAACGCCACTTTCACAAATTTACAGTCTGTCACTTTATACAAGAAAAATCAAATGCAAATAACACACTGAAACCTGATACGCGAACGCACATAACCATGCGAAATGTACGAACCAAAACACTTCTTAATACCTCAGCAAATTTGGCAGGTTTTGAGACCCCGTTACATGAAAATTGCCCGTACTACCCAGACCCGTGACGTTCATAAATTAGAAGTCGGTCACTTCGTATAAGAACAGTGAACTGCATGGAAGAACTGATACAAAAAAAAACTCCTCCCACTTGTGTAAACCAAAACAGAATCCCACAAACATGACATCACAGCGAAATGTCCCCAAAACAGTTTTATTTTTTTTTAAACGGATCTGAAGCTTCATCCGCCTTTTTATTTTTCTTGTAAAAATTTGAAAGGTATGCCCGCAACTGAACTTTGTTCCTGTGTCCTAAAATATCACATGCGAAATGTACGTCCACAACCATGTATGTAACAGGGTCTCAAACTTCGAAAATTTTGCCGATGTTTCTGTGAATTAGAACATTTTGGTGTTCGCACATTTCGCATGGTTTTGTACGTATCAAAGTCTATCACTTGGTGTGAGAAAAGTTGCCTGCAATTAACACAGTTAAAGCTTTCGAATTGACATGCCAAATGTACGTACACAACCATGCGAAATGTGCGAACACAAAATGTTCTTACTCACAGAAACATCAGCAAAATTTGTAAAGTTTTGAGACCCTGCCACATATCATTTTCTCGTACTACATCATCTCGCAACGCTCATAAATTTAAAGTCGGCCACTTCTTATAGGAGCAGTGAACTGCAAATAACACAGCTAATGCTTTCGAACTGACAAGCGAAATGTATGCACACATCTACAACCATGCGAAATGTAGTGCAACCACGCGAAATCTACGACGCAAGTATTTCTTTTTTAAATACATCGGCAAACTTTGCACCTTTTGTGACCCTGTCACATGAAACTTATCCGTACTATCCATCAACGCCACTTTCATAAATTTACAGTTTGTCACTGTAAACGAGAAAAATCAAATACAAATAACACTCTGAAACCTGAAACGCGAACGCACATAACCATGCGAAATGTACGAACCAAAACACTTCTTAATACCTCGGCAAATTTGGCAGGTTTTGAGACCCCGTTACATGAAAATTGCCCGTTCTACCCAGACGCGTGACGTTCATAAATATGAAGTCGGTCACTTCGTATAAGAACAGTGAACTGCATGGAAAAAACTGATACAAAAAAAACTCCCCCCACTTGTGTAAACCAAAACGGAATACCACAAACATGACATCACAGCGAAATGGTCCCGAAATAGCGTCTTTTTTTTAAACGGATCTGAAGCTTCATGTTACCATGAAAACACTGACATTACTAACACCATGGAAGACATCACGTTTCACCGCCAGAAAATGCAACGACAGAAACATAAGCATAAAAAACATGTTATACAATGAATAGCAACGAAGGAAGTGTATATTTATCCTTTCTACTTCGCTACCGTGCGCTTTGCGTCTTCAACATTTTTCCCTTCCCACTCAAGTTACACAGTTAGTCCCACACACGAACCCCGTGCCAAGGTAAGACTTGAACGTCACCGCACAGCTCCCCTCCCTTACTTTCATTTCTAACAAGTACGCTTTCTGACAGCGAAACTAAAAACAAATTAAAACAAATACTCGCTGGGTCAAACAGCATGATTTCATAAAGACAGGTGTCCTGACTTAATATTGGAAAACGAAAAAACCTGCCCCGTAATTTTTGAAAGCTCTTGATAAATCGACAATCCCCTACCACCAATCACACCCACCCACCCCCAATATTGAATGAGGATGTTTGTCAATACACCTTTTCCTGTCTACCTAGCAAGTGCTTTGTTTAAACCAACCGCACGAGTTTAAGTAATAACGCCACAACCGATGGCCCCCGATGCCGACTTACAACACTACGTCCAGTGTTACCATGAAAACACTGACATTACTAACACCATGGAAGACATCACGTTTCACCGCCAGAAAATGCAACGACAGAAACATAAGCATAAAAAACATGTTATACAATGAATAGCAACGAAGGAAGTGTATATTTATCCTTTCTACTCCGCTACCGTGCGCTTTGCGTCTTCAACATTTTTCCCTTCCCACTCGAGTTACACAGTTAGTCCCACACACGAACCCCGTGCCAAGGTAAGACTTGAACGTCACAGCACAGCCCCCCTCCCTTACAAATTAAAATAAATTTTGCCGATGTTTGTGAATTAGAACATTTTGGTGTTTGCACATTTTGCATGGTTTTGTACGTACTTAATTCGGTCACTTGGTGTAAAAAAAAAAGAACTGCAAATAACGCAGTTAAGGCTTTCGAATTGACAAGCGAAATGTGCGTACACAACTATCCGAAATGTGCGAACATCAAAATGTTCTTACTCACAGAAACATCAGCAAAATTTGCAAGTTTTGAGACTCTGTCACATATTATTTACTCGTACTACCCAATCTCACAACGTTCATAAACTTTGAAATTGGTCACTCCGAACAGAGAACTGACAGTTAAAAAGAAAACGCCCCGCACTTGTGTAAACCAAAACAGAATACCACAAATTTGATATCACAGCGAAATGTCCCCAAAATATTTTCTTATTTTTTAAACGGATCTGAAGCTTCTTCCGCCTTTCTATTTCTCTTGTACAAATTTGAAAGGTATGCCCGCAACTGAACTTTGTTCCTGTGTCCTAAAATATCACTTTCCTCTGAAAGGCAGGACTTGATTTCTTTCATCGTTGGCGGCTTGTATCGGTCAATGTGGCCTTGGAAATGTTTATGCACCGCCTCTTTTTCCTCTGTTGTCCATGGCCTACTCGAACCTGTAAAATAATTTGCACAAGTGTAAAACATGTGTATCTAGCAAAATAAATTTGTGAGTTTACATTGAAGTGTCGAGTATTGCAAAAGATAAGGCGAGATTATAAAATGTAAGTGCAATGAACTGTCAATTCTTGCGAAAGCACACGTTACATTCAATATAGTTTTCGCAACGCTATTAACAGAACCACGCGAAATGTACCACCTAAAATTTATGTGAACCGAATGCTTTCTGTTAAATCCTACCTTTAGTTTTCTTGGGACTCTCTGACCTGCGGCTGTGACCGGATTTCTTCCGTTTCTGTTTCATAAGTGATGATACTGAGGTGACAGGCAAAGGAATTTCATATTCCACCTCGTCTGAAAGAAAAACATAAATGAACACGTCTAAATGCAATGTTTTTGCTTATATGCAAGAGAAATTAATTATACATAGTGAAGGGTCAACAACATACAATTAAAAACAATTTTAAATATTCATCTACACTAAAATTTTCTTAGTCTCTCACTCCATGCGAAATGTGAAGTACATCTTTCTTTAATATTTTTGCTTGTATGCTTGTACCTGAACTATCGTCTAAAGCATCAGCGGTCGGTGGAGCAGGAGCGGAAGGAGCTGCTGTTTGTTGTTTTTTTGCTTTGGTACTTTTTTTCTTCTGCGCTTTCAGGAAATTGAAGATTTCTCTCACAGAACGACCCAGTAACATTTCCTCGTCTCGAACTCGATCCTCCACTTTATCTAACGTTGGAAAACTACCTCTGTGGTGTAATTCTTTCTTGAATATGGTCTTCATAAGAGCCACTTCAACTTCACTGAAGTGGGGACGAGTTGCTTGATCGCCTGTAAAAACATAAAAAAAATGCCACTTTGTTATAAATAACATTGGCGGAGTTGCAGCAGTACCAAAAACCTGCGAAATTCAAAGGTCACACATTTTATTACTACTGTCTCATGTTTTGTACAGCCTTGTAAATGATAATTACATTCTGAACAATGTTTAAAAAAAAATAATAAAAAAAACGTTTAATGAAATAGGCATTACAAATATCACCCCTTTATCATCTTACACAACTTTACTCCTGACTGTTTACGCACAATTCAAGCGAAATCCGATTAATAGGTTTCTTACCCAGTAGTCGTTGCTCCGTCTCTCTTATGACGTCCACTTCTCCCTCTCCGTCTGATTCGTCAACATCACCTGCGAACAGCATAGACGGGTATCAAATTAACTCCCATTTACATATACACGTCATTTTCGCGCCAAACTGAACTGTGTGTTACTTCAAATCTTCTCAGCTGTAAAACATACATGGGAACGGGGTCGAAAAAAGTAGGAAAATAAACGTACTGAAATACACACATCTTAAAACATTTTTTGGGTTTTTTAACATCTCCCTGTTACAAAGTCAGCTAACTATACTTTTCAAATTTTCTTACAAATTTTGAAGTACATTTTGCACGTAAAGTGCAACATAAACCTACTTTCCGTTGGTCCACCCTGTGCAGTCACCTCGCCAATTTCCACATCCGGCAACGCTTCGTAGCCCGTTTGTTGGTATGGTTCCCTTGGCTTCCCACTGTTTATGGCAATGAGGACCTGTGCCACTTTACTCTTTTCGACAATGTCGACCGGTAATCTGTAGTAATCCCTATGAACCCTTATGTCGTGACCCATGAAATTTGCCAAAAAGTCCTGCTCTACGTGCGGCAAGTTTAACACTTGCGACATCGTTGCAAGGTGTTTTCGCATGTTTGTTGAATTAAAAATGTTCAAGTCGGTAAGGCCTGCTTCCACTGCTACCTTTTTTACCGCGACGTGCCCCTCCATCGGTGTGTTATAATTTCCAGGACGTGCAAAGACATAAACCGAGTTCTTGTGGACGTACTTTTCGCGTAGCTTCAGCAGCAGCTTGATGTTTTCGTGCATATCGTTTGTTAACAGCACCGATATTCGTCTAGAGCATTTCCCAAAGAACTCAATCCTGATCAATTTGCTTGCCAACTGCTTTTCGAATTCCTGCATTCCCGCTAGATATTCGGGATCTGGCTCTGATGAAATTTTCAGACCGTCAGTTAAATCCTTCAATAGCAACCTTTCGACCTCACCACTGCGTTTTCTGTTGAACATTATCACCTGTGCGAGGGTATACACCACGACTTCCCTATAGATGTCTTCTTTCGCCGGTTTCGTATGAAGTACCTTCATTCTGTTCGATATGTGTTGGAAAAACTTGTCAATGTCTTGAAACATTGGCAGAATTTTTCTCTTGTTAAATTTTCGTCGCTTTAGCAGGAAGTTAGCTCGTCTGGACAAACATGTGTAATAACGATCGAGCACAGAATGGAACACAGAGGCAATCTTGTTTTTCGAGTAGTCTCCATTTCGTAGGCAACGCATCTCGTATTCGGTTGCAAGGGTTCTTAGAGTTCCTCCTAATCTCATAACCGCCGATGGATGGCTGAATTCTTCTTGTGATGCTGGTCCTTCGTCCTGGGACATTTTAATAACGCTCTCCATTAGCCTGTAGTGGCCAGGGTGGACTAGGTCTTCACTGCTTACGAAAACATCGGGATATTTCTCGCGACACAGCTTAAGTAACTTTGCCAAAGCTATGACGGGTTGTGTTATCATACTTTGCGCCTTCGACATATGACTATGTTTATCGGATAAAAATTCCATCAGCTCTAGCAGCAACTTGTCGTTCTTTATGATCTCCGTCGTATGACACGGGTGCATGCGTGCCAAAGCCTTTTTAACAGATTCAGACTTGGTGTCCACTTGCATCATTTTAGCTCTTGCCTCAGGAACAAGTCGTTTTCGCGTAGTTTTTTCGGGCGTATCAATTTTCTCTCCTTTTTCCCGTCGATCTGCATTTTGCTTACATTCCCTCCTTTGATGACGTGCGAAGTTTTCTTTCGTTATCATTGCCTTGCAGTATGGACACAACAGGTACTCTTTTTCTTCAGTCGCTCTCTCCCTCTTCCTCATGGTGTTTCGGTATTTGACAATTAAGTCTTTCAACCCTTTCTTTTTGGCCTGTTTGTTGTACCAATAATCTCCCAATTTTCGAATTCTATCCCATTCCAATGCACGACAACGCTTGTCTTTGATTTCTTTTATAACTTTTATTTCGTCTTCGTTTCGATGGACGCCTGTGCAATGTTCGGCTACACGTGCAATCAATTTGTGACAGAAGAAACAACAATGCTTTTTTTTACTGGCTGGGTCCAGTCTTGGTAGATCGAAATCACTATCCGCAGTTGCTACCGTTGATGATTCAATTGCAGTAGCTGGTTCTGTATCCGAGGTTTCGCTTCTTAAAGCTGATGGTGTTGAAACCGTTCGTTTCGCTGACTTGCGACGTGATTTCATTGGGGTCGATGTGACGGGCGTAGATACGGATCTGTCGGTACTTGAACTAAACATCGGTCCCTCTGTTGTGTCTTTTTCTCCAACAGGCACCCATGGGTCCTCCATCTGACCGTGTTCGTCGCCTGAGATCTCGCTACTTTTCACTGATCTGCGAACCGTTGCTTTCGCCGCTTTTCCTGGAGTTGTGACAGGGGTTTCATTAGACTCACTGCTACTTGTAGTAAATGTATGTTTTTTCCTGGTAACCTTTTCTTTTTCGCAGTGGGTACGGAGTCTGAATCACCATCATGAGCGTGGCCAGAGCTTCTGACGGACTTGGGCTGTAACTCCGACTTTGTAAGATATTTCTGTCTCCCTCTTTTGTCTTTCTCTGGCGCCGATGAGGCTTTCAATTGACTGTGTTTGCCACCTGATCTCTGGCTACTTTTCACTGCTGTTCTGCGAACTATTGCTTTTGCACCTGATCTCTGGCTACTTTTCACTGCTGGTCTGCGAACCGTTGCTTTCGCTGCCTTTCGTGGAGTTGATGTGATAGGGGCTTCATCAGACTCCTCATCACTGCTACTTGAACTAAATTTATGTTTTTTTCCTGAGAGCCTTTTCTTTTTTGGAGTGGGTACGTAGTCTGAATCATGGTCACGATCGACGGAAGAGCTTTCATCGGACTGGGGCTGTAGCCTTTTCTGTTTAGGGCGAATTCGCAGTGAGAAACTCTTTGGCTTTTCTATCTGGGCCACTGATACGGGAGAACTGTTTTCTATCTGAGCCATTGGTACGGGAGAACTTAATACCGATGAATCTGAGACGTGTTGTTCAACATTCGGTTCTAACGGAATGACCTCTCTTAGGGACACCTCGAACACCTCAGGATCACAATCTTTTCCCGCCTCTGCAATAAATATATTAACCTAAAATAGCAATGAAATTCAGACAAAGAAATCATGGCAAATGCAAAGAAAGTCATTTTTACACAAGTAGGACAAAATACTACCATACCACAGCGAATGTAACCCCCTCTCATATGTTTGCATCATGAGCTGGTTACTTCAATTTGTTAATAACATTAACTGCAAATGCTAAACCTCATATCGCACTTTTTGGTTAAAAAATAAACATTGTTGTGTATCAACATGTCGCAGTGAAACGAACCGAATTTTGAAAAAAAAACCACAGCAGACTCCAGATTAAGGGCACCAAGTGGCGAGTGCTGAAACTGAGTTCAATCTATCTTTTTTTTTCTTTGAGAAAGGGGCGGGGTGAGGGGGGGAAGGGGAAGGTTGCAACCCATCGTAGCCCCCTAATTACACCAAGTACACATTTTTCATTCTGGTGTATCAACATGTCGCAGTGAAACGAACCGAATTTCGAAAAAAAAAACCACAGCAGACTCCAGATTAAGGGCACCAAGTGGTGAGCGCTGAAACTGAGTTCAATCTATTTTTTTTTCTTTGAGAAAGGGGCGGGGTGAGGGGGGAGGAGAGGGAAGGTTGCAACCCATCGTAGCCCCCTAATTACACCAAGTACACATTTTTCATTCTGGTGTATCAACATATTGCAGTGAAACGAACTGAATTTTGAAAAAAAAAAACCACAGCAGACTCTAGATTAAGGGTACCAAGAGGTGAGCGCTGAAACTGAGTTCAATCTATTTTTTTTTCTTTGAGAAAGGGGCGGGGTGAGGGGGGGAGGGAAGGTTGCAACCCATCATAGCTCCCTAATTACACCAAGTTCACTTTCTTCATTCTGGTGTATCAACATGTTGCAGTGAAACGAACTGAATTTTGAATAATAATAAACATAGGCATCGGAGATGCAGAGCCTTCAGCCAATAACAGCTACATCACTGTGGTCCAGTTACTCTTTTGAAATACCGCCCGGATAAAAACAACATACAAGGTGCAACGGATGAAGCGGCGGACGGGTGTTTGCACATTTACACTATATATACTCTCTTCCTGTAAAGTTTCGTGAAGCTCCGATAAATAGTTTTTGAGATATCGCCCAGACAAAAAAATTTACGGACAGACGAACGGACAGACCGATAGCAATAGCTCCCTGCTAACACCAATATTACGTCCTGCGATTTTGTGAAACAAGCCGTCTGGGTGTCTTCGTTTAACGGTATTAATATTTTTCTGACCACTACACTTTACCACTGCACAAATGCTCAATACCAGCGAAATGGACATCGCATAAAAACTATTTTACTTACCACCTTTTGTTTCTTATGTCAGCGCGCAAAACCTTTCAAAGACATGGTGCTGTTGCTCTTGCACAAGGTCCTCCTCCCTTACAGCTGTTGATGGAATAGACCGCTGCCGAGATGTTACGGGTGCACTACAGGTCGTCAAGTGCTCTAGAAATTCAGGATCAGGTTCGGCGTCATCACGCAACATCTCAGAAAATGATAAATTTGGAAAAAAGTTTTGCTCTTGTGCTGTTGTAGCTTGTGGCTGACAAAGTTCATGGCTAGTTTGCTCCTGCCCCTCCCCCTCATCACTTGCTTTGACCAAGACATCTGCTGAAACAAAAGAAATAAAAACAAAATGCATTTCTAAATATCTTTTCCATATAAAACACACTCAACATGCGAAACGCGATATTGTTATGTTTTAGACTTGCACTTAACCTGGATGGTTTTGCTTGCTTGACGTCCTCATCAGTTTACAACCATACCGTAAAATGTATTATATTGTATTAAAGCATACAGCAAAAAAAAATGAAATACGTAAAACCTACCCAAAATAGCACTTGTATCTACTGTTTGCAGTGAAGACCTGGGTTCAATGTGGGAAAAAGTTATGCCTTCAGGTTTCAGTCCCTCTGCCATATCCCTCACAACACATGTCGCAATTTCCTGTCCCGCAAATACCTCCGCATCTACCCCTCCAGGCATCTGTACCATCCTGGTAACAAGTCCGGCAGCTTCTACAACAAAACAAAATGACAGACATGAGAGTTACACAAGCAAGTGGTAAATGCATTTATGTAATATACGCGAAACCAGATGCAATGCACACTTTTTTTATGTTCAACTTACTTGATAACACATCTAAAATGAGAAAGAAACAAAGCCAATAAATAACTCTGAGTTACCTTGTTGATTAAAGTGCAAGGCGAAAAGCGCTGTATTTTAATTGATAACAAAGCTAAATACGACTTACCCATTGCATTTGCAAGGTAGGTATTCCCTGGTTGGACCGTGTAAGTACCTTCCGTCTTGTGGGACAACTCAAAGATCTTGACTGGTTGAGGTACAGGTTTCACCACTCCTAAAAAAGTTAAAAGGATTTTGAATTTAAGTCATATTTTAGTTTCTTTCCGAGCATTTTTCGTGGGCGCAAACACAAAATTATTTGGAACAGCGAAATGGGCTGCAGTTGCAAACCCTAAAAACAAAAATAAGCAACACACGAGGTGACCACTTTAAACACAGCTGGGCAACAGAACATCTTATGCCTCAATAGTTGAAAAAAAATACACTTACCAAGTAATTTGCCCTCAAACGACTCTGTAGCACCCAATTTCGCATCTTCAGCCAGTTTTGTGTTACTAAAATGTGTAGCTGCCCCCTCTTTCTTTGACTTGCTAGCAAACTTTTGTAAAAGGGCACCAACGCCCGTAATAACGGTATCGCTTCCCGGACTACATTCAAAAGTGTCCCTGTCTTCTGTCTCACGCCTTCCCCTTGCTGCTACGGGAACATTTTCTGAAAATGTATCACATTCTAACTACATAAGCGAAATGAGCAGCACATCAAAGCTGGACACCCTGGATTGCATTTGTTTTGCAAACTCTAAACCACTGCGGATTCGCACGACAGAGACTGACAACTTCACGTGAAATCAAAATGCCAACTACGCTTAAAGAGACCATGTAGCGGCCAGGAATAACCTTTACATTCAATCTTCAATTCAAAGCTGTACTCACAAAACTCTTTCAATCACATTCGGAAGACCTGGAGGGCCACTACTGCTGCTGCTCTACTTGAATTTTGCACGTGACATCCTGCTAAGGCAGTGCTTAAGCAATGCCTAAGCAGGATTTCACATGCAAAACCCAAATAGGATAGCAGCAGTAATTGCCCCCCCCCCAGGTCTTCCGTAATCACAGCAGTGATAAGCAGTCCTTTTCGCCGACAACCATAATGCAAGAAAAAAGTTTTGAATTCTTTAAAATGCCAGCACCTGATTCCCTTGACCAAATCTGCACTACTGCTACATATGTCAGGATACTCCTTCCGACACACCTCAGCAACAATTCTTACCCTTTATAAATGCAAAAGCATCACTTACCCAGCGACTTCTCATAAGACGCCCCTTGAACAGCCGATTCCGCATTCGCTGTGTCTTTTTCGCCCTGCGATGAATGTGTGTGTGCCCCCTCTTCCCTTTTCACTCGTCTCTCACAAAGCTCCTTTGACATGATATCAACGCCCGTAATGACGCAATCGCTGTCCGAACTACGTTCTTCGGATTGCGCCACCCCCTCCCCAACGGTGACCGTAACGTCTGTGTCACGGCTTCCGATTGCAGCAACGGGGACATTTTCTGAAAAAGTATAACACTGGTATTACAAACGCTAAATCACTGAATTCGTACGACAGAGACACTGACAACTTCACATCAAGTCAAAACAGCAACTAAATTTGAAGAGACCATGAAGCGCCCAGGAATAACCTTCACATTTCATCTTCAATTCAAAGCTGAACTGTACAAAACTCTTACAATCTTAGCAGTGGGCACCGATAAGCAGTCCGTTTCGCCGACAACCACAACGCACGAAAAATGTTTTGAATTCTTTGAAACGTCAGCACCTGGTTGGCTTGACCAAATCTGCACTAGTGCTACATATATCCCGATACACCTTCCGACACATCTCAGCAACAATTCTTACCCTTTATAAATGCAAAAGCATCACTTACCCAGCGACTTCTCAGACGAGGCCCTTCAACAGCCGATTCCGCATTCGCTGAGAGTTTTGTGTCTTTCTCGCCCTGCGATGAATGTGTGTTAGCCGACTCTACCCTTTTCACTGGTCTCTCACAAAGCTCTTTTGACATGGTTTTAACGCCTTGAATGACGCAATCGCTGCCCGAACTACGTTCTTCGGATTGCGCCACCCCCTCCCCAACGGTGGCCGTAACTTCTGTCTCATGGCTTTCGATCGCTGCAACGGGGATATTGTATGAAAATGTAAACTATTTATTCTGTGCAAGCGAAATGAACACATGTTTTAAAATTAATTTGAACTCTGTGATTTCTTCCAATGCCAATGTTTCATTCTAATGTAACAGCCGAGTCATAAACTATGACGTCCTTATTTCATCCTTGAACAATTTAAAGCTTAGCCGCACAGGACATGCATGTTCAAAATTCTGACAACAGTCCGTTTCGCTCCAGTCTTACAAGTTCCGGTTCAGGAAAATAACGAAACTGCCCTTCGGATCACACCCACAGACACACAAAAAAAGGATGTCGAATGAAACGAGAAATACGCGTCAAGCAAAATATATGTTGTATATTCGTCCATCTGTTATTACCTGAAATCGGCGCAGGGATATTTTCCGCTGCTTTCTTAATCTGGCTACAGGCTTGGTTAACATCCGAACTGTCATCACTATCTTTAACCGGTCCCCCAACAATTTCACCCACAAAATGGGTCAAGTGGCTCTGATCCCTGCGGCATAACCTCTTTGCGGCTTCTGCCCAGGCCTTGATATATCCCTTCTCGGGGTTTTTACACACCTCTTCTGCAGAAAAAAATGACGGAATACTTAATCATTCCACATTTCATTCCATACAAGTTTAGACGCACATAAATCATTCCCAAAAACCATGCGAAAACACACTGTGCGTAAAGGAACACGATACTTTTTTATCATTCCAAGGCGTGAGCACAAAAATTACACGTACACAATGGTCATTTAAGTTTGTGTTCCACGCAAGTTACAGAGAGAACAGATACCGAAGAGAAAATTTAAAAATAGGTGTTATACGAATAAGTACAATCTCGCATATACAGTCCGTTTAGCAATGAGAACGTGCAACTGGCAATACAGGGATTCGGCACTTCATCTAAAATACTGTAAAATACAAGTCCTTTTGGGTCTGATGCTTCCAGTTAGATAATCGAACCTGCAAACTAATGAAGCATTAGCATGCAAAACTCAACGGAAACGGGGATTTGCAAACCCAATCACAGGGAAGGAAAAAAATCGAATAAGTAAAATCTCGCATATACAGTTCGTTTAGCAATGAGAACGTGCAACTGGCAATACAGGGATTCAGCATTTCATCTAAGATACTGAAAAATACAAGTCCTTTTGAGTCTGATGCTTCCGGCTAGATAATCGAACCTGCAAACTTACGAAGCACTATCATGCAAAACGGAGATTTGCAAACCGACAAAACAGACATTTAACCCAATCACAGGGAAGGAAAAAATCTGTCATTTCTTAATAACATATTACCAATTCCCACAGCCATAGGAAACGGTTTGAGCTTCCTGGGATCGGAAACTTTCTCCGGACTAAAAATGAAAGAATGTTTTGAAATCATGGATCACTCTCAGCATCTGTAAGGACGTCACTTCTGTCCTTGTCAAGTTTTTTTCAGTTATTACAGGAGCAAAAAAAAATGTTACGATACACTGGTCTTTCAACTCTACAAAAGTATAATTTCTGCGAATAGGACGTCATCATTCCACAAGAACACGCAAAAACAAAAGGGAATCTAAATCAAACTGGTTGTACAGGACGTCCACGACCTGGAAAGGAAAGCAATAGAAAAAAGTTTAAGAACTTACGCAAAGTCAAAACCGCAAAACGAGACTTCTATACTTCCGTCAGGGTCCCGGCCTTCCACATGTGCAGGCCACCACTTCCTTCTATACATGTGAAGCACAACGTCACCTGTTCTGTAGCGCTGCAGATCAACGAACTGTTCTAGGACCTTGGTCTTTTTAATCCATCCTTTTTTCCGCGGCATCTGTGAAAGCAATAAGAGAATGATCATTAGCTGAATATATTGGGAATTTGAAATAACGACAACACAATCCATAAATCTTAGCGAAACTAACCGACAAGTGACCGGATACATTTGGTGTAGCATTGTGATTTTCTTTTTCTTTCTTTTTTTTTTTACTGCTATGGCCATATCGGGGCCCCCTGCCACATTATTCTGATATGGGGCATTCAAAATCTCTCTAACCGTGGAGTCCCTCACGGAGTAGCAAGAAGGAATCTCAATCTTAGGTATGACCCGACAGCATGAGCTATAACTGCGCGAAATTGACCTATTTTTTTTTACATTCTAAGAGATCATCCATGCCGTTTTTTCTTCTATCATTACATCCTAATCCCACCTGAATTCAGCCGAAACGCAAAAGTTTTTCCGAAAAAGTCTAAGTGCGAATTGGCTTATTCTTTTAAGCGTTCAAGGTGGAGGGGGAGACAAAGCATCCGGACTGCGTTCAGGGTAGGGGGTTTAAAATTGGCAAAAGTATGTGTACGTATTAACAGGGCTGAAAATTGACGGGGATCAGAGACCCTCCTTTTTGGCTACCCAGAGTCCGACTCAGCCGCAAAAAATCAGGTCTTCTTGCGCCCTATGTTATCTTAACACGGTTCGGATCCTCCCTAAATAGCTTTGGACCCTTTTTCAAAGTCCTAGGTCCCAAGGACCCGGACCAAAAGAAGCTAGTTTCCAGCAGTGGCCACTTACAAAAAATTGTAAACCAAGATATCCAAGAAAAGACAACATCGACAGCATTTTCAAGCGAAACTGAGCAACAATTTTCTGAGCGAACATTTCTAGACACATAAATCCGTAAAATAAAAAGATATGTTAGCTCAGAATGTGCCGTCCTCACAATCAAGCCTGTATTTTTACAGCAGTATCTTACACAAAAAAGTGCCACAAAACACACCAAACACGCTAAAACAACATTTTCTCGTGATTCACAAAATCACCGCGCTTTTAACATTTGTGTATTTACCTTTCAGGCGTATCCTTATTAACTTTGTATCCACTTTTAATTTTTCAAAAATTATCCACATGTAACCTGGACGCTTTCTGCATTGAAAGTGACGCCACCAAGAACAAAGCCGCGCGCATACACCTCGTGACAGGTTAATTTGTATACTGAGTAAAAAAAAACATTCAATTTCATGTACACAGTGTAGTGTTTCGCAGATAATTTCATTCCAAACCTTACAATATTTTTTATAAACTAACACAAACAAAAAAATATCACCAAACAAGCATTTTTATGGCAGAAAAACCTTGACAAAATAACGGATTATTTCGCGCGCAAACAGTAACAAGGCAAGTCAATCATAAAAGTAGTGCACACACAATTAAAACAGCGCTCAATAATATACAGTCAGCCTGTCATGAGCGTGGGAACCTCGAGCTTTTAGCCCGTTCAAAGATCAAAGCAAATCTTCTGCGAAATAGAGCTTCTGATACGTGTTTGAATTGGCAATTCCAAAGGAGGACGGGGGCCTTGATGGAGAGGGGAGGATCTGAGAAGCATATATGGAAGATAAATATGACATTTTTCGCGTGTAATAGTAAAAAGGCAAGCCAATCTTAAAAGTAGTGCTCAAACAAATAAAACAGCGCACAATAATACACAATCAGCCTTTCACATGTGCGTGAGAATCTCTCGCTTTAGCCCGCTGACAGATGCAAGCAAATCAACTACGAATAGTCGTTTCGGTGTGTTTATCAACTGTCAATTTCGCAGTTGGCGTGTACAAGAGAGGCGGAGGAAGGGTGAGGGGGAGTCGCGCACCCTCTCTATTTGCGTTAATACAAAAATGCACTTTTGAAGTATTAGTTTCAGTCCAAGTGAAATAAGTCGAATTTGAAAAAAAAAGACAGCACAAGATTAAGGTCACCAAGCAGTGAGAAACGAAACTCAGTTTAAGTGATATTGACGGAAAGACTGAGTGTATATTAGACTTGTACGCACATGACACACGCTTGTACACCCCAGAAAAATATCAAATGGCATCACTCAAGAACCTGCCTCTACACGGCGTAACCAAGCGAATTTGGGAGAATTTAGTGGCCACAGCACACTCAAGTTTAAGGGCATCAAATAATGAGAAACAAGTAATATTTGTGAAACACAAGCAGGCCCCAACCGTCTCCCAAATTCATAGGGGTATTAAGCGATGACGGACGGACGGACAGCCCAAACCTATAGGCCCCAATCCGAAGGGTTGGGACATAATGAAAGCCAATTTCAGCGATATCCACAGAAAGAGTGGGTGTAAATAAGACATATGCGGACATAAAACACGCTTGCACACGCCAAGAAAAAAAGTTTAAAATGAATGGTACTGAGAGTTTACAGTTACTGCATCTCACACGCGACACGCATACATGTCGCTTGCTAAACTAACATGAACAGATATGAAACTCAGATAATGCAATATTTTTTTCCGAAAAAAAACGGACGAGGGGGGGGGGGATTTGCCCGTCATTGTATTCTCCTAGCTACACCAATCGAGCAAAACATTTTTGAAGGATTGCGTCCTGCAGTCAATAAAGCAGGCCGTTTTTAGTACGTTTATCAACTACCAATTTCGCAGTTGGCGTGTGCAAGAGAGCAGGGAGGAGGGGGGAGGAGGATCTGGCGAGAAAAATGTCCAGGTTTAACGGTGTTAATATATATTTTTTTTCACTTCTAGACTTTACCAGTGCATTTCGCTTTTTGGGGAAAGGGTGGAGGGGTTTACCCCGAATGCACCCCCCTCCCACCCAGTTGTTGCGCCAATTTAACAGTACAAATACTACAATTTTTGTCTCGAAAACACAAGCCGTTTTGGTGTGTCAAAACGTAAAGTCAATGTGAAGCGAATCGATTTCTCTCTCTCTCTCTCTGCTTTTTTTTAATAAAGCACACTCGAGATTAAGGACAGTGAGATAGTTAAACTAAGTTAAAGCGATATTAACAGATAGACTGGGGTGAATTTGACTTGAAACACATAAAACACGTTTGCAACCCCCCCCCCCCCCCCCCCCACAGAAAGATACAAATGGCACAGAGTAATAACTGCATCTACTGGGCGAATCAAGTCGAATTTGAGAAAATGTTGCGAATACAGCACACTCAAGTTAAGGCCAACAAGTAGTGAGATATGAAACTCAGTTAATGCGATATTTTTTTATAAAGGGAGGGGGAGGGGTTGCACGTCATTGTCTCCCACTGGCTACACTAATGGAGCAATATATTTTTGAAGGATTGCGTCCTGCAATGAGCAAAATAAACCGATTTTAATGCGTTTATCAGCTACCAATTTCGCAGTGGTTGTGTATTAGAGGGGAGGGGGGGTTCTCGCCTACAAAAATCTTAAGTTTAACGGTTTTAACATTTTTTTCAACTAACAGGCTGTACCATTGCATTTTGCTTTTGTTACAGGAGGGGGTGGGAGTGGGGGCGGTGCACCCCTCTACTTGCGCTAAAGCGACAATGCACTTTTGAAGTATTATATTCAGTCAAAGTGAAATAAGAAGAATTTGAAAAAGAAGACAGCACAGTTAAGATTACGGTCACCAAGCAGTGAGAAACAAAACTCAGTTCTTCAAGTGATATTGACGGAAAGACTGAGTGTATATTAGACTTGTACGCACATGACACACGCTTGTACACCCCAAAAATATAAATGGCATCACACAAGAATCTGCCTCTACACAGCGAAACCAGGCGAACTTGGAAGAATTTGGAGAACACAGCACTCAAGTTTAATGGCATCAAGTAATGAGACATTAAGTCAATTTCAGCGCTAGCCACAGAAAGATTGAGTGTAAATAAGACATGTACGGACACGAAACACGCCTGTTCGCACAACAAAAAGTTATAAATTGCACTGAGAGTTTACAGTGACTGCAATTCACACACAACACGCCTACATGAGGCTTGCGAAACAGACCGGCTTACATAAAGAAACCGAAAATAATATGTCAAACAAATGACTTGGTTAAAAAAAACAAGAATCTACGAAGAATAACAAACTCTTACGATTGCTTAATAAAATATGTTACACTTTGCTTCAGTTAAACAAAAATATGTACTTAAAAAAATGAAGTGGAAACTTTCTGGTATTATCGTCCACTACCAAAAGGGGTGTTGCCTTGTTTACCCTCAACTTTAACTTTGATTTTTGAGATTTATAGGCTACAAACAAAACAATAAATAACTTTAAAACGTATTTGCGATATTATTCTTCCTGTTTTAAATACAATTATACGGATATGCCACCCCAGAATCTACTAAAATGTAGGCCAAAAAGTAGACAACCACCTGGGGCCGGGTCCATTCCAACACGTGGTCGCGCTCCCCTGACACATGTGCTAGCACCTGATTGGTTGAAATGTGATATAAAAATAGATTTCACACAGATCGAAAGATGTGTACGTCTTCTGATTGGCTCTCGTTCCACGTGCTTTTCTCACACAGAGTTCATGGTAGGTAGCCACCTATATGTTGGTGTGAGAACTATTTTACACAGAAATTTTGAAGGTCTCTGTAAATTTCTGCGAAATAGGCATGTGGTCTCAGGTGAAAGAGCACGTCCTGTTTCGCAAAATGAGCCCCTTACACAGATTTGCGAAACGGACGACCCGACTAAAATGCGAAACGGACCGAAATTCGGTCCGTTTCACTTTAACATTGCAACGTGATACACACCAATTCGTCTTGTTTCCCGACGAAGCCGCATCCACACACAAACACACCCACACACACTAGTTTATCTCTGTGTGTGGATAGTAGAATGCTCGTTAAGATTGTGTTGTGAGCTATAATTGTCTGTGCCTAATATGTGGGAAAGTTCAATGTCTGTTTTTGTATATAAAATGCATGTGAATTTCAAAACAAACTAGAAGAGGATTGCATAGACATGCTGCAGTATAGCTGCCACATTAGATCCTTTTAACTGCCTAAGAGCAGTCAGCCAAGCTCGCTGATGGGGGAAAAAGAATTGTCGGCCACATATCCCGAAGGGTAATTGTTTTAATATCTTTTCAAATTAAAAATACCTATGTACTTATTACAAAGTGATTTTGATACTTTTGCACTTTGACGGCAATACATTTTATCAACGATTTTATATAAACTTTAGTTTTAAATCCTACCTCAGAACCCGTAGACGAAACTGTGGCGTTGTTTATAAGCGGAATTTCAGTTTTGTCTGAATTTCAACTTAAGTTTAAGTAGGTATGGAGTATGTTCTTCTCTGAGAAATTTACTTAACAAAGTCATTTAAATTTCGTACATATTATTAAAGTTTTGATACATTACAGATCCGTCTTAACATAAAAAAGATATACTTTAATATAATTTCCTTCTTTGTATTGTTAAGTAATGAATGCCGTTTTCACATTTATTAGGGAATTATTGATATCAAAAATTAATTTTTAATCTCAAAAATTGATTTTTTGATATTAAGAATTAATTTTTGATCTCAAAATATCCATATTTTGATATCAAGAATTAATTTTTGCTATCTGCAATTGTATTTTTGATATCTCTAAATGCATTCTTGATCTCAAAAAATAAGTTTTGATATAAATAAATATTTAGAGATATCAAGAAATATTTATTGATATCAAAAGTGATTTAATGATATCTAAAATTGATTTTTGAGATCAAAAATTCAATTCTTGAGAGCAAAAATGAAATATTTGAGAGCAAAATATCAATTTTGAGTTCAGTAATTCATTTTCCTTTTATTGATGTCAAGAATTTATTTCAGATATCATTATTTCAGAATGGAACTATTTTAATTTGTATTTTGAGATCTGAAAATGATTTTTTGATCTCAAAAATTGATTTTTGATATCAAAATATCAGTCTATTTGTTTAGATAAAAAATTCAGAAGCACACATCTGTAAATTAAATATGACTGTTCCTTGTATGCAGAATCTTTGTTTAAATTTTTTATTGTACAAAAAGGAAGCAATTCTTGATATCAAAAATTGTGTTGTTATTATTGATCTCAATAATTCAAGTTTTCGTCTCCAAAATTTAATTGACGATTCGTTAAATTTTATGTAAATGTGTATCTCCTTTAAGATTTTTTAAGTTTGTAAATTTTATTTTTTGATCTCAAAAATAAATTGTTGCCATCTAAAATTCAATTATTGACAGCAAAATATAAATTATTGAGATCTACATTTATTTCTTGATATCTTTAATTATATTTTGATATCAAAAACAAGCGTTAAATGTTAAAACGGCATTCCATAGTTAAGTCTTTATCACTACTAAGGTCCCGGAAGTCTATCAAACTGAAAATTAAATATACACACCACATAGCTAAGCTGCAATAAATGAGAATGTGAAAAAGGATAAATGCCATTCGCATTGAAGTAAAGACTAATAGTCAGTGACCATCAACTCTGGTAAATGCGGTTGATCATACGATCTTTTCATACTGGATGACATATCTTAATTGATTCGAGACTTCCATGAATCAAATGATATTAAGACAAAAATAGATGGATTGGTTTTTGCATGCTATTCTAAATATTTACACGACACGATAAATGCTTATGCGGACGAATCATTGTTGGCAGCAGTTAGTTCAATTTGATCTTATGTTTACATTTTGGGTACTTTTAGGATGATAGTTTTATTGAGAAAAAGATTACTTTATATATATAGTACATGTGAAATATATGCTTAGTTATTCCTAAAAACCCCTAAATGAATGCGCCAATAGCAAATATAGCACAGACAAGAGGTCTGCATTCTCTTCTGCCCTAAACTTTGGTTCTACACTGTGCATCATGAGCAATTCATGAGGAATTCTTACTGGAAAATCCCTTAGAAAAAATTGTTGTGATATTTAACATCTCGT
Organism: Protula sp. h YS-2021; assembly: GCA_949752745.1. Classification (NCBI taxonomy): domain Eukaryota; kingdom Metazoa; phylum Annelida; class Polychaeta; order Sabellida; family Serpulidae; genus Protula; species Protula sp. h YS-2021. The sequence continues at coordinate 60,085,888 of OX457024.1, forward strand.
TTACTCGCAAAAATAATTAGAGCAACAATATGCAAAATTTCGATCATAAAATCACACATGTACCATCAAAAATGTTATTCATATTTTCCGTGATAATTCTAGACCGTGGTTTAAAAGTGCCGATTCAAGTGCTGGTTTTGTTTCTTGAGCTTGACGGGTTTTGATTCAAATTCAGTAGATTTAATTCAAACAATATAGATTAAAACATTGCATGAGCTCATTTGAGGTCTTATTTTATTAGCTGGGCTGTTTTGTAGGAAGAATGGGCATTGCGAAAAAAAATCATGATTTTTTTTTTCACTGAGAGGATCTTTGGATAAAAAATGTTCCGCTTTCACCGCTTTGTTTTGTGCATACAGCCGTTGTGTGTGTAGTTTTTTCGAGAGCAGTGCAGTTTTGGGAGTTTACGTCAGATTTACGCTGTTATTACAAAAAACCATAAGATAAAACATTAATTCTTCTCTCGATACAGCGAAGATGGTCAAGGAAGAGAATTCAACAAATTTTAGAGCAAATGCAAGTGGAAACAAAGGGCCTACATACACTGGAGAGAAAAACAAGACTAAAATGGCCGCAAAGACAAACAAGAAGTGGGTGCGTTTGGCCACAGTCCTAGCCTATGTGGTATCTGTATCACTTGCAGCTATCATACTAGCAATATATTACAGTTTAATGTGGAAGCCAGAAATGAGAAAAACGGAACCGAGTGTAACACCGCCGGCGTCGTCTTCTGCCCCGCCTCAAGACTCAATATCCACAGCCACAACAGATTTTGGAAATGCTTTTACCGACATTTGAAAGGATTTGATTTGTCTGTGACTTTGGAAGGTAGTGTCATTATTGATTTTTTACTTCGCTCGCTTGGGGCCTAGCAATAAATAAACCAAATCAGACTTTGAGAGTTCCTAATAAAATGCGCAAAAATTCTACGTTTTGAATACGGATGAAAATGAAAGAAATGATAGAGAGATTTCCCCTAAATGTAAAATTTCTCTGCATCAAAGAGCAGTCGTGTTTTTTTTTTTTTTTTGAGAACTTGTATACCATTTAAATTTATTGAAAGTTTTGAAAATAGCTTCAAGTGTCAGTTTCTTTTATACATTCCAAGTATGAGCTGTTTTTGCTGAAGTTCTTCAGTCATTTCTTCCATTTTTTCCTGGTTCCCTTGCAGTCGAAATTCAGAATTCTTGCGCATTTTATTTGAAACACCCTAAGTGTGATTAGACTTCTAGTCATATATGACTCTGCGGTCTTCCTATGACAGCAAGAGTCGTAGTTTCCACAACATAACATGCCATTGATGCCAATTTTGGTCATTTCGGCGCACGACTGGCACTAATGGCGTTATTCTAGAAAGGGTGCATCAGGTAAATGGACAGTTATACATTATGACGCACATCTTTTATGTCCAAATAACAATTTTGTACTGAGAAAAATACGTGTTTTGTTAAGGTCAGCATACAGAATCCCCCGTTATGGCACACCGAAGGGATGAGGTCAGTGGCCATTTCTGTTACAGGAACTGTGACACTTTCTCTCGTAGGAAGATGGAAAGGGTCCGCTGGGACTAGGTAATAAACAGCTCTATTAAGAAAGGTGCATTATTGGAAAGGGGCCAAAGGGTCATCAAAATGCAAAACAAATGAACCAAAACACTGAAACGAACACCTTGAAGCGCATTAGGGGCTATAATGTTTCTGACTGGTGGCTTCATACCAGTAACCATCAAGTAGGACCGTACGCCACTTTTCAGTGGGCTTTTCATCATAGCGTTTAAGTTCTGAATGCGAGTGTGCTGTCGCTTTGTATGTTGAAAGTATACTATTTAAAGACACATTTCCATGGTTTACATTAAGTGGCACTTTAGGTGAAGAGGAAATTATGGGCCGATTATTTTTTCGGCCAGGATGCCTTACTGTATGTTTTCATCCGCCACTTTCTACGAGCTAAAGAACCTTCAACTTGAACAACACAGCACGCTTGTTTAAATTACAAACTGGTCTACTGTGTTATTTTTGTCATGTTCTGTATATGAATGTCATAGTGAATTACGTGGCTTCTAGTTCTAAAAACAACCCTAGAATAACCGGTTCAACGCTTTTTCGTTTTTGGCATGTTTCTGCCCTTGTATCGTCCGGAAACCATTCTGGCGGTGCAGCAATAGTGCATATAAATTCATCTGTTGTGGTTGATGTTGAGAGAAATGCTTATTAAATCAACAGAAGCTTATTTTTACCGCTTCTTGCCACGTCCTGTCCAGGCTAATCTGTGCTATGTGCAATCAGCTAGGGAAATCAGAATGTCATTGTTCTATAAATGTTGCGAATTACCGGCATGGGCGGTGAAGTTGAAGGATCCTATTTAGCAAAATATCACTTCTTAGTTGTAAGCAGCTCATCCTTATTTCTGTCTGGCACACCTGCATTACGTTCCATAATGAGTCATAGGATAAGTTCTTTCTCTTTCAAAATTCGTTGTTTCGTAAATTCATACTGTAGTTCACCAAAATGTAAACTCTTTCTGTTTACATTTGCAGTTTTTCCCCATCTGTTTTGCATACTCACGCCGGCGGTCATTATTATCAAAAGACCTATGACCAGTGTGTCATATCTTAATTTCTAGTTTGTTTCATCTTCGCTACCTGTTGCACAGATGACATCTAGTAAGAGTTTGAATTGTAATAATAAATGGCTGTAACAGCATGCTGATCTTCGGAAGTCAAATGATCAGATTTAAAAAAAAAAAAAGTAAACAGTCAGCAGTGGATTAAATGACTATCTGTTTAGCCTAATACAACAATACGATGGCAAACTCTGTCCAGAGACAGGATTTGCATGGTGTACAAACGAAAGGGCAGATAAACTCGCAGTTTGTTGCCACGACCTTGTAAGATCTGAATGACTTGGCTTGCATAAGGTTTTACCTTTGTGTGTTTTTAAGACCGTATCTCATCGTGTGGCAAAATGACATCACTCGGACTGTTTCAAAAACTAATTTTAGGAAATATTAAAAAAAAAGTCGTGAAATTGTTTAAAAATTCAAAGTTATTCTAGTCCTAAATTTTGCTGCTAAGGATGGGTCGGGCCAGAATTTTTTACCCTGTCCCGTAACCTAAACCCTGCCTCAGACCCGGGGCGCCGAGCTTTTGGCTTGCCAAAATGATTCACTGTACTGTGCTTGATACTCTAACCGTTTGTAGTCCTGATGGGATTATTGCTCATTAGAATACTGAGTATCAGCATATACAACAACGCAAGAAATACATTACTCACTACAAATCTGGCCCGTTGCATTGAAACTTGATAGCAATGTTCTCCTCAAGTTCGTCCATCAGGCTTGTATTTTGTTTGACGATTTGGTAAAAAATTGGCTATAAATTATCAAATTGGAGAAAAACACAATGTGCTACTACTCGACGCTTCTTCGTCAGTCGTAAGGTGTAGAGGCGGAATTAGTCGTTAGTTCAATCCTCACTCTACGCGTGCTTTTTAATTGTCCCTCTTCATAGGTTTTGCAGGTCATATTTTTAATTATGCCTGTCACATAAGCATATATAGGCCGGTACTACATTAATTCATGCCAGTGGTTCAGAATTGTATGTTGTCGCATGACATGGAAGCGGTCTTTAAATCAAGCCCCGCTCTAGACAATGTACTTTCTCGTTCTCTCCCTAAACTATGAAAATAATGTCTATATATTGTCAGTCTAAACTGCCCTGAGCAAAATTATATCGAAGAATCAGTATATAAAACTTTTTTTTTACTGGCTTTTTACCGAAAACTAATGGCAATGTTTCTGTTTATATGCTGTTGGGAGTCTCTGACTCAGAGAAGTAATTTTGTTACAAATATAGTGTAATAATTGTTTGTTTTATATTTACAGGTTCGTGTTATACTGCAGAATCGTGAACGAAGTGTTGTCTGGAGACTTGCTTTAAGGCAGAGGCAGAAAAACTATTTGCGCTTGGACAAATTTTGCCTGCGCAGAAAGATAAACCACCTTGTAAAATAGGATGTGTTGTGTTCAAAAACTTTCACTCTCTATCCTTTATGCAATAATGAATTTTATGTTTGAAATATATAATAAGGGACAAAATAAAGTACGTGTTGATGTGCTGAAGTTATAGTATTAAAATGATACTCGCAGGGAATTGTAACTACAATTATAAGTCGTACGTGTGTTAGGGCGCGTAGGAATGTACATTTGGCTGAACGCCATTTTGTCGAACTTGGTATGACATTGAGTCGAAAATAGTAAAACTGGATTTATTTGCGTAGTCAAAGAAAAAGAAACTCCGATGATCGCTTTCTGCTCACTTTCCAATTGTTATTGGTTTTCTTCGCTTTGTTGTTAAAATATCCATTGCAAACTATGGTATGGTTGATTCCAATATGACCAATTTTATATACGCCGAATATTCTCCGAAGACCGTATTTTGTGGAACTGACATATCCGATGGTCTCATAGATCTTGTTTTCTATGGCTTTTTTTAAGATGAGTTAAGCAATTGCAATTCGACGAAGATGCCAATTAATTCGCTTTTTAATAACATCTCCAGCAGTTAATGACATAACTAGTTAACAGTCAGATGGACTACAATTTTGCAGTTAAAGCACACCTCATTTAGTTAATGTACAATGTGCCTGTTGGCAGGTGCGAGAGGTTTATACGCAAATGCTGCTGCAGACCCTACGCGTTGGATTTTTTCTTGAAGAATTCATGTTTTTCGCTTCACGTTTTGATCATGAAAATGAAAATAAATATGCAAAAGGTGATCAAACACTACATATGCGCGAAATTTGCGAGACTTAGGGCCAGTGTTGTCAGAGGAGTAGTAAAGACAAAATGGCGGACCAGTAAAGAAAAACAAGTCCGAAACATTGGCCCCGTACAACTTAATATACTGTGTGCCATTCTTCCACTTGTCCAGTGTTAACAAAATGATTTAGTTGAGTTCTGACCAGAAATCAAACAACTTACACACATATATATATTTCAACTAGATGTCGTGTATGCTAATTTTGTGTAAATGCCGCCAAAAGTTCCGGGCCACAAATGTGATCTTTCTAGTTCCGTCGGTAACTTTATTTCGGTTTATGTAAACGTCTAAAATATTCTGCACTTCATATTATTTATGGAAAGCCTGCTAAAACCTGAAATAGAGTACCTGTAATTAAGAACTAGCGGGCAGCCTAGCTTTTTTATCGTACTATAGTGCTATAGTCCTATGGCAGTATGCAGAAAACACTTAAAAGCTGACTAGTCTTAAGAAAGGACTAAATGGCACTTAAACTTGACAAACATACCTGAATTGAAGATTAATCGGCGTATGATAAAGCAAGGCTGAGCTGGGGTATAGAGATGTTCTTTCCGACTCGATGCTTGCTTTTTGCCAGGATGTGTTTGTGAAGGTACGTCCTGCAGATTTGTGAAATATATGGTGGCCACTATTTCGGTGAAAAATTTTTGGGGCACATTCGTTTATCACCACAAACCAAACTTCTTTTGTCCAAGGAGAGACTCCCAAAACTAAAGGATAGGAAATGTATGGAGAACTGGACTTAAATTAGCTATTCTTTAAAATTTTGTGTTACTATTTAATGTACGTGTGGAGTGCTCAGGACATTAAGAAAACATCAGATGGCGTAAATAATGCATTACTGAAGTATGGCACCTATGCATGATTTAATAGAACTGATACTTGTGTAAAATACATATAGAAGTACAGAGAGAATCGAAATTGAATATTTCAGGGTAAGACGGCGGCGTGATGTCGTCAGTGTGGAGAAAGCTCTGAAAGTATTATGATTAATGTTTGTGTCAGTTATGTCACTCTCTATTTCTTTGATATTGTTTATTTTCCTGAAGAACAGCAATTTGTGTTTTAGTGTTTTTAGTATGGGAAAAGTTTTATGTAACAGGCATAAATTTTGGAAGTAATGCTTTCATTTTCTTATGTGGTGATAAGGTTCTGTTACATGATTATTAAATTTGTTGTCAAGAAGAAATTAGTCGGCGGGACGTACTAGCCACATGTGACGTCTCGATGAGTGCCGTATTTCTGTTATGATCTTGTTAAAACGTTGAGCCTGTTATAACTTGAATGTAATTAATTACAACATTCGTTTATCTTAGTGGTATTTGTAACACTGTATTATTTAAAATAAGAATTCTGAAATATTTTCTGGCAGGCTATTCCGGAATAGACTACCGATAAATCGATTGTTACAGAAATCGAATTACTTTCATCATTTTATGTTGCAGACTATATAAACAGCTTATTTTCTTGCCTTAGAAATAGATAATATGAAAAAAATTGAAAATGTAAATAAATTGTTAAAAGCTTTAAATTTCAGAAGGTTATTAGGCCCCAACCCTTCGGATTGGGGCCTATAGGTTTGGGGTGTCCGTCCGTCCGTCTGTCCGTCATCGCTTTATACCCGTATGAATTTGGGGGGGGGGGGGTGGTTGGGGCCTGCTTGTGTTTCACAAATTTTTACTTGTTCAATACTAAAATACCGAAATTTTAATAAACAGCCAAATGTAAATTCATTTTTTCAATATTTTCACTTTCCTTTCGCCAAAAGATAAGAATTTACATTGTTCAACTTTTTTTCACCCTTTGGTATAAGAAAAAGGAAGCATTGTTGATCATTGTGACATTTCAATTATCGGTAGTCTATTCCGGAATAGCCTATCAAAAAATATCTGGTTTCTTATTTGCTTCAGAATTCTTAATTTCAAATAATATGGTGTTTTATGTACTTCGCAGCCAGTGCAAGTTCTGGCGCCGGCGTATAGAAATTATGTCAATACAGAGCTGTTTCATTGTGCCACCAAGCCATTCTGTTTACCCATAGATCTGTTAGGGGTGGTTCTGATCCGCTGCCGAGTGAGAGGAATCCCTCGGAATAATAAGTGAAGTGGAATGAATCACAGCGGAACTCTGGAGCTGATGGAGCACAGGCCTCCGAAACCCTGTATCACAGCTTCACAGTGTACAAATACCCTGAAATACCGGCCCCACACGCCGCTCCCTTCAGGGGCATATTTGCGTTACTTGACCTCATTTCTTGGATTTTCCCACCAGTTAGTGATTGGATAAGGCGTAAAACATCCTATTAATTTCTAGTCAGTGATTTCTTTATGCAAATTTTACTTTTATTTTCGGACATAGCGTATTTGTATTTTTTCGCAGATACTCTAACTCATTCTACACCACAGAGGATGTATTGTGTACTGAATCTCACCATAAGTATTATGGAGTATTGCTATAGTTTCTTTTTGTTAGTTAATTTACAGGTTACTTGTATATGTAAATAGGTTGTTTATATAGTTGTTGATGGTCGCATCTATTAGATGAAGGTTACAATGTGCGCAATAAACGATTTTGTCTAAGCCCTTTCAGAAATTCGTTCCATCCAGTAAGCTGGTGGCCAAGACAACGAACACTGTCCGATTTACGTATTAAAAACCATGTGTATGAAATGACGTGTTGGTTGGGCATTTGTGTTTTGTGGAAACACGGGCCAACTAAATAAAAAAATAGGGATATTGATAAATAAATACAAAATAAGTCGATCCGACAATAGTTTAAAAAATTCAGTCCCAGTGTTCTGAGTAGTAGACGCGACACCGCAGAAAGCGAAACGGTTGTGACGTAGGAATAAATAAGTATAAAGGACACTGTCATCCCTTTGAGATTATTGTGTTATAAGCTACAGAATTTTTTGTAATAATCGTAATAATCACTTCGATATTTTTACAGCAATTCTGTGTTTTTGTTTTGTGTTTGCTAAAAATAGAAGAAGTCAAATTCCTATTGGAGGCATTTCCATGTTCAGAAAATGCATTCTTGTTTTTCAGTTCCGGAACACTCGATTTCATAAATTATATATCTTGTGAAGATGAATTGGGTTACATTTATAATCATATGCGTTATAATTGTCAATAAATATGTTATTAGAAACGTCGTATTGATGTATTCATTCAGTGTTTAGTTATTCGGTTTACAGCCAGTTTTATGCAGTGTTTGGGACTCTTGTGCAGTTTTTCTGTCCTCCCCCTAAGGGAGACATATATAGCATTTGGTGTGTCCATCCGTCCGTCCGTTTTTTATCAAAACATACATATTGGGGTACATGTCTAGATGATGCCAGGTGTTATTTTTTTCGTTTCTTCAAAATTCTATTTTTGGCAAATTTTTGAACATAGGGGGGGGGGGGGGGAGGAGGGGGGTGGTTCGTGCATTTTTTTCACTTTGGCAGGCTATATCTCCAAAACAGTTCGTTGGATAAGGCTCGCAAGAAGAACACACATGTAACGCAAATGTATACTGCCAAGTTTTTCTTCATTTCCACTGAAAATGTATTTTTGGCGAATTTTTAAAGTTTTGGTTTTTAACTTTTTTTGTCATATTGTTGCGATATCTCCGAAACGGTTTGTCGGATTAGGCTGAAACTTGGCAAGAAAAACTCACAATAAGTGTAAATGTTTACTGCGCAGTTTTTCTTCATTTCCGTTGAAAATGAATATTTGGCGATTTTTTTTAATTTTGAATTTTAACTTTTTTGGCAATACTGTTGCGATATCTCCGAAACGGTTTGTCGGATTAGGCTGAAACTTGGCAAGAAGAACCCACATATAGTGCAAATGTTTACTGCGAAGTTTTTCTTCATTTTCTGTAAAAATGTACTTTTGGCGATTTTTTTCCCAATTTTTTGGGCTCGCCAATGTTGTACTTTTAAGCAAGGAAGTTTTTTCCACGTGACTGATTGGGGGGGGGGGGGGGGAGAGACGTATCCGTTTTTGTTTTAACAAAACAACTGGCCAGTCTAGTTTCTGGCAGGTTGTTGTTTTCTGAACTATTTTAACGACTGTTCCCATGACTTCCAAGTCCAGTTGTTACCTTCCTCCGGAGTTATTTATTATTATAATATGTTCCTTTGAATTTCGATTTATAATCTCGATTTTAATCTCGCTTTAATCAGCGGCTTTTATATTTCGTAGGGCCGGGGGGGGGGGAGAAACTGCGCTTTGTATATGCTGTCTCTCTACCTCTAAGCACGTTGCTGTTCTGTATAGCCCATGTGTTGAATCTGACAATGACACTCGCAGGTAGTCAGGCTGGTTAGTCGGTGCGGTGCGCCAACTGATTTTCGCATGTTTAGATGAATTTTCTTATATGTAATCCCCCCCCCCCCCCCCTCTTCAGTTCCTTTGAAAACTAGGTTGAATTTTTTGCCTTGTGGATTCTGGTGTTTGTGGATTTTTGCTCAAAAACAAAAAAGGTCAATTCTGTATCAAAAATACTACAGTTGCTGCTAGATAATTTTTGGGATTACAAATAGATCGTATACTAAAAATGACCTACTTACAAAAATTTGTTATCTTGCGTCGCGCATTTGCAAATGGGCCGGATTAGTAATTGGTTCGTAAAATAGCAGGAACGTTGTTATTAACCCCCCCCCCCCCGTATAACGGAGGAATATAGTTATAAGCTTGTCCGTCTGTCCGTATGCGTGTCCGGGCCGTATCTCCGAAACTAGGTCAATTTGTTTTGAAATTTCATAAACGGATAGAGTACATATTGAATGTGTGCAACATCTTATTTTTTTGTTCGGATTTAGGACACATTTTCAAAATGACGGTATTGTTTTTCGATTGTTAGAACATAGCACGTCTTCGACATCATTTCCAGGCTGGATCCCCAAAACTATTAATTGAATTGTCTTGAAATTTCACAACGCTTATGCAGTTTTGTAGGCATAATGGAATGTCGTGTCTGGGTTTATCTCCGAAACTATAGGTAAGATTTTTGTGCACGCGGATAAAATAGATATGGAAGGTGTGCAACGTTGTGTTTTTATTCGTATTCATGAAATAGTCAAAAAATGAATGACTTTTTAACCCAGCCGACTTTGTCGGACTGGGTTAGTCGTATCAAGATAGGGGGCTTGAATGTATGTGCGTATGTTAAACTTTTTCTTTAAAATGCCACCTCTCCTACAGTTTAGAAAATTTCAGCTCGTTATTGGCTATTGATGGCCGTGTTTCACTGATGGGGGGCCTATGGGAGAATATGTTGGCTATGCACACTGCTCTAGTTTAATATAAAACTTAACTTTTGTCGAAAGTTAAAAATGTAAAACTGTTAGAATTTGGGGAAAACATGATGAAAGTGGCAGTAGTTTGGCTCGTTATTGACTATTGATGGCCGTGTTTCACTGATGGGGGGGCCTATGGGGAATATGTGGGCTATGCACACTGCTCTAGTTTAATATAAAACTTAACTTTTGTCGAAAGTTAAAAATGTAAAACTGTTAGAATTTGGGGAAAACATGATGAAAGTGGCAGTAGTTTGGCACTTTGCAAACCGACTTTAGCACCGATATCATAGGTCATACGGGGATCGTGTCTCTCCGAGGCTCTAGTTGATCTAATGATCGTGACGTGAGCAATTAAAAGCTGTGGATTTCATCTATCTTCATTTATGATCAAATCGGCATAGCAAAACTTTAAGTCGTTTGCTGCTTCACATAAAGGGGAAAAGGTTTTGATTTTTGTGCCAAAAACGGGAGTTTTATTTAATTTTATTTACAATGGAGACTAACAGTCCCATGGAGTCATTGTTTTAAAACACATTGCGAAAGTTTCTTATACAAGATGCAACCCGCTATTATTTATTTAAGAATACATCAAGCAAATAAGAATTCAAAGATTTTTTTTTTGCTGAATGCGAAATGAGTGTCTATCGACAAAGTAAGTATTCCGGAATAGACTCGTGAGGCTCGATCTGATTGAAATATGTAGAGAATCATAGAGATTGAATTGCACCTAATCTACTGGTACGTTACTCTATTCTGGAATAGACTAATTTTTACTGTAGTGCTTTGTTTCGTACATAATAAAAATATGTGAATTCTTTTTACCTGATATGTTTTTTATAGTAAATACTTGTGTTATTCATAAAGGCTTGGGAAGGGGAGGTGGCCACGTCGGAGGGGGGGGGGGGGGGTGCAACTTACACGACGCCCGTGGCGGTAGATGTGACTAATTTCACGAAAAGACATACAGTTCAGACTTCATCACTTTTTCATGACTGTCCGTCCGTCTGTAAAATTTGATTATGCTACTGTTCATTAGATCATAATAAAATTTATTGTACATAAGGCCCATTCTGGTGTGTTTTTATTTATTTATTGTTGTTATTATTATTATTATTTTATTTATTTATTTCATTTGGGCGGTTCTCCACAGTTTACCGGAATGGAACCCCTGTTGCTAAAAATATTTGACATAAGGATAGTTAAGTTAGGGGCAAAACACTTTTTCAGTTTTATATTTTCGAATATTTGGACATGCAGCTGGCATAGTGACATGACTTGCAACAAATTTCTATATTTCTGAGCTTTCAGGATAATAATTTTGTGCTCCTGAACGTATGTTTCGCTACTGGGTAGTGAAATCGGTCTAGTTTGGTTATGCATTTTTTTTTTTTTTGGTGTGATTGGTATTTGATCTGCTTGATAAGGAAGGGGAGGAGGGGGGAGGGAGGTCGTGTGCCATGAACGATCGATTACTCCATTAACACTTGCTTTGCCGAATGTATCTAATTGGAACGTATCTATTATTCCTTAAACATAGACTGCCAGACATCAGTTGGCAAATTGCGGGTGATATCAGTAGTTAAGTATAGCAGAACTGGCATGTAAAGGTTTGAAATACTTTGATCGAAAGAGGCCTGAATGTACTGTGGAGTCAATTTAATAATTTTGTTATTCTCAAAAGGAAGTACTGGTTATATCCGGGTAGAAAATACCATCTGGTGTACAAGGTATTACAAAACCGACCAAAATATATGTTAAAAAAGAAGACATGCAGGGTGAAGAACTGTTTTCGCACACAATCAATATTAAACATGAAGTCCAATGCTATATTGTGGCCAGCAGCGGAGTGGTTTTTGCGAAAAACACGATTTGGCATGGCCCTTTTTTTCAATGCGCAGAACACTGCAAAATACCATGCAAGAAGTTCGGGCCAGTTCAGATAATTACCCTGTATGACTCGCCTCATTCAGGAAAAAATATATATGATGCAATGAGGCCTCAATTGGGTTTTCGCAGGTGCTTTCTAATATAAAGAGCACAGGACTACTATCGCATTCACCTGTGCATTGAATTCCTGAATTTGTCGCTTATTGAAAATACCTGACTGGAGCCTTAATTATCGGATATTGGTTTATTGCTGACGCATGTTGTCAACACAGCACTTCGATGCAAGTACATAAAGCAAGCTTGTCGGCCTGGTACTTCATTCAGAGACAACAGACGGTCGGTGATACACGTCCTCTGAGTCCCCCGCTCCGGTTACAGCATGGCGGACTGGAAGTGGGTGTTGTCGCATGTTGAGCAAGTTTTCTAAACAGCAGATGCTTACTTCGTAACCTCCGCGCGTGTTCGTTATGCGTGGAACATACACTGGCTCGAAGGTCCCACACCACAGCGGCCCCGCTACCAGTCACGTGACTGCAAGGGGTTGGTGCGAGATTCTGAGGGCCTCCAGGATGTAAAGTCACGTGATCGAGTCAAAAACCTGTGCGAATCGCTCCATCATGTGCTCTTTGCCACTGGAAGGCCTTTAGCTTACGACAGCGGACTGTGGCGTCAATTAAGGACTGCATTTCAGGGCATCCAAAGAATAGGATAACAATCGGCGTGTGCACAAAGTTAATGAGCAAACGGATCAGACAAATATAATGAAATTTTCAAGATACAGGTATTCCTTAAGATAAATACGAGTATGTATATATTACCAGTTTCGAGTTTTTATTGATCATATGCATAGGTATTGATTACGCGTGGTATAACTACATGTTGTAAGAAATACGGAAGTACAGCAATGAACACTTTTAGGGGTGTATAAAATGCTCATTTAAGGAGTGAAGAATTTTTTAAATAATGGCTAGAAATTGGGTAAAAGTAGTGTTAACCAAATAGAAACATTCACTAACGTAGTTTAGTCTGTGTGTTTCTATGTGTAGTGGGGCGGTTAGAAGGATATTTTAAAATTCACCCTGGTTAATTATTGTGCTCAATTATTAATTTGGCTTTTCAAGTCTTCAATAGCTATTATTTTCTCACAAGGTAGCTTGGTGAAAAATAAATATCATATAATTTAACGCTTGGGGTATTTCCCTTTATTCTACCCTCTATCAGAAAAGAAGTGACGACGCTACATACAATATGAAAGTACTTTGTGCATACGTCAAGTTCTTCATAAATGTAACAGAAGGTTGATGCCGAGGTTACGAAGTAAATTATTTTGCTGTGAAGGAAAACCTACCGTCATGCGCCAATGCCTTTACTATCAGTACACTGTGTGTGGTATAGCGGCTTTCACAGCCGAAAACAGACAGCGGATTCAGTGTGACAAGCAAAAAAAACGGGAAGCAGGTGAAGGGGATAACTCCCCCCTCCACCTCCACCAAAGAAGCTGGAGCTTTTCTTTGATAACAGAGAGCAAATAAACCTTGTTAAATATCCAGGTTCTTTGCTTCTACAAAGTATGTGCATGCCTTTACAAATAAACGGGCAGTTATTTTCAACTCTACACAATAGTATGTTTTCAGCCTCTTTGTAAATTGTCATGTTTTAAAGCTTCAGAATTTGACAGTTGGCAACGGAGGTGAATCCCCCCCTCACAATAAATAAATAATCCTGTAATAAATAAATAAATAAATAAAAAATAAAAAAGTTGTGGGACATATGAAATTCGGCCAATTGAATTTGCCGCCAACTGCACATCCGTCTGCACTTCTTTTCCATTTTGTTTTCCTTTTCATAAAATCCAGGCTTTTAAGTTCAACATTACTGCCACAGATAAATATTTTGGAGTTGTTTTTTTTTTTTTAAATTCGGTTAATATGGATTTTGTTTGGTGATCTAACACGCTTCACATACTGTATACTGCTGGCCAAATAAACGTTCTGTTTCTCAATGATACGAACAATAAAAGAAAACACTTTTTTGTAACCTTTAATATTATTTTCAAAAGAAACAAGAAAAAATTCACTATACTGTCTGACAATACACAATCAGGGCGTACAGTGGCGACTCTAAAATTAAACCCAAAGGCAACTCTTTAAAACGCTGAACAACAAGTCAGTTTTACGATAAAGAACAGTAAAGCTTAAACAAAACAAGAAGGACAAAAGGACAAAAAGTACGCTGTAAAATTGTTTCGCATTGTGACTGAGCTGTGGCAACTGAAACAACAAAAGCGTTATCCGAGGCTGTTACACGAGAAGCGTTTTAAACGGCAGAGGGTTCGCTCCAATTCGCTCCACGTTTTGGGGGGAAAAAACCAACAACTCTCCGTAACAATACAAGGAATATGTGAGAACATCAGCGTAAGATGTTTTAATTTCATATTGTTTTAAAATCCAGACAATCTAACAAAAAGCCACGCGGAGAAAAATCTTCAACAGCAAATTAAATACTTCATTTATGGAAGTAGAAAGTATAACGCCCTCCACATCAAGCTTTTCCTACCTGGAACTGGACAGCTTTACCACTCTAACGTTCCTTTTACTGATGAACTTATTTTCTGACAGGGACTGGCAAATATGCACAGATCTCCCTCCCCACCAAAGGTCTCCTTAATAAAGCACCTACATAACCGATAAATACCATCAACTACAGCACAAGTAGAAATAAGCAAATGATAAACTGTAAATAAAGACTTTTGCCAATCGACTTAGTACTCGGTGGTATTTAAGCACAACAAAGCATTAAAATACTTTTAATACTGCTACGAACCAAGCTCGATGGATTTTAACAAAGCCTGGTGTGCCTGCTGTACCAATACATACGCTGAATACACACAGCAGACTGCCAAGCATTTCCTTTACTTTTTTCTACATTATAAGTTCTCGCTTTTAACTTTGATTTCTTCAATTAAAAAAAAAGGTAAGAAAATTTATCTGCTGTGCATTTTGACTCCCAAACCCCAACCCCCGAGATGGGTTGCACTGTTATTTGCCGATGCACATCAAATTCGTCACTCCGAGTACTTCATTCAATTTTTTATATTTTGTTCATTTCATAAAACATTAAGTACAAATAAATTAAATCATTCGCTATACTAGCAATAAATACAGAATATTAATGTATACCATACACAACACTTAATGTTCAGCTTTTTGAGCAGACAAGTAAAACATAGGCTTTTAATGATAATGCATAGGCTTTTTCACGGATACCTTTCTACCAAAAGAAAACCAATCGATGGTGAAAGAAGTTGTTGGCCTTCACCGCGAAAGTATTGGGTATTGGATCACTCTTCGAAAATTGCCGTTACAAATGGGTTTATAATTTTACTGCCAACCTGTCTGTCTGACACGGTAGAGCCGATTGGCACTGACTATTACAAGGCCTGATAAAACGCCTGATCCCTCACCCGGCCGGTCTCGATAAAAAACTGAATCGGCTTGGTAAAAAAAATTCAACTGAAAAAAAAAACCAAAAAAAAAAGTTACTCGCAAGTCAGAAAAGTACTCAAAGACCTCGAAATTTTCGAAAAATATAATAATAATTCATAAATAAAATATAAAAAAAATTCGGCCCCGGCCAGGTTTGTTCTGAAAAAAGGTACATTTCTTTAAAACTGGGTTGAGAAACAAGACCATTTTTCATCCTGGCCTAATAGTCTTTGACCGTATAAAACTGTTAACTATTCGAAACAAATTTGAAACTAGAAGGTCATTCCGCTAGCGAAATGTTAAACACTTGACAAAAATTAAAACGCAAAAATGCTTCAATGGGTTATTTCTTGAATAATATATTGCAAACAACACAGCTTGAATACGTCTTAAAAGCCGAGTAGTGTTTAGTTTCTGTTGACTTAAGGTTTTATTGACTGATCTAGCATACACAGTGAGAGCTCGCACAAAGCTCACTGAGCAACTGCGTGTGATGTGGCTTAAATGCTACGCATTAACTTGCAAAAAATACACTCTTTTCACATGGCGTTTTAACAAAGAAATCGAAATCAAAGACGAAAATAAAAAGTGACATGCACATGTTCAGATCAAGCGCTTCATAAGTCCCAAGTTTCATGGTCGTAGGGCCCATAGTGTCAGAGAAGAAGAAGACACAAAAAATCGGAAAAAGTGTCAAGAAGAAAAAACAAGACTGTCAAGTGACAGTGGCCCAGTTGAGGATTCAGTCTTGTGCCTCTTGGAAAATGGTAAGACAGTCTGATCTGGTTGAATGTTTTTTTTTATATTAAATTATGCTGAAATTATGAAAATTTCTGAATATTCGTAATAAATGGGAAAAATACAGACACAGGAATTTTACTGCAATTTGTTATTAAATTCAAACAGAAGTCAGATGTAAAAATTAAAATAAAGTCCTTTCTTTTATTACTTATCTTAGGCCTTGTTTCAAGTGAGTATAAAAATGTGCATTCAGTTTTGGAACATCCTATCCAGAACACGGTACGATATTTGTCAAATAAAAATATATATGTAAAAACAGGAATTTTTCTCCAATTTGTCTTTGATATCAAAGAGAAGTAGAACTCCAAAATTTAAATAACGTCCTTTCTTATATGCACCTATCTCGAGCCTTTTGTTGCATACGATTACTTAAACGTGGATTCCTATCCAGGGTGGTACTAGGCCAGCGTTTAATTAAAAATCGATAAATGATCGGGTGAGGTATATCCAGACCCTGGATAGTCTACCCTGACAGGCGTACTTCAAATGCCCTGGTAAACTTCAAAGCGGGGGGTTCGTCAAAAATATGTGGACCCTAATTAATTCTAATTTGCGTGGGAAAAATGAAAAAGAGGCTATCGACCACCCGAAAAATATCACATTTATCATATTGTCGGGTCATATAATTGCTTCCTGCACCTTTAAAAATAAAAATTACAACTTTCTTGCTTTATCGCCCAATATTTCCTGATATCGCCCACCCGAAAAATATCACATTTATCATATTTTCGGGTCACAGAATTGATTCCTGCACTTTTAAAGCGAAAATTACAACTTTCTTGCATTATCGCCCAATGGTCCCTATTATCGCCCACACGAAAAATATCATATTTATCATATTTTCGGGACATAGAATTGATTCCTGCACTTTTAAAGCGAAAATTACAATTTTCTTACATTATCGCCCAATATTCCCTATTATCGCCCTTCCGAAAAATATCACATTTATCATATTTTAGGGTCATAGAATTGATTCCTGCACTTTTAAAGCGAAAATTACAACTTTCTTGCAGTATCGCCCAATATTCCCTATTATCGACCACCCGAAAAATATCATATTTATCATATTTTCGGGTCACAGAATTTATTCCTGCACTTTTAAAGCGAAAATTACAATTTTCTTACATTATCGCCCAATATTCCCTATTATCGCCCTTCCGAAAAATATCACATTAATCATATTTTAGGGTTATAGAATTGATTCCTGCACTTTTAAAGCGAAAATTACAACTTTCTTGCACTATCGCCCAATATTCCCTATTATCGACCATCCGAAAAATATCATATTTATCATATTTTCGGGTCACAGAATTGATTCCTGCACTTTTAAAGCGAAAATTACAATTTTCTTGCATTATCGCCCAATGTTCCCTATTATCGCCCATCGAAAAAATATCATATTTATCATATTTTCGGGACATAGATTTGATCCCTGCACTTTTAAAGCGAAAATTACAACTTTCTTACATTATCGCCCAATATTCCCGATTATCGCCCACACGAAAAATATCATATTTATCATATTTTCTGGTCATAGAATTGATTACTGCACTTTTAAAGCGAAAATTACAACTTTCTTACATTATCGCCCAATGTTCCCTATTATCGCCAAACCCGAAAAATATTATATTTATCATATTTTCGGGTCTTAGAATTGTTTCCTGCACTTTTAAAGCGAAAATTACAACTTTCTAGCTTTATCGCCCAATGTTCGCTATTATCGCCCACACGAAAAATATCATATTTATCATATTTTCCGGTCATAGAATTGATTATTGCACTTTTAAAGCGAAAATTACAACTTTCTTACATTATCGCCCAATGTTTCCTATTATCGCCCACCCGAAAAATATTATATTTATTATATTTTCGGGTACTAGAATTGTATCCTGCACTTTTAAAGCGAAAATTACAACTTTCTTGCAGTATCGCCCAATATTCCCTATTATCCCCCATCCGAAAAATATCATATTTATCATATCTTCGGGTCATAAAATTGATTCCTGCACTTTTAAAGCGTAAATTACAACTTTCTTACATTATCGGCCAATGTTCCCTATTATCGCCCAACCGAAAAATATTATATTTATCATATTTTCGGGTCCTAGAATTGTTTACTGCACTTTTAAAGCGAAAATTACAACTTTCTTGCAGTATCGCCCAATATTCCCTATTATCGCCCATCCGAAAAATATCATATTTATCAAATTTTCGGGTCACAGAATTGATTCCTGCACTTTTAAAGCGAAAATTAAAACTTTCTTGCATTATTGCCCAATGTTCCCTATTATCGCCCATCCAAAAAATATCATATTTATCATATTTTCGGGTCCTAGAATTGTATCCTGCACTTTTAAAGCGAAAATTACAACTTTCTTGCAGTATCGCCCAATATTCCCTATTATCCCCCATCCGAAAAATATCATATTTATCATATCTTCGGGTCATAAAATTGATTCCTGCACTTTTAAAGCGTAAATTACAACTTTCTTACATTATCGGCCAATGTTCCCTATTATCGCCCAACCGAAAAATATTATATTTATCATATTTTCGGGTCCTAGAATTGTTTACTGCACTTTTAAAGCGAAAATTACAACTTTCTTGCAGTATCGCCCAATATTCCCTATTATCGCCCATCCGAAAAATATCATATTTATCAAATTTTCGGGTCACAGAATTGATTCCTGCACTTTTAAAGCGAAAATTAAAACTTTCTTGCATTATTGCCCAATGTTCCCTATTATCGCCCATCCAAAAAATATCATATTTATCATATTTTCGGGTCCTAGAATTGTATCCTGCACTTTTAAAGCGAAAATTACAACTTTCTTGCAGTATCGCCCAATATTCCCTATTATCCCCCATCCGAAAAATATCATATTTATCATATCTTCGGGTCATAAAATTGATTCCTGCACTTTTAAAGCGAAAATTACAACTTTCTTACATTATCGCCCAATGTTCCCTATTATCGCCCAACCAAAAAATATTATATTTATCATATTTTCGGGACCTAGAATTGTTTCCTGCACTTTTAAAGCGAAAATTACAACTTTCTTGCAGTATCGCCCAATATTCCCTATTATCGCCTATCCGAAAAATATCATATTTATCATATTTTCGGGTCACAGAATTGATTCCTGCACTTTTAAAGCGAAAATTAAAACTTTCTTACATTATCGCCCAATATTCCCTATTATCGCCCACCCGAAAAATATCACATTTATCATATTTTCGGGTCATAGAATTGATCCCTGCACTTTTATAGGGAAAATTACAACTTTCTTGCATTATCGCCCAATATTCCCTATTATCGCCCATCCGAAAAATATCATATTTATAATATTTTTGGGTCATAGAATTGATTCCTGCACTTTTAAAGCGAAAATTACAACTTTCTTACATTATCGCCAATGTTCCCTATTATCGCCCAACCGAAAAATATCACATTTATCATATTTTCGGGTCACAGAATTGATTCCTGCACTTTTAAAGCGAAAATTACAACTTTCTTGCTTTATCGCCCAATGTTCCCTATTATCGCCCACTTGAAAATATCATAGAAATGACCCACTGACAACAAAATTACTGAAAAGTCCAACCAGAAGTACTTGCATGTAACATATTGTGCCCCTCTGCAAATTGAAACTTTGCTTTTTTAAGAAGAAAAATGGAAATTTCCAATTTTTTAAAAGCTGCAAACTTCGAAGCTCAGTAGATTAAAAAATAAGGCGAAATTCAAAAATCGAAAAAAGTACTTTTTTCACCCCTTAGTTCTAGTTTCTTCATAACAAATTTCGGAATCTTCCGATGAAAAATGAGGGACTAGATAGATTTTTTCGCATTTTGCCCAAATTGGCAATAAAATCGCCAAAAATGGTTTAAACCAAAAAATAGAAAAAATTCCTAATGCAGTAGAAGGTTAAAAACTCGCGTTTAAAATTTGGTACGAATCGGATAAAAAATAAAAAAGATATTCCACTTTAACTACTTTGTTAAGAAAAAAAATTGGAAATTTGCCAATTTTTAGAAGTTGCAAACTTTGAAGCTCAGTAGATTCAAAAATAAGGCGAAATTCAAAAATCGAAAAAAGTACTTTTTTCACCCCTTAGTTCTAGTTTCTTCATGAAAAATTTCGGAATCTTCCGATGAAAAATGAGGGACTAGATAGGTTTTTTCGTATTTTGCCCAAATTGGCAATAAAATCGCCAAAAATGGTTTAAACCAAAAAATAAAAAAATTTCCTAATGCAGTAGAAGGTTAAAAACTCGTTTTAAAAATTTGGTACGAATCGGATAAAAAATAAAAAAGATATTCCACTTTAACTACTTTGTTAAGAAAAAAAATTGGAAATTTGCCAATTTTTAGAAGTTGCAAACTTTGAAGCTCAGTAGATTCAAAAATAAGGCGAAATTCAAAAATCGAAAAAAGTACTTTTTTTACCCCTTAGTCCTAGTTTCTTCATAAAAAATTTCGGAATCTTCCGATGAAAAATGAGGGACTAGATAGGTTTTTTCGTATTTTGCCCAAATTGGCAATAAAATCGCCAAAAATGGTTTAAACCAAAAAATAAAAAAATTTCCTAATGCAGTAAAGGGTTAGGAACTCGTGTTTAAAATTTGGTAAGAATCGGATAAAAAATAAAAAAGTTATTCCACTTTTAACGGTCGCGGGACGGACAGACGGACGGACGGACGGACGGACGGACGGACAGACGGACGGACGGACGACACTTGCCCCCATCTGTATAGCCCTGTTGGCTGAAAAGCCAACTGGGCTAAAAAGGACGAATTTTGCTCGCACAAATTCATATAACTCTTGCAAGCCAAAGGCTTGTCAAGTGTTAATGAAGACGCGTTTTGACAGAGGAGATTACGAAACGTTTAATCCTCGAAACCGAGCTTTTAGCCGAACAGCACAAGCATTTTACAATGATCGCAGCCAAAATCAGAACTAAAATCACTTTTTTCCACAAAATCCTGATGTTTGCTGCAAGAAGAAACAGTTATGTCAATTACTAAAATAAGGGATTTGAATTAAATAAAGAATATGAAGCTTTGGTAACTACTCAAAAGGTTTCCGGATTATTTAATTAAAATATTACATAAATATATAAATGTTACAGCGAATCTGTAAAACCAGCGAATCTATAGATTCGCTGAAAATTTCAGCGAATCTGTAGATTCGCTGACTCACTTAGCGAATCTGTAGATTCGCTGAAAATTTTCAGCGAATCTACAGATTCGCTGGTTTTTTTCCTAAAAATTATACAGATTCGCTGAAATTGCCTGATCGGCCATCTTTACCGACATGATCACTTGTTTTTGTTAATATTTTAAATTTAATTGCTTTTGTGTGATTACGTTACTCCAGATGTATTTGACACACTTTTTCTTGGTTTGTGTGAAGGGACTTAATTAAAATCGGGCTTCACTTTCTTTTTCCATTGCTATTAACTCATTTCATGTAGCTGAGGTTTTTTGGTCATTTGATGAAAATGCAGCGATTTATATGCTTTCACACCGGAATAAAGTTTCTATTCGTTGAAATCCTTGTCCTATCAGTTTCTGTTAAATTAAACTATTAGTGTGCTGAGCATCGAAAATTAACACTGATTAGATAAGCGTACCGTAAATCAATTACAATTTATATCACCCGGAGATGAAGATCTGGCTAATAGCAATTTGAATGATACTCAGAAGGGAAGTAATGGTTGCAATTTATTTAGAAACAATAGTATTAAGATTTGTTGTGATCATTTTTATGAAAGACTATAACACAAAGAGAGAAACTTAATTTAAGCCTTTGTGAATATTGATAGCAAATATTTTCGAACCCTTTCCAATACTTCATTTGAGACTAGAAATTCGCATTTCAACAATGCATTTTAAAGCTAGTTAAATATAAATATGTGTAATTTTAAAAGTTCCGATTGCAATATATCACATCCCCCCCCCCAAAAAAAAAAAACAAGAAAAAGGTGCGTAAAACACCACTATAGTAAAGAAGTCACACAAAAGCAATTAAATTTCAAATATCACCCAACACAAGTAATCCTGTCGGTGAAGATGACTGGTCAGACAATTTCAGCGAATCTGTATAATTTTAAAGGTGAAAAACCAGCGATTCTGTAGATTCGCTGAAAATTTTCCGCGAATCTACAGATTCGCTAAGTGAGTCAGCGAATCTACAGATTCGCTGAAATTTTCAGCGAATCTATAGATTCGCTGGTTTTACAGATTCGCTGTAACATAAATACCAAATGCACAATCACACAAACTTTAACTAGTTGCATATCATGATACAAGTTTTTTTCCTCGTTTAACTTCTTACTGAATTAAAAATTATAAAAAAACGGTAATGGTTTTATGTTACGAAGTCAAAATTGGTGACACTCAGTATTTTTTTGATGTCTTGTCACAGGAAAAAAACGGCAAGTTTTCTTTACTTACAAGATAAACGGATTCTTAATGACACAGAGAGATTATAAAGGTTAAACGAAAAGCTTGCCTGATGTTTTCGCCATTTTCAACCATGTGGAAACAAATCTATAAAACTTCATAAGATAAAATTCAACTTTACCAAGCTGCTGAACAAGACTTCCGAACGGAAAGAAGTCAAACTACAAAAAAAGCTATTTCTCTTAATAACAACAGTATACCTTCAAAATCACACATGTACATATATTACATTTGGCATTACTCCCATTTTAAATAATTCTAACTACAGTTATTTGTACAAAATTCTCCATAAACTTGTTTACATCCGCCCTAGCTGCTTGCTTTACAAACAGCTCTATCGTCGCTACCGATTTTCGAATCAATCTCAGAATTGAGGCTAGTTTCATCACAGCGGTCTACATTACTACTGGCCTCTTGCTTCAATGCAGAAATTTCGGCTTCTGAAGCCGGTAAATCAGAACCCGGCAGGACACCAGCTGTGGTGGGTGCAGAGCAAGAAGTCGCATCGACGACGGCGGCGTTTGAACTATCAGGACCAAATTCGCTTTTGTTGCTATCCGAGGTTCCATTCACGATCGTTGCTAAGGCACTATCGCTTGCATCGCCCTGCTTCGAAAGCGTTTCTCGAACTGTTTCCGCAGCTGTACGACTCGAGATATCACCTTGGTTTTCGCACGTGTCACTTCCACACGGCTTTTCCACTTCACCACCACATGACTTGTCACTTGGACTAACACACGATCTGTCACTTTGACTGTCATCTGAGATGCCACTTTGATTACCACACGAACTGCTACCTTGCTCACGTTCGTTTATTTCCGGGTCTTCTAACTCCGAAGCCTGCAAGTCAGTCCCATCAGCCTTCGGTTCGTTCATTTGTTCATGTTCTTCACTTGTTCTGTTTTCTTGAAAACGAACACTTTTGGGTGATTTCGCTGGATTTGAATCACTCGTTGCACTCTCTTCCAAACTCGCGCTTAACTCATCATCGGTGGGTTTTTTCTGTGAATCCTCAAAACTAACATCACTAGCCCAGTTCAACACATGTTCTACTCCCTCGGGAGTCTTAAGCGGAGTGAGCGGGGTAACCGCGGGGGTGGATGTTTCATTGGGTCCCTCATCTTGGGGTGCACTTTCTAGATTGCCCGTGCTGACGTTGAGATGTAAGGTATGCTCTTGAATAAAGCGTTCTAATGACTCGGCACTGCTGTTGTGGATATCAGCCTCATCACCTTCCTCCTGATGCTCATCCACAAGGTCATCCGTGTCTTCGGGTTTTATGTACGGCTCGGCGTCGCTATTGAGTTCCTGCGGCAGTTCAGCTGGGGCTTGGTCGTGAAGCTGCAGGCCATCATCCCAGTAATCATCCTCGGCATACTCGTCCTCCATCTCTCCCTCGTTATCATAGCCTTCCACGTCTTCTTCTAACTCGGCGTCGTCGCCCTCCACTGTCTCCCAGGACTCCTCCGTACCGGTGGTCTCCCATGAGTCGCCGCTCTGTCCCGATAACTTGTTTGGCGAGTACTTATCGCCCCGTCGCCCGGGCACCGATGGGGAAGGCGGTAGTTCCGCGACGCCATCCCTTTCCGCCCTCTCCGAAGTGGTGACAATGATAGCTCTGCCCAGGATTTCGGCATCTATGGGTGAGTGTGGACCGGCGGACCCACCTCGGCCCCTCCTGCCCCGACCAGCCCGGGCCGCCTCCCGTTCCGCCTGCTCCGCTTCCCACTCCGCCCAACCCTTTTTTGGGCGTCCTGGTTTACCCCTTTCGCTACCCCTGGCAGCTCCTCTAAATCCCCTTCCCCTATCTCCCCCTCTACCTCTGTACCCACCGCGCTCACCGAAATCTCGATATTCTCTAAAGTCTCGATTATATTCTCTGTTATCCCGAAAGTCTTGAGTGTCTATAAAATTCCTTTCGCTTTTGTTGGCGTCTCTGAAATCACTATAAAACCTCTTATCTCTAAAATCCCTATCACCGCCCACGTTTCTATTATTATAATCCCGTTCCCCCCTAGAGTCAGCATATTGGCGTTCCTCTCTGAAATCTGATCCCCTGCCCCTAAAGCCACCTCTTCCGCCTTGGGCTCCCCTATCACCCCTTCCTCTCCCCCTAAAACCTCCCCTCCCCCTTCCCCGCCCATCTAGGCCAGAGCCAGTCAGGTCGTTGACCACTTCGATGACGAGCGAATCGTTTTGTTGATTGACATGTCGACTGTCACGCATATCGACCTGTTGTTGTGGCAGCGGCTCGTCGTCATGGTGAGCAGGCAGGCGACCGCTTGTGCGATTTGTACCAGCTGTTCTTGGACCTGAATTTTAGCAATTATTTTTTCTTCAAAATACATGTGCCTAAAATAAGGTAATTTACGAAGCTTGCTTCACAACTCTCCGTTTATCTGTAAAATGTGCTCCAAAAACATTGGGAAAAAAACAATTAACTTTTATTTTAGCTTTTTTAACAACGATCTAACCACGAAAATAACATTCTGAGACAAAGATAGTAGAATTTCTTCTGCCGTCGAATAACAGGAAGTGGTTCGTTACGCAAATCTTTGAAAACTCGAGGCAAAGGCTTCCGCAGTAGCCACATCAAACTTATTAACATGGCAACAAATTTAAATCATTTAAAGTAAGTCTTACCGTTAATAACAGGAACTTTTAGTAAATGATCCAAATGCACACGTTGCTAATACTTTCAAAAATCAACTAATGTTGACTAATGTATAATGACATGTCAACCAAAAACACCCTATTATTTAAAATAAGAATTCTGAAGTAAATAAGAAACCAGATATTTTTGGGAGGCTATACCGGTATAGACTACCGATAAATCAAATGCCACAGAAATTGATTTTTTTTCATTATTTCATCATTTTAAGTTAAAAACTTTGTAAAAAAACTTGTTTTCTTACCTTGGAAATAGAAAAATATTGAAAACACAAATAAATTTTACAAAATGAAAAATCTCAATGGGTTATTCAACACTGAACTACCGACATTTGAAAAAAAAAAGCCAAAATAACAATTCAGTTTTCCAATACTTTTATTTTACTTTCGCCTACAGATAAGAATTTACATTGTTCAACTTATTTTCACCCTTTGGCGTAAGAAAAATGAAGCATTATTGATTTATTTGACATTCGATTTATCGGTAGTCCGTTGCGGAATAGCCTACCAAAAAATATCTGATTTCTTATTTGCTTCATTATTCTTATTTTAAATAATACGGTTTTCAAAGAATGAGGAAAATCATCCATGCAGAACGTAACCAGCTTGATATATAACTATATACGCAAACGTATAAGCATAAAAATACTCAAATAATAATAAAAAACGCAGATATATAAAAGGCGACAGCAGAGGAATTCATGGAAGTGTATAAAAACATAAAGCAGTAAAAAAGACCCACAGAGACAAAACATTCTTATGATATGGTAAAGGGTAGAAACATCCAAAGGCAGAACATGCCAAGATTAACGAGTAAGTACTACGCGACTAAATACCTACTTTCGTCGTTTCGGTCACTTGTTCTGCAGGTATTTAAGGCCAAGTAAACTGATACCCCGCCGTATCTCCCCCAACCCCGCAACATCCACACCAAGTAACCACAAACCGAACAATCAATGTGGAACAGAAACTTCCGGAGCGCGTGCAGTACAGTTGCACTGGCTCGCTACACAAGTCGGCGAAATATGAAACGCAATCAACAAAATTGTAAGCCAACAAAAATAGCTCATCCCCAAAACATTCTTTACAGGCACGTCATGCTGTAGAGGTTTTGGGTACGCAGGAATATAAAGGCCCTTCAGCCCTAAATCTTCGGCCCCAAGTCTAGGTCCACATGAAACAACAAAACTAACAAAGCACTCTGCTCAACCCGTCTGTCATATCGGCGTTTATTTCTTGGTTGACTGTTTTCGTACAATCGCTTAATTGTTTTATTTTTCTACGGTGTTTTTATGGCCGTGGTTGAATTTCTATTATAAACTAGAGCTGCCACAAAAACATCACTCTGCAGGGATATGTGCAAACTTTCATTTGATTTAATATTTAATTTCTTGTTTTTGTGAACAAAAACTGTCTTCCAAACCAAATCCATTGTTTTGTAATACCCGTTTCCCACTTTCTGTAATAAAATAATTATTTTCCTTTTCTGTAAAAACTATCATACTCCATTCGGGGAAATTCAAAGAAAACACAACATTGTTCACAAGAATGGTTGTCAAAATATTCCGGCACCTCATGGGACGGGGGAGGGGGAGTTTTTTTCGGAGGTGCTTTGAACTGGGATTCAGTTGAATCATATTTCTTAGCACAGACTTATCGATTACATATTGCAATACAAGGTTAAATGACAACTGGTGCAGGAATGCTTTACGTAATACCAGTCCGTGACGTCTTTTCTTGCGCAGTTTCCAACAAAATTCAATGGAATCTTTAGAACCTACCAAAACAACAACCCAAACAACTCTTACGGATCTCCGACGTTCAGCGGCCCCAAAACTTCGTAAATCAAATTTTCAAATGATGGCGTCATACACCTCCCTTAACAATGTAGCATGCATCAGAAGTTGACAGAGCCGTCCGATTGACCCAAAGTCGATAGAACTTTCCGTTACTGATATATCTTGAATGCAATATTATTGTTAATGTAAAACATATATACGTATTTAAAGTAATGACGTCATATGCCGCACTCGTTTCTTCTGCTCACAAAAAAAAAACAAAACTGACAGCATCTTCTTTATATATAGGATCTTTCGGACCTTCCAAGTTTTAAGTTATGACGTCCCACACCTTCGTTAATAAAGTAAGACTTACCCAAGGAATAAACAGCCCAAGTTAGAAGTCGATTCGACTTCTCATTTTCAAGATACCGTGCACAGAAAAATTTGTTCACAATAGACTGACACCTCCCCACCCCATCCCCATCCACACACACACACACAAAACGTACAAACACTATGTCTCCCCTCGGTCGGAGGAGATATAATAATCTGCATTCATCTATGACTCCTAATGAACAAAAAAAGGTTCTCTTTGGTTTTTAAACGGTGTTGATCCATGCAAAAACATGACGCCAGGTAAAAAACGGAGATTTACACCAGAGGAAATGTCATAAAAAATCGGCGTCTACACGCCGACGGTTTTCATTTCTTTCATATTCCAGATCAACTGGTATTAACGATATATTCCGTGGTGTCTGCATAGAAAATGGGCGAGCCGTGTCCTGAAGACTTCTCTCTACATTTGCAGTCAATAGATCTAATGAATGAGCATTCCTCTTTCACTTACACATATATCAGCATGACAAAATTTCCAGTATAACATATATCTACATCAAGCACAGGCGATTTGCTAAAGCAAGATTTCCAAATATAAAACGCAACTCTGGGCAAGACGGGTGACAATTGGAATGCGCTACAACCCACTACAAAATACAAAAGGTTCAAATTACTTTATGAACACAAATCGCATGCCGCATTGAAAGCACAGGAAAAGATCAGTAATGATTGATCAGGCAGGCACAAATCCCCCACGCAACTCAGTCTGAAAAACCCGACTCCGCAAGCAACCGAATTTAACGAGCAAATCCATGCGCCGTAATTGTATCGATGAAAAGCAAAAATCTATGTATAAATCTTTGCATGAGCGTGCTAAAACAGCATATGTGCCACCAGAATGTATACCATGCACGACACAAGCTAACAGAAAAAGATACGTCTTAGGAATGCGCACTGTGCAATATGCAACTAGCCAATAACAGGAAGTACTTAACCACACCATACACTGACTACCTGACTTAGCCGGCGGCGGAATGTCCGCGTTTTTTCGCTCCTCTCCAAGAGTAAAGCGCCCACTCCCAATCCGACCAGCTTAAAAGTGTAAAAACAGTCAACTGATTTACGTGGCGAACAATGCCCATCACCTACAGCTTTCTAAATGGCTACTTAAGCTTCTATTAGACAACTTTACAATATGGCTATCCTGCCTAACAGATCGAAGTGAAAAGATTTCAATAGTCACAAAAATAAAGCAATCAGTTGTGGCATTTCATTTATGTTATAAAGTGCACATGCCCTTGTACTGTGCACACAGTGACCGACTTGTAACAACATGTGCATATGACTTTTTAACAATATCTGCACACGATTTACTGCAAATTCAAAACCTGAGCCGAAATTAATTTTCTCCGAAAAAACTGTTTATGTCTGAAGCTTTTACTTTTACCCATTTCTATCAGACTAATGATTGACAGAATTTCATTTTTTTCAACCCTCTACACCAATCGCGGGTTAATTTTTCGATGAATAAATTTAAAAGTAGCGATCTGTAAGAAGATTTGCATAAAAAGAAACCCGTGATATTAGCTGAATGAAGCCGGTGCATGGATATTTACCTGGCCTCCTTCCTGGCTCCAAGCGGCGTGATGGTGGCGGTACCGGGTCCTCTCTGCAATACAAAAAAATCTGACTTTCCTATTTCGCTTCACTGTTTCTCAAGGCAGTTAAGTACCATTGACATCACAAAGCTGTCTCTTCCTCATGGGTATCTCGCGTGATTTGAGGTTTTATACATACTCAAGTTTTACCAAACCTGTGGCAGAACATTCTCCTAAGGTGCGAATAATTTTCATCACGAGCAAGCAAGAGAAAGAGAAAGTGAGAGAGAACTGAAGCAGGTCTAATACAATTTATGTAACTCAAAGGTGATTTTCGTCTCGATCAATAGAATCGAAGTACAGTAAGAAGACAGAGACAGACAGAAAGAGAGAGAGAGAGAGAGGAAAGAGAGAGACAGAGAGAGAGAGAGAGAGAGAGAGAGAGAAAGAGAGAAAGAGAGAGAGAGAGAATAGTAGAGACATTGGCTCACTGACATTTTTTTATCGGTGTCCCACTCGCGCTTCCAGGCCCCCTCTCTCTGCGCGCGATGCAGTCGCTCCGCATCGATGCGGTCGCGCTCCTGCTTCCACTGCACATAATCGCGCCTCTCTTTCCCCGTCATCGTGATCTCCAGCATCTGCCTGTTTGAATGGTCTATGGCCTGGCCCCTCTACAGAGAAACCAGACATGGATATTATCACTGCGCAGATACGCCAAAGACTGCCGGTGTGACATTAAATATTCACCCCCATGAAATGTTCACCGGGGGGTGAGAATTTCATTATGAAATCTTCACCCCCTCTATGAAATATGCACCCCCATAGAATACTGTCTGAAACAAAAAAAAAAAAAAAAAAAAACAACAAGTCTGTTGCAGAACCCCCTTCCCTGATCATCTGTAGCCACAATAATGTAGCGATTGCCTGAATCTGTCTCCGTCAGTGGCCCAACGAGATCCAGGCCAAACTGAACGAAACTGCTGTCTGGTGGAGTTATGGGATGCAGCACTGAAGGGGTTTTTCGAAGATGGTTGCTGCGTTGGCAAGGATCACATTTAGCGATATATGCTTTCACACATTCGCTAACAGAACCAGGCAAACAGTATTGAGATGCAATCTTTTCAACAGTTTTATTTATGCCAAGATGACTTCCAGCAGAATCGGAGTGGCACGCCTTCAGAATCTGGTTGACTTCTGTCCTCAAAATCACCCGCAGTGGTTCAAATTTTTTGTGGTTGTATAGCAATGTCCATTGAGAATGCTGTATTTGGAGAATTTAGCCCGGAAATTTCGTTTTGCTGTTTTGACATCTTTGCTGGATGAAACGCTTTCCGGCCAGGCTTTTTGGCTTTCACATGAAACCAAGAAGTTGGCAATTTCTGTGATTTCTTCTCTTCCATTTTGATACTGCTGGTTCTTTGCAAATTAGCTTCTTTTATATTCATTTTTCCATTCCAGTTCGAGGCTATGTCTACACCGGAGAAATTGGCTCAGCAAATAGAATTTTGAATCAGATCCTCCGGAAATGCAGAAACCAACGAAAACGGTGTAAAATGCAATTAGTCGACTCCTCTTCTCCGTGATTATTGGTTGAGTCATTTTCTAATACCAGCTACTCAATTCGTATAATTGCATTTAATGTTCAATTGCAATTCCCCTGTTGATTGCAGTTATAGTCATAAGTAGCTTCCTGTTATCGTTGCAATTTAATACTTACTGATTGCTGATTGCAATCTTAGTTACAACAAATATTTGGTTACAAGTACTTCCTGTTATCATTGCGATTTAATACTTACTGGTGTAATTCACCTTCCCTATGAAGTATGCAAAATGCCATCCTAGCTCTATTGTTCTATAAGTTCAATGGATCTCTGTCGCCAATTGTTAGACGTGGCCGATTTCGTGTTTATCTGAACAAATTACTATTTACCATTTTAATTTTTAATCTGAAAATATATTTTTTACAAGATTTCAACTATTTTCTACATTTACTTTTATAAAGTGGGTGACGATTTAATGTGTAAAATTCACCGGGGGTGTGTATTTCATGCTATGAAATATTCACCCCCGGGAGTGAACATTTCATAAGGGGGGGGGGGGTGGATATTTCATAATGTAATATCCACCCCCCGGTGAGTTTTACATATGTAATATGCACCGGGGGGTGAGTTTTTTGGGGGGTGAAGATTTCATGCCACAGCGGCTTATGGTAATGGTACCTTACTTGGACGCCAAAATAACCAAAGTTTTTCTCTTTCCTCTGCCTTTATCCATCCGAAAAATACCAAATTTCACTTTGAATCGTTAGAAACAGGACTCGTATTTTAGAATCACAGGACTGACCGCTAGCTTGATAAAATTTGCAAAAAAAAAAAAAAAAAAAAAAAAAAAAAAAAAACTTGAAGTCGGGATCGGCATACTTCTCGGGTTTAAGGGCTTTTTTTCCCTTCAAGAATTACTGTTTGCGTGTTAATTTGTCGAGGACCCTCACGTACCTGCTTCTCCTGGTGCATGACAGATTTAACATTAGCAAAGTCAGTGCCGCCGAAGTTAGCGCGATTTCTCGCCGACTTATTCCTAACATTATCTGGCAGCGGTCCCTGGCGACTCTCGTCATACAGGAAACTTGATGACGTCACATCTGGGGGCATCTGGCGAAAATGAACAAAAGTTCATTTATTTTAGGATCCTACCAACCTACCGAATAAACACGCCATCTTGCGGCATCTTGATGGCATGGTGAGACAGGTAATCCTCCCAACGCATTCATTTTGCTAAAACAATTGCAGTAGACGTCGATACCCTACCACTACGGTCCGGACTCGAACCCGGGATCTTGAAATTCCCTTAACAACGTTCAAGACAGCAGAGAGAACTTGCATAGAGGAAAACCATTAGAGTAGTCTCTCCCTTATTTCGTACCACCCCGGACAGAGGAATGTGGTACCAATTATCCGGGTGAAAACTGCTATACTGAACAGCCACCAAATTTTAGATTCGAATTAATCGTGAAAACGAATTAACGAGTTGTTACTGTATATGGACAGTGTGTTGAAACGACTTAATCCTTCCATTTTTTCTTTGTCAATGAACATGACAGTCGGTCCATCAACAACAGCATAACAAATTAGAATTAACGTGACTAAATAATACCTCAAACCCCTGACTGAGCGGTCGCTTTGGTTTTTCCGAACGCTCGTCTCTTTTCTCCTGAAAATCCAATTAACTTGAAAACACTTTTACAGAGACAACAGTAGCACTTTACATTAAACGATGTTAGATTTGATGAAATATGTGGCAACAAATTCTTTAGTGATAATATCAAACTAACATTAATTACAAATGTGAAAGGCTACTGAACCCACTGCGTAACCAACCCCCAACCCGCATTTCTCTTCCGTGCACATATGTCAAGCAGACATCCCTTGTTTAAAACTGACAAACATAAAAATGCACACTGCTATACAGGCATCCCCTGTCACAACGACAATCCGAGGACCAATCAAATCGCACGGTTCTGTACTGACAACAACCTGGCCTTATATCTAAGGTATCGTCACAGGGGATTTTGATTATCACAGACACACGTTAAGGGTATCTTTCCGCGGTTATGTCGTTGTGCCAGATGTCGCTCTAACGGGGGGTTACTGTATCCGGTCAACAGATTATGACGCATTATTACACTACATTTGTTACAGCAGAGCGTTAGATGTTATAAGCTGTTACTCACTTCAAAACATTGCGATTTTGGTCTTGGTTTGCGGTTGTTTGATTTCCTTTCCCTTTCCTTAAGTTAGACAGAAAAATGAGCAGGTGAATTATGTACAGTAATGAGAAGCAGGAGACGCAGACCTTGGATAGCTTCAAAGCTTAATTCTGTTTCATGGCCATTGAAACTCATCACAAACAAGTTATGAGACAAAATGTGGGCTGTTTTCACCCGTCCGGTAAGACAGAGTTAACGAGGTCTCACTAAATACGTAATAAATGAACGAATAAAATCACGAAAAAAAAAACCTTCGAGAAACGAACAAGAAACTGAACAGTTAAACGAATCATCCAAATAAAATTCACTTGCATTACATAAATCTTCATCAGTCAGCCAACTCCCACCCTAAAACATTTAAGCGAAAACGCCAAATTTGATATTAAAAGGAGTAACATTTTTTCACCTAGCAAAGAAGCTAAACAAGACCAAATGATTTTTTTTTCAACTTGACAAAGTCGAGCGAAGATCTCTACCCTGCAAATTCAGCTATTGTGTTAGGAAATAGAAAAACACCACAAAGCAATTAGCTTTTTCGTAAAACACAAACTCAATTTAAAATTAGATACACGCAAAAATCAAGATTAAAGAGTAAGTCGAAATCAACTGTTGAAACAACATATACCTCACAAATATTCCAAGATCATAAGTTCTTTTTCAAAACAGTCTATTTTCTTCCCCCTCGAAAACAAACGCTATGCTAGTGCTGTGCTCATATATGTGCTGTTTACACATTCAAAAAATATACACTGAAAAATGATTCGACACCTGTGATTTGGCTGCGTCATTTTTCATGTTCGCAAGGCGACGCCCTCTTCCGGTCGCGAAGGCACTCTTCTTCTCCACCTCCGGCGCCACAGCAACACGAACTCCCTGCAAATGAGCAGCCGAGACAAAAATGATGAACCAATGATCAGGCTCAGAATGAAGAAGAGGAATGCCTTTTTAAGGACATGCATTGCCGGTTATAATTATACAGTTGTTGGGTGCATAATAATTTAATAATTTAACACAAAGACAAGGGTCTTGTGGGTATGTATTGCACCTTATTCCCCGAGAAAACCCCACAATGACCCATATGCTTTTTGCGCCCTCTAAATGCACACATTTTAAGCAACCAAAAAAAAAAAAACAAAATAAAAATAAACTTGATTGGCTTTGCACGAGAAGTATTAGAGAACTATTAGAAAAAGAATTATAACGCGTACATATAGATGTAATTAAAATGAACTAAAGAAAAACGAGTCATCAACTTATTAAACAGGAAAAAGTATTAGAATGCAACTGAAAGCATTACTCTGCACAGAACTAAAAGGCGCCGTGGCTACTGGGAGGATTGCTTTTGTTACTGACTCGAAACAGCGTGTAACCGGAAACGGAACCAAATAGGATTACCCTCATCTTGGCTGGGGATGGTTCCTGCTGGTCTCCACCTCCCCTCATCCTGGGTGGAGACTTCTGCGCGTCTTCCTCACCCTCCGGCAGGGGTGGCGGTTTGAGCGACACAGCGATACCTTGTTCCTCAGCCGCCTTCTTATCGGCCAAGATTAGCTGCGGGACAGATTACTCCAGCCATTAGTAACTACAGAAGCACCAAACGAATCACAACACGCGATTTAATTATTGCACGGCGTTTCAAAAGTTTCTATTAGCAAATCTGATCACAGCTAACATCTTCCTCGTTAGTTTTTAAACATAAGGCAAGTTACCACACAGCACGACAAATACATGGAGACTAGTAATGATAAAAATAAAAGTTACGCAAAATCTAACCAAAGAATTCATATCAGTTTTGGATCCAAAGGAATAAGAAATGAATCAAATAACAGATTCAACTCATTTAGGGCACTTCGCCCTTTATCGTAAAACAATTGAGCTGGAGTTCAGGTTTGGAAGTACATAATCGTTTTCAATCATTTTAAAAACAAAACGCAAGTCTACATTTACTTAGGTCTCAGTAATAAGAGTAGAAAAGAGCTGGGGAGGGGGGAGGGGAGGGGGAGGCCGGAGGCGGTGAGGGGGGGGGGGGTTGGTTCCCATCTCCTAGCACAGCAGAAAAAAACCCGAGTGTACTGGATACGTTCTGACCACGTGCACCTGTGATCACTCAAAACAAATGAAAGCTTCTGTAGTCTTAACAATCAGCATTATATGACGTTAGTCTCTATTCAATAACAAGAGGTGATTTCCTAATACAGGAGGGAAACTGGACACAAATTTTGTTCAACTGTTACAGGTTGTAAACCAATTAGGTGCTACCTAAAGACGGTTGAACTGAACAACAAATAAATTGCGCCAAATCCATGTAAAAGTAAATTGTAGCAACGTAATTTTCAAGGCAAAAACAAGAAAATGTTGAGGCACTTTTCTTCCCGGTTTAAATAAATTTGAGTCACGTGACGCCATTCACGCCAGATGCACGCAAATTAGTCTGTGCAAGAACCCTCCATACAGATATTACGTCATAAAATACACCATCTTCTACTTTGGCACTATAACAGTTGATTATGCGCTAACGGGCTCCTCAGTAATGAGCCAATTCAGAAGCTCCGTACCTCATGCCGTTTCTGCAGCTGTTGGTTTTTGCGGCGGATTTCTTCCATCTTTCGATTCAACATCGCTTCTTTCTCATCTTTTGTAAGCTGATCCATAAAGAGATCATCTGGATCAGCACTTTCCTGCAACAGATAACCACACAATGATTCTCCGAAAGCAGACACAAACATATGGGTGTGTATGCTAGCGATGACTGAGTTTAACGTCAAATCCATATATTAGAGTTCATATAGAGAAGTTCTTTAATCAAAGATGTCGGGGAAAATGTGGGTTTTAATGAACCTGAATGAACCTCATATTTCCTAGATTTGTTTTCAATTTTTTAGGTAAACTGTATTACTTTCGGCAAACATACAGCAACACACATACAAACGTCTCTTGTCTTTTTTTTCAAGAAGACTAACTAAATTGATCCAGAATTACATCCCACCTTTTGTTTCTTTTTAGAAGACATTCCTCTTGTATCTAAAACAGCAAAAAAACGCAGACTCATCCAAAATACCGATCCAAGTACATGCGAAAATGGCAATTAACACTCTATTATTTGAAATAAGAATATATCACACAAACAGAAATGCACAAACTGTTTGCTATTTGCGAAACAAGGCAAAGTTAGCCTGTGTTAATACAAATGGATTCAATAAGAGGAAAGTGTTATATGATACTCAGTGATGTGGAACACTTTCGTAAATATTCTTGCCGCACGTAAAACCATTTGTTTCACAGATATTTCAATAAAAATGAAAGCTAAATCAGATTTAACACAAAACAGAACACACAAAAGCACGGTACTGACCCAGACAAGTATTGTACAGAAGTTGGAATTCTGAAAATAAGCGTTTTTTTTTAGATATAGTGCTCTTTCAAAAGGGTGTAATACAGTGCCCAACAAGAGTGTGAAATATTTTTTCCGAGGCTCCTCCGCAACCAGAGAATTTTTTTTAAATATTTGTTCACTGATTCTGAAAATGCAGAGAGACTCTTCATTCTGAGATGTGACTTGTGATACTGCATTGTAGAATGCATTGTCTGGTGACATTTAAACACTGGTGGTGAAAGGGGGTTGGAGGGGGGGGGGTCGTTGTTCAGTTGTCGAGAGCAGAATCGAAAACCCCAATTTGGTGGGGCTACGGGCAGACACTGGGGGTTAAAAAGAAAGAAACTTCCAGAGCTAAAGTAACATAGCATCATATGACTGATGGCCATCCATTCCAAGCGGCGTATGTCTAAATCCAGTTATATTTAAGTTATTAGAACCGGTAACATATTATTAGGAAATGATATACGAAAGTTAAGCTACAGAAACATAACATATGGGTACATAAAAATAATAGGTTTACATTCAATAACAAAGCTGGCAAAACTATAAATAATGTACAATAAACCTACAAAATCCAAAAATTCTTTTAAAAAAGCAAGAAACACTTACAAATCACTTTCAAATTACGGAATGGCAACATTGGTACTATCATTTGGCGCCCCCAGCTTAGAGTAAGAGGGGTAGCTTTTTATTTTCAGGTAGTAAATTGGCTCAACTTGCCCCAGTCATGGGTTAAGTGGGGGACATACAAACTGACCAACGGCCAATTGATCAACACCTTTATAGAAAACGGTACAACTGACCAGTTTTTACAAAAAAATATTTTCTGTTAACTGCCATATCACAAGCACGTGATATTATATATCACAACTGATAACTGTACCACAGCACCACCGAAATGTATTGCGGTTTTGAAATTTGCTTCACTGACATGTGCCCATCTAGACACAGTTTTTGACCACCCCTTTGGGTCGTCAAGATTTCCACTGTTGTAATGCTCTTGTAATTGCAATTCAAACTAGATGCTCGAGAAGCATGAATCCGCCGGGTTCGCGAAAATTGTATACCTGATTATGATGTTCCTGTGAACAACTGTTCCAAAGAACACCATACAGCCTTGTGGTCAGTGAAGTAGAGGTTTGTAGAGCCAGTGGTACATGGTTGATTTGGTGTGAAGATAATATCGATAGATCGACCAGATGGCATTGTTGCTTCAAACGAGGTTGGCAGAAGATGAAATGAATTCATAAGATCTAGTAATGGCCATGGGTAAAATCTTAAATCAATCCACCCACTAATGCGGGCTGTAGGCGCGTGAGACTGATGTGTGTTATGCAAAGTCCTTATTCAGTTTCTGCAATTTTTTAAAGTTTTGCCATTTTGGCAATTTTGCTCGGATCCGGTCGAATCCTGGTCACTGCACTGCGGGATGCTTAGGAGCAGCCATGGGTAAAATCTTAAATCAATCCAACCTCTAATGCGGGCTGTAGGCGCGTGAGACCGATATGTGTAAAGCTCATTCCTAATTCAGTTTCTTCAAATTTTAAAGTTTTTTCATTTTGACAATTTTGCTCGGATCCGGTCGAATCCTGGTCACTGCACTGCGGGATGCTTAGGAGCAGCCATGGGTAAAATCTTAAATCAATCCACCCACTAATGCGGCCTGTAGGCGCGTGAGACCGATATGTGTAAAGCTCATTCCTTATTCAGTTTCTACAATTTTTTAAAGTTCTTTCATTTTGACAATTTTAGTCGGATCCGGTCGAATCCTGGTCACTGCACTGCGGGATGCTTAGGAGCAGCCATGGGTAAAATCTTAAATCAATCCACCCACTAATGCGGGCTGTAGGCGCGTGAGACTGATGTGTGTTATGCAAAGTCCTTATTCAGTTTCTGCAATTTTTTAAAGTTTTGCCATTTTGGCAATTTTGCTCGGATCCGGTCGAATCCTGGTCACTGCACTGAGGGATGCTTAGGAGCAGCCATGGGTAAAATCTTAAATCAATCCACTCACTAATGCGGCCTGTAGCCGCGTGAGACCGATATGTGTAAAGCTCATTCCTTATTCAGTTTCTGCAATTTTTTAAAGTTTTTTCATTTTGACAATTTTAGTCGGATCCGGTCGAATCCTGGTCACTGCACTGCGGGATGCTTAGGAGCAGCCATGGGTAAAATCTTAAATCAATCCACCCACTAATGCGGGCTGTAGGCGCGTGAGACTGATGTGTGTTATGCAAAGTCCTTATTCAGTTTCTGCAATTTTTTAAAGTTTTGCCATTTTGGCAATTTTGCTCGGATCCGGTCGAATCCTGGTCACTGCACTGCGGGATGCTTAGGAGCAGCCATGGGTAAAATCTTAAATCAATCCACTCACTAATGCGGCCTGTAGGCGCGTGAGACTGAAATTGCACAGACGGACAGACGGACGGACAGAATGAAAACTATATCCGTCCGGTTCCCGGCGGATAATGACACAGTTCAAATAGCAGTCAAAACTGGTTTGATTTGCTGAAAAAGGACTGCTATTCGTAGCAGAAATCCTCTACCTGAGACGACTTTCAGAGATGACACTTTGTCAGACATTTTGTCGAGAGACATTTTGTCGAGAGACACTTTGTCGAGAGACACTTTGTCGAGAGACATTTTGTCGAAAGTGATATTCGAGACATTTTGTCGAAAGTTACTTTTTTTAAATACCGCTCGGACAAAAACAATATACAAGTTGCAACGGACGGAGCGACGGACGGGTCCTTGCACATCTACACTATATATACTTTCTTCCTGTAAGGTTTGGTTAAGATCCGATTAATACTTTTTGAGATATCGCCCGGACAAAAAAAGTTTACGGACATACTGATAGCAATAGCCTTGAGCCAATATTGGCTGAGGGCTAAAATTCGGCTATAAAGAAATTATAAATTTCGACAAAATGTATCGAGTATCACTTTCGACAAAATCTCCCTCGACAAAGTGTCTCTCGACAAAATGTGGATTCCCATGGCCCCACCATGTGTGGGTTTTTATTGTACTGCACATTTCGGAGATACAAGCGGGACACTGGAAATTCGGGTACGCCACACACAAGGTGACAGGGAAGCTATTACGGGATTATTTTTGCCACGCAATTGCTGACACTCTATGACACAGAAGGGATTCTAGGACTAGCTTTGTAATGTGAGAAAATACTCCTTTGCTTTCGTTTTGTCTGATGTAACTCAGGAAAGGAAGTCTTTTGGGCTCTAAAAATCGTGGCTCTTCTGGGTAAAAAAATCGTAGGCCTTCTGGGTAGAGAAAGCGTAGGCCTTCTGGGCCGTAGGCTAAGTGGGTTGTAATCGCTTATTTAATGAGCGATCAGTGGCAAAACGGGGGTTCTTCTGCCTTTTTAACTCCGAGTTGTGTTCGCAGCGATCCGTATGTGAACTTCAATGTCCTGAATTGTCTCTCGAGTCCTGTACTGTTTGCTATCGCAGAAACTAACTTAAGTGCGATTCCAGTTCAAGATTCGCTGAAACACAAGCGTTTGCCGTAACACTAATACTTTGTTTGCAAGCACACGTGCTAGAGACATGCTTGACCAATACCGGAGTAGCTGCAGCTACTGGTGTGACAGTATATCTTGCCCCCTGTACAGCTCCCCCCCCCCCCCTGGGGGAAGCTAGAAAAGGCAATCTCTCCCCCACCCCCTTGGTAATTCCCCCCCCCCCCTATTGGTATCACTTTCTAAAAGGAAGATTTCGTTGAACATACAAGAAAGTGTTTCTTGGTTAATGTGGATGTTATTTATGATAACCTTAGCGTTCACGAGTATCCACCTGGGCTCTCTAAAATGCTAAAAGAGATGCTAAGAGAAAAATATAGAATTTTCTTATCAAGGATGCCTTTTTTTTATTTTGTTTGAATTATGTTGAATTTAGTCAATAAAGTAGTTTAAGTTAGTTTTATACAGTTTAATTGAGTCCATTTATTCTCATGAACAAATATTATCAAATATATTTACACGCCAAAAAGTTCGAGGGGGTGGGGGGCTAAATATATCGGAGAGGGGGGGGGGAAGCTGTACACGGAGGTAAGATAGCCTGTTACACCGGCACTTGCACTGGCCCTCTCGTAACCTGCTACTCACTGCTAATTCCCCCCTCCGAAGCTCACCTGCACTAAAAAGCGTGCGATATGAAATGCTTTGTTTAAACAAAAGGGGTTGCAAACGATTGCTGAGTGCCATTACTACACACAAAAGGGCTAGGACGCAAAAGAGCGGAACAGACACTAGGGAAAAGGTATCAAAAGAGCGGCAAAAAGGTAATCAAAAGAGCGGATTATGTAATCGGTTAAAATGGGTCCTTTTTGATACACCGGGAAAAATGGTTAACACAGTTTGCCTCGTGGGCAGAGCCGTCAAGTGACAGACGACGTACAAACAATGGATGCAAATCTTTCCACCCTCATTTCAATCGGGAGTTTTATTCACACAACCCGTCGATTTTTGCATTTCTGCAAGTCGCTCGCGGTGTTCAAACCACAAATTAGCTCGCCGTTCGAAGTCTGGATACGTCAAAACCAGCAACCAGAAAAGAGCAAGGAAACTGCAAGTTCTCCGGAGACAACATGCAAAGATGACAATTCAGGAAATAAGAAGTTGTTATTCGTGATGTTGTCAGCTCTAGAATGCCTTTGTCTAAGTTTGTGATATATAAGGGGGAAATCGAAATAACGCACAGAACAGTTAAATGAAGGAAAAAAGAAGGAAATAAAGATCACTTCGGTGATGTAAGGAAATATGAAGGAAAACAGATAAAAGGCTGTAGAGTTGGGGATTTTAATGGTCATAAAATACGGTAAAAATCAAAATTAGATATCAAGTTAATTATTCATTTTGTCTCCCGAGCTTCTGTAAATTTATAAACGTTTCATCATGCAACATCACCTTATTAATGTAATCAATGATAATCAAAGTTAGCTAAATAGTAATTTGTCCTGAAATGTCTCAAGTACGAGTACTCGTATATTTTCGGTTTTGAGCAATTTCTTAAGAGTGATTTTGTTGTTGTAATTTGTCTATGTTTTTGTTTTTAGTTAATCGTTTTGTACTGCCGTTGTTACATGTGCACTACGTATAAAAGCCAATGACAATAGAAAAACCAGAAGGAACCGTTTCACTGACTCTAAAGTGGTCCATAGCCAACTACTTGACAGTAAACGTAAATACTTGAATTATCGCTCACCAGAAGCTAATTTCCAAGTAAAACCTTCCATTTAATTCAAACGCAAACAATGACTGACCTGTTGTGTATTGTGTGTATATTAATTTAATAAAATCTTATTAATAACACGCTAAAGTATACTACTAACTACACAACTTCTGAAACTTAGTTCTCACTAATAAACCCCCAGATGTGTTCATTACACTTGTGTCACAGAGGCCCTACAGGGGTGGCCATAATTCTAAAACACTTTCATTATAAATACATTTTTAAAAAAATTATCAGTGGCTTGATCAAAATTATTTTTGTTTCTGTTGAGAAGAATACTAAGAACGCCATTAAACCTAACTGGAATCAGTGTTCGCTACTTTAATATATAAGAGTTTTTTTGTTTTGTTTTTTTTTTTGTCAAAGAATTGTTGACCTAAAAAAACTCCAGACTTACCAGTGTTAATTATCACAATCAATTATGAATGTATAAAGCAAATATTGCTAATTTACTATGTCATTTATTTTTCAGTCACCATAATTTTTACAGTTGGTTCTTTTGTAAACAAAGGAATGAAAATTGATTCAAGATTTATAACCAACATATATGGACTGAGGCATCATAATTCAGTAGAGAATAAAAATATTTAACTGTTTTTACGTGCTGCGCTGTAAATAATTTTGTTTAATGGATTTAGTTAGATTAAAAATGAGAAAAGGTCAAGAACTATGTGCGGTCGAAAATTTTATCAATAGTGTACGGGCGATCATGACAAAACCTATCTTAATTCTATTGGAACTCATGGACATTCTGCTTCATTCCGCTATAACTGGAAAAAATTACATAAAAACATTCAAATGTTTATAAGACCGCGTTTCTTTCTGACGTATATTTTTCTACAGAATACATTATATTTTTTTAAAGAATGCTGCAGAAAGAAACACCATTATA
The DNA here is from genome assembly GCA_949752745.1 of Protula sp. h YS-2021. Classification (NCBI taxonomy): domain Eukaryota; kingdom Metazoa; phylum Annelida; class Polychaeta; order Sabellida; family Serpulidae; genus Protula; species Protula sp. h YS-2021. Next base: position 60,128,302 of record OX457024.1, read on the forward strand.
AATTTTTGAAGAATAAACATGGCTGACGAAACTATGTTGATGCCTTTGCCACTTTTTGGGGATGATTCAAGCATTGACATGGCCCTAGTATTGATCTCCCTTGTTTTGGCAATGATGTGAATTATACAACAGGCAAATGGGGTTAGTCAACGGGCTGTTTTAGGACGAAACTGAGCGAAAATAAGAGATCCTACCTAGGCTTGAACTTATCATCATTTACCATCACTTAACGTCATGTTTTAACCAGAACTTACAACAAAACTACCCAAAGAGACACTTTTATCTTTAATTCATAAATATCATGCAAATTTTCATTTCAAAATTAAAAATTCATGTCTCAAATGTTTTCAGCGGCCATTTTTATTTAGCCCGAGCCTGCTTTCTTTTACCTGAAAGTCAAATACGATTTATACATTCTGCAGAAATTTATAATCCAGAAAAAAACGTCTAAATTTTTCAAGAATGTATAAAGACGTTATTTGAGTCAGAAAGAAACGCGGCCTAAATTAAAAACCAAATTCGTTATATTTCGCAAGCAAACAACATGTTAAAAGCTCCCGTTCGAATTCATATAATTAACACCGATTTCTAGTGGAAACCTAAGTCCCACCTTATTATATGAGTATTATTTATCCTTTGCTTATGCTTTTGGGCATAATATGGTGGTGGTGGCGGCGGCGGTGGTGTTGGCGGCGGCGGCGGCGGCGGTGGTGGTGGTGGCGCTGGTGGTGGTAACACCGGTGGTGTTGGCGGCGGTGGTGTTGGCGGCGGTGGTGGTTGCAGTGCTTGTGCTGTATGTTTTCGGTTCAGCATCGAATGTTCATCTGAGTGGGTGTAGACCTTTTTTATGCACATACCTAGGCGGTCACGTGAGTAGTAGTAAGGAATGATTCAGTTGGTTCATTTTTTGTTGTGTCTTCTGTGCAAACAAATGCAAATCTAGTGCTTGCAAATTGGATGCAGGCAAATTTTGTGCCGCACATAATTTGTGGGCAAAGTTTGTGCAGGGGGTTATGATGGGGGTCATGCAAATTTTGTGCAACACAATATTTGCAGGCAAATAAGAGAGTAAGTTAATTACATAATTAACAAGTTGTATAAAATGAAAAAAAATTGCAAGTTGCACAAAATTTGTCGTGCAAATTATGTGAAGTACAAAGTCTGCACGAATGTTCATTTGAGCATTTTTTGTGCAACTTACAATTTTTTCCACAACCACCACCACAGCCGCCGCCACCACCACCACCACAACCGCCTCCGCCTCCACCACCAGCACCACCACCACTTCATTATATAAGATCCAGACTAGAGAAAAAGTCACTCTTACCTTTTTAAAGGTAAGCATTTTAAATCTCTACCTAGTGCTTGGTCACCTAGCTCTGAACGGGATTTTTTAAAGAGGTCTGGAGTAGCTGAATTGCTCGATCTGACCAGTCGCGTACCAGAGAAGTGGGTCGACATGGGCACTATTGGCCTAGAAGTATCTATGGCAAGCTAGTGACAATCGGCAAGCGACCACGACAGACAGTGACAGACATAAAAGACATAATATAAAAGATAACTTCTACCCCTTTTACTGCTACACCTTGAATGTAATTATGATCAAAATTGTAATTAATTACTGAGATTATGTCTTAGTCAAACCTGTTGTGCATTATTCTTTCAGGCACTAGTTTTTCTTCGACATAGAATACTATGTTAGAGAATATGGCAGACAAAGAAAAGGATCTCAGCGTTAACAGCGTGTGTAATCATTGTGGGCAACACCTCGCCTTTTCACAAGGTGGTACATCTACCCTGACGGCCCATATTAAAAGAAAAAATAAAACAGTTACACTAAGCGCACCCAGAAGCGAAGAGTTCAAGAGCACCTAAATCGCCGCCCATAAAGTCCTTCTTTGAGAAACTGAGGCCCAATTCAACGAGAGCGATTGCTATAACAAGCTCTATTACCAGATTTATCGTTAAGAATTTTAGACCATTTTCTGTCGTGGAAAATGACGGATTTCACGCGCTAATTCATGAACTTGAGCCTCGATATCAGATTCCATGTCGTAGGTTTTTCACTAAATCTGAGTTGCCTAAAGTGTACTCGGTGGTCTTAGTAGTGACGTGTCACTTACCACTGACAGATGGACGAGCAGAGCTTCTCAAGGCTACATCACAGTGACAGTGCATTTTGTTGACCTGCAAACCTTCAAATGTACACACTGCAAACGAGAGTTCTTGACGAAACGCACAGTGGTGTCAACATTGGCGAGGTACTTGCACATGCACTGGTTGAGTGGGAACTGACAAACATACGAGACTAGTGACAGACAACGCAGCAAATATGGCAAATGCTGCAAAGGAAGCTGGCATTACACCCCATTTGCCTTGCTTTGCTCACACGTTAAATTTGACTTGTTCTAAAGCACTAGACATCCCAAAGGTGCGGAAAATTTTAGCTAAAATTCGTAGACTCGTCACGTTTTTTCATAAATCAAACATTGTTTCGGCTGAGCTAAAAAGAAGCAGGAGCTTCTAGCAATTCCACAACATCGGCTGAAGATAGATGTCAAGACCAGGTGAAATTCGTCTTATGACATGATTAATAGGTACATGGAACAGAAAACAGCAATATATATGCAACGCTTACATCAAAAAACATAAAGAAGAATGTCATTGACTTCTCTCTATTGTCTGAAGCAGAACTTAGGGATCTGGAGCACCTTCAAGAAATGTTGAAGCCTTCAAATTTGCCACGCTAGCCAAATGCGTTGAAAAAGTGCCAGCCGTCAAAAATCAATGGTGTGTGCCACCATTGGGCAAAAGGCCGAGGAGAGGCACAATGCATTGCTGCAAAGTGAAACGGAAACCAATGAATGAAACGAATCAGACTGAAAAAAGCAGCAAGTAATGGGGAATCACCTCCTCTGAAAAAGAAAAGCACTCTTGCTTCTTTCTTTGGAAAAGATTGCTTTAGTGTTGAAAGAGATGCTGACAGAGCCAAATCAGCATTAGAAATGGAGGAAGAAGAGATAAGTGACTACAGAGCTATCAATGCAATCGCCTTACATGAGAATCCTCTTGAGTCGTCGAAAAAGTATCAGGCACAATTCCCGACAGTTTCTGTAGTTGCGAGAGCATTGTTTGTGATTCCTGCCACCAGTGTCTCATCTGAAAGAGTATTTAGCACAGCAGGCGACATTTCAAGTGCGTCGCGCTCAACTTTAAAGCCTCACCATGTAGACATGCTGTTATTTTTGAAGAAAAACATGTGATTTTGTAAGTGTGTGTGCCTTCCTGCAGTCAAGTTGTAAGAATAGATTGAAAAAATGTACAAAGCTTTTCCAAAATGATACTATGTTATCAAACTGTAGCTGTTCAGAGATTGTCAATAGTTAAATATGTAACATAAATATTTGTTCATGCTGCACAGTGTCAGTTAGTCTCATTTATGCATAAGCATGGCTAAACTTACTTAGTGAATTGAAGTTAATGTTAGTGATAATATTATTTTTACATGATTTCATACATAGCAATAAAAATTAAAAAAATTATAAAAGCGGCAATAAAAAAATTTCAGGTCTCCATATCAGGACCTGTTTTCTAATTATCAAATAATATATGCACTGAATATTATATATTTGTAAATAAAAACCGAACCGAACCCAACAATTAAAAAACCGAACCGAACCGTAAGAAAGTCGAACCGTCCCATCTCTAGTTGTCATACTTGAACAAGCACTAAATTAAAATGATGTTCGAACATTAAAATGAGTTTGATTGGGATAAACTGGAGTTTGAGTTTGAACTTTGAAAAAGGTTTGATTAGGGTAGGTTTTTTATTTTTTGAACCAATATTCGTAAATTCTTTCACGAAATGGTTGCGAGTGGTAAAGGTCTACTTTGTAAAGTGCTTCAATGTTTCTGAAATTTTGACTGGATAAAATGTGTTACTATTTTGATATATTAACCCAAAAAATAAGTATGCAGCAACTTTGAGCACCAAAATATCAAAAGCTACTCATCCTAATTTTTTAACACTTCAAATTTCGAAAGGTATAAGAATGCTGTGCAGCTGAACAAAACATAAAAGCGATACTCCATGGAATAAACAAGTAAACGTAACTTGAGTATTACACGGATGCCACTTTTGATTTACACAATCAAGTCATCGTGCATCACCGACTAATATTGTGTATGTCCACCATTATGCCTGAGCATAGCTTGGATTCCGTCTTGGTACTGACATAACCAATCTGTCAATCCTGTACTGGGGGTAGTTGTGTCACTCCTCAATGAGCGTTTGCCAAAGTTCAGTGTGGTTGCCTGGAGGAGGTTGCCAGGCCCGTACTCGGCGGTCTATGTGATCCCAAACGTGTTCGATTAGATTAAGATCCGGTGAATAGGCAGGTCATGATATAGGCTGAATGTTGTGAGTCTGTATATACTGTTGACACACATAAGGGACATGAGGGCGCGCATTATCGTGCATTAAGATACCGTTGGGATGTTGATGCATATAGGGGCAACTTAAGCCCTAAATACGGTGTCAATATACCGATTAGAGGTAAGGTTCCCATTGATAACCATCATTCATTACAACCAAAGCGATCAACATGCCGAACAATGTCTAGTGTAGCGTTCTCCGACGCGCCTATAGACACGCTCATGACCGTCTGTGCGATACTCGAGTCCAGTTGCCCTGTCTCCAAACTCGTTGACTATGTGCACGGCTCCAGTTAATAATGCGATTTGACGCCGTTGGGCATCATACACGAGACCGACAACTGGTTGGCGACAACGAATTCCATGTTCGCTGTTTGGCTGGAAATTCATGGATTGTAAATGCCTGGGGTCTCATTAGCAGTCATTACAGCAGTACGAAAACGGACATGCAGGTGCTGTAGGCAAACACGTGGTCGAAGTCTGTACCGAGTAGTTCCAGTCTCTTCATATTGTCTTTCCAAACGATATACATGTATTGCAGCGCGAGTACAACTAAAGAGCCCCGCGACCTCTCTTTCAGAGACTCCTACACCTAACGTGCCGATTGCTTGCTCTCTTTCCGCTTAAAGTGTACCGTGGCATTTTTATTCGTGATTGTTTCAAAATTTTTTTAAATGTTCAAACACGTGCCTATGTTTCAAAAACACACATGACTAAATAAACAGTACCTATACACAAAAACATACACGCTATGACAGTACCTATGGTGATAATCAAGTTGTTTTACACCTGCCTCATTATTTCGTTAATTGTGCTAAAAATAGACATACGCTGTAATAGGGTTATGCAAATCATATATATAAATATAAAGACAATACCTTAAGAATAAAAAGTTGTTTAACTATTTTACTGTATACTTTCTTTTTGGGTAAGTACATAATACGGCACAAAATGTTTAAGGTGTATTGAGATTAAGATGTTTTATTTGCAATGTCATGTGTATCAAGATTAAGATATAGTATTTGTAAATTTATGTTTTATATTGTTAATGAACCAAGACGTGGACTGAAATAAAGAAGTTTGGTTCTCAATCCAGTTGTTAAAAACATCCAGTTCAAATACTGATAAGACTACATCAGTCGGAAACAAAAAATATATGCGCAATTATTTGTTTGCAGTTCTCTGACGAAACTTTCACAAAGACTTCAATAAGATTATTCATCCAAAGTAAACAAAGATATTTTCAGGCAAACTCGCAAATTTTATAAGCTAAAAATGAGGCAGTTCATAAAGTGGCTGGAAATTCTAGGCAGTTTATATATATACATATATATATATATATCCCTTCAGGCATTTAACTGACCGGTAGGTAAATTTTTTCAAGTTACTTGTCAGCAAGAATACGGATTTGTTTTCTTAATTGTATGCATATGGAAGGGATATCTGTATTTTACGTACATTTCTATCAAAAATGAAGTGAAGTTTAAATTTGAGTTTTAGATGCAGTTTTTACAGTTGTCTTAAGAACTGAGGAGCTTAAGAAATTACCGAGGGTAACAATCTGTTTCTTTAAATTTATTGTCTACGCGCCAGGAAATGGGCTAGGCCAGTTCTCTCTCGACTTACGAGGGATTAGCATTTTATGTAGATTGCAATTAATCTGTTGCTTTTTAAATTGAATTCCGATTATTGTACCATGACCTTGTGGAGTATTACTTTATTTTGCATCCGTACTAAAACTTGCTCACAAGCTTTGAAACACATATGGTTGCACAGAGTCTGAGCTGCTCTATAAAACAACTACGTATTGATTTCCATCGCAAGATGTCTGCTGCAATGGTTGTGTACCACTCAGATTTGTAACGTTTCTCTTTTTCATGTGTCAAAGGAGCTGACACTTATCAACAAACTGATAAGACTTGACTAACATAGTTGCTGTTTGGCGTTTATTTGCCTGAGTAATTCCGTAGCTGAGTGTTTGATCCATGATTTCCTAAACATGTATCTAGCGACTGGTCAGTTCACTGACTGAGGAAAGAGATAGGACGTACATGAATATAGAGAGATAGTACATACATCCAAACTATATATATATATATATATATATATATATATATATATATATATATATATATATATATATATATATATATATATATATATATATATATATATATATATATATATATATATATATATATATATATATATATATATATATATATATATGCAACGTTTTATGAGAATAACTCAAAACTAATGACAATAATTCTAATACAGTATGATAATAAGACATTAACAAGCTGTTAGATATGAGGAATGAGCTGTTGCTTTGCATGCTAGACAGATGAGAACAATAGAATATAATTATATTTTTTCTGAGCGCCAGTTCGTTTGCTAGCTAACTGGAGTTTCACTAAGGAACATGTATTAGAATGAATACATAGCAGGTTCCCTTCTGCAAAAATAATGGAAACCCCAGTTTCATGATGTCACATGTAGTGAATCACAGCCATGAGCTGCAGTACATTAGCTGATGATATGGTGAAGTATAGAATATACTTTGAATCAAGAATATTTTGGATCTTAAAACATAAATGATAACATAGCGTGTGTTTTTACTAGAAATAAACGTTGTCATGTACAAATAACTGTCCTGATTGTATACATGTAGCAATATTACAGAAACCATACTAGTTGCTTACTTCAAGCAGGTATCCCAGGTAAAAGCTTTTTTCGACTACAGCGGAAAGTGCGAAGAAAACATAGGAGTACCGGCTTGTATTACACGCTTTCAATCGACACTGTTATTACTGGAATAAAAGATAAATTTCTGCAAACATAATCATAATTCATTGTCAGAACAGATTAAACTGTACGTCTTTTTTATCGGGCTCTGGGAGTTTGTCACCAGAGAAGTTTAACTGTACATTACATTTTTGTGCGGCTCTTGAAATTAAATAAGAGAGGCAAGTTGTATCGTTTGCCTTTTTATTCGAATCTGGAAGGGCTCACGATCTTTTTATTCCGTTCTTGAAGGTGGTCCGGAATGCTTTGGCTAACCGCCATACCCAACCCAGTCTAATATAGATACGACCCTAACCCTTTCACCGAACGGTCTGCACCGTAAGTGTACTTACAACCATCATTTACTGCCTTGTCTTCGTACATTCCCATCGAACAAAAAGCACTTGAAAGGCATTCATCATAACTGCGCAACACGATGACACGAGGACGATGACCTCTGTGGGAGAAAGTGGGGTGGGGGAGGAATTTGGTGCTAAAATGGTGAACTGTTTGTCATAACGCAAGATATCAGACAACTCACTTTAAAAGTGAAAATACTTTCAGATACTGCAAACAATGCAAACCGTTACAAAAAAAACCATTACAAAAAACAAAGCTAAACCTAGTAAGACCTGTAAATACGACAACATCGTTCCATGGCCTTGCCAATAACGACTTTCTCATGCACCACAACAGGCACTTACCCCTGACTGAGTGGCGTGTTACGTAATATCTGTAGATGGATTACGAAGAAATAGACCAATCACAGCCAGTGTAAGAAATAACATGGATAAATAGTAATGTTGCTATTGTTTTCAAGCAGTCTGAAGAACGCATGAGCATTCAAAAATATTCTGACAAACGCTGAAATCCCCTGTGTAGTTAACAACTATGCATGGTTAATATAAGAGCCGACAAAACGAATAAGGCCCGAGGTGACGTTATACACCTTTCTAAATATTCTATACGAGTATAATGTTTCAACGAAACCGTGCGATTATCAAAGGAATAATTGCACAAAGTTTGAAGTCGATCCCACTTTCAGTTATCGAAATATTTTGCTTAGCAACAGATAAATTTTTACGTAATGACGCCTTTTTTAAATTCAGTACTCCTGTCAAAGATGAAGCACTCGTCCTAACGACCCAAGGAATAGCTATGTAAAATTTTGCGTCGATATGACTTTCCATTATCGAAATGTTTTGCACACAAGATCTTATTCACAGTATATACATATTTTATGACGTCAGGCACTTTCAGACCAATCAAGCAACAACACCATCAAATTTGAATTTTCTCACATGTTCAGCGGCTAAGAATTTTTTTACGTAATAACGTCATATGCCTTTCCTGGTAATTTAACACACATCAAACGTTGAGAGATCCGTCCGACTTTCATAGAGAATACAGAGATCAAGTTTGATGTCGATTTTTTTTGTTCTCGATATATCTTGCACGCAATAGTGACACACACATACCGAGAACGTAAAATACTATAAATAAAACAACTTTAGGGACTAGTTGTTGCTGTTCATGTGATACTCCTACCATATTAAGCATTAACAGACAGGCTATGTTGAAACTTAATTACCCTGTTCTTTTAATTTGAAATTAATTATGCTGAGAAACGGGTGGCTCCGCAATTTTGCCGTTTCGATCAGAATGCAAAAGCATCTGTACTGTTTATATCTAGCTGCATTGATAAGTACAATGAAATAAATGCTAAAGATTGATAAACAAAAAATAAAACTATTATTTTGTATGGAATGTGAATCGTATCATAAGCACGTGAAGTCAAAATGTCAGATTTTATAAATTATCCTGGATGAAATACCGACTGAAAACAGGCAAGTGCATTATCGATGTTTATCCTGTTATAGATTACCAACTGCCAATTACAGTCGCTTAACCAGCAGTACGTGATCGTCATTCCAAAACTTACCGGGATCCTGTTAAAAGAGATTTTAGATTTCGAATGATCTTTGCCGAAATGTCAGATCATTTTCAAGGTACAGCACACTTTTTTTGATTCCCTTCAGTTACTTTATGTTTATCTTACGATTATTCATCTTGTTCTGTTATGGATTTGATACATTTTACTTAAAACAGTTGATTTCTACACTTCAAGTTCCAAGTTTCGTGTCAACAACTGCCGTTCGGTTCTCATGTCCCAGTCATCTAGAACCTAGCCTACGTTGTAGTTTTTTATGTAATTTCAATGGATGACAGTTCCAAGTACAACGTTTCTCGTGAATATTTCTTTTGAATTTAGTTTTGTCAAGGAATGCTGGGTGACTTGGTTTTTTTCGGCTCCAGGGAGATCGCTTCCTTTTGTCGTTTTGATTTCTATTGCACTGGGGCAGTGTGGGGCATAAATACGGTGTTGCAGGTCAAGTCGACCCCATGCCAGATATCGTACGATATCATTCTATGTCAAACGCTGTCGGATTTAAGATAAATATCTTGTGCTTGATTCGGCTGCCCTAGCGGCTTTCCCTGCCAAAAGTGACTTTTCCCTATGTGGCAGCGATTAAGGTTTATAATTTAGAAGGGATACAAGAGTTCTTTCATCCTTCTGTTTTAATATCTTACAGTGTATACTAATTTCAAATAGTAATTCGGGTATTAATTTCTTTGATAATAGATTCAAAATATGCGAACAACTTAGGTTGTCTTAAATACTTGGAGATTTTCAGCATTTTGCACGAAATTGTTATCTGCTTCGATGCTTCAATGTTACTCCTGAGTGGATGTGGTTTATAACAAAAGTGTTCCAAATGCCCATCGAATACATAATGTCAACACGCCATCACATAAACGATTGTTAATTGGCTCTGGAAAATATTTTGTTATTCTTTAAATTCTTAATTATGGGAGTGTGGAGGGGTCGGGGATTGTTTGAAAGCAGGATCTAAAACAAGTACGCATCATCGTTTTCGGTTGGAGGGGTGGGGGGTACTAAGATTTGTTATGGACTTCGCAAGAAGAGAGTCTATTACATGCCGAATGATAGGCATATTTTTACAATATTAAACCATGAACTTATAATTTTTACAAGACCTAAAAACCCCTTAAACTGAATTAATATTGCCCCCAATTACGTAACAATGTTACAGTTATGATACCTGAAATGTGCGAAAATAGGGTTTCTTGCTAAATTCTTGTCAGCTCGGGTATAGTTTTACCTTTCAAACTTCTTTTATCCTGCATCCTACTTAACTTCTTCTATTTCTACTCACAATGGGACTGTAACTGTAACTGTAATATACAGGTAGAAATCCACTTCTGGTCTTTTGTGTTATACCAATTTTCTCGTGCTGACTGTGTTGGGTCATTGAATGATGTGACTGGATTTATGTTGAAATCTTTATTTACACCCAAGCCATCTTAGTTATTACGTCACATGGTCACATGACCAGATAGAACATATTCAGTAAACAATACCCAAGGGTGGATAGTTGTAACACTATCAATAATATTACATCTTCTTTTCTTAAACAAATAGCATTAGATACTGCTTTACTGATACAATACAGGACTTTATTTCATGCGAAGAATACTTACTAAACTTTCAATACTTTTTAAGCATTTTACTGGTTTGAATTTTACATAATGAATATTTTCCGCTGAGAGCGATAAATGAGTACAAAAATGACTGAACTGTTGCTGAATGTTTACTTCTTGCGAAGCAACATTAACATTAAAGTACATTTCTGTTAAAAGATTAAAAAAGAAGCATAATACCAGAAAGAACATTAAGAAGCATAAGCATGGGAAAATACTTTACTCAATTCTGACTCATCTCTTTTTTTTTACTTCCGGTGTCGGTTTTGTGATGAGTCTATAAGGTGGGCGACAATAGCTATAACAATATATACAATATGAACTAACTTGTTTTAAAACACTAGATTAGCAAAAATAAATAAATAAACAAAATACCTATATGCGAACTGGATATCAATCACTGACTAAGAGGATTATTTACGCAAGCGATTAATATCCAACTGTATTTTCCAGAGTCCATTCGGTAGTCAAAAATTTGTTTACCAGTTCAACTTATCGGGTTATCTTCGTTGTTCTTCCTGACCTCGTAGTAAACGATGTTTTCTCTCCGTTATCTTTGATACAAGTATCAGGTACAATGTTTTTCTTGTCCAACAGTTTCTTAATTTTTGGTTTTGATTAAATTGAGAACTATCTGAGCTCTTACACGGGCTGGTCTGATTTTGCGCTTTCTCATCCGAAGTTTTTTCAATGTTTTGATTGGGAAGAGGAAGGGCAATTAATGCATTTCGATTTCTACGAAGGGTGTCCCTAAGTGGAGATGGACAACTGACTTTTACCTTATAAGATCTTTGATTCTCTGGAAGCTGTTATGAGATTGCCCCCTCCTTTCCGCTATCTCTAATACGTACTGGTTGACCTGGAACGAGCTGTGAGAGAGGTTTAGCATTGTGTTTTCTGTCATGATAGAATTTCATATTCTGCTTGTAAACCTCTTCTTTTCTGCGCATGTCCTGCGGCTGCGAGCGGGGTGTCAGCTGGTGTGGGGCTGCTGGTAATGTTGTTCTCAGCCGTCTGCTGAATAAAAGTTCAGCAGGGCTATATCCGTTATGGATGGGAGTTGACCTATAATTGAGAAGTGCTATGTACGGATCGTTATTTTTCTTCATGAGGTTTTTGAATGTTTTTACCGCTATTTCTGCACACCCATTTCCGCTCGCGTGAGTTGGCGAAGATGTTAAATGAAGAAAATTGTACTCCATACTGAATTTCGCCATTGCACTGTTTTGTAGTTGTCCGCCATTGTCGGAAATTAAAATTTCCGGGATTCCATGTCTGGCAAAAATTGATTTGATTTGATTGATTATAGCATCTACATTTTGACCATCTTTAAGTAGAGCAATTTCTAAATACCTGGAATAGTAATCCACCACTACTAAGTAGGTCTTACCTCGAAGCTCACATAAATCGCAAGCTACCTTCTTCCAAGGTCTGTCCGGAAGTGGGGTTGGTTCCAATGGCTCCACATTTTAGGCTGCTGCCTAATACAGGTCAGGCAATTTTTGACCATGTCTTCAATTTGTTTTGATAGGCCAACCCACCAAACTGAAGTTCTTGCTCTTTCTCATCATTTAGTAATGCCAAGATGGCCGTTGTGTATACGATCTAAAATTTCAAGACGCATTGAGGACGGAATAACGATTCTGCTGTCCTTCAGTATGAGGCCATCTTGAATGGAGTACTTCGCAACAAACTGCATATAAGGGATTAAAATAGTTGGAACTTGACTTTTATCAGGCCAACCTTCCTGGGTGTACAACATTATTCTTATGCATACTTCATCTTCATGTCGAAGTTCGCGAATTTGTTCTAACTTTCTTTTAGTGATGGGAAGAACTTCAATTACCTGTTTGACAAATGCTTACGTTTCCTCAGCTAAATTCGTTTTGATTTCTTCTGTTGTGGACAATGAAGCCCGGCTCAGGGTATCCGGAGTGTACATTTCCTTATCTGGTAAATGTTGTATGTTGAATCTGAACCGCATGAGCCTGATTTTGAATCGAGTTATCCTAGGGGGTATTTCGTCGAGCCTCTTTTTGGCAAGTATGGGAACCAACGGCTTATGGTCAGTGACTAACGTGAAATCTAAGCCTAAGACATACTGAGCAAATTTTTCACAACCCCAGGTCAAGGCCAAAGCCTCTTTTTCAGTTTGTGCATACCGTCGCTCACAGTCTGTTAGACTTCTACTCGCGTATGAGACAGGCCTAAATTCACCTGTAGTTGGCTCTATTTGCAGAAGAACTGCACCTAGCCCAAATGATGAGCTGTCAGCCATGATTCTTGTTTCGTGTTTGACACTGTATGTCTTCAGTGTGTTTGGAGAACTGAGTTCTTCTTTGATTTTCTCCAGAGCTATTTGTTGTTGTTTACCCCATGACCAATCATTTTAATTTTTGAGGAGTTCACGCAATGGCTGTGTCATTGGCGAGATCTGGGATAAACTTACCTAACTGGTTTGCCATTCCTAGAAAACGACGTAGCTCTGTTATATTTGTGGGGGCAGGCATGTGTGTGATAGCCTTTATCTTGCTATCATCTGGCAAAATACCACTGGGACCAATTTTATGCCCTACAAAACTTACCTCTGTGTTGAGGAATTCACACTTGCTTGGGTTTAGAGTGATTCCGACACTTTGTAACTTCTCCAAAACCGGAAATAGGGCTTGTTGGTGTGACGCAATGTCTTTGCTGTCCACCAATATATCGTCAATTTGAATATTGACATGTGGTTGTTGTCCTACAATATCGTGTATAACCTCCTGAAATACCTCTGACACACTCGAAATACCAAATGGAAGGCGTAAAAAGCAATATCTTCCAAGTGGTGTGATGAATTGAGTTAGCCCCTGCGATTCCTCAGCAACTTTGATCTGATAAAAGGGGCTATTTGCGTCAAGTTTTGTGAATATTTTGGCGTCCCGTAACTTAGCGAGTGTTGATTCAACTGTGGGAAGTTGATATCTGGGACGTATTACGTACTTGTTTAGTTGAGTTAAATCGACGCAAATGCGTACTTCTCCCGTTTTAGGTTTTTGGAACCACCACCATCCCAGCGCACCAGAGTGAAGTCTCGTTTGGTTCGAGACGTCGAATTACCCCTTGCTGCATCATGTCATCTAACGCTGTTTGAACCTTGGGCAACAATGGATGAGCAACCCTGATTGGTGTATTTATTGCAAATGGCTGCGCATCCGGTTCGATTTGTATTTTGTACTCGAAATCTTTTATCATCCCTAATCCTGAAAATAATTTTGGGAACTTTTCCAGGACATTCTGTTTAAAATCGGATGAAGTTATTGCACTCGCAGTGCTAAAAGGTGCAATTTACTGATTGCAGGTTTGCCAAGTAAGGGTGTGGCCAAATTTTTGACGACATAAAAATTTTCTGAATAAGCCTTGTTTGATTTAGTGACACATCGCGCTTTGAGCCGACCAAGTACTTGGGCTCAGAATTTGCACCTATCAGAACCTTTTCTGGAGGTTCCAGGGGAACCTGTTTAGCTACCCGATTGTATAAATCAAAACTGATTACCGATATATCTGCTCCGGTGTCTATTTTGAACAAAACCGGATGTTGATTTACCGTTACATCTAGCATAAACTTATCGCCATTGTCCTTGATATGAACAGCCCCTAAGAACTGCTCCCCACTGCCCTGTACATGGAATGAAACTGGGTCGATGTCCTGAAAGTGGTCTTCATCCCTCACTTCGTGAATGCGTTCCTGTTGCTTGGTTTTGCAGACAACCACCCAGTGTTCCTTTTTCTTGCAGAAGCTGCACGTAGAATATTTCGCGGGGCAATCTTGTTTGGAATTTTTACCACACCAGTGGCATGGCGGTTGTTATTGTTGTTGATGACGTCTTGGCGCTGCAGGCGATTGGTGATTGGTTTTTACTGGTTTTATGTCTTTGAGTCCCTGTGGAATGGTTGTTTGCGCACCATATTGGCTTGAGTGGGATTGAATGTGTTTAAGTGCGCAGACTGTCTTTGGACGGCTTCCCATGTTCGTGCCTTGTCTATGGCGTCTTGAAGTTTCAGATCTTTCTCACTCTGCAACTGTTCTGATAACTTTTTGTCTCTGATTCCAGCAACAATGCGATCACGCAACAGTTCTTCTTTCATGGCGCCATAATTACACTTTTCAATCTGGATCCACAAGTTTTTTATGAAGTTGTCTACCGTTTCATCAATGCCTTGACAACGATTACTAAATTTGAGACGTTGAAACACCAGGTTCTTCTTCCCACTGAAGTGAGATTCAAATCTGTTTTTCACGGTCTGGTACGATTTCATCTCATCGCTGGATAACTGAGAACTGATTAAAATGTCTTCCGCTTCGATACATATGCAGTACACTAGGGTGTTTACTTTTTCTTCATCATCAGTTATTTTGGCAGTAGCCAGATACCGCTCAAAACGAGTATGCCATCGGCTCCACTCCTCTGGCTTCTTGAAATCGAACGTTAGAGGGGCGAAAATTGCGTTTGTTGCCATTTCTTTTGTTTGTGGTTTAGAGTGCACTAAATTTGCAAGTGAGCTGAATCACTGGTCCTATCTCTTTCAGCGTGGTCACCGCTGCCACCATGTTGTGTTATTAAATGATGCCACTGGATGAATGTTGAAAACTTTATTTACATCCAAGCCATCTTGGTTATTACGTCACATGGTCACATGACCAGATAGAACATATTCAGTAAACAATACCCAAGGGTGAATAGCTGTAAACTATCAATAATATTACAGAATAAGATTCTCGGGGAAGCCTCACAGTAGTACGAACAGGCTTATAAAGCGGGATTATGATTAGACATTTGTGCTGCTTTTTTAGTTCTGCCTGACGTTGTTATTACCGTTGTTTTAAATGAAAAGAGGCAAGATGATGTAATTTTTTAATCCATTTATTAAAAACTGTTGATTTGAACTCACGGTGGCCAGTTGTCCAGCGGGAGGATTCACTGAAACTGCTTTTTATCCTAGCAAGCAAAATATTTTTGGTCAGTAGAATAGAACAGATAAACAAGTCTCAACACCTTCTACAAGTAAAACTCATCAATTGTTACACTTTTCAGAATTTTACGTCCATTCACTCTTTAAATAATCTTTTTTTGTCATATTTACCGTGTTCCCCTGCAATCGAAATTCACAGTTCTTGCACATTTTATTGGAAACACCCAAAGTGTGATTTGGCTTATAGATAGAAGGAGAGAAACATGAAATAAGCCAATCTTTTGGATGTAGGTGTCGTTTCGATTGATAATTAGATAGTTAGATAGATCATTTTATCCAGATTGACAACGCTTTAACATACATAATGAAAATGGAAAATAGAATTAGAAAATATTACTATTTACGTACAACTTAACAGAAGTATAGAGGTATTTAATTACATACAGTAGGTATTTAATCACATCTATTTTTGAATGATGAAATCAGAAGGGTAAGACAAGAAGTACGTGTTACTTATATACTGCCCATCCTTTTCATTTACAATTATATCACATATTTTTGCTTTTATGCCAAGGTAGAATGCCAAGTTTTACTTGATTGTTACTAAAAAACAGTTACTTAATTTACTTATTCACCTAAGAAGTGGTCTTCTAGTAACGGTTTAAACTTACGTTGCTGAAAACACAAAGCTATGTCAGGAAGAAGTTTATTTCATAACTTTGGACCGTTTATCGAAATACAATGTGATTTAATAGTTGTTCAGGAATGACATATTTTGAACTTGTTGCTTTGCCGCGTTTCGTGTGTCATACCTTCGTTTCCGAGAACAAACAATGATTGGACATGTATAGGAAGTAATTTATGATACCCCTTGAACATAATTAACAAAACCTTAAATTTTATTAGCTTATTTAATTTTAACAGCCTTAATTGGAAAAATAGTTTGCTAGTGCTTGTGTATTTAGTTACATTAAACATTAACCCCATTGTTTCTTCTGCAATATGAAAAGGGATTCTAACTTTGTGTAATAAGTACAGTCCCACACTTCAACACAATATGTAACATATGGAGGAAACAACGCATGGTATATTGTAAGAAGAGTGGTTACGTTCAGAATGTGTTTCACTTTATACATAATAGATAACGTCTTCGCTAATTTACTTTTGATTTTATCGATCTGTGCTTTCCACGACAACTTGTCGTCTATTAAGACACCTAGAAACTTTGTCACATACACTTGCTCTATATTCTTACTGTTTATTTTAATCGAAAAAGTATTTTTAAAGTGTATTTTACTAAATATCATAAAATTTGTTTTACTTACATTCAGTGAAAGTTTGTTTTACTTACATTCAGTGAACGTTTGTTGACGCTGAACCAAGTATTTAACACGTTAAGTTCTCAGCTAATTTCATTACATAGTGTTTGAATATTATTACCTGTCCTAAATATATTTGTTTCGCCAGCAAACAAGACAAACTTTAACAAATTCGACACATTGCATATATCATTTATATATAGTATAAAGAGCTTGGAACCAAGAACGGATCCTTGTGGAACTTCACATAATATAATAGATAACTTTTACTTACATTCATCAATTTGAATAAATTTTTTTCTTTCTGAAAGATAACTTCAAATCCAATCATAAGCAATACCTCTTATTCCATAGTGATACAGTTTATCTAGTAATATTACATGGTCAATAGTGTCAAAGGCTTTCTTAAGGTCAATAAAAACACAAACCATAATTTTCTTTTCATCAATTGCTTTAGTTATTTCTTCTACAAGTTCGATTAACGCTACGGCAGTGGACCTTTTTTCCGAAAACCATAATGGTAATCACTGAAAAAAACAGTGTTTATCTATAAATTTATCTAAACGCACATCAAAGAGTTTTTCTAGAATTTTAGAAAATTGTACTAACAGTGGAACCGGCCGATAGTTACTAAAACATGATTTTTCACCTGATTTATACAAAGGAACGATTTTGGCTATTTTCATTTTGCACGGGAAGATTCCTTATAAGAAGGAAAGGTTACAAATATGTGTGAAGGGTGTTTTTATTAATTTGGTTATTTCCTTTACAAGTTCATTGATGAACTACTATAATCAAGAGATGTTTTCGACTTGTAATTTAGAATAGTGGAAACAACTTCTTGTTCATCAGTTGGTAACAGAAACATACTTGAATTATTTTGACTCAGCAAAAATCCCTATAATTGATATTTCCGTCAGTTTGTGGTATGTTCTTTCTAAATTAGCTCCTACGTTAGTGAAAAAATAATTAAATCCATCCGCTATTTTCTCTTTACCCTGTACACATATATTTTCAGCATTAATAAATTCATCAGGCAGACTGTTTTTTGTACTCTGTCCCTTAATGACGTTATTTAGAACCTTTCATGTTGTTTTAATATCATCTTTGTTATTTTGTAAAAGAGTGTTATAATACGTGCGTTCACAATATCTAAGGATTGAGGTCAGTTTATTTTTGTACAGTTTTTACTTTGATTCATTTGAGTCGATGGACTGATTAACATATTTTCTATATAAATTATTTTTCTTTATACACTCGTTCACAAGACTTTTTGATATCCAAGGTTTAATATTCTTTTTACTAGTTACCTTATATTGTGTTAGAGGGAAATATTTATCAAATATTTGATCTATAGTATCACCAAAATAGTTATATGCAGAATTAACATCATTCATATTTAGCACATCAGCCCACTCGACGTTTGATAATTCTTCTTTGAAAGCTTTCATACCTTCATCCGTTATTTTGCGACACCATTTCCATTTGGTTACATTATTTTTTTTCAAAGCGGCTACGTTCAGTTATACAAAACACAGGTAAATGATCAGTAATGTCATTATAAAGTACACCCACGAATTTGTTGCTCGAAACTACATTAGTAAAAGTATTATTGATTAGTGTCCAAGGAGTAGACTAACAAATTGTAATCTTTTTGGGATAAATTACAAAGAAGTGATCATGGAAAAGCAAGATCCTAATTTTCTTTCAACATACACAGTTTCGAATAGCTCCGAATGAGCTCTGAATTAAATAATATCGCATATCTATCTCTTTTTACAAGACCTTAAAACCCCTTAAACTGAATTAATATTGCCCAATATAATATATTATATAAATATATAATATTTAAATAAAATATTTAACAATCTTAAAACTACGATACCTGAAATGTGCGATAATTATGTCTCCCCGACCAAGGGGAGACATATAGTGTTTGTACGTTCTGTGCGTGTGTATGTATGTACGTGTGTCCGTATGTGTGTGTGTGTGTGTGTGTGTGTGTGTGTGTGTGTATGTGTCAGTCTATTGTGAACAAAGTGTTTTGTGCAAGATATCTCGAGAACGAAAGTGGGATCGACTTCAAACTTGATCGAACGGTTTTATCAACTTTTGACGCATGTCACTTGATTATTGCAGGTGTATGACGTAAAAATACGTAAAAATCTTGTGTACGAAATTTCTCTGCAGCTGAACATCGGAGAAACTTAAAACTTGGTGGGATTGTTGCTTGGTTGGTCCGAAAGACTCTGTAGAATGTTTTTGCGAGTAGAACGAACCAATGCGGCGTATGATGTCATCACGTAAAATAAGTGTATATTATAACCAAGATCTTGTGTGCAAAATATCTCGATAACGGAAAGTCCTATCGACTTCAAAGTTTATATGGGTATTCCTTGAGTCAGTCGGGCGGTTTTACCTAAATATCTTGTGTGCGAAATTTTTCAGCTGCTGAACATCGGAGAAATTTGAAACTTGGTAGTATTGTTGCTTGTAGGTTCGAAAGAAACTTTAATTTTTTCGCGAATAGAACGAACGAATGCGGAGTATGACGATATGTATATATTTTTAACCAGATCTTTTATGCATAATATCTCGATAACGAAAAGTCATTTCGACTTAAAATTTTATATGGATATTCCTTGGTTCAGTAAGACGAGTGTTTCAATTTTTGACAGGTAAAAAATTTCTATTGTTAAGCAAATATCTCGACATCGGAAAGTCAGATCGACTTTAAATTTGGTGAAGTTGGGAGGGCTTGTGAGGAAAAAAAGGTGTGCCGTGAGCGTCTCGAGTGAAACGGTGTGTGGGGAGGGGGAGGGGAGGGCTTGTGAGGGAAAAAAGGTGTGCAGTGAGCGAGTGAAACGGTGTGTGGGGAGGGGCTTGTTTTTTTTCAATGTTTTTTTTTTCAAAGCATTTCCCACACATTCTCATGCATACACACACCAACACATTTTTTTGATTGTTTGCTTATTTTGGAATAGTTGGCGGTTGCTCTAGGAGCGGCCAGGAGACAAGCTCCTCACTGGTTTTTTGTTTATTTTAGTTTTAGTTAAATGTGATGATGTCCCGCACCTCCCTGCCGCACTGGGACATTTGTTGGGATGTGAAAACGTAACAGTTACTCTTCTTATTGCAAGTTATGCAGCGCATGGTATACTGACCATCCAAGGCCCCAACAAATGCCGCCGTAACTGTACAATGCAGGCAGGCGAGGTGTCCGCAGGCTGCTCAGATCGTTTTATCACATTTGATCATGTATTGACATCCGGGGCAGATGGCGAGGTCGGTGTAGGTAAAGTATTCCATCCACTCTGGATGCTCCTCTTCTTCAAGAATAGATGGTTTCTCGTATTTGACGTTTATTGTTCTCCCTTCCCGACAGAACATACATTTATTGGAACAAAATGGTAGGGGGGAGGGGGAAGGGGCGGGGGTGATGGTGGAGGTGGACGGGGCGGGGATGGGGAGGGAGAGGGAGGGGGAAGGGGGGGCGGAGGCACATAAAACATAATTTTCTTTTTTAATCGAAGTTCTTATATGCAGAGTTTAAGGCAGCTGTTAGGGAACAAAGGTATTTAGAGGAATGGGCAGGGGGTGAAAGTCACATTTGAAGCATACCTTTCTCTCGCTAATGGCTACCTTAACGCTTAGTATCAGGCGTGGATTATAACGAAGGATATCTCACACCCCCTCCCTTCCCCCTCCCCCCTCGCAGCCCCTTGGTTTTAGACAAAGAAATCTTTCGCACGATTCTTTGCAATTTAATGATTCGTCTCTTCATTTCTGAATCTTTCAATTTTCATAGAATGTATAAAAACTAGAATTTTCATTGTCGTGAGTTGGCAATTGCACAACGCGCTCTTAGAGAACGGCAAAAGACACGTCTGCCGCATAACGCTCTCGGAATCCCGGTGAAGCCAAATGAGCCATCAGTTCTCGGGAATGTACACTTGCTAGAACTTTGCAAAAATACTGCGAGAATAAATTTATCAGCTACATGTTTATGAATAAAATTAATTTGCCTGTCATACCACTCGTGTACCAGCTGGTTACCATACATGTCTATGACATTTTAAAACCACTCCTAAATGAAGAGTAGTAATTTCAAAAGAAGACCCCTTTTCTACTGAAACGCGGAGTGAAATTCTAACATTACCCCCCTCCCTCCTCGTATTTTTTTCCTTGGAAACTCGGATTGCTGAATGAAAATTGACTTCAGTTTTAAACGAAATTGGCACTTCGCACGAACCGCCTCCTGACCCAAAATACCAGCCTTCTCTCTTTTTTTTTTTTTTTGGACACACCTGGCAACACCGGGTCATCAACCTCTGAACCCCTGAACCTGGTAGTAGAGAAATTTCGTTACCTTTTTACAGGATTCAGGTATTTAGACAACGGCAATGAGAACATAATAACAAAATCAGTTATGTTCCCCTTGTCCCACTTGAGGCTCCAAGCGGGGTTCACATATCCTTACCTTTGGCACTTCTATCGCATGTGCACACTTGCGTAACGGATTTGTTGCCTACTAATTGCATCTGGTATTCAAACTCCATCTTGTGTCTATGACAAGCATGTATTTTTGACTGCAGCCACATGCACACCCCTTGGTACGGAGAAACCAACTGTATGTGTACACTCCTGGGTACGGAGAAGACAATTGTACGTGCAATCCCCTGGGTACGGAGAAGACAATTGTATGTGCGCACTCCTGGGTACGGAGAAGACAATTGTACGTGCAATCTCCTGGGTACGGAGAAGACAATTGTACGTGCAATCCCCTGGGTATGGAGAAGACAATTGTACGTGCAATCCCCTGGGTACGGAGAAGCCAATTGTATGTGCGCACTCCTAGGTACGGAGAAGACAATTGTATGTGTACACTCCTGGCTACGGAGAAGCCAATTGTACGTCTACACTCCTGGCTACGGAGAAGACAATTGTATGTGTACACTCCTGGATACGGAGAAGCCAATTGTACGTGTACACTCCTGGCTACGGAGAAGACAATTATATGTGTACACTACTGGCTACGGAGAAGCCAATTGTACGTGTACACTCCTGGCAACGGAGAAGACAATTGTATGTGTACACTCCTGGGTACGGAGAAGCCAATTGTACGTGTACACTCCTGGCTACAGAGAAGACAATTGTACGTGTACACTCCTGGCTACGGAGAAGACAATTGTATGTATACACTACTGGCTACAGAGAAGACAATTGCATGTGTACACTCCTGGCTACGGAGGAGCCAATTGTACGTGTACACACCTGGGTACGGAGAAGCCAATTATACCTGTACACTCCTGGCTACGGAGAAGACAATTGTATGCGTACACTCCTGGCTACGGAGAAGACAATTGTATGTGTACACTCCTGGGTACGTAGAAGCCAATTGTACGTGTACACTCCCGGGTACGGAGAAGCCAATTGTACGTGTACACTCCTGGATACGGAGAAGATAATTGTATGTGTGCACTCCTGGGTACGGCGAAGCAAATTGCACGTGTACACTGCTGGGTACGGAGAAGCCAATTGTACGTGTACACACCTGGCTACGGATAAGACAATTGTATGTGTGCACTCCGGGTTGCGGAGAAGCCAATTGTACGTGTACACTCCTGGCTACGGAGAAGACAATTGTATGTGTACACTACTGGCTACGGAGAAGACAATTGTATGTGTACACTTCTGGCTACAGAGAAGCCAATTGTACGTGTACACTCCCGGGTACGGAGAAGCCAATTGTACTTGCAACCCCTTTGTACTGAAAAGACAATTGTATGTGTACACTCCTGGGTACGGAGAAGCCAATTGTACGTGCAATCCCCTGGGTACGGAGAAGCCAATTGTATGTGCGCATTCCTGGGTACGGAAAAGACAATTGTATTTGTACACTCCTGGGTACGGACAAGCCAATTGTACGTGTACACTCCTGGCTACGGAGTAGACAATTGTATGTGTACACTCCTGGGTACGGAGAAGCCAATTGTACGTGTACACTCCTGGCTACGGAGAAGACAATTGTACGTGTACACTCCTGGCAACGGAGAAGACAATTGTATGTGTACACTCCTGGGTACGTAGAAGCCAATTGTACGTGTACACTCCCGGGTGCGGAGAAGCCAATTGTACGTGTACACTCCTGGCTACGGAGAAGATAATTGTATGTGTGCACTCCAGGATACGGCGAAGCAAATTGCACGTGTACACTCCTGGGTACGGAGAAGCCAATTGTACGTGTACACTCCTGACTACGGATAAGACAATTGTATGTGTGCACTCCGTGGTGCGGAGAAGCCAATTGTACGTGTACACTCCTGGCTGAGGAGAAGACAATTGTATGTGTACACTACTGGCTACGGAGAAGACAATTGTATGTGTACACTCCTGGCTACGGAGAAGCCAATTGTACGTGTACACTCCCGGGTACGGAGAAGCCAATTGTATGTGTACGCTCCTGGATAAGGAGAAGCAAAATGTACGTGTACACTCCTGGCTACGGAGAAGCCAAATGTAAGTGTACTCCCCTGGCTACGGAGAAGACAATTGTATGTGTACACTCCTGGGTACGGAGAAGCCAATTGTACGTGTACACTCTTGGCAACGGAGAAGACAATTGTATGTGTACGCTCCTGGGTACGGAGGAGCCAATTGTATGTGTACACACCTGGGTACGGAGAAGCCAATTGTACGTGTACACTAATGGCTACGGAGAAGACAATTGTATGTGTACGCTCCTGGGTACGGAGGAGCCAATTGTACGTGTACACACCTGGGTACGGAGAAGCCAATTGTACGTGTACAGTCCTGGCTACGGAGAAGCCAATTGTAGGTGTACACTCCTGGCAACGGAGTAGACAATTGTATGTGTACACTCCTGGGTACGGAGAAGCCAATTGTACGTGTACACTCCTGGCTACGGAGAAGCCAATTGTACGTGTACACTCCTGGCTGCGGAGAAGACAATTGTATGTGTACACTACTGGCTAAGGGGAAGACAATTGTATGTGTACACTCCTGGCTACGGAGAAGCCAATTGTACGTGTACACTCCCGGGTACAGAGAAGCCAATTGTACGTGTACACTCCTGTATACGGAGAAGCAAAATGTACGTGTACACCTCTGGATACGGAGAAGCCAATTGTACTTCCCAACCCTTTGTACTAAAAAGACAATTGTATGTGTACACTCCTGGGTACGGAGAAGACAATTGTACATGTACACTCCTGGCTACGGAGAAGCCAAATGTAAGTGTACTCCCCTGGCTACGGAGAAGACAATTGTATGTGTACACTCCTGGGTACGGAGAAGCCAATTGTACGTGTACACTCCTGGCTACGGAGAAGACAATTGTATGTGTACGCTCCTGGGTACGGAGGAGCCAATTGTACGTGTACACACCTGGGTACGGAGAAGCCAATTGTACGTGTACACCTCTGGCTACGGAGAAGACAATTGTATGTGTACGCTCCTTGGTACGGAGGAGCCAATTGTACATGTACACACCTGGGTACGGAGAAGCCAATTGTACGTGTACACTCCTGGCTACGGAGAAGACAATTGTATGCGTACACTCCTGGCTTCAGAGAAGACAATTGTATGCGTACACTCCTGGCTTCGGAGAAGCCAATTGTACGTGTACACTCCTGGCTACGAATAAGACAATTGTATGTGTGTATTCCGGGGTGCGTGGAAGCCAATTGTACGTGTACACTCCTGGCTACGGAGAAGACAATTGTACGTGTACACGCCTGGGTACGGAGAAGCCAATTATATGTGTACACACCTGGTTACGGAGAAAACGATTGTATGTGTACACTCCTGGGTACGGAGAAGCCAATTGTACGTGTACACACCTGGTTACGGAGAAGACAATTGTATGTGCACACTCCTGGCTACGGAGTAGCCAATTGTATGTGTACACTCCTGGCTACAGAGAAGACAATTGTATGTGTACAATCCTGGCTACGGAGAAGACAATTGTATGTGTACACTCCTGGGTAAGGAGAAGCCAATTGTATGTGTACACTCCTGGGTACGGAGAAACCAATTGTATGTGTACACTCCTGTCTGCGGACAGGATGGTGTTGTATGTAATACTCAATTGAAAACCATGAGTGCCATTAGGGGGAATCGAAATCACGACCTTTCTCTCCCCAGTAAATATTATGCATCGGACGTCTAATCAACGTTGCATAAAGGTTGCAAATGGAAGTAGGACGTTGTATAAATGTCGGGAAAATATTAATTTCGAATCTACCATTGTTGATGACCGATAAGACAAGGAGGTTGTTTTTTTTTGCCTGTATCCGACGTCCATCCAAAGTCAATGTTCCGACGTTTATTCAATGTTGCACCAAAGGCCTTGATTAAACGTGGGAGAAAGTTGAGTTTTGGTTCCTACCAAAAGCGACGTCTACACAGCCTAGCGTACCAAACGTCTATTCAACGTTGCGTCAAAGGTGTTGGTTAAAAGTCTGTGGTCGCTACCAATCACAACCAGGGTTAACGTTGTGATTTCTTCGGATCGGCATGGCAACCTCAAATCAATCAAATCGATCTTAGCATGTTGCTGGGACCAGTTCGATGCTCTTACTACTCTTACTTGACGACAAGAAGCTACAATGCAGTATAAAAATTTTATCACACAGAACTTAAACAGCGGATTATTTTGGAATGCCGTTTTAACATTTAGTGCTTATTTTAAATTCAAGATATCAATAAATTAACGCAGATCTCAGTAATTTATATTTTGCTATCAATAATTGAATTTTAGATGGCAAGCATTTATTTTTGAGATCAAAAAAATCTATTTTTACAAACTCAAGAAATCTTAAGGGAGACACACATTTACATAAAATATAACGAATCGTCAATTAAATTTTGGAGATGAAAACTTGAATCATGGATAATAATAACAACACAACAAACAATGGTAACAACACAATCTTTGATCTCAAGAATTGGTTCTTTTTTATATTAGTAAAAACATCTAAAGAAAGACTGTGCCGACAAAATTTCGCGGATATTATACGTGTAAAATACTTGGGCAAAATGGAAAAGTTAGGTGTAATATACGTGTATTTTTTGGCCATTTTGCTCATCGAAAATGCGCATAAAATACGCATATTGTAATGACGCAGATAGCAGTCCCACATGTATCATGCACATTGACCTTTATCACTATAGTGCAGTTATAAAGTACTCCGTAAAACAATTTTCAGCATAAAAATTTTAGTGAAACTGGTATTCCCATGTGTAACTTTCTATCATACTTAGGAAAAAGGCAGCCCTCAACCAAAATATGCAGCATTTGGCAAAATTTAAATATATTATCGCTCAATGGCGGCTGTTTCCGGTCTGCGATAATAGGCCCACATTGCCAGACTACGTATAATATGCGTATATTTTCCCATGCATTTACTACGTGGAAATTTTTACGCTTTATATACGTGTATTTTACATGTTTGAAATCCCAGGTAAAATATATGCTTAATATGCGTCACATATTACACGCATAATATGCATGGGCGAAAATGCGTGTAATAAACGTTCTTTAATATGCATCTTATATACGTGAGTAATAATGCGTTTAATATGCGTTTAATAAGCGTATCTTTTTTACCATGCAAAATATACGCATAATATGCGTCCCTAGATACGTGTATAACATGCGTAGGAACAAATGCGTATAATATTCGCATTGAAAATGGGCATATATTTTCCGTCGTACTTTATATGTGAAATAAACATTCCTTGATATACGCACATTATACGTGGGAAAACACACCTACAATATGCGGGTTCAATATGCGCATCTTTTTTCCCACGCATTTTATACGTATAATATATGGTTATAGAAATGCGGATATTTTTATACGTAATGTATACTTTTATTATGCGTTCGAGAAAAGATGCCCATTTTGCCCATGCATTTTAGATATTAAATACGTATAATATACGTATACTGTTTTGTAGGGATTGCATGTCTTCTGTGCACTCAAGACTACTGCATAAATAATCAGATGTAAACTTCATTACTCCAACTACATTATGCGCTATTTATAGAAAGTGATTGATGAAGCGTTCCTATTTATCGCAACACTAATAGGCTTCCGACAATTATAAAAAAATATTTGGAAGACTGGACAGAATCCTTCTTTCACTGTTGAGAAACTCCTGTAGCAGATCACACTTACTGAAAGCGATTATTTCACATATACCATGATATATAATTAAGTAATCTAATAACATTTGGCTACGTCAGAGTTTTACGAGAATTACACTTTGCGACAGCTTGGCATGCCAGAATCTTCTTTACTTCAGTAACAACACACATGTCGTTTTAGAGCGTCCAGATGACATCACACACATTGTAAAGCCTATAAATACAACATGTGTTAAATTAGTTTTATGAAATTCCCAGAAAGTTATATTGATTAATTCCTTAAATAGAACAATTTACATCAGCCATTGCATTTTAAACTACATTTGTTGGCGTCTATTGGCAGCCTGCGGTGCACACTTCGACGTAGAACTTTTGTCAAAAATGCAATTGTTCAAGAGATGCCTATTTAAAGAACATTCGTAGAAAATGTGAAAAGCATCCAGTCAAAACTGAAGGCGAAGAAAAATTTGAATTAAAGGTTTACACACGCACATATGTACATTTTGAAATGATGGGCAGAGATTACTCTCATTCATTCAATACACTTTCTTAAATGACTCAGGCATGACTCAGAGAAAGTCAGAGAAAAGAAGACAAATATTACGTATGGAGCGAGTTGTTTCCACCGTGACATTCCCGGTAAACACATTATAATTTAGTCCACAACTCTGCACAAAGCGCCACACTTTTCTTTTATTTCGGGTTTCTATTCAATCCATGGCACATAGCGTGATAAGTTATTGGAAAAGTTCTGAAGACACAACTTGCAAATAGTGACGTTCTAAATTTTACGAATGGAATCGTTTCGCCATTTGAACTACATAACATTTTTATTAATATCTACTTGCACGGTTATATGCGAGCAAAAATACACCCAGCAGGCAAAAGACGTAAAATATGGTCTGAAAAGGTCCCAATTCAGACCAAATCTAGACATTTAGAAAGCCCAAAAAGGTCCCACTTTGGTTGCGACATAATTGAGACCATATATGGATATTCGACTAGTCCAAAAGGTCCCATTTTGGCCACATCGTAAAGAGTTCACAAAAATAAGCTCTGCAATCCAAAGCTGCATTACTTGCTTGCTTTATCCAATAATTAATGTTGATTTTATTTCTGATGCCGGTAAAAACAAGATTTTAAAAAATTACAGATCTAAATTGCTTAAAATACGCCAAATGTTAGTATTTCCAGTCTTGGTAAATATATATAGGTAAGAAATCCACACCTTAGATTTTTGTGTTATACATATATATTTATATATGTTTTGTAAGTACTATTTTCCGCGGAATCGCAGTGGGTCTGCAAAAAGGTGTTTTGCACAAAAATCCGAATCACCGTAGAGGTCTGTTGAGCAACAACGTATACATAACGGGATAGATCTCATCAGAGGTCAGCTGTTTTATGACGACGTTGTCCGGTTGAACACAAGGCGGTTATTTACCGACATCATGGATTCAATTTTTGCTCATATTTAAAGAAATTGGGATTTTAATATCAATTCAAAAGGTAAGGTTTATCACTGGCTTTAATATAAATGGTTTGATGTGTTTGCTTATTATCTCATGTAAAGTGTATTATAAAATCAGCGCTCTAAATGGGCGATAATATGTGATTTTATTAAAACAACAAAATAACATATTTCTCTGACAGCTTTGTTTTACCTGACAGGTTTGTTAACAGTTTTGTTGGACAGTTTTGTTGAGGTGAAGTAAATGGCAATAAAATTATAATACGTTTCAACAGCAGTGATACAGTCTGTTGCCGGTATACGCCAAAACACATATTGGTGTTCCGAATAAAAAGCACAAACAATTCTGCGTTTCGAATACAAGCTATAACTGGGTATAAAAATAAAAGTTGAAATTCAAAATTTTTGCAAATTTTATTCGAAATACCCAAAGGCTTATTACGTATATTTCAGGGTTTTCTGCGGCTCTCCTGTCTGTCTACGTCGTGTGCTGGGCCTGTCAAATGAATATGAGGAGGCCCTATTAATATCGGTACATATATATAAAATAACTACGTGATTTGGTATTGATTTATAGCAATAAGCAAAAGGTTGGTGTGAGTGTATTCACTCCAATACCTTATTGTTTCATGCGATGGTGTAAACCTAATCACAGATTCTGTCGCATTATTTAACTGGATTCACAGCGACAAATTATTTAAATTGAATGGTTTATGTTGTTTATTTAAAGTGTATCTAAAGCGAATTAAATTGAGTATATGTATTTATGAATCTATATTTTTTATACAGTTTCAACTTTCGTTTTGGAGAAATAAACGGGTGCAACCTCGTTCATTCTGGCTGGTCCATGTGTCTGCCCGTCCATCCGTCTGTTTGGTGTACGCACTGCTACAGTGAAACGGTGAACCATTCGGCATGCTAAAGACTTGTTCAGCGCACTTTTTGTGATTCGGCGCGCTTTCTTCACTGCGATTTGTGATTCAGCGCTTTTCCGCAGTGCACCTTGTGATTTAGTGCGCATTTAGTAAGACAGCAGCGTGCGCTTTTTATGTGTTTGTGTGTTCGGGCAAGAGAATGGTAATTCAGGTCAGCTTCAAGGACAGGATTTTGTTGGCCAAAGCGTTTTTGTGATTATGTATTCAATGCAATGCAATTGTATAAAGCTACAATATTGTATGTTCTTGTGTTTAATCTAATTTTATTTCCGAAGCAGACGTCTATAAAATTGGCATCAGACTCAGAAAAATTGCGGAATCGACCTTTTTCAGATGTGGTAAACACGTCCAAAAAAGACGTCTTTTCACGTCCTCCAAAAGACGTCCGTTTTTGTTGCAAAATCGACCTTTTATAGACGTCTTAAAGACGTCCAAAACGACGTCTTTTTTACGTCCAAACAGGACGTCCTTTTTAGGTCTTAAGAAGACGTCTTTCTTACGTCTCAAAAAGGACGTCCGTTTTTGTTGCAAAATCCACATTTTTCAGACGTCTTAAATACGTCATGTTGGTCCAAAAATTACGTCTTATCGACGTCTTAAAGACGTCATTTTGCCAGCTGGGCATCAAGCTCATTTCTAAATCCGATGCTAAACAGGTAAAAGCTACCTTCATAGACGAAACGAAAAATGGTCAACTCCACTCCGAAACCCTCAGTTGGTGATAAAAAATAAACTAAACATTTGGATTTCTTTTCATAAAATTATAACGATGAATTTCTAACACAACATCACGACATCACACAACGGACTGGTACCTCATTTAAAGAAAACAACGAAGTACATGACAAAACGCTTGTATGTATTGCGAATGACATTAATATTGGGAATAGATCCCTCTGTGTCTGAGAAACAAATTAGAAACACGTCCTTTCGCCTTTGACTCTATTTCAGCAACAAAATACTAAAGGCACTGCAAATATAATGTTTAATTTATGGTGCTATGGCAAATCTTAGATCTGTATGCAGACAAAATACCCACATCACGCTAAGCAGCCAAAGCGGTATTGATCGTTAGGCTGCAAAGTATGGTTGGGCTCCCAACCTTAGCCGAAGCACACACTACACCAAAGCAGCAATATTTGTTCAACAAACAGGCATCGCAGCATTCAGTCTTGAAAAGTGACTAAAGGCTGCAGATATATGGTAAAGCAAACATGGCTACAATGAAAGAAAACCGTGAAACTGAATTTGATAAAAGCATTTGTTTTTGTTATGTATAGACGTGTAACATTGATTTACTGGATATGTGAAATAGCATCTGATAAATTAAAGATAAAATAAAAAAATCACACCAGAGTTGTGATCAAAATGGCATCTATTAACATTAATATCGCAATACCACTTATAATCATACCAACATGTGGCTTTATTACGGTTTTTATATGTTTCTTGTGTGTTTGTTTACGCAGTCGTAACGCTCCGCATGGGCATCGCCGCCTAGAGGAAGAGGAGGATCCTCCTCACACCAGTCTTGATATTAATAATCACAACAATAACCCAACAACATCGGAAAATCAGAAGCAAGACAAACAACAGACAACAAAACAGCCGCATGGATATTGTAAGGATTCCTATTTATTTGAAGCTGCTGAGCAAAATAAAAGAGATATGCTGATTCTTTTCCTGGAATCTACAGAATGTAATCTTAATATTACAAATAAAGAAGGGGATACGCCTTTACTTGTTGCAATCGCTAAGCAACATTTTGATGTCGCAAAAATATTAATTGATGAGAAGAGATGCGATATAAACTGGGTCAATAAGAAAGGGGAAAGTCCATTGAGTTTAGCGGCATGTGGAAATCATGATGATATTGCTACACAACTAATGTCACGCGGAGAATGCAATACGTGGTTTGCACTGCTACGAGCTATTCAAGAGAGGAACAAGACAGCACTGAAGGTGTTGCGACCGCACCTATTCAAATTAAATACAACTGAATTGTCTGAACTCTTTCAAGAGGCTGTTAGAAGTGACTTTACTGACCAGTTGAAATCAATGATAATTAAAATCTATAGTTGTTGTAGTGACAAAAATAACGAAGATCCTCTGTCATTGTATATCAAACGATTCGGAGATGCAGCGATTTTCCTTATAATTTTTGGGAAATGCTTTATGTATTGTGTAGCGGCGGCGAAAGTGATTCTTGGGCTCCACATGTTTTAGCTGCAGCTGTTGAACGGTCAACAGTAGAGGTTTGCGAATATCTCATTCGTAAAGGAGCAGATGTAAACAGCGCATATCCAGATGGAGACTCGGCATTATTCTGTGCTTTGCGACTGCGTTGCAAAGACAAAGTGCAGCTTCTTCTACAGAGCAACAAATTTGAAGTTAATGCAACTCTAAAAGGGCTGCATCCTGTGAATTTAGCTAAAGTGTATGGTTGTGATGACCAAATAATCAGTATATTAGAAAGTGAAGCAACAGGAAACATCCCAAAACAGATAGAATTGCCTCGGTTTGAAGGGCAAAGTAATGATTCTTTCATTAATTTGGAAGAACTGGAGAGAGATCTTTGTCAAAATCCTTCAGTTGACGTTTTCAAAAGTTCTCTATCTGTAATGTGCAGCGAAAATATGAACCAGAAACGGCACAAGATAGCCAAGCAATTACTCATTCTTTGTGGTTTAGTTTCTAGTGAAATGGCAATGCATGATAAATACAAACACTTTCAGTTTCATGCAATGCTATCAGGAAGTTTTCGAGAAGGAATGGCGACAAAAATTGAACTTGATGTCGTTTGTAAGTTTATAAATACAACGGGGCTCGAACTTTCTGATACCATTATTGCTCCGTTTCAGTCCGTGTTGGGTAAATACTGCAATCATGGGCATTGGGGTACTCTATCACCAAAACGTGTCACTCAATTATTTATTGAAGCCTTCCGTTTTGGATTAGAACAAATTCGATTGAAGGAACACAAAGTTAGTGGCATACACTTCAACGAGCATTATATTTTTGTCAAAGACAAAATATCATGCCTTAGATTATTCTGGCAGGAGGAAAAGGATGCGACTGCACTGGAATTCTTCACGGACTTGGCTCCAGCATTTTGGTTGTCGAATACTTGGCTAGTGGCAAAATCGTCACTTCACAACAACGACATTAATGTCACAGGTATCATTTTCAACCCAGCTACCATGAACGGGAACGTGAAGAAATACTTTTCCTACCGAAACTATATCAAGAAGGACTTTTCATTGCAAAAGCTTTGCGACGAAGTGATATTGCTGCCTCTCGGAGCCTCAAGCGCTTTTTTATCAAAAATTCAATCAACATAGAAGACTTTATTACATCATACATGCTGAAATCATGTGCCATGAAAATCAAAGCTGTGAACGTAAAGAATGGTTACCACTGTGCATGGATTATTTATGAAGTTTTGCAAGAAGATATCATGATGGGTCGAGTGGATAGCTATTTTGACAGGACTACAATTGTTATCTGTAATCACAACGCGGGCATATCTATTGACTCAAAAGCTTACAGTATCGTTGAATCGTGCTGTCTGAGACGTGGCATTATGTCCACTATTGTTGCAAATATTCTCAGTTGGCTTGATTTTCAAATGGTGGAACTGGAAAAGAAAGTGTTTCCATCTTTACCCCCTCCAATTAGTTGTGAGCTTCCATACCCAAAAGTGGTAAGTTGCGATTTGATAAGTAGAAAAGCTAGTGAGCTAGTGATATTCTCAATATATCATTATTAGATCTCAACCTGGGTTTTAAACTCCAAAGGAGGACGGCATTTTTCATGTTGTCGGTCTGTCCGTATATCCGCGGCTGTTATCCTTAAAATGGTATTCTGTTTTCTACGATATTTCGCGTGTAGATGACCTATAATAATGGAAAGGTGAACGCAATTTTATTTTTACCTTGACTCAGATTCATCTTGGATGTTCATTTCCAATTGGAAATGTGCTCTCCACGATGGCTTGCTACTTCGTATTTTACATTTACTTGCGCCATTTGCTCTAATCATGTAATCGATAAATTAATATGCAGTTGAACTGAAAACAAAATATATTTTTTTTTGTTACACGTGCTTAGTTTCAACCCGACTTGCATATAAAAATCACATAGCATGATTTACGTACTATTTAGGTTACCATTTTATTATTTCAGGAGCAAGTTAGAGGTCCTGTACCTGACCAGAATTATGAACCACCAAGATATTTTGTTCTCCAGGATGGCAGGGATGCTTTATTATGTCGAGTGATTATGGTTGGCTTTTCTGGAGTGGGGAAAACATGTCTGCTGTGTAGATATCTTTATGGACATCATTTGGAAACACCAAACAGCACGATTGGAGTAGATTTCTTTGTCAAAATGGTAGATTTATGTGACACAAATGTAAAAGCACATATATCGGACACATCCGGTCTGGAGATATATTGGAAAGTGGCGCGTATGTACCTAAAACCCGTTCATGGGGTATTACTGGTGTATGACATCACAAACGAAGAGTCTTTTTACAGATCAGTTCATTATTTCTTGCGAGAAATTGAGCAAACTTGTAACAACAGAGTCCAAATTATTTTAGTTGGAAATAAAAAAGACTTGTCCAGCTACCGTAAAATAAGTTATTACACAGGACAAAATTTTGCAAAAGAACTTGGGGTTCCTTTCATGGAAGTGAGTGCAAAAACCGGCGAGAATGTCACCGAAGTATTTGAAGTATTGTTGTCTAATTGTCAAAAGTACGCAAGTAAGCACAATTAGAATCCTAGTCTTCCTTAGAGCACCTGCACGGGATGCTTTTAAATTTGATACAGTGCCTTGTATACTTTTTTTACAAAACGACAAGCTGCCTCTCCCGCTACAGATACATTTTATTAGGATAACATTCCAGAGATTTTTTAACCGGAATGCTCAGTAAACCAAAACTGTGCTATTCCATATTGTTGCGACGTCAGCGATGAGCTTGTGGTTATGTAACTTGGTGGGAAAAAGAAGCTTCTGCTTCTGTTAAAAGAGCTCCCATGCATGTGAGCTGTGATGGAAAAATGTTACTAAATTCCGACTTTTTTTAACTAACCGCAGCACGTCTTGGAGGCCATGTCGAACAACTAAATTCAGGCTATGTTCCATACAGCTGAGTTGTGTCCATTCAAGGAGTCGAAAAGCTTTTACCTCATTCGTGGCGTTATCTGTCACAGCAGCAGTTATGATTAATCCCCAGGCATCCTTTGTCCGTTCGAGAGAATGGACTATAAAATAAAATATATATAACATATATAAAATATAAAAAACGACTATATATCCAAAAATGTAGCAACTCTTGTAAACGTACTGATTTAGTTAGTTCAGGTGACGGGCGGGGGTGGGGTGGGGGTCAGGGACGTCTTTTTAAGAGTTTGGATACTTTTTCAAGGGCATCGATGTGAGGGTATTGTCGTCTGGCGAGCAGATTTATGGGTCCAGTTATCTTGGATTAAAAATTCAAAGAAAACTGGCCAAGTAGTGAGTTGAAGAACGGGTAACTATTTAGCGAAGATCATTAATAAACTTTTAAAGTTGACTTTAAACAAACCTTTACAATTTTTAACCGTCAAACTTACGAAAAAAATTACTGAAGCTGAGACATTAGAAATATTAAGCTATTTGATGTTACATACCATTATTTATAAAAAGATGTAAAAACTTTACCTCTTTATGAGATAGTTTGGTTGAAATATTCAATAAATCCAACTTTTTTCATGCATATTATTACTTGTTTTTTTTACAAAATGGCTGCCACTTTTAGAATCTACGCATGCATAATTAATGAGCTAAAGAGCAAATTGATTGGCTTAGAGAGATCACGTAATACATGGTGAGACTTCATGTTTCTTTCTCGTTTATGGCGTGTGTCGATCGTGGCAATAACAAGTTCTAGCTCACGGGGAAACGCGTCGTACGTTCCGCGAACATAGGGTTTAAAATGCTTTACTGTATGCTGTGCTTGCAGATTTCACTTTCCTATGAAGTAGTTCTTTGTAGATGAAACTCGATTCCAAGCATGCATTACCGTATGTATGCATGCTTGGCATAATGTGTAAATATGTGATTCATTTGTTGACTAAAACTTGTCATTTTATTTGATATAAGTTTTGCATAGCATTAAAATGAATTGGCGTCACTGGTTTGGTCAAATAGTAACGAAAGCGATGTTTTCGAATATTCGAACCCTATTTTAGGGTTCTAACCCTGCCAAAATGAATCGAATATTCGAATATTCGAATATAAGGCACACCACTACTTTGCAGCATCAACATAATGAACCGATTTGTTATCTATTGTCATTCTGTAATCAGCTAGCGTCTCGGTTCCGCATGGCTTTCTATCGGCAACGTATTGACTGCAATTCTACCAGCGTGTTCAATGGAGATCATGTCCGAAGAGCTGTGGGGGCCATTCTAGTTTCTGGATCTAATAAGCGCATAGCAGATTAGTACAAATTTCAGTCACATGAAGGCTCGCGTTGTCGTAAATGAAACTTGCTGTAGGGTCGTGTGTGCAGCACGGTACGGATTAACGTTCTCAGGGGGTTTTCCCGTAACTCTTAGCGGTCAGTTGCCATCGATGACTAGCAGAGGGTACTTCCAAAAAATCGGAAATGACCATCATTTGCTTCAGCGAGATACCATATGTCTTTCTACATACAGACTCAGCCAAACGCCCTATTCCTTTACTCCAATTCATGCACTTTATTTCAAGTATTCTGTTCACTTTCGATCATATAATAATGTATTTTTTTGTTTTCAATATTTTTTACTTATGCTGTTTCCTGTACCTGTACAAAGGATGTAATATCATGATGTATCAAAATTTGACTATGCTCAAAAACTAGGTCGGCAGACATAAAAAGGCAAAACCACATTAAAAATAAACACCTGTATATTTATATGTATGTATTCACCTTTATATATTTTCTACTATACAATACCATACGTGAATATTAAATAAATTTTTATTCACGTGTTAAATGTTATCATTTGTATTTACTTACTATACGAGGTCTCAGTTATTCAGTATTTGCCAAAGATGAGATGACTTTTGGCTCAGTCGATTAGAGTGTTGGCCCAGTAGTACCAAAATTTCCAGTTTGATTTCCAGGATGAAGTGGTGAGTAGGTGAAAAGCAGGGTGGTGAGCAGGGTCTTGAGCTGGGTGGCAAGCAGGGTGGCAAGCCGGATGTGGAGGAAAAATGGTAAGCAGGTTGGTGAGCTTGGTGTGGAGCATGGTGGCAAGCAGGGTGGTGAGGGAAATGGTAAGCAGGTAGAAAGCCGGGTGGAAAGCAGGGTGGTGAGCTGGGTAGCAAGCAAGGTATGGGTATGGTGGGAAGCAGGGTGGTGAGGGGAATGGTAAGTAGGTGGTGAGCAGAGTGATGAGCAGTATGATGAACAGGATGGTGAGCAGTTCATTTAACGTAGTTGCAATTGCCTCAGCCAGGTGAATGCAATGATTGCGATCACCTGTCACGGAATTTTAAAAATTCGCCCATTGAGTCCTCCGACTACTCCTCAAACAAAAGCTTTTGTCAGGTGACACATAGCCAGCAGGGTTATTAATCACCATCTCTGTTCAGCTGTTATTTTGTGGAATTTTAAAAGCCCGTTTCACGTAAAACTCACAATGTGTAAGTCGAGACAGGCGTTTAGTGACGTTTTCACAAAACGTTTCAGCTAGGATTTCACATTTTTGCATGTTAGCTGTTGACCCGGACTTAACAGGGTTTCGCATTAAAGATTGACAAAATATGCTTTCTAAGTTACAATTTAAGGTGCAACTGATTGCTACACCTGCCTAAATAATATATTGCTGTGTTATCAAGTTGTTTTTTTGCTGCTTCAAATCCTAATGAATAGTGACAAAGCTGTATTTCTTAAACTGGTACAAGACGAGGGATCAGTATACTAAAATGCTAAGCACGGTTCCCAAATTTTTATGCTTTCCGTTTGAGGCGTAGGTGGATTCGCGAAAGCATGGTGGCGGGGTGGAAGAAAAAAAGAAGCAGAGGTTTGTACTCGCGTCTGACATATCAGTGACGCTGTATGTAATGTGTTATTTATAAACATTGCAAATCAGGATTCATGAAAAACTGTAGGCTTGGTGGAAGAAAAAGAAGACGCAGAAGAAGAGATTTGCACTTGGGCCTGACATGTCAGTGACGTAGCGTGTTACGTGTTATTTATAAAGATTACAATCTGGGATTCAATTCTAGTACAGTATTTGATATAGTTTTCCCTGTTTGTTGTGAGCACGTGTCCATGAAGAAGATAAACACACATGCACAGAGGGAGGGAGAGATGGAGAAAGGAAGGGACGGTGGCAGGGTGGGAGGGTTGGAGGGAGGGGGAGGGATGGAGGGAGGGAGAATTCGGCTTCAGCGCAGCTTTTATTTGTTAATGCTTAGAAAGCTGACTTGCGTTTATGGCTTCTGTGATTCATAAAATATTTTGGTAACGGCAGTAACGTGACTTTTGCTCCAAGATGTAATGCAAATCCTTCTCTTATTTTCTATAACGTATTCGATATTTTCTATAACGTATTCGAAAAGTCGCTGGATAATCGATTCCATACTGCTAAAAGATAGAATAGCTGATGAATCGATACTTTTTGAGAATCGTCCTGCACTGTCATATAAAGGGGTATGGAACTATAAAGGGGCAAAAGACGAAAACGGTATCGTTGAATGGGAACTCCTAAATGCACCCTCGCGAGTGATCCGTTGCTCAGTTTTGATATAAATTCAGAAAGTCGCTGGGGAATAGATTTCAGTATCTGGGATTGATTCCACGTCTCTAGAAGACAGAACTGCCGACAAATTATACTTTATCAGGATCGTCATAGCAAAACGTTGTAGGAAATTAGTGGTGTTCAAGATGGAGTTTTTAGTCATCAAGGGAAAACGTGTCTGCAACAAAATAAGCGCTCACTATATTGTGTTTGGCAAAGAGAGTGAGAATTAGAGTACCCGAAACACTCCGATTTCTGTCCACAACGAGGTCCATTTTGAACTTGTTATCGTTATTTGAGCCAAAGCAAAAATTGTGCAGGCTCTCAGGTATTACAAATCCTCTGCTCAGCCTCATGTATGTCATAATCTGGTACATCCAAATCTTGTATAGTAAGTACTGCGCGTCAATTTTACACCTCTAAATCCTACACATCTCAGCCCACCAGTCTAACCCTGCACACCTTAATCCTGCACACCCTAATCATGCACACCCTAATCCTGCACACCATAATCATGCACACCATCATCATGCCCACCATAATCCTGCACACCTTAATCCTGCACACCCTAATCACGCACACCCTAATCCTGCACACCATAATAAGAAGTCGAGTAATACGTAATTTGTCAAATTACACTACGATGTAATTTAGCAAATTGACGTGTCGCTCTCAATTATTCAAGCTCTGTTTCACGACACGCCATAATTATTGAAATCACTCATACAGGCACTTACTTTTTTCTTATTTCTCTAGCTGGATAGGTATACTGTGACTGCCATTACTTTTTATTGTGCCTTAAATAACTTAAATAATGAACAAAGGCAAATGATGAAATTAACAAAAATAGTCTAACCACACGATCGTTGGCATAAAATTAGGCCAGGAAGTGGTGGGGATCCAGACATGCTTTCTCTTCGGTCCTTATTTTACATGTGCTGTAAATGGCCTCCTCGCGCAACTATTTCTTTGATCATGTGTCCAGGGTATCGGCCTGGAAAGAGTGCATACATCACGTAACAAAATGGCGGCAAAGAAGTGTTCAGTCATCCTAATTCAAGACTACTCGAAACTGTTTTTTTGAGAAATGATGACAGCGTAACGTATGTTGCAGATACGCGATTGCAGTTGGGAGGTGGAGTGCTCGCTCGGGGTTTGGCCATACATTTTATTCGTTTTTATGCTAGAAGGATAGGATTGGGTGTGGGTGTATGTGGCGGATAGGGGGGGGGGGGGATAGAAGGAGGTCTTTCTGAAGCCGATTCAAAGAACCAACTCGTACTGTTTATATTATTAAAACACAGAAGTAACAACGAGGACGGTCATTGTTCTCCCTTCTGAACAGATCATCCATGTATTCACAAGGGGGGTAGGGGCACAGTTTTCTTTTTTATTGAAAGGACTTACATACAAAGAGTGCTAGGCATATTAGATCCATGAGCTGTAACTGAGCAAAGGCATTTAGAGGAATGGACACAGATTGTTTAGAGTGAAACGCACATTTGAAGTATAACTATCTTGTTAATGGTTTCTTAAGGCTTAAGACTTAACGCGGATTGTTAAGAAAGACGTTACATATATTACACCCTTCGCCCCTTAGTCCGAGCCCGAGAAATGTTTCGCACGGTTCTTTTCAATTTATAGACTGGTTTCGTCATTTCTGAAGCATTGAAATTGCATAAAATATATAAAAATTACATAAAAATATCACTTAAATGCCTTGATAATTGCACAGCATAATCTCCGAGAACAGTAAAACAGTGCCTATGTTTACGGGCATATTGTGAGCACAAATTATGTCAGAAACTTTCGTTACATTTTTCGGTGCATAGGATGCTTTAAATGGATTTGTGTGTATGGTCCATTTGTTGTAACCGGCTGCGAATTAGTTGTTTTGAATGCCTATATATTGAAGTGCTATTTGAATGGTAAACCTGGTTGTTTTGAATGCCTATATATTGAAGTGCTATTTGAATGGTAAACCTGGCCGTGTGTTCCTGGTTGTCGCTGAGGCAAAGCTGTGGTAGTCTTGATATAATCTTCTGGTCTGGACGTGCGTCCGCGTGTTTGTGATGATACGACAGTCGCCTTAAAGCATATCGCAACGCGATATCGGTTCTGTCCAAGCGAAGTGATCGTACAAGATAGCGTGCTACGAGTCTGCGTGTCAAAGTACTGTGTGTCTGGAAAGCTGGATGCGTTCTTCGCTCGTGATAAGACATTTAAAGGTACTGGGCGCGTTTGGGACGCTTTGGGTGCACAGTTCGTTGCCGTGAAGCTGTGTATCAAGCTACTGTGCGTATTGGACGTTTTGTGATATAGTGTGCCGAGTACACCGAGGTGTGTGGGGTATTTGGGGGTATTTATTTATCTATCTATTTATTTATGTATTTATTTATTTATCTAGCAAGTACTGTAGGCACGTCTGTGATAACGTGGGTGGATTATGTCATATTTATTTGTGTTTTTTTTATATTATAAATAAAGTTATCGTTGTTTAAATATCTGCCTTTTCACTGTTTCTTTGACTACCGGTCACTCATTTGCTTATCTAACCCAAAATAAAAATCACATTCGTGATATACTATTCCGTCTCCTCTGTACACTGTTCTCTAATGTGTACTCTGTACGCTCTACTATTGAGTGTCCTCTGCATCATGCACTATTGCGTGTCTTCTGTACTCTGTACTATTTTGTGTCTTCTGTACGATGTGCTATTTGTATGCTATACTATGGAGGGTCTTCTATTGGTGTTATCTCGCATGTTCTCTGCATGCTATACCTTGCTTGTCTACTACACGCTGTACTATTGTGTGTCTTATGTATATTGCACTATTGTGTTTCCTTTCTACG
Organism: Protula sp. h YS-2021; assembly: GCA_949752745.1. Classification (NCBI taxonomy): domain Eukaryota; kingdom Metazoa; phylum Annelida; class Polychaeta; order Sabellida; family Serpulidae; genus Protula; species Protula sp. h YS-2021. The sequence continues at coordinate 60,169,571 of OX457024.1, forward strand.
CTGTACCACTGCGTTTACTATTGCGTCCCCTCTGTGCGGTGTACTATTGCATGTCCTCTGTACGCTGTTCTGTGCGTGTCTCCTGCAAACTCTTCTATTGTGTATTCTCTGTGCTTTGTACTATTGCCTGTCTTATGTACGATGTACTATTGCGTGTTCTTTGCACACTGTGCTATTGTATATAGTCTGTACTATTGAGTGTTTTGTGTATGCTGTACTATTGCGTGCATTCTGTATGCTGTACCATTGTGTGTCTTCTGTGCGGTGTTCTCTCGATTGTCGATTCTCTGTACTTTGCACTGCTGCGTGTATATGTACGCTCTACTATTACGTATCTTCTGTATGCTGTACCATTCCGTACCTTCTGTATGCTGTACTTTTGCGTGTCTTATGTACGCTGTACTATTGTGTGCCCTCTTTATGCTGTATTATTGCGTGTTCTTTGTACGCTGTACTATTGCGTTTCTTCTGTATGATGTGCTATTTTGTGTCTATGTACTTTATTCTTTCGCGTATCCTCTGTACGCTGTACTATTGTGTGTACTCCTCTGTACGCTGTACGCCGTACTGTTGCGCTTCTTCTGTACTGTTAACTTTTACGTGTCTTCTGGTGTGCTCTCGTATGTCCTCTTTACGCTGTAGCATTGCATGTCTTCTGTGCGCTGCTCTTGCGTGTCTACTGTACACGAGCTCTCACATGTCCTCTGTACACGGTGCTATTGTATGTAATCTGTACGTTGTACTATTCTGTAAGTTCTGTATTCGGTACTACTGCGTGTACTCTGTACGCTCTAATATTCTGTATCCTATGTACCATTACTTTCTCACTTTTATGCATTTTACCACGTAATATGCTAAATATGGCCTAAATGTGATATTATGTGAATATGAAATTAATTTCTCTCTCATCGATAAAAATTGTCATTGCTATTTAATTGCTTTTTTGTCTGTACGAGGTCTCAGCTATTCAGTATTTGTGAAAATTAATAACAAACACTTCCCTTGATTCTTGGGTGGATTAGAGGAAGCATGTGGGCGGGGTGGAAGAAAACACAAGAAGCAGAAGAGATTTGAATTTGAGCGTGACATGTCAGTGACACTGGGTGTAACGCATTATTTATATACATTCTGTATTCAGTTCTAGTACAGGGTTTGATCTAGTCGCTTCTGTTTCTTGTCCGCGCGTGTCCATGAAGAAGATAAAATACAAACATACAGAGAGACAGAGAGAGAGAGAGAGACAGAGAGAGAGAGAGACAGAGAGAGAGAGAGAGAGAGAGAGAGAGAGAGAGAGAGAGAGAGAGAGAGAGAGAGAGAGAGAGAGGTTATTCGTTAATGCTTAAAAGGTTGACTTGGGTTCAAAACTTCTCTGTTTCATAAAATATTTTGATGATGGCGGTAACGTGATCTTTGCCGCAAGAAGTAATGCAAATCAATTTTCAATAATGTATTCGAAAATTCGCTAGGAAATCGAGTCCAAGTTGCTAAACGATGGAATCGCCGACGAATCGATACTTTAGTAGGATCATCCTGGTACTATTATATGAAGAGATATAAAACTATGAAGGGGCACAAGACGATAACGGTGTCGATATTTCAATGTCTCTGCAATGGCTATTTAAGTTTGAGCAGAGATTGGAACAATTTTAAATTCGGGGAGTGATGGACCTGGCAGTTGGCGTGGCGTCCCTCCCCACCTACTTCCTCATCGAGGCGTGGGGTGCAATGACTTAGAGCTTAAGGTTTGTTTTAAAAAGAAAAAAAATGATGTGTAATGCGAATTTTCCTTGATTTCACACTTTTAGAGGGTAGATGGGCGTTGTCTTGGCCCACATGGGGTGTTTCTGTTCACTAATCTATGCACTAATGCCATGGAAAAATTTTTAAAATCTCGTTTGTACCCTTATTATTGCAGTCCTGTACTTTGGAGAAATTATTTCGGAGGGAAACTGTCTACTTTCACAGTATCGGGGAGGGGGCATAGTAATGTCATGTAAATAAAGATCCCTCCATGTATTGTGTCTCTTCAACAGGGCAATTTTTGCATTTTCTCCACACTTTCAGGCATTTTGTGAATTGGTTTAGCTCAATTGTGAGAGACACAGCGTTTGTTTTGAGTTCCATCCCTTGTATGAAAGTACATCACCGGTGAAAATCAAAGGCACAAAGAGTGCTAAAAACTTCGTGCGATGGATCAGTGATGAAACCACCATGCCGATTAATAAACTGCAAACATTTCTCGATGTTGCTGAATGGTTCCATTTCCGCATTGTGTTGAAAAGAGTTGAAAGGAGTTGACTGGTGGGTGACCAGATCCATGAGTAGTCCCGACTTAAGGTGAACCAGCGCCATGAATAGGACTAACTAGAGGTAGACCAGTGTACGGGCTCCAGTTGAGATACACCAGCTCCTCGAAGATTGCTGCCAGCAGAATAAACCGCAGCATCCTGAACAGAGAAGCAACAGCTGATGTACTACCATCAAGAACACAAGGAACAACCGAAGGTACACCAGAAACAAGAGCAAAAGCTGGTGCTGGGGGTGTATCAGCACCAAGAATAGATGCTACTTCGTCAGCCTTAAGCAACTTGGCTATTTTCGTAACCATATTGGAAAGAAACGAATCACCCTTTGATTCAATGTCAGCAAGATATTTCTTATTGGAGAAACTCAAAATATCCATCAAAGTAGTCATCAAAGAAGAGACAAAACTGGGCACGATAAAACATCAAGCTTTCAATCCTGTTCTTAGAAAAGAGTAAAGTTTCAAAGGATCGCATACGCTTTTTGGCCCTCCTTGCAAAGATTTTAAACTTTTCAGTTTCATAAGATTTACCTTTCTCAGTTAACTTGATTGATCGCTTTGGTTTTGTACTGTCGAGTAAACTATACCCACCATCGTCGGGAAAGTCAACAGATCCATTCCCACGGGAGGTCTTCCCTATCAGTTATGACTGTCATAACACGTTACCACTTAATGTTGACACTGCTACTGTAATGCGGTACTGTTCAAATATGTTGATATATATTAGATATGTTTGGTTAAATAAGCTGAATAGACATACGACTGTAATGACCATTAACACAACACCGGATATCTAACAAAAACAAACAACTGAATTCTTAAATAAGAACAGCCATTGGGTTATTACGTTGCTATGTCTTTGGAACATGGGGGACATTTTATTTAAATAACTCAAACCAGTTCCACGTAATAAACAGATAATACTCACAAATTTGCTTTAATTGAAAATCACCGTTACTTATTTATTTCGTACCAGAGTCAACTCTCAGCGGTTGCCGCCATTTCTGGGCAACTCAATGTTTACCAGTCATAATAATATTTTTAATGTCACACCAATAAAGTTTAAACTCAACACTGACAATAAAGAAGTCAGCAGCACAAATGATGGTTGCAGTTTCTAAATAATTCAATATGATCGAATACTGGAAGCCAATTATGAATGTGTTGCGAGTGTGTTTCTTGGTTATTAAACACGGAAAAGTGTCAATAAATTTAAAATCATATTGTAAACCCTTTCTAAAAGTTTAAAGTTTATTGAGAAATAAGTTAAATAAAGTATCAAGAAGACTGAATAGAGAAGGGATGATTTGAATGTGAAACAACAGAGACCAGAGTAGTGATGAACCCAAGGAAAAAGCCAACTTGCCAAGCGGTAAGGAGTCAAAAGAGACGAAAAATAAGACGTTATTTTGCGAACCTTTTTAACTTTCAGAAAACGTTTTTTAAAAATAGATTTTGAAATTGGAAATAACGTTTTTGCCAAACGTTTTTTTAACGTTCTGTAAAAAAAACATTATTTATAAGTTGCATTTAAACTTAAATATAACGCTTGTTTCAAATCTAAAATCAACTTCAAAATCTTTCTCCTGAGTTTATTTATTTCAAGCATTAATTTCTAAGCATTCAAAATAATACAAGAACAAAGAGAAAACAATTTGTTAAACTAATCGTGCAACGTAGAGTTGTAGCCGAAAAGCTTTAATTTATCCCCACTGATTCTCAAATCATAGTCCACAAAAATTATTGAATGCGGGATACCATTTCTCCGGTCGCAACAAATTAAATGTACAGTTAGTATTGAAATATCAAATAATATAGCAAGTGACAGTAATATTGAAGTAATATGACATGTTTACGACTTTAAAATTTTAACATACACTTTCGAATTTCTATGCAATTTATTTTTAAAAAAAATAAGCGTTCTCTTTTCTGTGTCATTTTTTTATTTGGCTTTTTTCCCCCTTGCGGATAGGTTGCAAACTTAAAAATGAGACCAAGACACTCTTCAAATTTTTTCTCCGTCGCTCCATCGCACGTTACGATAACTGCTTAGACAAGTACTTTTGAGATACTTGTTGAGAAAAAGGCTATTTTCCCCAGTCTTTTGACCTTTTAGACTCGTTCCAATGTTCTGGCCACCTATTCGTTTGAAGGAGACGAGCTGTTTAAACATAAAAATGTAAATATGCATCAGTTTATTCTATTTTTTTTGAAAAGCCATAGCTGTTTTTATTTTTATTTTACATTAACACTAAGCAGGGCCCGAAATTAGCCGGGGCCCTGTGGCCAGAGGTCCCATGATTTCTGGCCGGACCCCACTGTTTTCGAGGCTTGGGATCCTACAGGTCCCACGCTTTTTTCAGAAAGGCCTATGTTAATCATCAATATAAAAGATTTTTACATCAAGAAGAAGAGGGTGTGGTAAAATCAAAATATAATTAAACAATTAAAAGAAAATCCGAATACAATTGCATCATGTTTAAGAAAAATAAATTACATTTTATGGGAATATCGTGATTTTTCTAATATATAGCCTATATCTGTCCGGACCTCTGGATTTTCGGCAGGGTTTCAAGAAATTTGAACTTTGAGACCTCAAGGGCTGGTAGATCCATGGCTATGTTAAGAGCTGAGAGGACGTACACTCAAGTAGGCTGCGTAGCTAGACTTGTGTTTATGGTTTGTCTGCAGGGGGAGGGGAATGGATAGCTCGTTGTGCCATGTACATACTGCAGCATGGATGATTTTGCATATAGTTATAGCCTCACAGCCCGGCTCTCGGCTCTGCACTGTGACCTTGCACTGTGATATTAAACACAGGCACACATACACAAGCTCGGCCGCGAACGTGAAATCGGGCTGTGCATCTCTGGCTTGATGATGATTTAGGCACCAGCAGCATACTAGTGTTTGAAAATACACATCTCGTCCTTCACTCAACCTTGGAATTTGAATATTAATGACGTCAGTGCACTGTTGCAATATTTTAACCGTTTAGCTACACACAGTCAAACGAAATCCAATAACACTGCTCATGAATCATGCATGTAAACTGTACGAAACATGTACATTTTTCATACAAAAAAGCATACGCTCTACGGTTTACGAATAGAGGGGGGAGGGCGTTACTCATGATTGTGTATGCTTTGGCTTCATCCCGGGGGTGGGTGTCTAAATAGTCGATTTTAGTGTACGTTATACATGCACGGCCCCTAAACAGAATGTATATGTAATATTGACTGAACATTTTATTTTGTACCATATTAATTGAGTTTTAATTGGCATTTTATTTTGTCTATGGTGTTGATACAGGAAGACTTCGTTAATAAGTTTCAAGACAAAAATGCAGATTCTACTACTGTTATTTTTTCATAAAACAAAAGAAAAAATGATTGCGTATTGGAATATACCCTTCACATTAAATTTCGTAATGTTATAAAGCTTAATGTTTATAAACCAATTGAAGTTAGATTAAAGTTTTAAAATGGTTCAGCGTCGAAAGTTTTATTTTGGTGATTTTATTGTTTGTTACGTAAACGTTACAGACTAACCTTAAATCAACCATATAAAAGTTGCAAAAAGGGCTACAATCCCATAGTCCTTATCCCACTGTTCTTTAAAGGTTGCGCCTTACAGACGCGTAAAAGGCGCTTGGCGGTCCAGAGAGAAGAGCACGTTACGGACGCTTACGCGTGACGGACTGTGACAGGCACATGGCTGGCGCATGATGGGCGCGTTGCGAGCGCATAACAGCAGGCTGGTCATCGGTTGACTGGTCATCGGATGGCTGGACATGGTGTGACTGGACATCGGGTGGACATCGGGTTAACTCAGGAGGCTTCACTCGTCATATTTGGGCACATTCTCCCCATCGCACACTCAAAGTCGACAACTGTTGCGAGGGGAGGCGAAGGAAAGTAAAGTAAAGAACACCTTTCAATTATTTATTTCGTTACATGACGGGTTGTCTGAAAGACACAAAAACATTAAGTAACAAAGAAAACTAATAATTAAAGAAAAAGAATCATCGTCGAAATTTACTATTAGTTAACAAATCATTTACCACTAATTAGCTATACAGACCACTAATAAATAATCTTACTCACCGACTTTGCCTTTTTTTCAAGCCCAAAGATACACGTGTGTGCCTCATAAACAGACTTAACTATATTAGCACGAGGGCCGCTTTATGGTTAAATATAGGTTAAGGTCTTACGCATGAATGACCACAACACATATCAGTCTCGTTCTAAATTTCTATAATACAACCCTGGACGCCGTTACATTACGTGTCTGCTAATTGTTTGAGAAAGATACATATATACCTTGCATTCTCGGTTCTTTTACATAACCAATGATACATAACTGAGTACACTAATAACAATTTACATAAGTCATTGCATTTTTAAATTCCGTTTGCTAGAGTGTACTGGCAGCCTACAGTGCACACTTTGACGCGGAACCATTTTGAAGTGATTGCCGAAATTAATCCTATTCATGCAATACACCTTCTTTAATGCATGCTTCATCAACGAATGTATGAATCTGAGAAAATTATACGAATATTACGTATGGAGCGAGTTGTTTTTAACGTGAAATTTTCGGTAAAACACAACGACATTTTCCTGCCATTACACGGTGGTTATTATAATTTTAGTTTATAACGGCGCGCAAAAAATCCCCACAATTCATAATTTTTCTAGGTGTCTGTTCAGTCCATGACCCATGACGCAGTTTTAAAAAGTTATGAAGACATAATTTGCAAAAAGTGACATTCTAAATTTGCAAATCGAAGCGTCTAGTTATTGGAACTAGACGATATTTTAATTGTGTTTACTGGTTAGATATGGACAAAATCTATGTATCACGCCCGGATCTGATTCTGTCATAAACAGGCATAGGCTACTTTTGTAGACGAAATGGTCAAACTCCTTTCCGAAACCTTCGGTTTATGATAAAAAATAAATAAACTAAACATTTGTTTTTTCTACGAAATTGTAGCGATTAATGATTACGACACATCACAAGCGAACTGGTACCTCTTTTTAAAAAAAAAACGTGATAGTTTTGCAAACGAATTGCATGCAAAAGATTGGATATTTTGTAGAGAACGTTCACTGGGAGTGTATCCCTGTCTGTCTGAGACACGAGCTAGAAACACGCATTTTTGGCCTTGACCCTAGTTAAGCAAGAAAAAGCTGAAGGCACTGTAGATACAATTTTAGCTCACATTGCTATGGTATATAACTGATATACCCGTGTGTAGATGAAAAGCCCACATCACGGTAAGTAGCTGAAGCAATATTGATCGTTAGGCTGCAAGATATGGCTTGGCTCAGGAATTTAACCGAAGCACACAAAGCAGTAAGTTTTGTTCAGCTTACAAGCATCGCAGCATTCAGTCTGAAAAGCGTCCGATTAAATGCTATAAGTATTTTTTAAGTTGCAATAAAAGAAAACAAGGAACCTGAGTTTAATAAAAACATGTATTTTTATGTGTAGACTGCAACAATGATTTATTTCATATATGAAAGGATAAATCTAAGGCCAACTAAAACAATCATGTCAGAGTTCTGATCAAAATGGCATCGATTAGCATTGACATCGCATTACCACTGATAATCATACCAACATGTGGCTTTATCGACCTTCTGATATGTTTCCTGTGTCTTTGTGTACGGTATGGTAACGCTACGAATAGGTATCACCGCCTAACAGAAGAAGATCTTTCTTCCGCGAGTATAGATAGAAATAATCACAACAATAACCCAACAACATTGGAAAATCAGACGCAAGAGGATCATCAGAAACAGCTGCAAGGATATTGTAAGGACTCCTATTTATTTGAAGTAAATGAGCAAAATGAAATAGATGTACTAAATCTGTTCCTTGAATCCGCAGAGTGTAATCTTAACATTACCAATGAAGAAGGGGATACGCCTTTACTTGTTGCAATCGCAAAGAAACATTTTGGCGTGGCAAAAATTTAATTGATGATAAGAGATGCGATATAAACTGGGTCAATAAAAAAGGTGAAAGCCCGTTGAGTTTAGCGGCGTGTGGAAACCATGTTGACATTGTTGCACGAATTATGTCACGAGGAAAATGCAACACTTGGTTTGCACTACTTCGAGCTATTCAAGAGAGAAACAAGATGGCGCTGAACGTGTTGCGACCGCATTTGGATAAACTGAATACGCGTGAATTGTCGGAACTCATCCAAGAGGCTGTTAAAAGTGACTTTACTGACCAGCTGCAATCAATGCAAATTGAAATTAAGAAATACTGTAATAGCAAAAATAACGAAGATCCTCTCTAGCTATATATCAAACGATTCGGAGATTGCTGTAAATTTTCGTATAATTTTTGGGTAATGCTTAATGTATTTTGTAGCGACGACGAAAATCATTCTTGGGCTCCACATGTTTTAGCTGCAGCCGTTGAACGATCAACGGTAGAGGTTTGCGAGTATCTCATTCGTAAAGGAGCAGATGTAAACAGCGCATATCCAAACGGAGACTCGGCATTATTCTGTGCCTTACGATTGCGTTGCAAAGACAAAGTGCAACTTCTTCTACAGAATAAGAAATTAAACCTTGATTCAACTCTGAAAGGGCTGCATCCTGTGGAATTAGCTAAAGTGTATGGTTGTGATGACCACATAATCAGAATATTAGAAAGCAAAACAACAGAACCCATTCCGCAACAGATAGAAATCCCTCCTTTTGAAAGTCAAAGTAATGATTCTTTCATTACATTGGAAGAACTGGATACCGATCTTTGCCAAAATCATTCACCTGATGCTTTCCAAAGTTCTATATCTGCGATATGCAGCGAAATTATGAACCTGAAACGGCACAGGATAGCCAAACAATTACTCATTCTTTGTGGTTTAGTTTCAAATGAATTAGCGACGCATGATAAATACAAACACTTTCAGTTTCATGCTATACTATCAGGAAGTTTTCGCGAAGGAATGACGACAAAATTTGAACTTGATGTCGTTTGTAAGTTTGTAACTACAATTGGGCTCGAGCTTTCTGACACCATTAATGTTCCGTTTCAGTCCGTGTGGGGTAAATTCTGCAATCATGGGCATTGGGGTATTCTCTCGCCAAAACGAGTCACTCAGTTATTTGTTGAAGCATTTCGTTTTGGATTAGAGCAAATTCGATTGAAGGGACACAAAGTTAAAGGCATATACTTCAATGAACATTTTGTTCTTGTGAAAGACAAAATATCATGCCTTAGATTATTCTGGCAAGAGGAAAACGATGCGACTGCTATGGAATTCTTCACGGATTTGGCTCCGGCATTTTGGCTGTCGAATACTTGGCTAGTAGCAAAGTCTTCACTTCATGACAACGACATCAATGCCACAGGTGTTCATTTTCAAGCCAGCTACCATGAACGGGAACGTGAGGAAATACTTTTCCTACCGAAACTATATCAAGAAGGACTTTTCATTGCAAAAGCTTTGCGACGAAGTGATATTGCTGCCTCTCGGAGCCTCAAACGCTTTTTTATCAAAACTTCAATTAACATAGAAGATTGTATTACATCATACATGCTCAAATCATGTGCTATGGAAATCAAAGCTTTGGACGTGAAAAATGGTTACCAATATGCATGGATTATTTATAAAGTTTTGCAAGAAGATATGATGATGGGTCGTGTGGATAGCTATTTTGACAGAACCACAATTGTTATCTGTAATCACAACGCGGGCATATCTGTTGACTCAAAAGCTTACAGTATCGTTGAATCGTGTTGTCTGAGACGTGGCATTATGTCCACGATTGTTGCAAATATTCTCAGATGGCTTGATTTCCAAATGGTGGAACTGGAAAAGAAAATGTTTCCATCTTTACCTCCTCCAATTAGTTGTGAGCTTCCAAAACAAAAACCAATGGTAAGTTACGCTTGTAAACGTATTCAAAAGTATTAAGCTGGTGTTAAGCATATTATATCATTATTAGAGTTTAAACACCGAAGGAGGATTGTAAGTTTTGGTATTGCCAGTCTGTTCCGGCTATCACCGGCTGCTACTCCCAAAAGGAAATTTTGTTTCCTACGATATTTCGTGAATAGATTATATATAATAATAGCTAGATTCACATTATTTTGACCTTGACCCAGTTTCATCATGGATTTTTATTTAAACTTTGGGCTATGCTCTCTTCGATGGTTAGCTACTTAGTATTTTGCATTTACTTGGGTTATTTGCTGCGATTCTTTAACCAATAACAAAATATGCAATTAATTGCAAATAACATGACTTTCTTTGTAACATGTGCAATGTTTTCCGCTCGACTTGGCAATATAAATTACACACAGCATAGTGTGTCTGCTATATCATTACCATTTTTGCGTTCCAGGAGCAAGTGAGAGTTCCTGTAGTCGACCAAAGTTATAAACCGCCAAAATATATTTGTCTCCGGAATGGCAGGGATGCTTTGTTCTGTACAATGACTATCGTTGGCTATACTGGAGTGGGAAAAACATGTCTGCTGTTTAGATATATGAATGGGCGCCATCGGGCGGACATTCACAGGACGATTGGAGTAGACTTTAAGATCAAAATTGTAGATTTATGTGACAATAATCTGATGGCACAAATATGGGACACATCCGGTCAAGAGAGATATCATAACCTTGCACGTACGCACCTAAAACCCAGTCATGGGTATTACTGGTGTATGACATCACAGCTGAAGACACTTTTTACAAATCGGCCCACCATTTCTTGCAAGAAATTGAGCAAACTTGTAACAGCAGGGTCCAAATTATGTTAATGGAAACAAAATTGACTTGTCGAGCAAGCGTAAAATTAGTTATTACACGGAACAAAATTTTGCAAAAGAACTCGGAGTTCCTTTCATGGAAGTGAGTGCTAAAACCGGCGAGAATGTCACCGAAGCAATTGAATTATTATTGTCTAATACGAGTCGAAAGTACGAAAGTAAGCACAACCAGAATCAGAGTCTGCATTAGAGCACCTGCACCGGTGTAGCTTTATATTGGATATAGTAGTTTTTTTACAAAAACACGAGCTGCCTCTCTCGCTACATATACACTATATCAGGATAAAATCTCAGTTATTAAAGCCGATAAGCTATCTTTGTCGAAAAAACCGCATAGAAAGATAAATTCTTTTGGAGTGAGACGCAATTCCAGTGAAATACAAGTTTTCTTTACAGTGTCAGATAATGTTCATTTCATACTCCGATTTTCATAAATACCTGGATTAATTTGGAAAGGGAGAGAGCTAAAACTTATCGAAATTAGTTTAGCTCAAATGATATTTGTAGATATTTTAGTAACTATATGGCATAGTCTATGTAGTGATTGTACGTACTGGGCTTATAGCTTAAATTAGATTAATTACAATATCAGCTTGTGTAATAATAAGGATTGTAAAAAAATAAAACATATATTTTTCGGTGTAATCGTTGGTCTAGTTTTTTACACAGCAACAACACAAATATTACCCACACATACACAAAAATTTAGTCTAATTTAAACAACAACAATGATATAACAACATTCTGGAGCACTTTTGCACTTTCCACTTTTCAATATCTTGTGTGACCTCTGGCCATGTAATAACGTTCTCTCTACAAAGTTGTACCCAGCTTTTAATCAATGTCGGCAGACACTCCAAAACTAATGCAAAGCCGCATAAAAAATAAAGACATTCATGTTAATATACTTCTGTTTTCTTGCTTTCTTATCATGAAATATGTTAAAATGAGGTAAATGTGATCTTATGTAAATATTAAATAAAGTGTTTTCACTTCGTTGAATTTTGTCATTTATATTTACTTGTGATTTGTCTATACCAGTACGAAGATTCCTGATGGTGAGGAAAGGGGTGTGTTGCGGCAGATATTACGAGTTTATTAACTAAAACCACAGGAGGTTTTGACGGAAAGAATTTCTCTAATTACATCTTTATCCAAGGTACTCCTTTGACTATACTAGACAACTGGTACACAACAAATTCAGATATATCTTAACTACTTTGTTACACTAAATTGCAAGTTCTTCAGCTGAAAGAAACAACACTGTTTGATTTTGACTGGGGCTTGAAAGATTTGTTTTCTTTCCCAACTTTTGCTGAATACTTGGCAATAAGAAATGTCTCTAGAATTCTCCAACTTGAGCCACATCAGTTGTCTGTTGGTGGTGGCAAACTTTTTCTCATGTCTTAAAGTTCTTGAAGCTACAGATGAAGCCTTTTGGGACTATGACCTTGCTAATTTTTTATCCGCTCTTATTACATCAATCACTGCTGTTTATACTTCTCGACTGAACGAACAAATCCTGCTGAGCAATGCCAACCAGAAGAGCTTATAATAAGCACAGCAATTGAGGATGTTGATGGCAAACTTTTGAGACAGATGTGTCAAGCAGACCATTCAGTAATATTTGCCAATTATACAGAATGCACTATTCCTTTAGATCTACCTTGCAACGTTGCGCCTATTGACTTCTACGATCCTGTTTGTTTGCAGAATTTCATAATAAGACTGCCATCGAACCTCAGAGAAATACATTTGCACTTGGGGTCACTTGTAATGCCTTTTCAACTTTGAATCCGTGTTATTGACCAGTCCATTCCACAGAATGATACACAATACTAAAGGTCTCCAGTTCAGTAAAAATAACTTGACGACGCTTGATGTTTTAGGATCAAATGCTTTACCATGGCAACGCCTTTCCTGTTTAAAATTCTAATTTTGAGGATCTCGTAAGTCTTAAGGAACTGAAGTTAGATCATGTTAAATTCAATTTTAACCTTACTAATACATGTGAAAAGAATATGTTTCGCAAGTTAAAGATGGTGTCTTTGACAGTTAATACGGTAATAATAGGTGACAGGCTAAGTATTTGCCAACATTTGAATAGGCTGATGATCTTTGTTGCTGCTAGCAGCGGTATTCGCATACTCCCATCTGGCTTTTTTGACAAATGTCAGTTTTTGAAATTAGTAAACCTATCCCACAATCATCTTCCTTCAATTCCAGACTTGAAACATACGTGGACATATCAAATAATCCTCTATCAACAATTCGTTGGCTTCAGCAGCATCCGCATCGCTTTTACAATATAGATACTTATTTCTGCCTTGGTTTTGAGGATGTTCATTTGGTAAGTAATGTAGATTTTGCAAAACATAATGATGACTGTACTGAATTAACTATATTTCATATAGTTAGTATCACTTTAGGATATTGCTTCGCTTTATTCTTTAGTTGTGTTTTCATGTGGTTTGCGTATAAGTACAGATACCGAGTAATTACGTGTATCTATCGAACAAAAACTTGTTTACAATGTGGCAACAAGTCGCGATATAATCATCAAAGCAATGTCTTTGACTTCGATATTTATTTAGTATATTGTGCTGAGGATGCAAAATGGGTTCATTATTCCCTTGTATCTGTATTAGAGAATCAGCATGGCCTTCGTTGTTGTGTTCATTATCGAGTGCAGGATCAATAAGTGACATTATTTGCAAATATATGAACAATAGCAAAGATATCCTTGTTGTATTAAGTAAGCAATCAGTAAACAAACGATGGCCTGCATTTGAAATGAAGTACGCCCAGGATTTAGAAAAATGTGAGAACAAGCGGGTATTCTATGTGAAACGCGAATCATTTGGAACTAAACTTCCAAGCAACATACAGCAACTGTTAACTGCAAACATTTTTATTCCCTGGCCTAGTTCTGAAAATGAAAATTAGATTAAATTCTTTTATAACAAATTCACGAGGGAAAATTCACGAGCAAGCCTTATGTGGGACTTGCTGTGCGTGTTTCAGGCTTTCCTCTCCTATTTTTGTTCCGGAAAATACTCACACTAAAGACCTTGAGATGACGCCAATAAGTCAATCCTTGCCTATGTTAGAAGAACAAGAATCTCTTATCTACAAATGAAGTAACATTGAAGCATTATAACCGGAGGAATCTTCTTTTTAATCCGAGTGCTGTTATCTCGGCGATGTACTAACAACACTGTTTCATCATCAGAATTGACCATGCTTCATCTCTTGTAGATTAAAGACTTTATTCACAAAGTATACTTTCTTCTGCAAGATTGCCAAGTAACACGTGGGTATCTAAAGTAAAACATAAATACTAAATATTAGCTGCGAATTGATATTTCACCCTAGGATACTTAGATAATTTTAAGTTGCATAGTGGGTTTTAAGATTTCTTTGCCTCATAAGATATTTTTAAATGTTACTTCTTCTATTTTGGATTGTTGCCTATTCTATCTATCTATCTATCCATCTATCTATCTATTTATTTATCTATCGATCTGCCTATCTATGTATCTCTCTCATTCACTCTCTTACTCGCTATTACTCTCTCTCTCTCTCTCTCTCTCTCTCTCTCTCTCTCTTCGTTATTGTTCTGAACATTTGCTCCTCCGATGGTCCCCCTATTGCTGGTTGCAGATATATATATATATATATATATATATATATATATCTATATATATATATATATATATATATATATATATATATATATATATATATATCTATCTATATATATATATATATATATATATATATATATATATATATATATATATATATATATATGCGTAATTCTTATAACGCGCTTTATATAATTAAATCTCTAAGCGCTTACATACATAAATACATAAGCATGAATACACAGTCTGCAAAGAAGATTACAAATACTTATAAAAACAACAACAGTAAATAGCAACTAATAATACTGACTGAACAAATAGGTTTTTAAAAGTCTTCTGAAACTTTTAATATGAATCGGAAGATCATTCCACAGCTTCGGCGCAAACACTTCGAATGATTTGTCTCCCATTTTAGAACTAGTTCTTGGAATGACTAGCTGTAAATGACTAGACAATCTGGTTGATAAGGAACTAACAAATCAACTAGATAAGCAGGGCCATTTCCTGTTAAACATTTGAAACAGAGTACTAACAGGGGCCATATACAGGGTGAACAGCAGTGGTCCTAGGACACTCCCTTGGGGTACTCCTGTGGTAAGAGGTGTCGGATCGGAGAATACTCCATCGATCAACACCTTTTGGGAGCGATTGGTGAGGTATGACTCTATCCATTGCAGTGCTGTACCAGAGACCCCGTAGCGTGTTGATAGGCGAGAAAGCAGCTTTGCGTGGTTTATGGTATCGAACGCAGAGCTGAGGTCCAAAAGGACTAATGCACACAGTTTCTTCTTTTGTAGAGCTGCGTTTATATCATTTTGAACACGTAGCACCGCCGTTTCAGTAGTATGATATTTCAGGTAAGCTGACTGGAACTTTTCGGCAAGGTTGAAAAGCTCTATGTGATGATTGATTCTGTTGGCGACTATTTTTTCAGCCAGTTTTGACACAAACGCAACATTTGAAACAGACCTATAATTTTTTAAGTTATTTTTTTTCCAGATTAGCTTTTTTAATCAATGGTTTTACAATAACCTCTTTCAGGTTTTCAGGTACTTTCCCGGATCTAAGGGAAATGTTAACAATTTGCGTAAGTGGTTCAATGAAACTCAATTTACATTGCTTTACTAGCTTTGTAGGTAAGGGATCGAGTTCTGATGTCAAAGAAGATGACGCGAGGATTGCGCGCTCAACTTCCTGCTCGGAGGCATCACTGAAGTTATGCAAAGAAACAGATTCTGCATATATTATTTCATCAATTTCAGAAACAGCAGCTATACCTATTTTACTACTAATATAGGCATTAATTTTGACTATTTTTTAAATAAAATATTCGGAAAACGTAGCGGGTAGGGCAGAGGGAGGCTCAGCTTCTGGAAGAACATTATTAGGTTTCCATGTCAAGATACTCTTTGTAGTATGAAATAACTGTTTTATGTCATCTTTAGTTTCGCACACAGAGTTCTTGATTGACTATGTTTTTACGACGTCGACGAGGAAGCCTACGTAGCGACATTGATTTGAATAGGCAACTTTATCGGCTTCGCGGCCAGATTTATCCTTTTTGCGCTCTAATCTACGCCGAACTACTTTGGTCTTCTTGATTTGTTCATTGAACCATTTTATATTACGCCTGATAGTCACTTTTTTAGTTTCTTGTGGTGCATGTTTATCCAAAAGTCTGCCTAAAGTGTCAATATATATATATTAACAGCACTTTCAATGTCCCTGTCTGGCGAAATTTGGAGTTTCAATTTAACGTCCGTCTTGAATTGTTCAATGTTAATGTCTTTGATGCTTCTATTTGTGACGGTCTGTCGAACTGCCTTCGGCTTTGAAATTTTAAAAAATAGTTCCACTAAAATGTGGTCTGAAAGGCCTATATCAGTGACATTTTGACACACATTAAGAGTTACCCGGTAAACATTTTTGGTTTGGAAAACCTTTTATAAACGTTTTCTGTGAAACCTGAAAAACCTTCAAAAAACGTTTTATTTTCGTTATATATGAAATGCTAGAAAACGTTTTTTTGGGAACGTTTTTTGAAGGTTTCAAATGAAACCTTTTCCGAACCATTTTGACGGGGTTTTGACAATAAAATTCTGAAACCCTTTTTTGGGATCCTTAATAAAATAATCATTTGTAACGTCCATTTAAGACCATTGATCATTCAAACAACACTACAAGACACCAATCTGCAACTAAACATACGTACTTACCTGGGATTGAACCTGGGACCTCTGGCATGCTACGCGTCGACCTTACCTCTACGCCACCACGCATCCGATTAACTATGAACTATTCGGCTACCAATATCTTGTTTCTATGCGATCCCCAACAATTAATTTTAACATTTTTCTGCTTTTTAGTGGTGCTTTTAAAATTATTTGCTTAATAAAAAACCATGCATTTTGCTTTCATAGTGGTTATTTGCTTAGGATTAGTTGATCGAGGCAAATAATATTCTTAGCTAGCTATCTAGATAGCACGTAAGTTGACCTCATTATATTACTATATCATTTTTATAGAGTAATATAATAACTAAAATCAAATAAATTATACCTAAAAGTCAATATTAGATTTTAAAATTATGCATTTCATCTTTATTAGTATCTAAAATTTGCCAGTTTATTTGAAAATGGTATTCAGTACATATGGTTTCCCATGATGCTCCAATACACGACACCCAATAGTATTGATTTTTCATAAGGCTCCAGTACAAAACGTTTGATTTTGGTTTAAAAATAGTTCCCCCTGAAACGTTTCGAAAAGGTTCTACAAAAAACGTTTTATTTTGGTATCCGAGAACACAAAGGTTTTATAAACGTCAATAAAACGTTTCAACCAAAAACGAACCTTAAAAAAACGTTTCCATGTTTATCGGGTAGATTTTTCCTCGAAAAAACGGCATCGAGACTGTGCCCGGCCTTATGTGTGGGCTGGGATATTCGGGATTCAAGTTAAAAGCAGATATCAAATTCTTTAGTTCGTGTGTTTCTGTATTCTGTTCATTTTCTAAATGAAAATTCAAATCGCCAATAATAAATAATGCACCAATAATAAATAATACAATAATACAACAATAACACAGTTAAAATAATTGACATACACATAGCTTAGTAGGAAATACATTACCGGCTTCATTCCAATCAATTCATAAAAGGGAATACTTCAATACTGTGCAAAGCTTGTGGTTTTGTAAGTGCACAATGCAACTAGTTTGTGGTAATTGTTAGATAACTGTTAGATAAGAGAGCTTAAACATACATCACCAGCTTCATTTCACTGAAATCAGGAAAGGGAATATTTAAATACTGCACAAAGCTTGTGGCTTATAAGCTTATCGTGGTACTGGTCTCTGGTAATTGATTGTCAGATAACTATTGTGTTAGACTAAGAAATGTATCGAAGATGCAGTCCTTCATAACGTTTAAATTTTGTATTTGTATAAACTAATATTTTGTATAATACGTTTTGATACTTGCATACCAGTTATTGTGCCATGTTTTCTCTTTATATTTTCTACTTAGTTCTTCCATCTTATTTAATAGTTTCGCTTTGTGGCTTTCTTACGCAATATTGACAGTTTATGTTTTGGATCTAGATTTTCTTAACAACTTGTTGACTTTCTTAAATATGTTATTTAGCAATGCAAAGAAAGGTCGTAGGTTTAATCCAGCCATAATTAGTGTGTTTTTCTAACACTAAATGTACATTGGTTATCATGGTGTTTGATTCTGAGAGCTGGAAGTCGAAAGGTTTGCATGGTATAGCGGTGGGTCTTGTGAAATCCGATAATGTTGCCTTTCCTGCCTCCTAAGTACCACTTATGATGCTTTGCAGGGTTTTTTTTTAAATTAATGTCTGTGAGTAAGACAACAAAGTAAATAAAGAACATATTTGCAGTTATGTTGTTTTAACTTGTTTTCACAAATGGAGATACATCTTGGGTGGTGAACAAATCTCTCGTTCTCCAGCCTAGCAATAACACAACAGGCGGACAATGTCAATGAAAATGACAGCTTTTAAAGAGGAAATTTCTCATACTCTTACATTTAAACCTGGTATGCTTTTTCGTGAACGGAAAACACTCTCTTTCTCTTTCTACTCTTCATCGGTAAGAGAAAGCTTTCTCAATCATTTGCTCTTCAAGGTCCTCGAGATTTCTGTGTTTCATCGCAATATCTTCACGTGTGTAACATTGTGCTGTAAAATAAATTTTTTTTTGCTCCAGTGTTATGCTGTTAACTTAAAAGCCACACTAAATTTAGAATACACGATATTCTTTAATTATTCTTTTTGCACATGCTCAAACGTTATATCATAATGTCGTTTATTTATGCCAGGCAATATATTAATCACATGCCTTATCATTTGACCTACATATTTCTCTTTTCTCTTCTTATTTCTTGTTCGTTATACCCACGGTTCGTCTATTTTTAACTCTGCACCTAGACGGTGTTTCAGCAACGTGCGTTGTTGAACAAAGCTCACTTACCAGAAAAAGTTTGTTTACCTTCTACTTGACCAAGTTGTTCCCTCTTGCTTTCCTCTACAACAGGAAAGTCTGTGTTAGTGCTTTTTAATGACTTAAGTATCAATAGTTCTGTTCTAAGCCTTTTTCGCTCGATTATAAAGTTACCCAGTGAACATTCCTCTGTAGATCCAACGTCGATTTGAGGTTGCTACATTCACCTTACCAAGTTACAACTTTGATTATATATCATGATCTAATCAATCAATGTAGACAGCATCGCTTAGACGCCGTTTTTGTCGCGACCAAAGCCCCACTTTCTCCAGTGTCAACTTTGGAAAATCGATGTTGCATAAAAATCGGGGGTCACAACCAAACAACAATCTCATCATTTTGGTGCTTACCGAAAAATAAGCTTCGATTGGAGCTTTGGATATAGACAAAAAGTAGGAGATTTTCCGCCTACTTTTGAAAATAAATATCCATGAAAATTCACTTCATAGATCTCCCGGCCTTACGGGATAAACCATCGGTCTGGGTACTTTGATGCAAGACTCGCCGTGACATGAAGATTGTAATAAAGGAACAAGCATTTCATTGTCTAGATGGTGGTTCTACACTAATTTTCCCGACGTTCGTGCAACGTTGGAAAACATAAGTTCATACTATTTGTATTTACAACTTTTCGTTGCGTTGATTGGAAGTCAATTATTGCTAGCGTGTAAGTTCACTGGCATTATATAAGGCGGCGTTTTGTAGTCTTAGTTCAGGCGTACACTGGACGTACACTGGACAGTGTATGAAACCCCAGAGTGAACTAGCAAGAAATAAATAAACTATCTGGATTGAAAAAAAAAATTAACCATTGTTTCCCAAATATTCAGTAATATTTCAAAATGAGCTGAACTATATAATACACAGTAAAACAAGATTTTACACAAGTCCAAGAGTATTGATATTATTACTTTCTGCAATAGTGCCAGTATTTATGATAACAAGAATATTATGCTACATGTAATATAAATATAAGAAACTAAGAAAAATTATCTGCTGCTTTTTGAGTTTAGTGCCGTAGTGCCGCAGTTTAATTGCACCATTTCTCCGACATATTTACACATATTAAGAGGTCTGTTTATCAACCACGTTTCTGTTAAGAACACTCCGATTGACATAGAGAGGACTAAAATGTTGTATCTTGTTGCTAAAACTGACGTAAGGAGGACTAAAGTCCTGTGTTTAGTTGCTAATATTAACTACAAACGTCTAAAATACTGTATTTTTTGCTAACATTAACTTCTATTCATAATGATAATCTTTAATCTATAAAATCTTGCTAATGGCGAAATGTAATACAAATTACTTACCTAAAAGAGCGAGCACAAGTAAGAACCTAAACAACGTAATCATAAAGAACATTGTCCTTCTTGGTGTTGAAATGAGAACTAATAAAATTTCATTTAACAACAAGAAAATTAACAATGTATAAATAAACAGCTTTCATATGTTCAGACTAGCAGCACAGAAGCATTTTAGCTGATTTATATTCGTTTCCTTATTCCACCGTATAAATATTTCACTCATGGAACAGTTTCAGTCACGAAGAGTCTATGCGAGCCCGTGCTTGAATACACAAAAGTTCCTTAGGGTAAATTCTGATAAATCGTTCGGATAAACTGACCTCAGAACTTTTCAACTACCTTATGTTTATGTTGCAATGCGGGATCAGCTGCTCCTACTCATCTTGCCTACTCGTCCACACTTTCCTGCTCTTCAGTCTTCAAAAACAGCATTTATGTTTATTTTAAAGCTTTGCTAGCAAATAACCAAAACTATTTGAACGTTGATAACGTTGATAAGGTTAAGTCCATTGCAATTCCGATCAATTAGTGCTGTGTGTGTTCTTGCAACCGCGGACGAGATTTGCAAACCTAATGTTAAATTATTTGTTCAGACATCCCCTCTATTAACTGATCAAAAAGCAGGCTGCTGACACTGCTCTTCCTTGAGCAGTAAGTGCCAAAGGATTAGGATATGTGTTGACACTGCTGCGGTGCCAAGGGTGGAGGTGGTGTGATGACACTACTGCGGTGCCGTACCTAAAGAATTGGGAGATGTTGTGCCACTGCTGCGGTGTCTAAAGGATTAGGAGGAGTGATGACACAGGTGTGTTGCCTAAAGGATTAGGTGTGATGACACTGCTGCGGTGTTAAAATGATCAAAAAGTAACAGGATATATGGTGAAGTATCGTAGTTTTAGAATGTTTTTTACTTTTCTGTAATTTACTCTGATGGATTCAGTTAATGACTGTGAGAACCTGAAAAGCAACTAGTCATAAAAGGATAAAATGCACCTGAATTTCCAATTGCCTTTTCACTCACAGCTAGATTCAACCATATTTAGCAGGAATAAGCAGTGATTTAACTTCATGGGTTTGCTATGACCTCAAGGTGTAGTTGATCCATTCAATTATTACGACTGAAGTTAGATAATTGACAAATCGCTTTTCCAAAGGAACCAATATAGCCCAGGTGATTGAGTAAGAGTGAGTAGGCTATAGGAGTGCCAAAACAAGAACGAATATGCATGGGGCGTTGGGGCTTAGATTTGTGCGTGTTCATTTTTGGTCAGTTTAGGCAATAGATATACAAGAACATTGACTGGAAATGTACTAAGTTCCACCATTGTTTGCAGGACAACGATCTGATTCAGTTCGTCCGCTAATTTAGTGCATGTTAAGAAAACAGAAGTAAATCGCTCTGCAATATGTGTAGGTGAAAGATTTGGATCTACCACTTAAAGTAATGAGTGTATCCCACAAATATATTACTACACTGCACATAATCTTGTGGTGTTCATGAACTGAATTTTGTTATGACGCTCATTATTTATTAATTATTATCAATTGTTTTGCACTCTTTCACCTGATTCTTTTCATAACCTTTTCTATTTATTACGTATGAAGAGTCGACTAAAGATTCGATGAAAAATTAAATTTATTTCTGACAGACCTGCAGGACTGGAATTTCTAATCCATAGAAGTCTTGATACTGACAGGTAGATGATTGGATTGACAGGCTGATGATTGGGGGAAAAGTAGTGCAATAAAGCATTGTTCTATTATCAGAAGCAGTCAAACATGAAACACCTCAGCTTTAATGCGCTCATAGTTGCTTTAAAATTCCATATTAATGTATTACTAAGCTAAATTACATACAAATGTCATGAATTATGGCGCTATGCATAAGCTCATTTTCAAGAGTTTATGAACTTAGTGTCAAAGAATGTCACTATTATTTGTAGGACACAGAACCTTTTGAGTTTGCTGCGTTTATATAATTTTGCACAAATGCATCCCTTTGTTTCATCAGCTATTCCAGTTTAATTTAATGGCAACAACCGAGAACTTGAAACACTATTAACTCCGGTATAGTTGCTTCCAGAATTCGATTTTAATTCTATTCATTTCAATTCTGTTATATTGCGAGTTTTAGCTAACAAGACATGACCTGACGGTTAGCTAAGTTGATCAGAAACAGGTCTGGTAATACCAAGGAACAGTTCCACGAAATAAACAGATAATACTCATACATTTGCTGTAACTGCAAATCACTTATTTATTTCGTACCAGAGTCAACTCTCAGCGGTTGTCGCCATTTCGGGGCAACTCAGTGCTTACCAGTCATAACGATATTTTCAATGACACACCAATAAAGTTTAAACTCAACACTGATATCAAGGACGTCAACAGCACAAATGATGGTTACAGTTTCTAAATAGTTCAATATATAATCGAATACTCCAAACCAAGTAACCTCAGAATAAATTATGAATGTGTTGCATATGTTTCATGGTTTCAATAAACACGGAAAAGTGTCTATAAATTTGAAATCATATTGTAAGCCCTTTCTAAAAGTTTCAAGTTTATTGAGAAATAACTTCAATAAAGTATCAGGAAGATTGAATAGAGAAGGGATGATTTGAATGTGAAAAAATCGAGTGATGAAATAGTGATGAACCCAATAACAGAACACAAAGCCAACTTGCCATAAGAAGTCAAAAGAGGCAAAAATGAGATGCAATTTAGCCTTGCAAGTAAAGACATGAGGAAGCAAACGAAATATACAAGAAAAAAATAAGAGTAAAAGGCAGAGGCAAGTTCAACCTTTAAAGGAAACGCACGGGAACTAATTTATCTAATGTTTAATTGAGATTTTTATAAATGGATATATGGTTCAATTTATTCCAAGTGTTTTTTCGTTGCTAAAACCGTAAAGAGGAATGCATTGTTGCAATTTAAATCAACAATCCATACACATCTGTAGCATAAGGAGTGTTTATTATTTATAGTAATTAAAAGTATTGAAGAGGCAGTCTTGTATATTTAAAGATGTTAAATTAAAGTTCGATAGGGGCATCGGAGCACCTTTACCATTCTAATCATTTTTATAAATAACGCAAGCAGGAAACCACTCACAGTAACCCATGAAATAATATTAAATATACTCAGACCTAGTGACGTTATTACTACACATTGTGAAAACTGACGTTTAAATTCGTTAAAATAACCAGTTCAACAAAGACAACAATGAAATGAACAGACCGATGGGCCATTAGCTCCATGTTACACTGCTCTACTTATTTTATAACAACTCCAAATCAAGAACACATGTTGCTTTGTTTAACAATAAACACACGTGTTTTCAGGTTTTGAATGAATTTCAATGCAAATACAACCAGCGTAAATAATAAAGGAAAGCGGTTTTGTAATATATCCACTCCATTGCGATTAAATAGCTCCCACATAAGGAAAACACACAGGATGTTTTTTAATAAAAATGACAACAAGGCTCACACATGAAGCGAAGAAGCTTTTTCGAGTGTTTCATCACGTGCTGCTTGCGATCAATACAAGGGCCTTATAGCCAGTACACGGGCCAAGTTCTTCTGTCATCGCACGCACACATACACACATGGAAACATTAACAGCTAGACCGATTTCGCCACCGAGTGACGAAATAAACGCTTGAAAACACGCTAAAGTTCCGGTTTTTGACTCCAACGTGACCTTGAGATCAAGATCACCGAAAGCTATATCTTACGAATACGGTTTGGAGGTCGAAAACGAGATCAAAACTGCTTTATCTCTTACCGTTTTCGAGATACAGTGCAACTTCCGGCTTGGCCTCGAAATTTACCTGGTAATTTAAGTGCAACTTCAGGCTTTTGACTCGAAAGTGAACTTGAGGTCCTGGGTCTGGTGTGATATTTTTCTGGTTGGTCTTATCTAGCACATATATTACACTTACTTTAGGAGAGCAGTTGTTCTTTATCTTCTATAAAACTATGAGAAACACTCCTTTTCAAAGGACTAACAATAGCAGCTTGTAACCGTATATGTCAAGTGAATGAGTTTGCAACAAAACTTTAAAGACTGAAAAAATATCAACAACTTGCTCTCTTTCTAATGAAAAGCGCACTCTCGGCTGCTTCCAAAAATGGACGCAAGTACAAATCAGCGGCCTCAGTAGAAGCAGCATCGCAGATAGTAGTAGCTGACAGTTAGCTTTCCAGTATCGTCCAATCACAAGCGCGTATGCAATATGCTTATGCATACGCTCACAGACAGTAATGCTGTGTTAAGGATGACCGTGAAGACTAAGTATTCAGGACGGGCATTTTGTGTACTTTTTGGGGGGATACGGGTTGGGCGTTTTGCAAGGCACTGAGTGGTTCAAAGTTTTTAACCGTTAATTCGTATACAACTACACTGTCTGCATATTGTGTATCAAAATCCCGCTTTAAAACCGACCACGAAAACGAAACGGAAAATGACGTCATTATGACGTCATGCGTTAAAAAATAACGCTACCACGATGGCCTTTGTCAAAAAGTATTCTCATAGCGTACTTTGCTCGAAATCTCGAGGTCCAACCATTTTCGAGATTTTCAACATTGAAATACACTTGATGTCACAAGACGTTGATTGCGTCATAGGTCAAAAAATATATTTGGCACCAGTTCACATAGTCGACTTTAAGTGTGCTAAATTTATTAAGCTTCGCTTAAGTCGTTTCGGAGCAGATGTCTAGAAACCGACGCAAAAATTTCGGTTGAAAAATCGTTTAGTATATTAAAAAATTCAACATACCTTCTAAGATCTGACCAATTTTGAAAGGTGTATGTCTAAAGACAGCACTAAAATCATAATTTAAACACAGGATATAAACTTACAGATTTCAGACCACAAACAGGTGAGGAAAGACACGATTTTTCAGCTATTTCAACGCATTATCTGTTTTTTTTTGTTTCTATACAAATAATTTAAGGGACTAAATACTAAGGATTTCTTTCAAACTGGAAGATAATGTGAATTAGTGTTTGAGCTTTGTTGCTGACTAAACTTTAGGCGAACTAATGTCGTATTTGGACAGAAATAGCCCGTTAAAGACACAACTTTAACACATAGTGTGTGCAAAGCATCCCATTTACTCCAGATCTGCGCACGTTAGTTTAATTAGGACGTGGGTGGGAGGTACCTGCTCTTTTAAATGGCCACGTTAAGTATCAACTAAAATCGTTCAAATCAATTCATATCTGAACCGGTTTTAAACTATACTCCCGTTAAATAGCCACCTAACACTGACGATTTCCGTTGATACACGGAAAGTTTTATTTAACTACAAATGCCCAAGAAGCGTGTGAGTACGGATTTAAGGCGCTATTAATTGCACAAAAGTACATTAAGACACACACATGGCGCATTTCTAGAGAACCACAAACCTATATTATATAGAATTACCGCAAGGAAGTAAATGACTTCAAAGAGAGGGGGTACCGTTTTGGCCGCATTCATTGCAATATGATTTTAGCAAATCTTTTTTGGGTAGAATTTTGGTAGGATTTGGAAAGGAGGGTTCGAAAAGAGAGAAAACCTTTTACATACAGAAATTTCAGCTCAAAGAAATGATAGGATTCAATAGAATCACGAATAGAACTGGATATTCGCACACAGTTTAATACATAATTTACCTCGGTTTTCAGTGTTCAGTCGGTAGAATTCAATAGTTCTTTAAAGGTTTAAAATCTTTAAAATCAATTTATATAGCATTGATTCTTTGCACAAGCTATATGTGTTTTGCAAACAATAGGTATACAACTAGTTGTGAAGGTTATACAACACTAAGATAATAGATAATACTAAAGTGCATACAATGACTAGAAATATCAAAATAATATGGTGTTACCACAAAAATGGTAAAATAACTGATTAGCTAATTAACACGCACATGTAAAAAGATAAGTTTTCAAGTACCTTTTAAAAACATTCAATGAATCACAGTTTCTTAATGACAAGGGAAGGATATTCCATAGCGCTGGGCCTCTGAAAGTTTGAACTTGGTTGGAGGTATGTAGAGTAGTCTATTGTCCGTGCACCGAAGTTTTCTAGGCGGGCTGTAGAGTTTAATTAAATCACGGAGCTGTTCCTTTAATGCAATTGAAGCATATGACTAGAATAATTTATTTCAATCTGTACTCAATCGGTCACCAATGGAGTTGTTTTCGTACGGGGGTAATGTGGTCTCGTAAGTGTTTTCGTACAATTAATTGCATTTGATTAATTTCGCACAATTAGTCGAATTTTGGATGACTTGAAGGCGAGCATCTGATGTTTTCTTAGCACTAATATTTGCATAATCAAACTGCCATGTTATTAGTGCATGTACGAGAGCTTTTGTAGATTCGGTGTCCAAAAACTTTTATTCGCGAAATACAACTAAGGAAATATACGGCTGATGAGCATTTTGCAGATATGAACCTGCCGGAGACTGAAGAGTGAATAAAACAACACACTGGTTAGAAACATCTGTTTCGTGGACATTGACTGTAGTGATATATGTACCATCCAGTCTTGAGATTGCCCTATCGAGACAGTGACCTGCGGAGTGTGTAGGCTGTAAGACAAGTTCTTTCAAGCCGCAAGACTAAAACAACATGTTCAAATCCTTCATCAAAGGCGCAGATTGGTCATCGAAATGAACATTGAAATCTTCACATGCCACTACCTTACTTGCGATGGCAGATAATTGAGTTAAACTTTCACTGATTTCAATAAAAACAGCGAGTTGGTAAACTCATTTGTTGTG
This sequence comes from Protula sp. h YS-2021, assembly GCA_949752745.1. Taxonomy (NCBI): domain Eukaryota; kingdom Metazoa; phylum Annelida; class Polychaeta; order Sabellida; family Serpulidae; genus Protula; species Protula sp. h YS-2021. Next base: position 60,196,943 of record OX457024.1, read on the forward strand.
CCAGGAGGTGGCCGATATAGTAATAACAGTTTAAGCGTTCTGTTTGCAAGCTGAATGTCAAAATAAATTTGTTCCAATGATGCATTGTGCTTTTCATAAAATTTTATTTAAAGATTTGATTTGAAAACTAAAAGAATGCCGACCCGTTTCCATATAATCGTGTAGCATCTTTAAAAGAATATCCTTCTGGCAATATTTCTCGGATGATATGTTTTTCATCGCTTTTTAGCCACGACTCCACAACGCCAAAAATGTCCAAATTCTGTTCTCTAAGAAAATCCGTTTTATTTCTAACTGATCGCGAATTGAATGTGGCAACTTTCAGGTGATCGTGATTTTTCACATTTGATCTTTTTATTTGTACCAGGTTTTGATTATTAGCACCTGTTGATTTGCTATGGTTCGTTCTGTTTTCTAACCACAACGTTTTAAGCGCATAACGGCCGCGTTGGGAGCGCCTAACAGCAGGCTGGTCATCGGTTGACTGCTCATCGGGTGGCTGGACCTCAGGTGGTTGGACATCGCGTGGTCGGTCAACCCCAATACAAGAGGCTTAACTCGTCATGTTTGGGCAAATTCTCCCCAACTCAGACTCAAAGTCCATAACTGTTGCAGAGAAGGCGACGAAAAGGTCGAGGACACGTTCAACTATTTATTTCCTTTCATAACGGATTGTCGGAAAGACACAGAAAATATTAAGTAACGAAGAAAATTAATAATTAATGAAAAAGAAACATCGTCGAAATATAACATTAGCTAACGAATAATTTACAACGAATAATTTACAAAGTCCATAACTGTTGCGGGGAAGGCAACGAAAAGGTCGAGAACACGTTCAACTATTTATTTCCTTTCATAACGGATTGTCGGAAAGACACAGAAAATATTAAGTAACGAAGAAAATTAATAATTAATGAAAAAGAAGCATCGTCGAAATATACCATTAGCTGACGAATAATTTACGAATTAAAGAAATCACGCAGGTGAGGGTAGGCTGGGTGAAATAATACCCGACGAAGGAGGGTATTATTATCCAGAATACCCGCACCTAAGTGATTTCTTTGATTTAAAGCATGATTTTACCAATAATACGCGTTCCGCTTCACTTCTTTTCCCAGTTTGTATGAAACCCAAAATTCAGGTCTTGATTAGGATTATCTCATGTCAATAGAAAATAAAGGTGTAAAAAAAACACCCGGGACAAGCTATATAGGGTTTGCGCACGTGATTTTTTCACCATATTCCCAATAGGTACATAGAAGTTAGTATGAACATTTTAGAGTCTCAGAAGATTTTGGTCTGAAAATGGATGATGGGGAAGATAGTTTTACAACGCAAAATAAATTTAGGGATGTTGATTTCGAAAAAGAAAACAGTGGTATATCATTTTCGGATTTATTAAGCGGAAGTTTATCTGAAACTTTGGAAGATATTAATGAAAAATCTGGATCACAAACTGAAAAATGTGACAGGGACACGGGTTTCGAGTAGATCTCAACATTCTCCAGAATAATCCACTACAATTGACTCAGTTTTCCGGATTGGATATTGAAAACATAAGTCATGGAGATGAAGCATGATGTGGCGTCATAACTCAAAATTCTTTTGTTGTTTGCGGGTATTTTCCCATGTCCACACCGGGTGCGCTTGCCCACAATTAATGAAGAGTTCACCATGCAGAAAACATACTGGTACGTCACCAGCGTTAAAACCTGCTCGACGTTTTCTTCAACGTGGCCATAAAGGTCATCAACGGTAACGAAAACTATTTGGCACCTCCTACAACTTTCCAAAATAAATCCATGTTTCTTTAAGCAATCATTTATCCACTCAGAGATTCAATACTTATTCTTAAGAAACAGCCTCAAATAACTATCAAAGTTTAGGACTTAACAATTATCTCAATATTGTCCACTTTTTGACCTTAACTTCTTGTTCACTTTAGGACTTCATAAGTACTTTGTCCACCGTTTGAATCTTCAATTCTTGCCCCCTTGTAAATTTGTCCGCTTCTTAGGACTTTCTTTCCCATAAGTGTTTTTATCTCGAGGGCGTTACTTCGGAATCACTCCAATATGGGACAATTTCATAAATTCTCATACCAAAATTCTACCACCAGGGCGGACCAGTGCAATACGTGCCCCGTCGCCCCAATTCGGGATCTTATTGGCTAAAGTATCTAAAGTAGTCTAAAACAATAGGCCGAATCATTGACCCAATAGACTTGACCATTATGTTCGATAAATTTGACCATTATGGCAACCAAAAGATCTGACGGATTTCACTTGCATAATAACCCCTATATCAAACATGGAAACCCCCACCCAGATACCCTTGATGGCTGCGGAAGGCTGTTGCATAACGCCTTATATTTTGCACAAAGTCAAAATCTGTACTTACGTCACAAAACCACGTTTAAAGTTGAAATTCAATGCTCCAAAAATATAGAGAAATTCACAGATTTGGCCTAATTAAAATAAAACAGAAATCGCTTGTAGCGGTTTCTACACTGTGCAATTGTATTATTTAATGCGCACTGAATCATAAGGCGCGCTGCATAAATGCGCGTCGAATCACAAGGGGCGCTGAGAAAAGCGAGCTGAACAACAAAGTACGTTGAGTATGTGTAAAAGTTTGACAACCATCCATCATACAAGCTCCTCTTGGTGGTCCAAACTATCGTTCACGTTCCGAACAGTTCATCGTTTCACTGTGTAGTTGGTAAACCAAATAGACGGATGGACCGGCAGGCACGCGGACCAGTCAGAGAGGAGGTCTCCAATGTTGTACTCGTTTATTTTTTGAAATCGAACGGTTGTTACAGTATAAAAGTACAGGTTCGTAAATACATATACTCAATTAAATTCGATTGAAATGTATTTTAAATCAACATAAACCGTTCAATTTAAGTAATCCGTCGCTGACAATCCAGTTAAATAATATGACAGAATCTGTGACTAAGCTTACACCAACAAGACTAATTTATTACTTAATTATTTTCCATAAATTCCATTAAACAATAAGCTAATTACATTTTGAGTGTCTCGAATAACATGCGCAAGAATTTTGAATCTCTACTGCAAGGGAACCGAGTAAAAATGAAAGAAATGATAGATAAAGTATAGAAAAAATATAGCAAAAACAGCTCATACTCGGAACATAAAAGAAATGAAACTGAAAAGGATTTGTTGAAACCTCTAATAAATTTTTAAATAACATACAGGTTGTTAAAAGCACGGATGCTCTTTGGTGAAAGAGAAATTTGACATTTAGACTAAATTTCTCAGCTATGTGTTTCATTTTTATCCGAATAGTTTCTATTCGAAACGCAGAATTCTTTTATTTTTTATTCGAAACGTCCCAAGTATGATTTGACTTACAAGGAAATTGGAGTGAATACATATACAAACCCTTTCTTTATTGATACAAATCAATACCAAATCACGAAAAATTTATTTACCGATGTTAAGGCCACCTCATATTTGACAGGTCCGAATCATGACGTAGACAGAAACTAGAGCCGTAGAAAACCCTGAAATATACGTTGAAAAGTACGGATTTTAATTATCCCCCGAGGACAAATGCAGTTTTTACTCTGTGCATCTGTCTGTCTGTCTGCCCGTCCGTAAGTCTGTCTGTGCACTTTCAGTCTCACGCACCTAGAGCATGTATTAGTGGATGGATTCGTCTCACATTTTATCCAGGGGTGGTTCAAACACTTGTGCAGTACAATAACCAGGAAGTTCTGAAATATGACAGAAATTAACAAAATGGTGAATTTTTAAACATTGCATAGTGTGTTTTGGAAGTTAGCATATACTGGAGTCAGTCTCACGTGCCTAGAGCATTTATTATGTCTCCCGACCAAGGGGAGACATATAGTGTTTGTACGTTCTGTGTGTGTATGTGTGTGTCAGTCTGTTGTGAACAAATGTTGTGTGCAAGATATCTCAAGAAACGTTGGATCGACTTCAAACTCGATCGATTTATTTCCTAGTTAAGTCGGACAGTTCTATCAACTTTTGACGGATGTCACATTATTAGGACAGGGGTATGACACAATCACGTAAAAACCTTGTGTGCGAAATTTCTCAGCCGCTGAACATTGATGAAGGTCAACACCCTCACCATCCAACCCCCTCTCTCAGCCTCCCCATTTTTCTTCTTCCTTGTTAACTAAGCATAGTTGTTAACGACGCTAGGGATTCCAGCGTTTTCCGGAAGATTCTCGAGTGTTCCTGCATTCTTTAGAATGCTTCAAAACATTAACAGCTTTACGGTCCATTGTTATTTGTTATTGCCTGATTTCTTATTGCCTGAACTTGAGTTTTTGGGGGTTTCTCATCTACGGCTATTACATACCATGCCACTCAGTCAGAGGTCAGTGTGTCAGTTGTTTTGCATGATGAAATCGACGAGGTCAGGGAATGCTATTGTCGTAATTATAAGTCTCAGCGTAGCTATTGATTTTTTTCGCCGCATTATTGATTCGGTTGTTAAGGTGTTCCATTGCATTGTTCGGTTGCATTTCCTGTAAGCATTTTTCGCTATTAAAGTGGGTCATCTGATATCTTGTGTTATGAGAAGCAGCTCACTATTTTGACACCGAAATGCCGCCCCCCTTCTTCCATCGAGGTGCATCATCTGATGCGCAGTTATGAAGAATGCCTGTCTAATACTTTTTGGCCGGTGGCTATAACTAGACTTAGGGTACAGAGCGTTTCCGTTACCTTGGCTAAAAGGGTCAGAGTTGCAATTAGGGTCGTATCTACATTAGATAGCTGGGGGATGATGGTTAGTAAAAAATCTAGACCACCTTCAAGACCTGGATAAGGAGATGGTAAATAAGACCGGTTTGTCATGACTCCTTTCCGATTCGGTTCAAAAGACGTACGGAAAACCCTTGATCAACTTTCAGACCCGGATAAAAAGGGCCTACAGTAAAACCCGGATAGACTCGGATAGATTCGGATAAAAAAGACGTGCAATAATGTATGTTTTAGTGGCCACCATGATTTTTTCACAACGAATTATGATTAAATTTGCAGAAATGAATATTTATTTCAGTAATTAAAAATAAGGAAAACTGTTTCGTTTTGGTGAGGCTTGGGGGATTATGAGTATAGTCAGGGAGACATTTCTTTCTGTTTACAAAAACAAGAAACCAAGTAGGTGTCGATTGAAAGTGTGTAATATAAGCCTGTATTCTTATGTTTTAAGTGCACTGACCGGTCTATTTATTGGATAGATTCGTTTGAATTTTTACGAAGTTGTGGTTCCAACTCTTGTGCAATGCAATAACCAGGAATTTATGAAATATGACAGAAATTGGTGAAAATGGTGAATTATTAAAACTTTGTAAAGTGTGTTTTTGGAGTTAGCATGTACTAGAAGTCAGTCTCAGGCGCCTAGAGCATTTATTAGTGCAAGGATTCGTTTGAAATTTTATCCAAAGGTACGACAGAAATTAGCAAAATGGTAAATTAGTAAAAAATTACTTTAAATCTGCCAAACATGTCAGATAAAAGAGAACTGTCAGAGAAATATTTATTTTGTCGTTTTACTAGAATCACATATTATCGCCCATTTAGAGCGCTGATTTCTAGAAACACTTTACATGACACAATAAACAAACACATCAAACCATTTAAATTAAAGACAGTAATAAACCTTACCTTTTAAATCGATATTATAATCCCGATTCCCTTAAAACTATGTACAAAAAATTCTGTCCCGCCTTCTGTTGCTTGCTCGAAATGCCGTTGTTATGAAACAGCTAACCTCTGGTGGAAATTTATCTGCTATGTATCGTTGTTGTTCAACAGCCAACCTCCACGGCGGATCGGTCTGCTGTGTATAACACCTTTTTGCTCACCAGAGCCACTGCGGATTCCGCGAAAATAGTACTCATAAAAGAGACAACCACTTTTAAAATATGTTCAACAACCATCCTCTGCAGCGGTTTCGTCGGTTGAGCATAACACTATTTTACTCCGCAGATCCACTGGGGATTCCGCGAAAATAATATTGATAAAGGGGGTATATTTTCAAAATACCCATCTGCCCTGTGTTTATAAACAACAGATAGATATCAACTGTTTCATAACGACGGTTATAATTATTTTAAGAAGTAATTCCACTCTTTTATGACTATTGTTTTTGCGGAATCCCCAGTAGGTCTGCGGAATACAAACAGATGGAGCATTCGTCCACAACACATCGCTTACTTATATATTTAGTACATTAAAGTTTTCATTAAAATACTGCATAAATATATATAATAAAAAAAGCTCAGTTATGTATTTTTTATGTATATGTATTTATTAAGACTGAAAATACTAACATTTGGAGTATTTTGATCTGTGACTTTTTAAAATCTGGTTTTTACTGGCGTCACAACTAAAAATACTCACATAATTATTGCATAAAAAAGCAAGGCATGCGAATTTGTATTCTAGAGCTTCTGATATCTTTTTTTATTTTTGGATGTTACGATGCGGCCAAAACAGCACCATTATTGGGCTTGAATACCCTTGTTTGGTCTCAATTACATCTTGACCAAAGTGGGACCTTTTGGGGGTTTTCTGAGTGTCCAGATATAGTCTGAATCACGTCGTGACCATATTGGGACCTTTGTCAGACCATAAATTACGTATTTTACCTGCTCAATATTGACGTTCTAAATTTGCAAATCGAATCATCTCGCCATTGGAACTCGATGACATTTTAAATGCATTTACTGGTTAGATATGGACAAAAAATATATATGACGCTCCGGTCTGATTCTGTCCTAAACAGGTAGAGACTACTTTTGTAGACAAAATAGTCAAGCTCCATTCCTTCGGTTGATGATATAAGTAAATAAACTTAACATTTGTATTTTTTCGCGACATTATAACGATTAATGATTATCACAAAACGAACTGGTACCTGTTTAAAAACGCGATAGTTTTACAAACGAAATACATGCAAAAAATTGAATATTTTGTAGAGAACATTCACTGGGAGTATATTCCTGTCTGTCTGAGACACGCGTTTTTGCCCTTGACCCTATTTAACCAAGAAAAGGCTGAAGGCACTGAAACATAATTTTAGTTCACATTGCTATAGTATTATTCATATACATGTGTGCAGACAAAAAGCCCACACCACGGTTAGTGGCTAAAGCGATATTGATCGTTAGGCTGCAAGACATGGCTTGGGAATTTAACCGAAGTACACAATACACAAAGCAGTAACGTTTGTTCAGCAAACAAGTATCGTAGCATTCAGTCTGTGAAGAGCATTGGATTAAATGCTGTAAATATTAAGTTACAAAAAAAGAAAACAAAGAACCTGAATTTAATAAAAATATGTATTTTTGTTATGTATAGTCTTGCAACATTGATTTATTTGATATATGAAAGGATAAATCTAAGATCCACTAAAACAGTTATGTTACAGTTCTAATCAAAATGGCATCGATTAACATTGACATCGCATTACCACTTATAATCATACAAACATGTGGCTTTATTGCCCTTCTTATATGTTTTCTGTGCCTTTGTGTACGGTATCGTAACGCTACGCATAGGTATCACCGCCTAGCAGAAGAGGAAGATCCTTCTTCGGCGAGCATAGATAGAAATAATCACAACAATAACCCAACAACATCGTCAAATCAGAAGCAAGAGGATCAGCAGACGGTAAAACAGCTGCAATTATACTGTAAGGACTCCTATTTATTTGAAGCTGCTGAGCAAAATAAAAAAGATGTACTGAATCTGTTCCTGGAATCGACGGAGTGTAATCTTAATATTACAAATGAAGAGGGGGATACGCCTTTACTTGTTGCAATCGCTAAACAACATTTTGATGTCGCAAAAATATTAATTGCTGATAAAAGATGCGACATAAACTGGATCAATAAGAACGGTGACAGCTCATTGAGTTTAGCGGCGTGTGGAAATCATGTTGATATTGTTGCACAACTAATGTCACGCGGAGAATGCAATACTTGGTTTGCTCTGCTACGAGCTATTCAAGAGAGAAACAAGATGGCACTGAATGTGTTGCGACCGCATCTGGACAAACTGGATACCCCTGAATTGTCTGAACTCATTCAAGAGGCTGTTAGAAGCAATTTTACTGACCAGTTAAAATCAATGCAAATTGAAATTAAGAAATATTGTAGTAGCAAAAACAACGAAGATCCTCTGTCACTGTATATCAAGCGATTCGGAGACTGCAGCAAGTTTTCGTACAACTTTTGGGAAATGCTTGATGTATTTTGTAGCGACGACGAAAGTGATTCTTGGGCTCCACATGTTTTAGCTGCAGCTGTTGAACGATCAACGGTAGAGGTTTGCGAATATCTCATTCGTAAAGGAGCAAATATTAACAGCGCATATCCAGATGGAGACTCGGCATTATTCTGTGCCTTACGACTGCGTTGCAAAGACAAAGTGCAACTTCTTCTACAGAATCAGAAATTAAACCTTGATACAACTCTGAAAGGGCTGCACCCTGTGGAATTTGCTAAAGTGTATGGTTGTGATGACCATATAATCAGCATATTAGAAAGCAAAACAACAGAGCCCATTCCAAAACAAATAGAAGTACCTCATTTTGAAAGTCAAAGTAATGATTCCTTCATTACATTGGAAGAACTGGACAAAGCTCTGCGCCAACACCCTTCACCGAATGCTTTTCACAGTTCTATATCTGTAATGTGCAGTGAAAATATGAACCAGAAACGGCAGAAGATAGCCAAACAATTACTCATTCTTTGTGGTTTAGTTTCAAGTGAATTGGCGACGCATGATAAATACAAACATTTTCAATTTCAAGCAATGCTATCAGGGAGTTTTCGCGAAGGTATGGCTACGAAAATTGAACTTGATGTCGTTTGTAAGTTTGTAAATACCATTGGGCTCGAACTTTCTGATACCATTAATGTTCCGTTTCAGTCTGTGTGGGGTAAATACTGCAATCATGGGCATTGGGGCATTCTATCACCAAAACGTGTCACTCAGTTATTTGTTGAAGCCTTCCGTTTTGGATTAGAGCAAGTCCGATTGAAGGGGCACAAAGTCACCGGCATATACTTCAATGAACATTTGATTCTTGTGAAAGATAAAATATCATGCCTTAGATTGTTCTGGCAAGAGAAAAGTGATGCGACTGCTATGGAATTCTTCACGGATTTGGCTCCAGCATTTTGGTTGTCGAATACTTGGCTAGTGGCAAAATCGTCACTTCATGACAACGACATTAATGCCACAGGTGTTCATTTTCAACCCAGCTACCATGAACGGGAACGTGAAGAAATACTTTTCTTACCAAAACTCTACCAACAAGGACTTTTCATTGCAAAAGCTTTGCGACGAAGTGATATTGCTGCATCTCGAAGTCTCAAGCGCTTTTTCATAAAAAATTCAATCAACATAGAAGATTTCATTACATCATACATGCTTAAATCATGTGCCATGAAAATCAAAGCAATGGGCGTGAAGAACGGTTACCACTGTGCATGGATTATTTATAAGGTTTTGCAAGAAGATGTCATGATGGGTCGTGTGGATAGCTATTTTGACAGAACCACAATTGTTATCTGCAATCACAACGCGGGCATATCTATTGACTCAAAAGCTTACAGTATAGTTGAATCGTGTTGTCTGAGACGTGGCATTATGTCCACCATTGTTGCAAATATACTCAGATGGCTTGATTCCAAAATGATGGAACTGGAAAAGAAAGTGTTTCCATCTTTACCTCCTCCAATTAGTTATGAGCTTCCAGAACAAAAACCAGTGGTAAGTTTGGATAAGTAGAAAATGTATCATTGCTATTTACACCATATAATTATTAGACTCAAACGGGCGTTTTCAATTCATAAGAAGGACTATACGTTTTAATGTTGTTCGACTGCCCGTCTATCGCCAGCTGTTGCTCCAGAAATAATATTTCGCATCCTGCAATATTTTTGCGTATAGATGATACATAATAATGGATAAGTTCACACAAGTTTGATTATGACCTTGGCCCAGTTTCATCTTGGGACCGTGCTCTCTCCGATATCTTGCTACTTCGTATTTTAGATCTACTTGTGTTATCTATGACCATGTAATCAATAAATTAATATGCTGTTAAATTGCAAATAACATAACTTGTTCCCTTTGTAACATGTGCAATATTTTCCACTCAATTTGCATTATACCTTTCACGACATGTTGTGTCTACTATTTACCATTACATTTTTTTGCATTCCAGGAGCAGGTGAGATCTCATGTACTCGACGAAAATTATACAGGGCTAAGATATATTCATCTCCCGGATGGCAGGGATGCTTTGTTCTGTAGACTGATTCTCGTTGGATATTCTGGAGTAGGAAAAACATGTCTGTTATATAGATATATGCACGGGTGCCATCGAGAGGCACCAAACAGCACGATTGGGGCAGACTTTGCAGTCAAAATTGTAGATTTATGTGACGCAAATCTAAAGGCACAAATATGGGACACATCCGGTCAGGAGAGATATCATGACTTCACACGTACCTACCTAAAACCCAGTCATGGAGTATTACTGGTGTATGACACAACAGATGCAGAGTCTTTTTACAAATCAGCTCATCACTTCTTGCAAAGCATTGAACAATTTTGTAACAACAGGGTCCGAATTATATTAATTGGAAACAAAATGGACTTGTCGAGCAAGCGTAAAATTAGTTATTACACGGGGCAAAATTTTGCAAAAGAACTCGGGGTTCCCTTCATGGAAGTGAGTGCCAAAACTGGCGAGAATGTCACCGAAGTATTTGAATTATTATTGTCTAATTGTCAAAAGTACGAAAGTAACTAATTAGAACCCTGATCCGCATTAGAGCACCTGCACTAGTGTAGCATATGTTTCGCTTTTAAATTTGATACGGTACCTTGTACACTTTTTTCAAAAAGACGAGCTGCCTATCACGCTGCATATACATTATATTAAGATAAGATATCAAAGATTAAAACGGGAATAAACAATAAATCATCTGTGTCCAAAAACCACATGGAGAGATTGTAATTTTAGAGTGAGACACCCCCAATGGAATACAAACTCGTTACAGTCTCGGATATTATTCAAATTATACTCCGAATTTCGTATATACTTAGATTAATTTAGAAAGGGGGAGAGCTAAAACATATCAAATTGTTTAAGCTTATACGTAGACACTTTAGTAATTAGTCCATATAGGGAATTCTATGTATTGATTGAGTGTAATGTGCTTAACGGTTTAATTAGGTCAATGATAATAAAGCTCTTGTCATAAGTTTATGTAGATGTTTGCTAACACATTTCTGGTGTGTATAATCACTTGTGTACATTAGGACACTATTCTGATATATGTTCATTTACACACCATAATCTGTTTATACTTACTATGTATATATTGTTGCGAGCTGAAATGTTACATCACAATAAAATTCCTGACATGGTGTCAGATGTCAGGTGGGAGTTTCACTCGTGTGGGGTTACATGCAACCACCACGGCGAAGCGCTCATACGCAGTGATTCTCGAACGTAAAATTTTCACTCGTGTGGGATTACATGCAACCACCACGGCGAAGCGCTCACACGCTGTGAATATTTTACTGCTTTCCACTCGTGTGGGGTTACATGCAACCACCACGGCGAAGCGCTCACACGCAGTGAAAGCAGAAGAAAGAAGAAAGACGAGGGAACAGTCAGGCCAGACGAGAAAACATCCACGCTGAGACTCGAAGATGGCGGACAAATTTAAGCACCCATCTATGGACTGAACAAGTGCTGGTGATCTGCATCGACGTCTACAGAACTTCAAGCAAAAGTGTGAACTTATCTTCGATAGACCCCTCGCAGACAAGGACGAAGCATACAAAGTGCGCATGCTCCTTCTCTGGTGTGACGACAAAGGACTGGAAATTTACAACACAGCGACTTGGACAAACGCAGCTGATCGCTTACGTTTATCTCCAGTATGGGAAAAACTCGAAGCTTACGTTACGCCAAGCAGCAATCAGATTCTTGCTCGTTATCAGCTACGATGTCTCAAGCAAGGCGACATGACGTTTGACGACAGTGGCTACCACGCAGATATACGTGACGAAATGCTACGCGGCACTGCAGTCTTTGGTCTAAAGTCTGACAAAGTGCGACGTGACGCAATTGAAATCGGCAATGATCTCACGACCCAACAAGTAGATGACCTCGCAAAAACCTATGAAAGCACCAACGCACAGATGAATGCTATCACCATGAACAGCAACGCAATTGACATATGCATCATTAGAAGTCGACCACAACGACGCAGGCAGCCACGCGTATCCCAAACACAAAAATCGCAGCCAGAACAGAAGCAAACACTTCAACAACAGCGACAGAAATTCTAACAGACATCGAACCAGTGCAACAGATGCGGCGGTCAACATGCAAAGAATCAACAGTGTCCAGCAAAAGAAGTAAAATGTTACTTCTGTGCAAAGAAAGGCCATTTCGAAAAAGTGTGTCGTACGAAACAACGCGCTGTACATGGCGTTTCATACTGCAAACCCGAAGACCAAGGCTCATGTTTTCTCGGTGCAATACAGACAATCGGCAACGTTTCATCTTCACAATCCAGAGACAAAGGCATCAACAGGATATATGCAAGCGTTCTTCTCAACGACAAGCACAACCTGAGCATGAAAATTGACACTGGTTCGGACACATGCACACTGACTAAGCAAGACGCCAAAAAGTTGGGTGATACCATCGAAATCGCGCCATCAGGTTGTATATTGAGGAAATACGGCGGTGGCAACATACGGCTCTATGGCAGCGCAACATTACAAATTACGTATCACGACAAGTCTACAGTCGCAGATTTCAAGATTGTTGACGCCCCTAACAGTCCATCAATAATCGGATGTAAACAAGCACTCGAACTAGGACTTATCTCACTGAATGTCATTTACGTCAACAATATCACATCAGCAGCTCACAGCAAGCCTCACGCAGCAACCGAGCAAAATACAACAACAGCTCACAGTAAGCCTCAGGCAGCAACCGAGCAAAGTACGCTATCACGAACACAAGTACTTCATGACTATGCCGATTGTTTTGACAAAATCGGCAAGTTCCCTGGTGAAAAGTACAGGATCAAGTTGATTGACAACCCACAATTAGTGATTCATCCACCACGAACAGTTCCTGTGCATATTATGCCGCTCTACAAGGCAGAACTTGACAAGATAATCGCTGACACCATAATCAGTCCCATAACTCAACCAACAGAATGGGTCAACTCCATCGTGGTAAATGTCAAGGACACGCCCAACGGCAAAAAAGTTCGTCTATGTCTCGATCCCAAGGATCTCAACAAGAACGTTCGACGGGAACACTACTACACCAAGACATTTGATGAGATTCTACCACAGCTCTACGGCAAGAAGTACTTCTCAGTCGTCGACACGAAGAAAGGATACTGGCACGTTCAGCTGGATGAGGAATCAAGTTTGCTTACAACCTTCAATACACCATTTGGCAGATTCAAATTCAACAGACTTCCCTTTGGTATCAATGTCTCACAAGACGCATTTCAACGCAAACACGACAGCGCATTTGCCGGAATCGCTAACGTTTGTGGAATTGCCGACGACATTATCGTTACAGGAAGAACGGAGCAAGAACACGACAAAGCAATGGTGCAGATGCTCGAAGCATGCAGAAGGAACAACATTGGTCTGAACTCTGAAAAACTACAGTTCAAACAACACAAAGTGAACTTTTACAGTAGGGTGAAAAGGACAGAATCACCGCACTTTGTGACGTCATACTGTCTGGACCGGAAGTGACGTCATAGCGTCTGGACCGGAAGTGTTGTCTGGACCGGAAGTGCTGTCTGGACCGGAAGTGAGGTCACGATAAGCGTTAGGATAGGCGCGACCATCCATGACGTCATACTGAGGTGATAATGAGGTCATACTGAGGTGATAATGAGGTCATACTGAGGTCATAATGAGGTCATAATGAGGTCATAATGAGGTCATGCTGTGTGGCGGCTTCCTAGGGTTTCAGTTGATGATCGTCGAAGTCAATGAAGTCAAGCTTTCATTTCCGAAGTCAATCGACAACAGACCCTAAAAAGTGATGACCTTCCCCCCCCCCTCGAAATTGTGATTTTTGCATATTTATCCGTTTCAGACGATTCTGAACATTTTTCATTTTTTGGGTCGACCGACCCCCCCCCCCCCTCGAAATTGTGATTTTTGTATATTTATCCGTTTCAGACGATTCTGAGCATTTTTCATTTTTTGGGTCGACCGACCCCCCCCCCCCTCGAAATTGTTATTTTTGTATATTTATCCGTTTCAGACGATTCTGAACATTTTTCTTTTTTTTTGGTCGACCGACCCCCCCCCCCCCTCGAAATTGTGATTTTTGCATATTTATCCGTTTCAGACGATTCTGAACATTTTTAATTTTTTTTTTTTTTTGGTCGACCATATACACAAGTAAAATTCTGCTGAGTCAGCAATTTTAACAATTTTGAGCAAGTTTGAAAAGTTACACACCATATTTTGATTACATGGAAGTAGCATAAAAGCATGAGTGAAACATATATGTGATACATTCTGCTGAGTCAACAATTTTGAACGAGTATTGAATAAGTTTGAACAAGTTACACACCATATACCATCAAAGTTTTATAAAAGGAAGAGTGACGAGAAAATACTTCACAATGTCGGCATTACTTCTTGACAGATGTATGACTATGGATGACGTCTTCAAAGTGAACTATATTGACTGTGTTTTCAAAGCTTCCTGCTTTTGAATCGGATTGGAAGCTGCAAGTGAAGAATTTGCATCTGCATTGGGAAGCTGTGGGAAAGGCTATTCCAAGAGATCGTTTCATCCGCTCGTTTCTACATGAATGTGAAGAACTGCATTTACTATCAACTTACAACATTGATTTAGCATTTATCAACGCGAATACAATTTGGGCAACTGACCTCATGTTAGTTGTAGCTACTAGAATTATTCTACATTATGATGATGATGTTCCAAATAATGTATCAGACCTTGTTCGGTTCAACCAAGGACGAGTTGAAGTGAATTCAAAAGTTTGCAAGTTCTTTGAAAAGAAAGCTGACTCAGCAGATAGTTGGGTATAAAAGGGAGTGAACTCAGCAGAGTGGAGTCATTTCTCAGCAGACAGTTGGAGGAAGTGGATCATCAATACATTGTAGCAGTCATGGAGAACAAGACAAGCAACGCAGCAGCGCAGCGCAGCAGCAGCAGCAGCTTTAAAATTAGTGCTAACTTAACCATTACTGTGGAGCATGGAGAATATGGGCCATTTCTACGCATCACACGTGGAGAGAGATGGTGTGCTTATTCACCATCTTTGTGGAAGATTGTGTGCCAGAGCTTGAAAAATTTACGCGACATTGGCTTCAAACTGTACTTAACGCAAACGAAGTGGCTTGAAGTCATTTCATACTTGGATATGCGCTATGTGAGTTTTGTGCGCACGTCACGGTTTGAAGGGAAAGAATACACACATCACATCAACATGAATGATGGTGAATGGGAGACACTGCTTCAGGAGATGGACAACATCAACTCAGCCCTATCACCATGTGAGGAATGTCATGACAAGAAAACGATCATCAAGCTGCAAAAGGATGGTCGGATGAAGGTGTCAAAGCTATCCAAGAAAAGGCTGACTGAAGTTCAGTTGGAGAACATGAACGTGCAAAATCAACTTGGACTTACCTGCGACTATTGCAAGTGTGGAGTACTTAAAGTCAGTGAAGCAAAGTAAAAGCCCACAAGACACTGAAACAAGATGGACGCATGTTTTAAAAATGCTTATATTGACTTGATGATTGCTAAACTTGCTTGCTATGGCACTCCAGACTATCAACTTTATCATTTGGATGCTTTTTGGGATGTTGTACATCATAGTCTTGATGTGATTGAACTGCATTCAAGATTTCTTGGAGAATGTCATAAAATTGGAATAGAAGAAGATCCTGACTTTGACTTTGATTCTGCACTTTATTCTGCTCGTACTGATGTTGAAGTATATTTCACCGTAGTTGATCATTTGAGAGATTGTTGTGAACTACAAGAAGAGGAAACCGAGCAGCTTTATCAGGTAACTTTAAAGATATAAAAACCTTTTAATCATCTTTGTAACAACATAGTGAATTGATAACATAACAATGTTTTTCTTACTAACAAATTTAGTTTTATGTGAGTGGTTTCAACGTAAACAAAGAAAGAACATGATAGAAGAGGCAGCAAATATATTAAAAGATATTTTATTACAGGAAGAAACCGACATGTCAGAATAAAACAACAGAAACAAAGTCAACATGGAGAATCTTGTACTATTCAGTAGTCATAAGGACGTTCTTTCAAACATGTTTCCAACACGACTTGAAAAGTATATTGCTTCAGCCATTGTGTCATCCAGAAATGGATATGAAGCGAAACGTATTGCTAAAGGGATAAAGCTATGTCCTTACCAGTGAAGAGAAGTAAAATGCAAGATGTTTTACAAGTCAAATGGAATCAGTGTGTATTGTTTCGCAACAAGTTGAAAGAATGTAAAGACAAAACTTTAGTTGAAGCAACGTATGATCATTGGTGGGGAGCTGGTGTGAAACAAGTGTCATCTGGATATCCTGGTCAGAATATTATGGGAAAGTTGTTAGAACTGTTCTGTGAGACTTGATGTGCAGACGTGTGAACATGGAGAAGTGTGTTAAGTGAACAGCAACTGGAAAAAACTTGCTGAATTTGACAGACTTATGCTACATTGCCGGAGCAGCATAACTTGCTAAACCTGACAGACTTGTGCTACATTGCCGGAGCAGCATAACTTGCTAAACCTGACAGACTTGTGCTGCATTGATTCAAGACTGCATAATGGCGGACATGACACTGAGACAATATATTGTGCAAAAAGCTTATTGTGAAGAAATGTTATCAGCTGTAAAAAAGTTTGCATATTTAGTCTGTCCTGCTTGTCAACATGAAGAGTGTCAAGAACATACTTGTCATACTGCATGTGTTTATACATATTGGAATGAAGCTAAATATTACATTCATTTAGATAAAGTGTTAGAGAATGCAAGTCAACGTTGTGAGAAATATGGTGTAGATGCTATTACATTGGATGAACTCAGTCATTGGTTAGTGTTCATTGAAGACCAATGGTCTCCAGTGATTCATACCATTGTATCCATACTTGATTTGTAAAAAAAAAACTTGTTAGTTAAGTTATAAATGCATGTTAGTTAAGTGATGTTGGTTGAGTTATAAAATAAAAGCTGTTCTGTTGAGAAGGTGGTTTTCATTCGGTGTGACCATGTCGACGTGGAAAGACTACTTGACCAATATTTACTTCAAACCTGGACAGCCTGGTGCATTTGCTGGTCCTTACAAACTGTATCACATCTTACGAAAACATAATCAACCAGTCACACATTCACAAGTGAAGAAATGGCTACAGGATCAAGATGCTTTTAGTTTACTACAACCTGTCAAATACAGGTTCAAAAGACAACGTGTCATTACACGTGGTATTGATGATATGTGGGATATTGATTTGGCTGATATGGGAAACATAGCTCCCTATAATGATGACATACGCTTTTTACTCATTGTCATTGATGTGTTTTCCAAATATGTCTGGGTACAGCCAATACCTAATAAATCACATACCAGCGTCATACAAGCCTTCCAAAAGATTTTTCATGACACACGCGAACTCTAAGGTCTGATAAAGGAACAGAATTTAAAAATAGATGGGTAAAAGCATTTTTGAAGAAAGAAGGAATTCATGCTTATACCACAAAGAGTGAAACCAAAGCCAACTTTGCTGAAAGAGTCATTCGTACTCTGAAGGGAATGATGTATCGGTATTTTCTACATAATCAAACCTACCGCTACGTAGACATTCTTCCAGACTTGGTGTACAATTACAACCATAGACCTCATGGTTCTCTTCCTAATAAATATGCTCCAGCCGAGATTCGTAAAGACAACGAATCAAAAGTGTGGAAGTATATGTATGTCGACAAACTGAAATTGAAACCGAAGAAGAAGAAGAAGTATAAATTTAACATTGGCGATCATGTTCGCATTTCCCACATTAAATATGTGTTTCAACGCGATTATCACATCAAATGGACGCAAGAAGTCTTCATTGTCACACATCGTTGTAAGAAGCAAGGAATACATTTGTATCGTGTGAAAGACTTTTTAGATGAAGATACATGGACATTTCTATGAAGAAGAACTGCAGAAAGTGACCAAAGATATTGAATCTATTTATAGAATTGAAAAGGTCTTGAAAACACGTAAAAGACGAGGAGGTGTGAAAGAATTATTTGTCAAGTGGTTAGGTTGGCCAAACAAGTTTAACAGTTGGGTGAAAGAAACAGACATTCAACAATGAAGCATCCATTTAAATGTTTGGTCTCTGGACCTACAGGCAGTGGCAAAACGTCTCTGGTGAAGGAAATTCTAGAACAAAAGTTGATTCAACCCTCTCCAAAAAGCATTTTATGGCTCTATGCAGCAGATCAGCCTTTGTACAAGGGAATGAAAGGCGTGGAATTTTACCAAGGCATTCCAGATGACATTGAAGAGCGTTTTAACCCGAAGAAACCAAACTTACTTATCATTGATGACTTAATGACGAAATGTCATAGTGATGAGCGTATGACACGTCTCTTTAGTGTTGGCAGCAGTCATCAAAATCTAAGCATTATCTTTATTGTGCATAATTTATTCCATCATGGGAAAGAGATGCGAAATATTAGTTTGAATACACATTATATCATTCTGTTTAAAAATCCGAGAGACAGTCAACAAATTAGTACATTGGCGCGGCAAATGTATCCTGGAAGATCTCAATTTCTCATAGAAGCCTATCAAGATGCTACTAGCAAACCTCATGGTTATTTATTCATTGATTTAAAACCAAAGACAAATGATCAACTACGTATTCGTACAGGCATTTTACCAAAAGATACACATTATGTATATATTGATAAAGCAGTGTATGAACAAGAACCAACTCATTTGGCCATTCGCAGTCAAGATGTCTAAACGTATTCGAGCGAACCAGCCGTTTCTTCATTTGCTTGCACGCAGTGGGCCAAAACGACGTAAATCCTTGCTACAGCAAGCTACAAAGGAGGAATTAACAAGCTTGTTTGAAATTTGTTTGAATATATTGCAAGGACATTTACCCTTAAGCTCAAAACGGTTTAAGGAATTTAAACGTGAACGTCATACGCTACGTACTCTAGCAGATAAGAAGATATCCCTTCGACGAAAAAAGAAGTTGATTAATCAGAAAGGAGGATTCATTGGAGCTATTGCTAGATTGGCATTGCCCTTGTTAGCCAAACTACTGCTAAAATGAAACATACGATGAAAATGGTCCTCATTCCTGAATATGAATATAAAATGTTGCTAGAAAAGAAGGGAAAAGATGGTGAAATCAAAACGAAAGTGAATAAACTTTTACGTGGGAAACGAACACGTGAAAAGGCTATAGAAATGTCTCAACTTCTTGGTCGTCATTTACGAACAAGTCAGTCTAGGCAGCAAAAGCCCTCATCATCATCATCATCATCATCATCATCATCATCATCATCATCATCATCATCACCTGAAAAGCCAGAAAAGTTATTTTTAAGTCATTTTCAACCTATCTATCATGGAAAAATAACACAACTTTTAGCAGAACTGAAGAAATATGGTACGACATGGTCAGACAAGAATGAACTTGTGTTGAAAACGGGCGATATTATAGCAAATTCCAACGTGGTTGATTTGATGAAAGAAGCATTGGTGGCGACAAGAAGAATAGAACGAGCCATACCACCATATGGCTGGCATCCATTTATCCAGGAAATTGTTGATGCTAATATTCCAAAAACAATGTTTAGTAAAAAGACCACTCGTGACGACATTACAACAGAAATGAAACAACGTCAACAAAGACAGTTTCCTGAAGGATGGGAAAATTTTTAACATGGCTGAAAGAGCTATGTTGTTGCCAAGAAGATAAACCCACTATTCCTGTAAAAATAAGATGTACAAGTGCTTGTTGTGAAGGAGAAGTCATAGATCATGTAGATCATCATCACCATGATGTGAAAGATCATTTACATACTTGGTCGAATGGCGCGCGCTATCGTGAAGTATATAGACAACGTCAACGCACCTATACCATTTAGTTCCCATCATGGAGTCGACAAGCTTTTACATCACTTTGCCTAGCAATGCGAGTATGAGCTATTATCCCAACAACAAGGCTTCGAATTATCAAATTCGTATGCCTCGAACTATTTATCTGAATGGAAAATATGAAGTTGCTTTAGCTGAAATTCAATATCCACATACATAGACAACGATGAGACATGACATGGACTATTCTATTCAGTATCGACAACAACCACTGACAGAGACACTTGAGACTATTAATATTCCTTATGGCTACTATAGATCCATATAAGAAATATGTCAGGCAGTGAATGAAGAAGCGACTAATTCTATGAAAGATGAACTTAAAGAAGCTATTCGGATAAAGTATGATAAGATTAGACGACGTGTTTTTCTATTTCTAAATTATGGCTTTGAAGTGTCATTCTCCGCTGGATTGGCTGAGATTTTAGGATTTATCTCAGATCAATGGTATACTGAAACATGTACAGCTGAACATAAAGCGGATGTGAAACAGGGATTTTATACACTTTATGTGTATTGTAGCATTTGTGAACCACAAGTTGTTGGTGATTATTATGTTCCCTTACTACGTTCTGTTGGCATACAAGGCCATGATGGAGATATTATCATGAAAACGTATGGCGAACCGCATTATGTTCCTGTAAACACATCCAAATTTGACATGATAGAAATGAATATTAAGGACGACACAGGCCATAATGTTCCATTTCAAACTGGAAAGGTGATCTGTAAACTTCATTTTCGACCAAAAGCAATATGAAAGCTTATACACACGATCCGTCTGCATATCGCAACCATTTTCTTCGTCAAGTGGGCGGGGAATTACCAGGATTCAAAGGAGCGCGAATCCAATATGGCGATGGTATTGGTTCAATACTGGGATCATTGGCTCGCAAAGCTATTCAACTACTTAAGGCTGGGGCCAAGATCGTTGCGCCACATCTTAAGAAGGCTGCAAAGAATGTCGCGAAAGATGTGACGGGCCGAGTAGCAGAACGTGTGTTTGGAGAACAAAAGCGTGTGCAACCGACGAAACGTGCCAGAAGACGAAAAACAGCCAGACGGATAACATCAAAATATCGCAAAGATATCTTTTGAAATCATGTCTCTCATTCATAATCATTCGTGTGAATGTAGTCTTTCTCCATTGGAATGGTTTCACGTACCACCAACGCATACTGCTGTAGAGAAAAGTTATAATGTTGACTATCAACCACTTACAAGCATTAGAGAAGGCGCTCCAATAGAATTCTACATTCCTGCGAGTACAGAAGAATATCTGGATTTAAAGAACAGCAAACTCCATATTGTATGTCGCATTGTCAAGGCCGATGGAACAGAGTGTGGCGCAGATGATAATGTATCTTGCATCAATGATGTGTTTAATGGGTTATGGTCTAATATTGAATTGTTTCTGAATGATCGTTTGGTTTCGCATAGTAACAATACTCATGGTTATACCAGCATTATCTCTCATCTCATCCATGACTCGGAAGAAAGTCTGCATTCTGAGCGCTCTATGCGTCTCATGTACAAGGATAATGCTGGGTCAATGAATAGTCATGAGGTGAAAAGACCTAATCATGAACGATATGTATCCGGGTTTCATGTCAATGCTGACGGCGGTGACTTGGCTGAGCAAGGAAACAATGGCTTACATCATCGTTATTTGCATACTCGTCTTAGCCGTGATGTTATTCTCGCAGGTGGTTTAAGGATAGATTTGTTTGAGCAGGATCGTTATCTTCCGAATGGCATCAGTTTGAAATTGCGTTTCCATAGACAAAAAGATGACTATGTATTGATGGCTGCAGATAATACCTATAAGGTAGAAGTGAAAGAGGCATTTTTAACCATTCGCAAAGTGAGGGTGAGTCCAGGTATTCAGTTAGGACATACAGATGCATTGATGAAAAAGTCCTGCCAAGATCATCATCACTAGAAGAGAATGTAAAGTCTTAGCTATTCCAGCAGGATTTCAGTCTTTTGTGAAAGATAACATCTTTTTGGGTCAATTACCAAATCGTATTGTCATTGGTCTGGTTCATAATGAAGCTTTTGGTGGATCAGTATTGAGGAATCCATATGATTTCAAACATTTTGATCTGGACTATATGCAACTGTACACGGATGGTGAACCAGTTCTATCCAAACCTCTCAAGCTTGACATTACACAGAACAAATACCTGGACGCTTTTGAAACGCTTTACAAATCGTTTGATCGATTGAATGGTGAGAAAAGTTCCATTATAAAACGGGAAGATTGGCCTAGAGGTTATGCTTTATTTTCGTTTGACTTAACACCGGATTATGATGGCGATGATCATTTCCCCCTGATCAAGCATGGGAATTTGCGGCTAGAAATGAACTTTGCTACGGCTTTGCAACCTACCATCAATGTCATTGTCTATGCTGAATTTGACAACATTATTGAGATTAGTGCAAATCGCAGCATCCAATTCGACTACCAGTCATGAACACGAAGCAGATTGATGCCATATTGGGTCATGATGTCATGACCAAAGACTTGTTTCAAGGCGTGTTTGCCATGGATCAGTTACCGTCTTTACAACGCGGCGCCTATGTGATCAACACAGACGATCAAGATGAACCAGGAGAACATTGGGTGGCAGTGTATTATGATAAAGACCCTGTGGAATATTTTGACTCTTATGGACTATTCCCTCTCGATGATCGTTTAGACATATTTTTAAGAAATGACTATATGTATAATTCTATCTCATTACAAACGCCAATATCATCATCATGTGGTTTTTATTGTGTATATTATATATTACATAGAGCTCGAGGTCAGAGTATGTTTGATATTGTGAATATATTAAAAAGAAAGGATGGTGATTTTATTGTAAAGGATTTTGTATATAGACATTATAAACCACTGTTTTATTAATGTTGTTGTTGCTATATTAGTTAAGTTGTAGTTAAGTTGTTGTTATATTAGTTAAGTTGTTGTTATATTAGTTAAGTTGTTGTTGTTGTTAAATAAAACAAACCAAGTTTTCAAACAGTCTTGTTTATTGTGTTGTACATACGTTTATTTACAAATTCTTAACTACAAACACTATTTACAAAGTCTATTTACACTATTTACAAACTTTTATTTACAAAGTCTATTTACACTATTTACAAACTCTTAACTACAAACGCTATTTACACTATTTACAAACTTTTATTTTCAATACATTCATCAATGCATGCCATTCATCAGAATCTAAATTGATATAGGTATCATAGACATTATACCCGTGTTTGTAAATGCTATGAAAGCTCACATAACACACATCACCAAACTTTATCACTTTCACAGTTTCATGTTCAGACAGTTTCAGTTCATATCCTTCTTCTAAGTCAATGTCCATCACACGCATAGGTTGTGTCAGCTCAATGGATTTGGTACCCCGCTTGAGTTGTATTCCTCCCTCTTTGAATTCAAGCGTTAGGTTCTTTCCAATCCAATGCTTGTAACAGAGCGTACCATTCCACTGTGTTGAGGGTGATGTAGTCGTAGCATTCTGTAAGCTCGTCATACTGACGAAATTGTACAAACACGTCTAGACCGTTCTCAGTCACACGCACTTCTAATTCATTTGAGACTGCTAGGAGAAAGCCGGGTATTCTCAACTTGTCTAGGTGATCCTTCAACACGGATTGGTCATCAAGTGATAGGACGAGATACTGTCCAAAATGTCTTAGCACAATGTCATCATATTCGTTTCTCAGATATGAGAATCCATGCGTCATTGGTTTATATTCCGATAAAAAGTCTTCCATCTCGTTCAACAGTCAGATGAACTATGAGCTGTCTCCTTGTCTGCAAAGACGTTTTTATGCTCGCAAGATGGTGATGAGTGGATGTTGTATCGCTTCTAGGAATCGTAAGACTGCGCGCCAGTTCTTGATATCAAAGAGGATCAAATCTGTATATGGTGTATCTGGCACAACTCCCTTATAATCCTTTGGATAATCCTGTAAAAGATTTCTACAGATTTCTACACGTATGTTAGAATCATATTCAGCTACCGTCACTTCCACTTTATTTTCAAGTCTACGTTTAAACCCAGGTTCAAGTGGTATGTTTTTAAAGTCTTTCCACACTTCAGGTTTAAACCGATGATAACTTGTCTTAGAATCTAGTATCACTTCATTCCTCTCATTGACAGTAAGGTAAACACCACCGTTCAGCATGAGTGCATTCATGATTGTTACCTTGTTATGAGCCACCTTCTTGTCTACGAAGCCTTTTATCCACTTCTTTCACCTGCTTCTTCAGCATTTTCCATTCAGGTATTGTCAGCAAAATTCCCTTTTTCGTTGGACGGTTTTTTCCAGTCCCCTCAGCTCTGAGGTATTTGCGAATGTTTATCACACCTTCATTACTTTGTTTCATAATCTTGATATACTTTCCATTGCCTAGAGAAAGCATTCCATCCCACGACTGTGGTGTTGGTGCTATCTCCACTTTTAATTTCTTGATGGTATTGTCAGGATGTTTCACATTCATGTCTTTGACTGTATCAGCAAGAGTATCCATATCCGTTGTTGCAGATCTTTTCCGATTCATGTTGACGCTTCAGTGTTCACACCTCAACTGACTCTAAAGTTGAAGTGTCTCCCCCTTATTATATACTGTAATGCCCATGCGCCAAAGTGGAATAGCCATCACTCATCACATATCGCTTGTCATCAATAGGAGAGAGAGCCACTTTCCTCAACTTCTCCGAGAAGATCTGGTGGTCATGACTTCGAATGATGTGCTCTGTGGTTATCGTTTGTGTTTGGTTGAACAAACTGTCTCTATACTGGTGATGTTTCATACGTCTTTGACACGCGCGAGTGATGCCTTTGGCCGTACGTTTTTCTTTCCCACCATACATCATACTGTACATTTTCGGCCGAAGCCCAACAAACTCTTCTATGGGAATACCCGCCGTCTCATCTTTCATTTTCCCAAGCACTTTCTTGTTCACGTTGGAATGCAGGAAATGATCTGGGGGATAGTCACTTGTGTCGAACAAGTCGGCATCTTCCTGCATTTCTTTGTAGATATCTTCCGTTTCTATGTCATAACATAGACTGTCGGTGTCGCTGAACAACAGCTTGGCGTTGGGATACTTGGTCATGATGTAGTTGTAATGAAAGTGGAACATGAGCACCTTGCTGAGGTCGAGAATGGTGAAACCAACTTGAATGGGTTTATCCAGAAGCAGATCCACTTTGCGCAAATGTACCGCGGTCAAATCTTCGTTGAAAATTCTAAATTTGTGGAAGGAAGGTTTGGCCACAAGTTTCTTGAACCGCTTTTCCTGGTGAACAAGTTCCACATTCATGCGCTTTCTTACATTTTCCATGGTTTTGCCAAACACAGAGTTGTTCATCAGTTTGAAAAAGTCTTTCTCAAACGGGTTCTTGGCCAACTTTCTCTTTTCCGTGTTTAAGGAGATGTATTTTGCCAACCATTTGCTCTGTGCAAACATGATGGCACGATGCACCTTCATGACTTTCAATCCCAGTGAGACATATTGCTGTAAATTTCTAGAATGAAGCACATATCTCTTCTTGTCACACAGGTTGGGAATGAGCTTTTCACTAGGTTTGCCTTTCATGTTTAGATCTTTCCGTAGCTTCTGACTATGTTTTGACAATTCTCCCACTTTCACACATTTCCGTTCTGGAGCCACTGGATAGTGATTATGATGATCATGGATTGCATATGGGTATTCCAAATCCACTTCTAAAATGTATCCAATCTCATCATCTTCATCCACATCCATAAAGTCAATGGATTCTGGCTCGCTCACCCACATAAATCCACTTTCTGGCATGCTTTGCGACATGGCCCAGCCATACAAGTTGTTTGCATCCAGGTACGTCAAGTAGTTGGTTGGTTTCGTGGGATCGTAATCTGCTACGTAGGGGTTATTTGCTTTCGCATACTTGTGTGTGATGACAGATATTCCTCCCCGTAGACCTTGTTCAATCATTTGGTACATGTCAATGTCGTTGATCAATTCCAATTTCACCTTTGTCGCTTTCAACATGGCATCCCACGACAGTCCTGGCGCTGTATAGTAGTGAGCTGGATCCAATTCATACGTGTTGAGACATACGTGACGAAAGTTTTCAAACACGTCAGCCAGCAGCAACACATCTGATTTCAGGTACAGGTCATGGTATTCACCAAATGTAGTACAGTGGAATGTCTCCCACACCTTCTGCGCATGCGCATAATCCTCATCGCTAATGTCTTCTTCACTGAGCAGACTGTAAAACTTGTCTTTGGACGGCAGTTGTGTTTCAGCAAACTTGGATGGCTCATCCACGTAATCGTAGGGGTACACTCCCTTTCTCAACAGTAAATCTTGTTGGTCACTATCGTGAATGTGTGACATCATGTTATAAAAGTTGTCTTTCCCTTCTGCTGCCAGATTGGATACCAACTTCTGTAGAGAAGTACTCATGAACTGATAACTGTCCGTAAATTTCAGATTGCTCATGGTGAATGCAATATATTTCTCAACGGTGTTGGGAATGACTGTAATCCTTTCGTTTTTGAACTTTCCAATTTCTTCCATGATCAAATGACTGTCATAGCCTCGTAAATTGTGGAAAAAGACAGGAATGATGAAAGAATCTTCAACATCCTGCTGATCCTTTCGAAATCGAAATTGTAAATTGCATTGACTATGTGCAGCTCCGCGGTATTTACCATTGATATGGTCATGATCTCTCACACGATCTGCTCCTAGAGGCTCATGACAAATGTAACAATCTGTGGCGTTCTTATAATGCTCTTCATCTTC
Organism: Protula sp. h YS-2021; assembly: GCA_949752745.1. NCBI lineage: Eukaryota > Metazoa > Annelida > Polychaeta > Sabellida > Serpulidae > Protula > Protula sp. h YS-2021. The sequence continues at coordinate 60,224,026 of OX457024.1, forward strand.
ATGAGTCATCACCATTTTCTTTTTCTGTTGTAAACCATGCACAATACGATCACGCTCATTCACCATATGGTCTAAAAAGACTTTCACAGCATTATCACCTCGATACAGGACTGGTGCACGTGTATCATACTGGCTGACAACCACATAGGCGAAGCTGTTTGGACGATGATGTTGATACTTGTCTCCTTCATGCTTTTTCGTGAAACATTCAAAGTCTGCATAAATGACAAACGGCGCTCGCTGTTGTTTGGCTACATTCTTGAACTTGATGAAGGGTTCCTTGGGGAATGATAAACGTTGTGCGCCATGCTTGCCACACACTTCACGATGCTTGTCTAACAGATCTTGTCGCCTAAACCCGTGAAGACAGTTGAAACAATAAAAAGCAGCTCCATCATGTTTTGATCGATAAGCCATCAGTCTGCTGAAATTCTTGATGAGGCAGTAATGTCTTGTCTTGTCATTGCTATTCAAAAGTAAGTTGATTTCTCTCGCACTGGTGTTTCGACTCAGTTGTATGGGAACAACTACATCATGTTCATATCCAAACACGTTAATGGACACATCATTCTCCTTATCAAACTTTGGAATGTCTGTAATCGGTGTGGGAAATGTCATGCCTTCTACCTTCAATTCGTTCTCAAATAGCTTGTATTGATGCACACGCTGTGGGTCATTGCTTGTTGAAGGGTGAAGGTGAGCCAATACAGACCATAAGAAACATCTGTTGTCTTTATTCTGAATGATTAACACACCTAATGTATTCTTTACTTTCTTCGGCAGTGGGATAAAACTGCTTGCTTCCAGAGGCGCTGACGTAGCTGTATGCACTTCAATGAATAATATGTTATCCAACACCCAGCCAGAACCTTGTCGCTCATGTTCATCAAACCTGGTAAACAATTCTTTATAGGCTTCTGGCAAGTCCTTCTCAATATCTGTTGGATTGTATGCTGCATATGTCGGACTACTGATGAAAGCATTATCCACCTGTTCTACCATCACGCCTTCAGCATTTGGTGTCATTTTCTTGAAGCGTGCATGTACCACAATGTACCATTTCATGCCACGGTTTAACGTTTCTAGCAAATGTCTCTTGATTCTATTCTCTTGTTGTCGCATTTCAAGTAGCAAATCTGATCCATCTTCAGGCTCAAACCGTCTTTCCTGTTCGTTTTCACCAAGACTCACTCTTCTGCCTCTACCTACTTGTCCTGTCTCTTTCTTTCTTTGTTCTTCATGAGACATATTTTCCATCTCAGCACATGCATGTGTCTCAAATGCATCCAAAGATGGAAATATCTTGGCGCATTTACAGCAGAGGACTGGATCAGGTCTGTCAACACCATCTTGTAACGTCTTTTGTCTCTTGGCTTCAATCTGCTCAACAAGCTCTTCATGAGCACGTTTCATCCTAGCTGGTTTGCATGTATGTGCCACGAACACTTCCAGAGATGGAAATGTTACATCACAATCATGACAGTAGACTGTTGCCATCGTTGTTGCTAGAACTGAAATGAAGTAAAATATACGTTTCACTCTTCCTTTTATACCACTTCAATGGTGTGTTAACTCAGCAGAATGTATCACTAGTTGACTAGTTGACATGTTTCACTCATGCTTTTATGCTACTTCCATGTAATCAAAATATGGTGTGTAACTTGTTCAAAAATTGATCAAAAATGCTGACTCAGCAGAATTTTACTTGTCTCACTTACAGTTGTGAAGTTGTACTGCTGCACAGCAGAGACATCTAGCGGTGAAGTTAAATTGTCTGCCAAATGGTATTCATCCGCGAAGAAGCACTGTAATGGTGAAATTTTCAGTCAACTATAACGAAAGTTATCACAATTTTAAGTTGAAATGGCGGTAAAAATGCATACAGCCAGCTGCGCAAATAGCCTATGATCATGTTAAAACTTTACATAAAACTGAATCAAATGGTGAAATTTTCATATAAATCGACCAAGTATAACAAAAGTTATGTCACTTTTAAGTTAAAATGGCGGTAAAAATGCATACAGCCAGCTGCGCAAATAGCCTATGACTACTTAATAACAAAAGTTTACATAAAACTGAATCAAACAGTGAAATTTTCATATAAATCGACCAAGTATAATGAAAGGTATTGTTTTACAAAGTTTCAATTAAGCAAATAACCAAAGTTTGTTTACAAAGTTTGTTTACAAAGTTTGTTTACAAAGTTTGTTTACAAATTTTCAATTATGTAAATAAGTCAAGTTTGTTTACAAAGTTTGCTTACAAATTTTGTTTATAAAGTTTGTTTACAAATTTTGTTTATAAAGTTTGTTTACAAAGTTTGTTTACAAAGTTTGTTTACAAATTTTGTTTATAAAGTTTGTTTACAAAGTTTGTTTACAAATTTTATTTATAAAGTTTGTTTACACAGTTTGTTTACAAAGTTTGTTTACAAAGTTTCAATTATGCAAATAACTAAAGTTTGTTTACACAGTTTGTTTACAAAGTTTGTTTACAAAGTTTCAATTATGCAAATAACTAAAGTTTGTTTACAAAGTTTGTTTACAAAGTTTGTTTACAAAGTTTGTTTGCAAATAACTAAAGTTCACTTTTTATTTATAAAGTTTCAATAAACACTTACCGAAATAGTTGTCACTGGATGCCATCCCTGGATCTGATGTGATTCAATTGTAGTGTGTAACTCTTGCTCCACTTACCGAAATGACTGTCACTGCTGTATGCTCATCCCTTATATACCCCTCTGATGGAACTGAAGCTGACTTGACAGAATGTTGCTCGCCTAGGGGGGGGGGGGGGGGGTCGATCGACCCAAAAAATGAAAAATGTTCAGAATCGTCTGAAACGGATAAATATGCAAAAATCACAATTTCGAGGGGGGGGGGGGGGGTCGGTCGACCCAAAAAAAAAAGAAGAAAAATGTTCAGAATCGTCTGAAACGGATAAATATACAAAAATAACAATTTCGAGGGGGGGGGGGGTCGGTCGACCCAAAAAATGAAAAATGTTCAGAATCGTCTGAAACGGATAAATATACAAAAATCACAATTTCGAGGGGGGGGGGGGGGGTCGGTCGACCCAAAAAATGAAAAATGTTCAGAATCGTCTGAAACGGATAAATATGCAAAAATCACAATTTCGAGGGGGGGGGGAGGTCATCACTTTTTAGGGTCTGTTGTCGATTGACTTCGGAAATGAAAGCTTGACTTCATTGACTTCGACGATCATCAACTGAAACCCTAGGAAGCCGCCACACAGCATGACCTCATTATGACCTCATTATGACCTCATTATGACCTCAGTATGACCTCATTATCACCTCAGTATGACCTCATTATCACCTCATTATGACGTCATGGATGGTCGCGCCTATCCTAACGCTTATCGTGACCTCACTTCCGGTCCAGACAGCACTTCCGGTCCAGACAACACTTCCGGTCCAGACAACACTTCCGGTCCAGACGCTATGACGTCACTTCCGGTCCAGACAGTATGACGTCACAAAGTGCGGTGATTCTGTCCTTTTCACCCTACTTTTTACGTATTACGTCAAATACAATCCCAACCCACCCAAGGCATAATCCTACCAAGTTTCAAGCTGATAGTTTTACGAGTTATTGTGTTAACAAAATTAACTGTCTACAACAGACCCACACACTACATACACATGATCACACACACAAAAGTACAAAAACAAAATATTTCTCCTCTGCGATGGAAACATAAACAGGAAACTGACGCAAGCTTTTTCATATTTTAAACAATTCTTTCCACCACATCAGAAACGACGCTTGATCTTCACTCCATTTCACAAACAGTCCAGTTATACTGTTTTTATCCCTTGTATTCTCTGTAACGCTGCAGGAAGGTTCAGAATTAGCCCCATCACTATATTTAATTTGAGTAAATTAAACGTGTTTTGTTGCTGAAAGAACTGTTTCTTAACAGAATGTCGTATTACTGATGAGAAAAGTTAAACAGCTGACCTGGTCCTCCAAAGGAATAGGTGTTCCTTTTTTTCGCCATTCGTCCAGTTTTTGCAGTATTCCAATGTGGCTGTCCCTGCTTAGTAAATTCTCCACCACTGCGTCGCGAGTATCCATGCGTGTGATCAGGAGCGCGCAGCTCAAGGCCATTTCCTTGACTTCCAAGTGATTAAACTGCTTGGTAAACTGGACCAAGTCTAAGTGCAGCAGCACTGGGCACCTAAAACACGCGATCTGCTTCTGTGTCCCATCATAAACTTTTTGAATTGAAAATTCTCTCTTCTTTTTTTGGGTTATATATTCCTAATGGTTTAGTACATGTACGGAGAAGGAGCTGGACTGACGGCGGAATGGCGCAGAGCTTCCGCAACGTGTTCTTTTAAAATATTCTACCTGTACCGGGAGGAGTCAGAGCGCCTGGAGACACTCGGCAAACTGTTCAGCGGTGAGTGGGGCGACGGCGGCTGAGAGCGGGCTGAGGAGCACGGATAACGGAATACGCGCTATACGCTGTCCACCTGCCACAGCTCCAGGGAGAGGAGGGGGAAGGGGGTGTACTTGAGGAGCACGCAGGACTGTTCAGCATTAAGCAGGCGGCGGAGAGTGGGCTGAGAAACAACAGACCACGCCAGATTGGGTGAGGGCTGCCCACCGGCCACAGCTCCGGACAACGGGGCGAGGAGGGGCGGGGGTGTACCTGTGTAGGAGGCAGAACGTCCGGCGACACTCGGCCAGCTGCTCGGCGGTGAGTGGGGCGACGGCGGCTGAGAGCGGGCTGAGGGGCACGGAGCGCCACATGCGCTGTACGCTGTCCACCTGCCACAGCTCCGGAAGCCCCGACAGACACACCAGCACGTGCCGAAGGTAGTTCACCTGCACGAAACAACAGTGCGCAGCGAATAAAATGAGAACGTACGTGTATGAAAATAAGTAGAACTTTTCAGAAACTGGAGTATTTTTTCGGCTATACTTGTTAAGATTCAGCAAATGACTTTTCATCTTTTGACGTCATTCAATTTTAAGTTTCATCATTTCATTTTTTGTTGGTTTGCATTTATGTCAAATTTAATTCATATGTTTGAATATTTGAATCTTTTTTTTTAATTTCGGATGGCGATGAACAGTTGAACAAACAACACACATACATCAGACAGGGCACGGTCAACACTGGTAATATTATCCCACTTTTTCACTTTTTACAAAAACACCCTCACAAGCCTCCAATCAACATTTTCTTCCTTCCTTTCAAAAAAAAACTAGAACCTCACTTCGCTAGCGAAATGTTAAACACTTGACAAAAATTAAAACGCACAAATACTTCCTTCAGTGGGTTTTTTCTTGAATAATATATTGCAAACAACACAGCTTGAATACGTCTTATAAGCCGAGTAGTGTTTGGTTTCTGTTGACTTAAGGTTTTATTGACTGGTCTAGCATACGCCGTGTTATCTTTTTACGCAGTGAGAGCTCTTACAAAGCTCGCTGAGCAACTGTGTGTGATGTGGGTTAAATGCTACGCATTTACTTGCAAAAAATACACTCTTTTCACATGGCGTTTTAACAAAGAAAACGAAATCAAAGACGAAAATAAAAAGTGACATGCACATGTTCAGATCAAGCTCTTCATAAGTCCCAAGTTTCATGGTCGTAGGGCCTATAGTGTCAGAGAAGAAGAAGACACAAAAAATCGGAAAAAGTGTCAAGAAGAAAAAAAAAAGGACGAATTTTGCTCGCACAAATTCATATAACTCTTGCAAGCCAAAGGCTTGTCAAGTGTTAAAAAGTTCCACACTTCAACGGAAGTCCGTTATTTCAAATCAAATTACGAAAACAAAATGACGTTTCGTTTACGCAAACTCTGCTGTGACGTTTACCCTTCATCATCATGTCATCCCAATACGCGCGCGCTCCATCCAAAAACTGAAGCAGATAGAATGATGTCAAAAACAGACACACAGAATGATGTCACAAAGTGTGGTGGTTCTCTCTTTTTCTAACTACTCAGGTGTTTCGGAACTCCTTTTTTAACTACTATCATTTTCTTAACTACTTGTCAGTGCAGTGATTCTCTTATTTCTATACTACTTCTGTTTTACTGACCACCATCTGTTTTGTTTATTTTGAATTTCTTACAATGAATTATGGTTATGTTTACAGAAATGAATATTTTATTTCAGTAATTAAAAAAAAAAAAGGATTTTTTTTTTGGGGGGGGGGGTGGGGATCATGGGTTTAATCGGGGAGACATTTGTATTTGTTAACAAAGATAAGAAACTAAGTAGGTATCGGTTGAAAGTGTATAATATAAGCCTGTACTCTTATGTTTTGTGTGCACTGGCCGTTCTAGTAGAGTTTTTGCTAAATTCTTGTTAGCTCGGGTATAGTTTTACCTTTCAAACTAATTTTTTTTATTTCAAAGTAATTTTTTTATTTCTACTCACAATGGGACTGTATACAGGTAGAAATCCACTTCTCGTTTTTTTTTTTTTTTTTGTGTGTGTGTGTTATACCAATTTTCTCGTGCTGAATGAGATTCTCGGGGACGCCTCGCAGTAGTACGAATAGGCTTATAAAGCGGGTTATAATTAGAAATTTGTGCTTCTTTTTCAGTTCTGCCTGACGTTGCTATTACGTTATTTTAAATGAAAAGAGGCAAGATGATGTAATTTTTTAATCCATGGATTAAAAACTGTTGAGTTGAACTCACGGTGGCTAGTTGTCCAGCGGGAGGACTCACTGGAACTGCTATTTTTCCCAGCAAGTAAAAATATTTTTGGTCAGTAGAATAGAACAGATAAACAAGTCTCAACACCTTCTGCAAGTAAAACTCATAAATTGTTACACTTTTCTGAATTTTACGTCCATTCACTCTTTAAATAACAATTCATCACACACGAACATATATTTTTATAAGCTTGTCACATCAACGAGTAATGTGTAGGGTCAGTTACTGAGCGATAATATGAGATTCTGAATGGCAAGTGGGAGGAACGAAATAAGCCAAATCACACTTTGGGCGTACCAAATAAAATGCGAAAGATTCTGCGTTTCGAATACAAACTGGCCGGGTAAAAATGAAAGAAATAGAGATTTCGCTTAAATGTCAAATGCCTCTTGCACCAAAGAACAACCATATTTTTAGCAACCCGTATGCTATTTCAAAAATTAATTAAAAGTTTTAACAGATAGTTTTAAGTTTCAATTTCTTTTATGTTCCGAGTTTGAGCTGTTTTGGCCATATTTCTTCTATATTTGTCTATCTTTTTTTTTACCGTGTTCCCCTGCAGTCGAAATTCACAGTTCTTGCACATTTTATTGGAAACACCCAAAGTGTGATTTGGCTTAAAGATAGAAGGAGAGAACATGACATAAGCCAATCTTTTGGATGGAGGTGTCGTTTCGATTGCAATTTTTTGGTCCCAATTCAAACATTTACAGAAAGATGCCCACTATACCCTTTGTTTTTGTAAAACGGGCACCATTTTTAATGGGATGTATATCTTATTTTTTCATTAAACTGCAGAAAAGTTAGTTTCCGGACTCATCTGTCAAATGTTTGTTTACATTCCGGCCTTTAAATGTCATGTGACCGAAGTCAAATGACCAAAAAGTTACATAAAGGGGTTCGAGTCAAGTCAACGCATTTATTTCCAAAATAAAAGTTACATACATAAGATCAGTTAGAATAATACGATCAAGCATATGATTCAATTCTTATCGTGGATAGGGTAGCCGTCGAAGTTGTCACTTATTTGAAGCGGGCTACCTATTTACTGCTAAGAAATATAACACCCTTGAATAACCCAACCTTGGTGGAATTCTAAGAAAAAAATATAGGTAAACACCATCAGGGTTGGCAAGTTTCTACCGAAGTGGGTAAATATCATGGTAATTACCGGGTAAAAACCCGGACGGTAAAAAGGGTTTTTACCATGGGGTTTCTACCATGGAGTTGGCGGCGCTTATTTCTCAGATCTTTGCACACAAACTTGTGTACTGTTGGTAATTATCTTTCATGCAATTCATATCCACCACCACTGTTTACTTTACTCACGTGAAGCCACATCCCTTTGTCAAATATTTCTTCTTATGTATGCTGTGCAGTTGCTCTTATGCAATGGTCCTGTGATATTAACGAACAGACTATTTATGTAAGAAGTAATACCTGACAAAGGGATGTGTTTTCCCTGGAGTAATCGGTAAACATCAGCGCGATACTACTTTGATGTTAGAAATGGTCACATCCGTTTGTTAGTTAAACATCTTAAGAGGGTCTGACGGCTTACAAACTACATCCGAAATATTTGGGAGAAAAGTTGACAAATGAGCAAAATGATATTGCGTGTCAATTTATCATAGACAAATGTGAAGAAAACGCAGAAAAGCTGATTGCCTTTGAGGCCAAAACTGCACCATTCCCTGGGCATTATTTCACGGATACGGCAAGACAAGTTAACCCAATAACTTGGTGGAAAGGCGCTGCAAATAGCAGCATTTCTGCACACTTAATTACTACAGTTATTGACCTGTTATCTGCGCCATGTTCATCAGCTTCAATCGAAAGAGTATTTTCGAACTTTGGTGCTATTCATTCTAAAGTCAGAAACAGATTGGGCAACGACAAAGCATCAAAATTAGTGTTCTGTTATCGCATGCTCCGAGGAGCAAAAGAAGTGGATTATTAAATGCACCCGTCACATTTTAGTAGAATGTTTAGATTTGTATAAAGACTGTTAGCTAGACAATTTTTGTGTTACAATATTTTTATAATCGCGTTGTTTGTGGATATGAACTGTAGATATAAAATATGGATGTAAACTTACAAGTAGATCGGATAGATACCCAAAGGTGTTGTGGTAAGTTGTTGTTAAGGGGGTTTCTACCCTATTTCTACCATTTCTACCGGGTAAAAACCCTTTTTCCCGGGTTATTACCCTAGTTTTTACCCACTGTAGGGGAAAAAGGGTTTCTACCTGGTAGAAACCCAACCCTGAACACCATTCAATAAATGAGTTAAAAACGAGCTACAGTAGGACAATTATTAACAACGAGAAATATTAGTTTTATTGAGTAAAACTAATTTTATCACAGTATAAGCTATCACCAATTTATGTATGATTATAATATGACTGTAGTAAAATCTTTTTGTGACTTAATTTGAAGTAGTTGACTGATTTGCATGAATGGAGATATGGGTCCAAATTATTCCATAATCTTACGCCAAGCTCTAGAATAGTTCTAGAATACATTGTGTTAAATTTACCGGCTTGTCTTGTAATTCCGCTACTTATTGTAAAAAGTTCACGTAATCTTAATGGTAAACAATTATACTTTGCTCTGTACATTTTTTTAATACATGAATTTAATTTGACACTGTCAACAAATTTTAAAAATTTATATTAAACAAATATATCATTGGTATGTTCTCTATGCGGCACTTGGTCAACTGTTCTAACAGCCTTTTTTGTAATATACAAATGTTTTATATACGTGCAAAATAATTGTTACCCAAAATTTCTGAATAGTGTTTGAGATATGGTAAGAGTAATGAGCAATACATTGTAAATGCAGCATCCTTATTTAACATATATTTAGCCTTGTACATAGTAAAGAAACTTTTATCCACCTTATTTTCGACATGTTTAATTTGTTCTTGCCATTGCAGTTTATGGTCTATTATGACACCCAAAAATTTTGTGTTATATACCCTTTCAATACATCTGTCACCTATCTCTATAGTAAAATCACAATTATTTTTAACATTTGAGAAAACTATAAAATTAGTTTTATTAATGTTCAGTGATAATCTATTTACACGAAACCATATTTCTAACTCAAATAATTCATGACATAAGAATTGACATAGTTCTGTGACATTATGACCCGGTATAAAAAATATTGGTATCATCAGCAATTAAAGTGAATTTTAACAAATCAGAAACGCTATGAAGATCGTTAATATATAATAAAAATAGGGTGGGCCCTAGAATGGAACCTTGAGAGACACCACATGAAACGGTTAGTAATTTTGACACTGTTTCATTGAACTTGTCATATTGGGATGTATTCAACAAATAAATATCAATCCATTTTAAAGCATTTCCACGTACACCGTAAGTACTTCGTTTTTCAATTAATACAGCATGATCGCGGGTATCAAAGGCCTTTTTAAAATCTATAAAGACGCCTACTGGTATTTTTTTCCTGTCAATGGCAGATGTAATTTCTTCAATTACGTTTAATAATGCTAAGGATGTAGAATGTTTTTTCCCAAAACTGTATTAACCATCGAATAAATTATCATGGTTTTTTTTAGGCCCCAACCCCTGAAAGGGGAGGGGCCTAATGAGTTACCTTCTGTCCGTCTGTCTGTCTGTCCGCCTGTCCGTCAACATTTGTTTTGTAGAGTTTGTCCGCGCCTGTTCTCCGCAACGATGTGGTGTATGATTTTGTTACCCTGCACAGTGAAAATATATATATTACAGATGTGCCTTTTCATATTATTGTTGAAATCGACAAAAAAAAATGACCAAATTAGGACTTGTTAAATTTATGCGTTAACTTAGTATAGAGATGGAGTTTTGTCCGCGACAGTTCTCGAAAGCTATTAGGCACCAGCTGTTGTTACCTTGCATAGTGGAAATACATATATTGCAGATGTGCCTTTTCGTATTATTGTTGAAATCGGCCAAAAATGGAACAAATTAGTACTTTTTAAAACTTGACAAAATTTATGCGTTCACTTAGTATAGAGATGGAGTTTTGTCCGCGACAGTTCTCGAAAGCTATTAGGCACCAGCTGTTGTTACCTTGCATAGTGGAAATACATATATTGCAGATGTGCCTTTTCGTATTATTGTTGAAATCGGCCAAAAATTGACCAAATTAGGACTTGTTAAAACTTGACAAAATTTATGCGTTCACTTAGTGTAGAGATGGAGTTTTGTCCGCGACAGTTCTCGAAAGCTATTAGGCACATGCTTTTGTTGCCTTCCATAGTGGAAATATATATATTGCAGATGTGCCTTTTCGTATTATTGTTGAAATCGGCCAAAAATTGACCAAATTAGGACTTGTTAAAACTTGACAAAATTTATGCGTTCACTTAGTATATAGATGGAGTTTTATCCGCGACAGTTCCCGAAAGCTATTGGGCACATGCTTTTGTTGCCTTCCATAGTGGAAATATATATATTGCAGATGTGCCTTTTCGTATTATTGTTGGAATCGGCCAAAAATTGACTGAAGTAGGACTTGTTAAAACTTGACAAAATTTATGCGTTCACTTAATATATCGATGGAGTTTTGTCCACGACAGTTCTCGAAAGCTATTAGGCACATGCTTTTGTTACCTTGCATAGTGGAAATATATGTATTGCAGATGTGCCTTTTCGTATTATTGTTGAAATCGGCCAAAAATGGAACAAATTAGTACTTGTTAAACTGGACAAAATTTATGCGTTCACTTAATATAGAGATGGAGTTTTGTCCGCGACAGTTCCCGAAAGCTATTGGGCACATGCTTTTGTTACCTTGCATAGTGGAAATATATATATTGCAGATGTGCCTTTTCGTATTATTGTTGAAATCGGCCAAAAATTGACTGAAGTAGGACTTGTTAAAACTTGACAAAATTTATGCGTTCACTTAGTATATAGATGGAGTTTTGTCCACGAAATTTCTTCAAAGCTATAAAGGCACATGCTTTTGTTGCTTTGCATAGTGGAAATATATATATTGCAGATGTGCCTTTTCGTATTATTGTTGAAATCGGCCAAAAATGGAACAAAATATGAGTTGTTAGAAATTGATAAAATATATACATTCAGTTAGCATACAAGTTGAGTTTTGCCCGAGTCAGTTCTCTAAATCTACAAAGGACATTCTTCTGAAGCCCCATACAGTTGAAATATATATATATATATATATATATATATATATATATATATATATATATATATATATATATATATATATATACATATTGCAGATGTGCCTTTTCGTATTATTGTTGAAATCGGCCAAATATTGATCAACTTAGGACTTGTTAATGTTTTCTAGGCGATTCTGTCTGCAAATTGGGGGGTTGGGGCCATGTGTATTTCCTCAATATTTTCTTGTTTTTTGTGCAAAGTTCCTTAACCGAGTATTGAACAACTTTTCCAGTACAGATGAAATCACTTAATCGCATACCGGTTAAACGCATAAATCGGTTAACTGCATATTATTCGCAAATCCCAAACCATTTCCAATGCTATCTTTTGGAAATTTAACCGGATAATTGCATACCGCTTAATCGCATAAACAGGATAAACGCATAGCTTTTTAACGTTAAAATGGGAAGCACATCGGTTAATTGCATAATTCGGGTTGACTATCGAAACAGTGCCACACTTAAAGCAAACTAAGGGAGTGAGCTGCCCCTCGTTTATTTATCTAATGCATTGTTTTCTGTTTGCTTGACCCATTGTGTACATGTACCAACCCCATTCGCGGTTGTTAACAGTGAATCTGGAACTCTTAATCACCGCACTCTCTCTCAGCTTTCACTAGATAATGACCTTTATCCTGAATCCCCGCACTGCCTTAGCTGACGCTAGATAATGGCCTGCAACTCCTAATCCCCACCCTGCCCGAGCTCTCACTAAATAATGGCCTGAAACGCTTAATCCCCACGTTGCCTCAGATAACCGTGAGCGCGCAGTCATCATTTAAGTATTCAACAAAGAAGAAATTTTACCATTTATAGTTCGAAACTGTGTCGGTTATGGTTAATTCGTCAAAATGGCAGAAAGTAAATCAAAACGAAAGGACCTAAGTAAGTCTCTCGGATAAAATACTAGTAATAAAAGAACTGGATAACAAAGTTTCTCAAATGCGGGGATGAGGAGGGGCGGGGGTGCACGTCTAATAACAACCGCAAATGAAAAAATAGGCACGGCAAGAGTACTCCGGATAAACGCATATATCGGATAAACGCATGACAGGGCTTGGCAAATTGGCTATGCGATTAACCGGTTTCGTCTGTATCTTAGAAACTGAAGTAAAAGTGACACTGGTCTATAATTGTGAAATGCTTTTGAATCTCCGGATTTAATTAATGGAACAATTTTGGATACTTTCATAGAATTCGGAAATATGCCCTGTTCAAATGATTTATTACAAAGATATTTGAGTGGCTTAACTATTTTAGGACGTATCATTTTAATAATTTTCATAGTAAGGTCATCTTTATTAGTAGAAGTTTTATTTTTGCAATTCTTAATAATATTTAATATTTCTTCTTGACAAGTGGCGTGTAGAAACATAAATTGTGATGGAATTTAATGAAATCAGAAAAACTGTGCAAACTACACTTTCGTATATTTTTTGCTAGGTTAGAACCAGTTTTCGAGACAAAAATCATTAAAACCATTTGATATTTCTTTATGATCAGTAATTACCTGACCAACACTGTGAAATACATCAGAAAAATTTTAAGAAATCCTACCTTTTTTAATACACTTATTTATCACTTGCCACGTTTTTTAATATCATTTTTATACATATTTTTTTTTCTGAAAAACTAAGAATTGAAGTGAGGTTATTTCTATAGACAATGTACATGTACCTTTCTTTTAAGACATCTGATTTCATTTTAACTGTGATCCAATACATACATTGTCTTTTCTTAATAGCATTGAGCAAACCCGAAGTTAACCATGGCTTGCTGATACCTGTATGTGAGTAGGTTTTCTTCTTCACGGGACAACATTTGTTAAAAAAAAGAAGTAATATAGTTCATAAAAACATCATATGCATCATCAACATTGTCACCATTAAACACACTATTCCAGTTATTCTCATCTAAATATGCAGTAAACTTTTTAAAGTTTTTATCTTTCAACTCTCACTTGTATATCAAAGTTTGATTAATTGTCGATTTGGCAACATACTTCATAGTACAAAATATAGGTAGGTGATCTGTTATATCATTAACTAATATGTCACTTTTTATGTCTATATTACATTCATTTGTGAAAACATTATCAATAAGAGTTGAAGAAAAATCTGTTATACGAGTGGGTTTATTTATGAGAGGCCTTAACCCGTAACTGAACATTTAGTCAATAAATGATTCGGTGCTTAAACTGTTATCATAATTTAAAAGATTGATTTTAAAATCGCCACATAAATATACAATTTTTTCTTAAATGATTTCAACATTAAACAAATTTACTTCAGTGTTTGGGGGGGGGGGGGGTAGCCACATAAAATATACAATAAATATACACATACAATATAAGGTACATACAGTAATCTTCTCATCTTTTCATTTTTTGCTCAATTCTATCTAAGAGTAAGACAGTCAAAAACATTTTCAATATTTTCAGATAATTCTTTTATACTTGTGTTTCAAATTTGACTTAATGTAGATTGCGAGTCCACCCCCTCTTTTATTCTTTCTAGATGTAAAATATGGTGTATAATTTGGTAGTTCATCAGGACAAGTATTACTTTCGTCTAACCAAGAAAATGTAACAACACCGAAATCATAAGATAATACTTTTAAATAATCAATTATGTTGTCGAAATTGGCACCAAAACTTCTTGAATCAAAATGAATGATACTCAGCCCAGTTTTATTTATATTGGCTTCAAATGACATCAAACATAATCACATTTATTCACAATTTTATCATAAAAATTATTGTCAGGGTCTATATCGTTATCATAGTAGTTATATGTCTCCCCTAAGGGAGACATATATATTATAGTATTTGGTGTGTCCGCCCGTCCGTCCATCTGTCCGCAGTGAGTTCTTGTGAAATTAATGAGTCGGTTTTTCTCAAAACATACATACATGTTGGGGTACATGCCCGTGTTATTTTTTTTTTCGTTCCTTCAAAAATTCTATTTGTTGCAAATTTTTGAAGATATGGGGGTTTTTGTGTGTTTTTTTCACTTTGGCAGGCTAAATCTCCAAAACAGTTCGTTGGATAAGGCTTAGACGTCGCAAGAACTGAAACACACATATAGCGCAAATGTATACTGCAAAGTTTTTCTTCATTTCCATTAAAAATGTATTTTTGGCGATTTTTTAAATTTCTGATTTTAAAGTTTTTTGGCCATATTGTTGCCGTATCTCCGAAAACAGTTTGTTGGATTAGGCTGAAACGTGGCAAGAAGAATCCACATATAGTGCAAATGTTTTCTGCGAAGTTATTCTTCATTTTCTGTAACAATGTATTTTTGGCGATTTTTAAATTTTTTTGGGCTCGCCAATTTGTACTTTTCAGCAAGGAATTTTTTTCCACGTGACTGATTAGAGGGCGGGGGAGACATATCCGTTTTTTTTAAACACTGGCCAGTCTAGTTATCATTGTCTTCAAACGCGAATAGTTCAGAATTAGTACTCTTACACTTTGCATATATTTAAAAAATATTGTTGGTATTTATGCCTTTAAGGAAAGAAAATTCTTCATCTGTTAATTAAAAAAACGGTAGGATATCTGGCTTGCAATATTTACAAAACTACACTCGGACTTATTTAAATCATTAAGTAGTTCAACAGACAATTTTGCACATTTTTTATGAACTGAGAACAAACATGAGTCACATTGAATACGGTCGTATTTTGCTCCTCTCTCACATAGTGTACACGGATAGTTAGGCCCCAACCCTTCGGATTGGGGCCTATAGGTTTGGGGTGTCCGTCCGTCCGCCTGTCCGTCATCGCTTTATACTCCTTTGAATTTGGGGGCGGTTGGGGCCTGCTCGTGTTTCACAAATACTTACTTGTTCATTAATCATTTTGCGCTTGGTTGTATTGCAGTTTAACTATGTCGCTCATACTCTTGATACGTAATACTTTCTCGTCTTCAGGTGTTTCTCCTGCAGTTTTAACGAAAATCTTGCAGTTTTTGTTCATGCATATTGCACTAGTCCGTGATTAGGTAGTTTTCTTGCCTCGAATTTTGACTTTTGAGCACACCGACACAAATCGAACTACAATATCCCGTTTGTTTTTACACTTAATGTAATGGACCGCTGAAATGTCATTCTTAGTTGCGTCCAACTGTAAGTCTTTGTTAAACAAGTGGCAACGGAAAAATGGCGAAGAGAAAAAGTGGGAAAAGAAATGACAAATTGTTTTGAATTTTATTGTTGCCCAAAATTGAGGCCTAAATAAAAGACGAAAAGTTCTTGCTTACACTCATGGGTTAAAAAAGGGCTGGCCTCCGTGACTACTCAGGATCAAAGAAATTACAACTCATTGTCATAAGGGACTGTTAGACCCAGAACTTAATGCCTGTACTCCCAAAGGCCCTAAACTCCGCGGTGCTGAAATGTCACCGGAAACTACACATGAGGCGAGAATTTTTTTTTTTCAATTTTTATCAGAAAAAATGGAAATAGTTACAAGCAATATGCACCGAGGCCTACGAACAACCGGATCCAGCGACGATCGTCATCGCCTTCGAGCAGGGCATGCTCCGAACACCGAGGTCTACCAACAACCGTATCCAGCGACTATCGTCATCGACTTAAATCAGGCCATGCTCCGAGCAACGAGGTCTACCAACAACCGGATCCAGCGACAATCGTCATCGACTTCGATCAGGCCATGCCCCGAACACCGAGGTCTACCAACAACCGGATCCAGCGACGATCGTCATCGACTTCGATCAGGCCATGCCCCGAACACCGAGGTCTACCAACAACCGGATCCAGCGACAATCGTCATCGACTTCGATCAGGCCATGCCCCGAACACCGAGGTCTACCAACAACCGGATCCAGCGACGATCGTCATCGACTTCGATCAGGCCATGCCCCGAACACCGAGGTCTACCAACAACCGGATCCAGCGACGATCGTCACCGACTTCGAGCAGGCCATGCTCCGAGCCGTGGGTGTTGTTTTCGGGGACCATGTTATGGTGCAGGGATGTTTTTATCATCTCACGCAATCAACATGGCGCAACTTGGTATGTCTTGCTGAGAGATACCAAGCTTCCGAAGAGGTCAAGCTCTTGTGTGGTGATCTAAATGGTCTGGCATTTCTACCAATCGAAGATCTGCCACAGGGTTTGGATTTCCTCCGCAACAACACACCAGAGGGGTGACGCCACTACTATATTACTTTTAGGGTTGGGTTTCTCCCAGGAAGAAAGGTATTTCTCCCCTCCCCATGGGAGAAACAGGGGAGAAACGTCGGGCATAAAAATTCTTTTCACGTTTATTTGCATTTTATTCCAAATTATTTAATAAACTGTCGTGTCATCGACATTTGGCACATTTCTCTCACGTTTAGTGCATTTAGATGGGGGTTACTTTTTGCAAGATGAGCTTTTGCCAACTGCTCGTTCCCGCAGTAAATGCATTCAGCATATGATTTTTTATCCTTCATAGACAAACTGAAGTGCTCCCAAACTATATCTTTAGGTCTTCCTCCTTTAAAATATTTTGAGTTGATAATTTAACGGCAGCACAAAGACAACAATCGTAATTTGTTTGTAATGATAATGCCGTAAATTTTTACAACCCTTCTGTAGCTGTTGAGGATTACTCACACCCTTTATCTCTACATTTCCTGAGATATAATGATTAAGACGTTTTGTTAAGGCGTAGCTCGGAGCGTAACTGAAAGATAAGCAGGTCAGTACTTTGACACAGGCTGACAGAGAACGGATTTTTCTTTGATCATGAGTAGAATAGTAAGGCATCTGCCTTGTAGTAAAACAAAGAGAGTGAAAGCCTGAATAACAAATGTCGATCATACATTTGTGTATTCTAACGTGTACGTTAAGCAAGACAAAACAAAAGAATAAAAAAGAGGGGAGCAACTACGGGAGAAACTGGGAGAAACGTATTTCTCCCCTGGGGTAAAAACCCGGTTTAAACCCAGGGTAAAAACCCTAATGGGAGAAACCTGCAAACCCTGATTACTTTGACGCGACGAATTGAACGGGAACGTAGCGAACAATCCAACGCCAAGATGACCAATCGGAAGAAGTGGATGTGCTGCGCAAAATATGGTCCATGTTCCCCCCGGTCCTGTGGAATGTGCACCACGTCATATTGGATGGGGAGCAGCGAACTAACAACTTTCGTGAGGCATGAAACCATCGGCTTGAGTGCTTGATGGACGTTCTGCATCCATCTGTGTGGAACCACCGGAGTGAGTACTTGGTGAGCGTCCTGCATCCGTCTGTGTGGAAGCTGATTCACAGGCTGAAGGGTGATGGGGGCCCATGTCAGTGCCACTGATCTCGCGGATTCCGGGATAAACGTCCACGCAGATGTGTCGAGCGCTCTAATTCTCAGCCACAGGCACGCCTACGTTTCCAGAAGAGAACGGACCGAATCGATGGAAGATTTTCTACGAGGCGTTGGCCATAACATCGTTGGAAAGCCGTGCCAACCAGACAACCATACCAATAAACTTTAGTAATAAGAGATTGAGGAACTTTCTGTGCAGTGTATTTAGGACATTGCCATTTTTTCTTTCTTTTTTTCAATTTGCCATTTTTTCCGTTGCCATATTTTCCGTTACCATTTTTTCCCACAGCCGTTGCAGATGACGTGCTTGTTTTAGCCAGTTAAATGATGTGTATATATTACTTTTCAGAAAGTACCCTTTCTGAGACGAAACAGTGTGCTGAACAGCTCAAACAACACTGTATAAGAATAGCGTGCTGATCAAACAGCTTAAATAAGATGGAATACAGAAACACTACCTACAACAAAAAGTTCAAGAAGAGTACCTCAAACGACAGTGTAGTATGTTTCAAGATTCGCGAAGCAAGAGGAACAGGTTGGCTCTCTTTCAACGACATGAAAATTGGCATTGTGCCAAGTGATCTGTGCGCACGGTTAAAAAATTTGAAATACCTTTACATGAGTAAATGCCAGTTGAGAGGCGAGCTACCGATCGAGTTGGGGTACCTGTCAAAACTTGTTGTTCTGGACGCGTCTTTCAATAAACTCGTGAGTATTCCAGATAATATGTTTTCCAATATGAAAGAGTTACAGATACTTGACGTATCGTACAATAAACTGACGACACTGCCGTATACTGTGGGAGAGATGCACCACTGTAAAGAGCTGACAGTAGCGCACAATAATCTGGTAGCCTTGCCGCACACCATAGCTCATATGAAGAGACTGGAAATCCTCGACGCCTCGCACAACATGATCCAGTCCTTACAGGGTGCCATGTTGACCGGTGGGCTCACTGGCACTTTGCACGTGCTGCGGTTAAATGACAACAGATTAGACAGGCTGCCTCGTGAAGTCGGCTGGTTGACCCAACTTGAAGAGCTTGATGTGAGCAATAATGCGCTGTACTTCCTACCCACGACATGCCGTGCATTGAAAAGGCTACAGGTATTGAGATTTAAAGGAAATAAATGGACGAATCCGGCCCCCATGTATAGAGAAAAGTATGACACGCAAGATGATCTCAACGCCAGTTACGGTGCCGAAGCCTTGAAAACTGCAGTGACACTTGTGTATCCCACTAAATAGATTATAATCATCACGTATTAAGATCACAACTAGCCGTATTTTACATTATTCTCGCCTTGTGTTTCCAGAGTTGCTTCGGTAACTTGGCTGCTGATCGATCCTTCGGTAACTTGGGTCTGATCCTGTCTCGTTACCGTCTGTCTGACACTTCTTTGTGTGATAATCGCCCGCTATTGGTTTTCTGGCTCTCGTTGGATCATTAAACAATAATTTAAAGCTTTTTTTTTTTATTTTGAAAATGCTAAATTTAATACTTTGGGGTTTGATCGCTTGCACATGTTGTCCACACATGCCCTTGGTGTTACCACCAAACTGTCACTTTTATGGCGGTCTGCCAAAACACCGGTGGATATTTTTCAAACTTAATTTTTAAAATACTAAGGACATGAGACTTGTTGGCAGGATCGATTTCAAACTTCAGACATGGGTAATCATTCAGTAGTGTGCGAATTTTTTTTTTTAAAGAGACCTCAAAACTCATTTATTTCTGCATTATTTTTTGTAGGTCATATCAATCTGTCATGCAGTTCTGTTTTATATGTTTATTTGCTAATGTATTTTAATCATGGCTTGTTTGGTATTGTAAAGCGCTTAGAGCTTTTATTAGAATAAGCGCTAAATAAGTGTATCTTAATAATAATAATAATAATAATAATAATAATAATAATAATAATAATAATAATAATATTGGAACGACATGCAAAGCAACAATTTTAAGTCTCAGGTAATTTTAACTGCTCCGCCATAAAAATGTCCTGGCAGGATATCATATTTTTAGTGATTTGCCAAAAATATTTTTTTTGTATTGCTTTACTTTTGTGTGTTGCTTTACAGAAAACTGCTTTCAAATTTATTTTAGTGTTTATTTTTAAATAACGCACTATGTATTCATAAACGAGTGGTTTGTATTTTCAATGTTTCAGCGATCATTCTTTTTTCAAATAATGCTCCACACATTACTTTTACCACGATAAAATTTTTTGTTGATAAGCTGAAGTAAGTTTATGTGCGAGTTGGCATAAAAAATGTCTATCACAAGCTCAAATGGAAAGCCTAATTTTGGCATCTGAGTCGTATGTCCTCTTATACCTGTCGACCGACCACTCCCAAGTGTTTTGTTGAGACGTGCGAGCATGATGATATATTTGCAGATGTTTTGCAGATGTTTTGGTCTTTCTTATGAACTTTTGGGCGCACTCGCTCTTAACACACAACGGGCTTTCGAGAGTGTTGGTATTACGTAACGTGGATAGTCTTGATTATACAATTTCATTTGATTTTGACGCTGTAATTTTAAACGTTTTGGTGCATTTTGGTTGTAATATTATTTTAAAAATGTATACCATTTTCCGTCCATCAGTATGTTTCCCCGTCGAGGACGTTTGTGTTTGTGTATGTATTGTGTGTGTGTGTGTGTGTTGTTTGTGTGTATGTATTGTGTGTATGGGTCTGTCGTACACACTTGACATTGTGAACAAATAACTCTTGAACGAAACGTTGAATCAGCTTCAGACTTGGGTGGGTTGGGATTGTATTTGACGTGTGTTGGACAACGCGTGGCGTCATATGATGTCCTAGCGTGAAAATTGCGTCATTACTGTAACTACAGAACGAAATGTCGGATAAGCTTCAAACTAGTGGAATAATGCATTGGGTGGGCCTGATGGTTCATAAAGTATTTGGTGTATGCGACGCAACGTATGACGTAAAAATTGAAAAAATTGAAAAAAAAACGCATATTGGACAACGCCTTACGTTAGATGGCGTCAAAACGTGATAAATGCGTCATCACTGTAACTGCAAAACGTCGAATTAGCTTCAAACTTGGTGGAACAATGCCTTGGGTGGATCCGACGGCCCATAACGAACTTGGCACATATGACGTCAAAACGTGTTGTTTACATTTTACTCTGTTAGCACGGTAACTCGAAAAGGAAAAATCGGATCAGCTGCAAACTCTGTGGGATTATGCATTGGATGAGTCCGCCGGCTGTGTTGTATGACTATCTAATCTTGTCTACTGCGTTGTTATCAAGGATCCCTTTCCACTGCTTATGGGCGAGATCGTAACCAAACCACCTCTTCCCTATAAAACAGGAATAAAACAACTGATCTGGGGATATTATGGTCGCAGTAACATGCCTTTGCAGGTCTAGTTATTGACTTCACTCGGCTGACAGAAAATTTGTGTTCACTTAATTGCCAAGCTGTTCCAGATATGGGAGTACTTATGTGACCTTAGTATTGCTTGTAATACCGGAAAGTAGTTTTCTCTTTTTAAGAGGGTCATCTGCTGTCTGGTGTTATGACAAGCAACTCACCATTTTAGCACCAAAACGTCGCTCCTCAACGTACAGACCCACACCGTGAAGGGGTGACAGTGATAGGGAAGCGTTCAGACCCGTACCTACTATGAGATAAGGTGGGAGGTAGCTGACAGTAAGCCCAAAAATAAACAAAAAAAAAAGTAAAAAAAACACACACACAGAAAACAAACAGTCAGCATTGAAGTAGGAAATTTATATAGGAATCATCTTCCAGATACAAAAGACCTGGATAAAAAGACGTACAACCTGCCTGCCATGACCATCTTCCATGACCAAATCTGGATAAAAAAGGCCTACAGTAAAACCTCTGTGGTGACCAACTCCAAGACCCGTATAAAAATATAATAAAGACGTACAGTAAACCCTGTTTGAGCGACCATTTTCCAGAAGTGGATAAAAGGACGTACAGTAAAACCTGAAGGCGGGTTGTCATTGACCCCTTTTATCGGTTTTATAGGCATTATTTATAGTTACCATAGAAGTAGTGGCTTGCGTTGTCGCCTGCGAAGCAAGGGTGGAGTTCACAAGTTTTACAGGTCATATTTATACTTCTGCCTGTAACAGATATATATAAAGGCCCATACTACATTGATTTAATTTTTTTTCTTTCTTTTCTACTTTCTTTCCTTCCCTCCCTTCTCTGATCCCAGGTAGATCTTCAGTGGAATTGTAGTATTTTCGTTATCGGTTGGGAAAAAACTGGCCAAAATAAAGCTTTAAGAGAAGCACAAAAAATGCTGTTTGTCCCACAGATCCTGCCCGATTACTTTCGATAGCAATGTTGCCCATGAGGCCTTCTACCAAAAGTGAATGTTGTCAAAATTGGTCGGTTTCGCCTGTCACCTTTGTAATGTCTTCCTTTTACTGCTGGGCACAATGGCCATGGACAGTCTTGTTGTTTACAAAAACAAAATGTCAATGGCTAGCTAATAACAATTGTTTGACATCTTCGGGCACACTGTTGTTGCTGTGCACTGGCCACTCTAGTTTGAATCTGTGATGGGAGTATAAATGTACAGAAACATAAACATAAAGAGCCAGCTGAGTTGTGTAATAAAAAATGTAAAATACCAAATTATGTATACATTGTTTTTTTTATTTATTATTTCTTGCTTTTATTTTCTTCTTTTTTAGAGCTCTTTAGCGTATTTTAGCTGTCAACACATTTAATGTAAGACAAGCTTTTATGATTAATGCGGCGGTTCGGTATTTCAAGAGAACATCGGATGTATTACACGATGTTAGTAAAGACAAAGCAGGCATACCGTAGTCATTAGCTATTCGTGGCTAGCTGAGAACAGTTAGCAAAGATTCAACGGCATTTATTGCCAGTGTCATTTAGTACTACGGGGTTAGAAATGCTTCTTAATGTGTACTGTTGACGCTTTGTTATGGAATGCGATTTTCACATTTATTAAGGCATTATTGATATCAAGAATTAATTTTTGATCTCAGAAATTGATTTTTTGATATCAAGAATTAATTTTTGAACTCAAAAAAGTCATTTTTTATATTAAAAAAAATCATTTTTGCTATCTATAATTATATTTTTGATACCTCTAATTCTATTCTTGATCTCAAAAAATAATTCTTGATATCAAAAATATTTAGTGATATAAAGAAAAAGTTATTGATATCAAAAATGATTTAATGATCTCTAAAATTGATTTTTAGAGATCATAAATTCAATTCTTGATAGCAAAAATGAAATATTTGATAGCAAAATTTCAATTTTGAGCTCAACGATGTATTTTCCTTTTACTGATATCAAGAATTTATTTCAGATATCATTATTTCAGAGTGAGACTTTTTAATTTATATTTTGAAATCTGCAAATGAATTTTTGATCTCAAAAATTAATTTTTAATGTCAAAATATCAATATATTTTTTACATAAATTCAGAAGCACATATCTGTGAATAACTGATGACTGGCCCATGTTTGCAAAATCTGTATTTTAATTTTTTACTGTACAAAAATTAAGTAATTCTTGAGCTCAAAAATTGTGTTGTTATTACTGATATCAACAATCCAATTCAATTCAATTTCATCTCCAAAATTAAATCGATGATTCGTTAAATTGTATATAAATATGTGTCTGCTTTAAGATTTTTTAAGTTTTGTAAAATTCATTTTTTTTATCTCAGAAATCAATCATTGCTATCTAAAATTCAATTAATTTATTGATATCTCTAAATATATTTTGACATAAAAAAATAAGCATTAAGTGTTAAAACGGCATTCCATACTTTGTAGCGTTTTCTGGAAATCAAATAGAAATGTCAAGATGCACTCAGACCATGGTTTTGGAAATGTGTACGAGGGTAGGATATAGACCATGCGGTTGTCTGTGTCTTTCGATCGTTCAGCCTGTCATAAATTCAAACACTGCGTTATGTTTTTGGTCTGCATGAAAGCAGTCGGTAAATATTGAATACCTGGTTTATATGGCGTGGATCTCTGGGAATAAATCGCACATCCTGTGTGTTCTTCCCATAGTTCAAAGGGGGACATGTCTACGACCAGTCACGTCAGCCAGTAATCATTTCAACATTAACATACTCCGAAGCCTTTATTTATTGGACTGTTATGTTATCGTTTTGTACTCGGTACTTCTCTGTGACAGAGAAGGTTATCATTACACTGGATAGGACTTGCTGAAGAACTGTACTGAGGCAGTGAAAAAGTCGAACGTCACTAAAACTCGACAGTATTCATTTAACATTTTTGAGTTTTAAATAAGAATCCAGAAGTACATAAGAAACCAGATTTGGTTATTAAGTACTGTAGAAAGGGCCAAAACACGAATAAAGTGTGTCTTTTGTTGGTGAGGTAGAATCGTAGTAAATCCTGTCGCTCGATCAGATCGTCTGAATGCCGTAACAGCGTATTAGGTCATTGTGTAGAGAGAATTGTGTTACTTACATGGGCTAGTTATTTGGTCGGGGCTTTATAGCACTCTAAGGTAGCTGTGATCACTGTGATAATTTAGTGAAGTGTTTTCTTGTGTAAAAAAAAATGCGGAGCAGTCTGCCAGCAGTCACTGCGATATGAAAGTATTAATGTAATATAATCACTGATTTTATCGCTTATGTTGAAGAAGAATGCGTGACGTACATCACAAATAAACGTTCTAACTGGTATGTATTGGTTTTTATGCCCTGCCCCCCCCCCCCTCCCCCCAATATCGTCCTCGTAGCTGCTTTAGAATTCCGACCCATCTCTCCTTCCGGCGACGCTTAAAGCACACGTGAGGAAACTTATTTCTATGCAGAGTCATTCCTGAGATACCTGCCAGGCAGATCTCAAACCGAACACGATACCTTCCGATCCTCAGTTCTCAATTTGTACGAGCCAGAAAAAAACCAAAACAATCACCCGGACAAAATATTTGACAGGAGTATTGTCCAGAACTTTCTCCAGGCTTGTTTTTTGCTGGACGATTTGGCACAAATTTGCCAAAATATTTATCAAAAACGGCTAAATCTCATAAAATGAAAAAAAATCTCTTCCAACAAATTCTGTTCGATCACATTGACATTTGAGAGAAATGTTCTCCAGATGTTTCTCCACCAGACTTGTATTTTGTTTGAGGGATTTGGCAAAAAAAGGGTCAAATTTCAGAAAACTCAAAAGTGCTACCGTTCCAACAAACCAGATCTGATCGCCTTGAAATTCAACAAGAATGATCCCCTAGAAGTTTCTTCACCAAGCAAGATTTTGCTTATCGAGTTTCCAGAAAAGGTCAAATCGCAAAAAAAAAAAAAAAAAAAAAAAATCAGAGAAAATGTTGCTCTACCTATAAATCTGGTCCAATCGCTTTGAAATTTGACAGTAATGTTCTCAAAAATTGTCTCCACCAGGCTTGTATTTTGTTTCGCCAGATTCGGCCATAATTAGCCGAAAGAGGGGGCAAATCTCAGAAAATCACAAAAATGCTACTCTCCCTGCAAACAAATCCAGTCCGATCGCTTTGAAACTCGTTTTGACTTTTCTCCACAAGTTTCTCCACCAAGTGTGTATTTGTTTGGCGATGTGGCCAAAACTGACCAATACCATTGACCAATAAAAAGCATTAAAAACACATACACACATACACAAACAATGCTGCTGGCCCCACAAATCCGGTCCGATTGTTTTATCATTTGATAGCAGTGTTCCCTACTGGAGGTTCTCACCCAAATACATATCTTGTCTAAATTAGTAGCTCTCTTCTTTCACCTTTGTCTTCACGGCTGGGAACAATGTCCATGGACATTCTTGCTATTTCTATCTTTTTGTTTAACTGTTTTACGTGTGTGGGGGAGGGGGACGGGGAGGGGGAGGGGTGAGTGTCTTTTCTTTAGATTCTCATCGCCCATTTTTATGGCATTATTCTGCCTCGCTTTAAGGTTAAACCTTTCGTTGTGGACACGGGGGACACGGTCATCGATCGTTTTATTTGACTCTGTGTTCTCAGTACACCCCCTTGAAGTCTGTTTAATTATACGAAAGTTTTGAGGCTGGATGCGAACAAATAATTCATCAAGGCTATGAACGTGGGGCTTAATTTTTTGTCCTGTGATCTGGATTTTATTCGTCCTGCGCTTTTGGCCAAGTGCCACAATGCATTTTATTTTTCATATACGGCACAATGTTAGAGTTTTCCCATTGTCAAAGGTCATGCATTGTCTGCCCTCATTCATGTCCATTTCGGCATTACGAGATTGATAAAACAGATAGAGGATGAAAAAGTGTTCTCATGAAAAACAATATTATATCAGCGTATTTAATCATGTAAGGGTGCATTTGGCCCAAGGGCATTGGAACTGCTTTCTCTAATTAAAACCAGAGAGGATTTAAAGCTGATCAAAGACGTATCATCTAAAATGTGAGACACGAGAAAATAATTCAGTAAATTTTGAATCACTGATTGTTAAGGTTAAAAGTAATATACTCTTTCGACAGTTTTAATGCCATTTTCATATTCAATCAATTCCTTTATATTAAACAAATAACGATAGATTTACTTGGACACACATCACAACCAGAGACCTAGTTATCTAATTGTTTTAATATGTAACTGATAATTTCAAAATTTCAATATGTTCTTTTGCTTTTGCTTTTTAGAACTGTGTAAACGTGGTTTTTTTTTAACGTTTGTTGCCTTTTTCTAAAAGAAAAAGAGGACGAAGAATATTGTGCCGTCACTTACTGGTGATGCAGAGTTCCAGAACGGGACCACAGCCAAAAAAAAATATATTACCCTTAGCAGTCTATATCAGCCAAGCAATTAACCTAGAAAGGACACACGCGTCAATACCTCTTCTGAACTTATGAGATCTGGATATTTACTTGGTTTCTGTCCTGGTTCAATGTTACCGCTGCAAATCCTGTCACAGGACTTTGTATTCCATTTAGTTTCTATTGGACAGAAGGACATAGCCTGTCAGCTGTCATTGGTATGGATTTTTGTATGATATCAACTGGAACTGTATGTATAAAACAGACAGAAATGAGTTGATTTTTAATATTTTTAAATGCCTAGTGAATAGTGAAATGATTTAATTTGCCTTCAAGTAAGTACGGGGTTTAACACGAATGATATTATTTATGGTATTGATCCACTATATTATATATTTTATGGAATCAATGTTCTTAAGAAAATAACAAATATAATGGACTTCATTAGCATTCTAACAATGTGTCGGTTCTGGTTTTTTTACATAGCTCTAAAGCGAATTGGCTTGACTTATATATGCGAAAAAGCTTCTTTTTTGGAGCCGTTAAAATATTCTGATATTTTATGTGTGGCTCTCTTCTAAAACATGCGGTACAATATTAAGTTAACTGTTTAGGCATCACTCTGGATAAAACTGTAAAAACGGTCGTACAAATATATTTGGATAATTCTTTAAATCAAGTCTAAAATTAAACTCTTAATAAGTTCTTCTGCATTAGATTTATTAAGTGGCTTACACCAAATAATTATCTCAGATTCTCACTAGAGCGACTGGCTTTTTCAGCATTGACAAATTGACTCATATATATTAGCTCATTGCTCTCTGCTTTCAGTTCCAACTTATTATTATGGATGAGGGGGCGCTGAGCCGTGCTAAATATTTCGAGAGCAATGGAATACATTTTTTCTGTAATCCTTTACAAGTAAATATTCTATCTCTACAGAATTCAACGAACGATATAGCAATGATAAATTAATAAATAATAACGATAATGCAGCGTTGCTTTGAAGCGTTTTTTTTTTTCATGAAAAACCACAGCAACGAGCATATGAACAGCAGAAACCGAGTGCCGAGCTACTAAAACATACCGCACTGAAAAAACAATGGATCGAATGAATAAAAACAACTCTGCCGCTGCGTCCAAGTTCTCCCATCGAACACAAGAACGGACGTGTTCCGTGCCCTCCGACGGTCACGAATTTATACTTGGGCAGCGGTATAGGAAATGCACGAAATGCGGCAAGGAAAGGATAGCGGAAAACAGGAGAGGAGAATCCACAACTACAACATTGAGCAGGAGCATGTCAGCTATACTGAAGCCAGAATCGGTTGTTCAAAACGGTCAACTGCATAGAGAATCGTTCGTGACAAATCAAGGTTCAAGGCCGGCGAATTCTGCAGTGTGCTCCTATCAGGAGTTCGAAGAAACAGAATGTTCAAAGGAGACAAAGGTTATCGTTAAACGCCATAAGAAAATACAGGTGGACTTAGCAAGGAAAAATAACATTTCGAAATCTACTCAAGCAAACATCGAAGCAGAAGCAAAAAGCGATACACAAGTGTCGAGTGACAGTGGGAAAAAGGGGCACAGTTTTCATAGAAAACATAAAAAAAGTGGTCGCATTCAAAAAGAAGAGGAGCATTCACACAAAGACGTTGCAAGTGATCGGCTAATAAATGAATCAAACCAAGAGCAAGCCACCCAGGTATGCCACTTTAATGTTTTTAAATTTCTCAGTAAATGTGTTGCGAAAAAAATCGTGGTAACAAAGTAAGAAATGAGAGTAAGCACAAAAAAATATCCTCACCTACAAGGATAACAGGCGATACATCCCCACGACAGCAAAGTGCCAAGAAAATATTTGGCTCGGCAGCATGGCGGTATTTTATATGTTTGCTGGAGAAGATAACCCACCTGAAACCCACCCCCTGAAAAACGAATAATTTCGCAAATTTAATATATCTTAGCGATTGTGTTTTAAAGCAGAATTTAAAGTTATCTTGAAAGTAGCCTCATGCTGAAGGTTGAAAATTACAATCACCAAAGAAACGGATTTGGGTCGATCGGGAAAATGTTCATTCAACAGAGCTGTCTTCTAAGAGTTCTTACTGCATGGTCATAATTCATGGTAAACCATATACAATATATGAAAATACTGTATGCCAGCTCTTGGGTGTGCAACACAACCTGCTATTTCGTAGGTAAAAGAGGACGCGATCTGTTGTCGCTGCTCACTCGAGGTGTACAAGAGGCGGCAGGAATTCAACAGGGAGCTAGAATTTATGAGGAACGATGCGGCTGCCATGAAGTTGCAGCATAAAACGGAGGTGTGTTCCATTTTAAACACTCTTTTATTTAAACCAAGAATATTGTCAAACAAACAAGTATATATTGCCGTTAAAATAGTTAAAATAAGTTAAAAATGTTACACCGCTTAAGATATTAAACAAAAGTAAATCATTGCTGTTCTGAGTAAGAAGACACTATTACTTACTGTTCACTACTTCAAAATGTCAAAAAGTATGATGTTTACTCATGTTTACAACGCAGATTGACCTGTTTGAAGAACAGTGCAAAAAGCGGAAAGCAGAATTAACGTCAGAAATTGATGTTCTTTTGGAAAAAAGGTACTCTGCCTTTGCTAACAATTGATTTTAGGGGAGGGGAGAGGGTTGGATGCGGGGGCACTTGGTATCTTATATGTTACAGCGCGTGTCCAAAAAACCCAGAGAAACGAGGTGATTTTGTGGCCAGACACGGTTCTCGTGGAGTGCCGATTTCATTAAAAAAAAAAGGGGGGAGGTATTTTTCATTTAGTTCTCCGCGTTTCCTACAAAAAGGGATTTTTTCAGGATTTACTCCGCGTTGTCATTTCAGGATTTACTCCGGGGGTGTCATTTCAAAATTAGCATTTAGGTGCCGTTTGAAATGGTTCATGGTCGAACAGGACCAAAACTGTAATAATAAAGTTAGTTCAGTCATGGTCGAAGAGAAACAAAGATATCAATAATACATGAAATAACTTGTGTGACTTTTTCAAGACGCTGCATGAAATGCGACACTGAATGCCAATGTAAGGCTCACTATGTGTCAAATAATCGGCTATTGCACTTCGTAGCAATTAAATAAATGTAAAATGTTTTCGTTTATTTTAGGAAGCAAGCTGAAAACAAAGTTCAGTTTAAAAGCCTGGAAAAAGAAGCAGATCTATTGCAACAGCACAGTGAGTTAAATAAACTGGAGGAGAAGCTGCTTGATAGAATACAGACGATGAATACTCGGCAAGAAGCGGTGGAAGAGGCCGAGAACCAGGTAGAATTCAGCCGTTGTACATCCTCGGACATTGAGATGTACTTTCCCGATCATTTTCTGTGTTCCTCCAATCATTTAATAAACTGCATCACTTGTTACACTTGGGGATTTGCCCAAATCCTATAGTGTATTGAATTTGTACGAAAAATTTTATCCGCACTTGTCGCATGTTTTTTTCCCTTTTTTTTGGAGTTTATCCGTGGAAGCTGAGAGCAGTACTTTAAACTGGCATGATATCAGCCTCGCTGTATTGGTCGCTCAGCTCTCAATGAAAGCCATATCACAGCATGCGTGTGCAAGTTTAAAGTTGACTGTGTTTGGGTTTTTTAACACTTGACAAGTCTTTGACTTGGTCGAGGCTGATATGAATTTGTGCGGGCAGCTGTTTTTTTTCTCTTGACAGAAAAAAATATTTTCTTGTCTCAGCTTCTTGCGTGTGCAACATATAAGTTGGCTGCAGCGTTGGTTTTTCAAAATTGCTAAAGAGTGATGCAATTTGGCTCGCTGATAGAGGTTAATTAGACGCCGTAAAATCCGCATTTTTTAATTATGACCTTAGAGAACGATTGACATCCTCGGTCATGGTCAATGTCAAAAACCGGAAGTTTATTATCTCGAAAAAGGTTAGAGATAGAGCGATTTCGGGCTTATTTTCGACCCTCGGGCCTGAAAGACCATATGTAAGAGGTACCTTGGTAATCTTGATCTCCTCGACCATGCTCAAAGTCAGAAACCAGAAGTGAGCCATTATCTCGAGAACGGTTAGAGATAGAGTGATTATATGCTTATTTTCGACCGTTTGGGCCCAATAGACGATATGTAAGAGGTACATCGGCGACCTTGACCTCCTCGGCTATGGTCAAAGTAAAAAAACCGGACATGGGCCATTATCTCGAAAACGGTTAGAGATTATTTTCGACCTTTTGGACCTAAAAGACGATATACAAGAGGTTAAGAATTTAAAATCGTATTTTTTGTGACCCCTAAGTATAATTTTCGTTACTCGGTATCGAAAACGGTCTAGTTGAACTTAGATTCATGGGTCATAATATCCAATAACAACTTCAGTTGCTTTTGGAAAGGCAGCAGTTTCAAGAGACTCTTTCAAGTACAGAGCGCCAACTTGTCACTGCCTTTCAATGTAGGAATTGAACCCCAATCACACCCAAAGATTATTTCCTTAACAAACGACTGGTAAATTATACGTGATCATAACACAATACACATATGTGTTCACATACAAACTGTAAATTAATAAAAAAAAGTCATTTTAAAATATTAAACAGATTGACTTTCCTGAGCTGTAAAATTAAGAAACTTTCCCGCGGGAACTTTTCCCACGCGGACTTTACCCACGTGGACTTTCCCCGCGGTCTTTTCCCGACCTAGGATGTTTCCCGTGGAGGACTTTTCCCGCGGATGAAAAAAAAAATAACAAAAAGTGTTCTCTACAAGCTTTTATTGATATATTCGCACTTCACACTTTCATAATATTTATTCGTACTACAATCATAGAAACTGTCTGTCTTTTGCACGTGATCAGTTCACTAAGAGTCAACACACCCACCGCAAGTTGCTGACAATAAGAAACAAAAGAAATATCACGGACAAGAGTGAATAAAGTTTTAGTTGCATTTTACTGAATCACAATGTACCCTGCCACTGCAGCATAATCCACTACAAGTTGTTGACAATAGAAAAAAGAAACATCAGAATCCACTACAGCTTGTTGACAATAGAAAAAAAGAAACATCAGAGACCGGAGAGAACACAATTGAGAACGTGTACTGCAAGTTTAAATTACTAAATAAAAATTGCAATAAGTTAGTTTTATTTTTGTTAGTTTTGTTTTCATCGGCGGGAAATTTCCCAGGTCGGGAAAAGTCTCCGCGGGAAATGTCCTAGGTCGGGAAAAGTCCTCCGCAGGAAAAGTCCCCGCGGGTGAAGTCCCCGCGGGAATTGTCCTGTTTCCGTAATAGATACCGGCAAGTAAGCTGGGATGTAAACTTTTAACATATATGTGTATAATTAATCCATTTATTTAAGAGGTATATCAGTCAGAACTTGTTTATTTATGCATTTTTATATATATATATATTTTTTTCCAGTTGGTAGAAGAGGAGGGCAGGATAGAAAGAAGACAGAGCATTCTCTCCACGAGACAGCTACTGACACAAAATATGAGTCAGGTGAGTCATACCAACGCAACATTTGTGTCTGGTAAAAAAATAGGCATTCAATCCAAGAAAATAATCATGTATGCGCTCGATTTTTTTTTTTTTTTTTTGGGGGGGGGGGGGGGTTAAACACTGCATGAAACTTTACTCAACGACAATAAAACTGAAGCAGGAACTTCAGTCGATGCCCGGGTGATAAAATTTTACAATGGAAAGTTCGGCCAGGGCAGGTTTATTTGCTTGAAACTTATGACGATAAATAGAATATGTTTAGCTATGGAATGCCGTTTTAACATTTAATGCTTATTTTTTATATCAAACTATAATTGAAGATACCAATAAATCAATGCAGATCTCAATAATTTATATTCTGCTATCAATAATTGAATTTTAGATGGCCAAAATTTATTTTTGAGATGAAAAAATCAAACTTACAAACTTAAAAAAAAAAAACTTAAGGGAGACGCACATTTACATAAAATATAACGAATCGCCAATTAAATTTTGGAGATGAAAACTTGAATTATTGCGATCAATAATAACAACACAATTTGTGATCTCTAGAATTGCTTCTTTTTTTTACAGTAAAAAATTTAAAGAAAGATTCTGTATATAAGGGCCAGTCATTACTTATTTACAGATGTGTGTTTCTGATTTTTTTTATTAAAAAAATAGATTGATATTTTGATATCAAAAAACAATTTTTGAGATCAAAAAATCGCTTGTAGATTTCAAAATACAAATAAAAAAAGTATCAGTCTGAAATAATGAAATCTGAAATGAATTATTGATATCAATAAAAAGCAAATGAATTATTGAGCTCAAAATTGATATTTTGCTCTCAAATATTCAATTTCTGCTATCAAGAATAGAATTTTTGATCTCAAAAAAAATCGATTTTAGATATCATTAAATAATTTTTGATATCAATAAATATTTCTTGATATCTCTAAATATTTATTGATATCAAAAATTATTTTTGTGAGATCAAGAATACATTTAGAGGTATCAAAAATACAATTACAGATAGCAAAAATTAATTCTTGGGATCAAAAGATGGATTTTTTGAGATCAAAAATTAATTCTTGATATCAATAATTCCCTAATAAATGTGGAAACGGCATTCCATATTTGACCCTTGTTAGCAAATATTGCATAAGAATGACATCTGCAGTTATCTACTTTTCTCAGTTAAAATATATTACTTGGTTATGAAGATCATGTAACCTTTTGTACTGACGCATAGCATGCAGTGTACCTTTGGGTTACTCATTTTTATGAAACAAATTAATTTAAATGACACTTTTGATTTTATACAAGCTCATAAATGGGAAGACAAGAATTTCAGAGGTAACCCTGTTTCTTCGCAAGAGTCTCTGCTGAACGAGCACCATTTTCTATGCAATATGAACTGGAAAATATTTCTGCTTCTTCGGAGTTTCAATTTTGTTCCAGGAATTGTCATGTGATCGAACTACGTAAAAAAGTTGTCTTTGCAAAAGCATCTTTGCATATGTATATATAATAAAATAGTAATAAAAAAGTAAGTTTCCATGAACTATGACACCTTCAACTATCAGACCGAACACCGCATTCTTTAGCGCGTCTCCAGCGGCCCTCGCCTTAGGCTTACCATACTTCTGATTGTATTTGATCATTTGATCAGTTGTTTTGAACATTTACATCATTTCCATGGTTCAGTTAAAGAAAATCTCGTGAATTTTCACACACACACACACCAAAAAAAAGGGGGGGGGGGAAGAAACAGCTAAAATCAGTTCCAAAAATACCGACACCCCATAAATAATAACAATAATAATAATAATAATAATAATAATAATAATAATAATAAAAATAATTTCTAGTAAAAAAAAGCGGCGTACAGTAAGGAGATTCATAAGCCTCAAAAGAAATAAACGTTTTCAAAAGACAATATCTGGAACATTCTGTTTTTCAACCCTTTGCATCGTGTGTGACCAGTTTATATTCTTGTACCTTGTTGTAATTCATGCTTCTTCTTTCCTGCCGAAACGTGTCATCTCTGTAAGGGTTGTGGCTGTGGAGATGCTAGCTCATGCTATTAAAGGGGTAGGTAGGACTGCGGGTCTTTTAATCGAGGGAAACATTACCAGTATATAGCAGTATACAGAGCATTTTTCAGAATTTAATAACAATTTATATTGACTTCTTTTATTAAAACATTTAATTTTATTCTTTGAAGAGCTTTATGTTATACGGAGACTTGGAACATTTGGTAGGTTATAAATGTTAAAGCACAATTTGTTTTTTTTTTTTTTTTTGCATTAGTTTGTGTGCATACACTTTTTTCAATCCCAAACCTGTGTTTAATGTGATGTCCGAATTCACCAGTCGAGCATATCATTATTACTTTTTGTTTGTACATAAACAGTGTTGCCTCACAATTCACCCAACTGCACCCAACGTCGTTATAACGAGATTGTAATGTATGTGAAAGAAAGAAAGAAAGAAAGAAAGAAAGAAAGAAAGAAACTATTCTTCCCTACACTCACTGATAGCCGCTCAGATAGCGTTCTCCCCTGCACCCAATGAAGAGAATGTGTGATAATGGACCAGACCTAATGTGATCTTTTAGAAATTTTTATTTCTAGTTTTTAACAGGAATCATCGTGTTGAATGTTCTTGTAAATGCTTGTCTGGAAGAGCCCCCCCCCCCCCCCCCCACACCCGTTATTAAAAGTGTGCACATATTTTCGTCACCCCGAGCATAGAATATACAGGAATGTTAACCTATTCAACGGTCATGGGGCTTGTGTGATGTATGGCTCATTGTAAATTACTTTCTATTTCTTAATTTTAATTTCTAGAACTGTTTATTCTCTCTCAAATCTTTGCTGTTTATCCCTAACTTTTCGCATTTTTGTTGATAAAATACAATTATTATAGTCAACATTTCTTCAGAAAGATTCATTTCTGCTGTGTCATGTTTTCCGGTCATATTTTGTTAAATGTTTTCCTCGAATGACAGATGTTTATATTTGACATTCATCAAACCTTTTGGTTCTCTATTTGACGGTCTGGGCGGAGATGAGTAAGCAGATTAAAGTGTATTATATACCGATAGCAGTCGTGAAACGTGTAATCGGGAGGCTTGCACAGAGTACAGTCTATAAATATATGGAAAACATTACCTGTTACATATTTACTGTATAAAGTGTCCACTGTTCAATACTTGTGTACAAAGCTGTAGAACTGTTCTGATCCAAGGCATGTCAAATTTTTGACATCGTAAAGTTAACCTCCCGTTTTAAAGCAGAAACCATACACACGTTTGAAGGACAGTATTGCTAAACTATTGTGCGCAAAATTTCATCTCATGGAAACATTTGTGTAAAGTAAGATGCATGTTTTTTTTTGTTTGTTATAACTCATTATGTCGGTTCTAAAAACGAACCCATTTCCGGCATCATGGCACCAAGCTGAATGGTAAAAGAACGAACGATACAGCAGATGGACAAAAACTATATTTGTACACCTTGTATTTTTCGAGAATGATTTCCTACAGTTTCACTCAAAGAAATAGGCCCTCTTTTCCAGTTTATAATAAGCAGAGAAGAAATTATTTGATCTATTTATTTATTGCTGATTATTATTAATTTAACTTGTAAAAAAATATCATTCAAAATATCAACACTCATGAATAGACATTATACAAATAGGATGAAGAATTTCTACAAAAGGAACTAGATGAAAAGGGGAGAGCAACCAAGGCTCAGACAAACTGGGACCTTGTGCGGAATGCCTTCCACGACCGAAGCACAGTTTTGCAACAAAGCCTCAACAACTGCAAAGTTCAGCTCGCAGCCGCTCAAAATAAGGAAATGGAACTTCAAAAAGAATTACAAGAATATAAACAACAGGTCTGTATAATGGAGTCAGACAATTTCCGCTTTCCCATTTGAATATCGCAGACATTATGCTAGAAAACATTCAATATGTGGCTTAATGAACAACGGAACTCAGGGCTTTGGTTGATTATTTCTTAATCGTACTTTTTTTATAAGGGTCAGTCCACAAATAGGTTTATGGAACTGCTTGTTGGCCAGAAGTGGTCCTTTTCAGTAAAATAAAACCAACAACAATTAAATCAGAATTACTTCATACATTTGACACCCACGTTTTTTTAATAGTTAATAGTTAATCCTGGATTAGTTAGATCGTACCATGCATTGTATGACGCAAAGTGATTATTAGTAGTATGCTATTCACACGGAAAAGAAAAAAATAATCCAGTATAGCTTTGACATACATTAACAACGTAAATAGCTTTATCATTATCGTCAGAAAAGATTTAAATTAAAAAAGAAAGTCGCAAATGTCGCTGGATACAGTGCAACAAAATCTTTCTGTCAAAAATATTGAAGATATATTATTTAGGAAGAGACAACAGCCACGAAGCTGTTCTTTTTTATTCCAAAATGTTGAGTGACGGGTGTCAGAATGTACGGTCACCTATTGGCGTGAACTTGTGTCCTTCTCGTTGACAGGTCAAGGAAATGGAACAAACCTCACTACAGAAGGACAAAAAGATCAAAGACCTTCAAGATCGCCTCACCACGCTCATCAAACAGACTTTACCAGCGACCACACAAACGCGAAAAAAATCTATTACAGTTGACGAACTCCCAACGAAAATAGAAGGAGATAATCAGAGTGGTCAATTTGTGTATTTTTCTAAGCAAAGAAAACACTCATCAGCTATCAGCGTCGGTGAATCTACCAAGGGCATTAATAGTTTAGGCTATGTGGGTATGAGCGAGCCCAGTGGAAAACTACTCAGGGGTGGTGTAGACAGATTTTATCAAAATATGTAGTGTAGAGATACCAATGTTAAAACAAAAGAGTGGCGTTGGAGTTTATATGCAAAGAAAGCTCTTTAAAAATCGCTGCCGTAGGCGTGTACTGGGGTTGTTTTCAACCTGTTAATGATGCTTCGGTAGGGGGAGGGGTGTCTTTTTGAAATATGGTATTTTTTGTTGTTGCATTACAATTAACTTTGCTTCAATTAAAGCGCAGACAATTTTAATTCCTGGAAATGTGAACTCATGTGTATAAAGAAGAAATCAGCAGGTCTGGGGTTCTTCGTCACGAACCTAACAATGGTTGTGTCAAAGTGTGTCTTCCGTAGCCCATATGCACATATGAAAGCATACACCACAGCCGCATTATTTCGAAAAAGAAGCATTTCTAAGAAGTCTTTCAAAAGTAATTCTTTTGGACATAATGCGAATTGTAAATCAATAAAATTAGTTTTCTATGGAACGTCAACCTGGTTCTGAACTTACTTGTTAACAGTACCACGCTATAATTGTGAAAAGGCCCCATTTTCATATTAACTCCATTTTTTGCTGTTGACAAGGCTCTTAATGGAAACCAGCATATAACGGCGTTACACGGCATGACCGTTATTTTTGACCTTTAAAATGTTAAGCATGACTGCATAAAATCACTTCAATACTGAGGTCAAAAGCCACATCGAACACTGCAGGTGCTGGGGTTTTGCGACATCAAAATCCAGGGTCTTCACTTGTTAAAGGTCTCGTTATTCAGCCAATGTTACAACTGACCACAGAAAAAGCAAAAGTAAGGCAGCGGACCATCTAACAGAAGCGCTATGGTCAAAGGTCAGAGGCCATTCTAGATAGGTCAGCCCATGAAGGATAACCTTGTTCTCATTTCTAGCCAGATCAACTTCGTTTATTTTTAGACCCCAACAGGGCGAGCCCGGGGGGGGGGGGGTCTATAGGATTGCCCTCTGTCCGTTCGTCCGTCCGGTTGTCACACTTTGGATGCTGTTTTGTTTCCACGCAAGTTCTCCGAAACTTTTTACCTAGGCATATGCAACCTTGCACAGTGAAAATATATATATTGAAGTTGTGCAACATCGTGTTATTTTTCAAATCGGTAAAAAATTGCCAAAATGGCGACTTGTCAAAAACTGTGATCTCTTGATATAATTGCAATGTAAGACTTGGGTGCTTTCCACGCGAGATCTCCGAAACTAATAATCCTAGGCATATGCTACGCTGTAGTGAAAAAAGTATATATTGAAGTTGTGCAACGTCGTGTTATTTTTCAAATCGGCCAAAAATTGCCAAAATAACTTGTCAAAAAATGTGATTTTTTTTAGACAACTGTAATGCAACACTTGGATGCTTTTGTGTGCAAGTTCGTCGAAGAGAGAGGTAAATGCTTCAGTAGCTAATCTGATAATCTATTGAGCTTCTGTCACAAAGACGCAACGAACACGGTACTATTTCACTGTTCTCTCTTCTCTATCAGTTCAAGTAATGTTTTTTTTTCCTTCAAATCATTGCTCTCGGTTGCTGATTCCTATATTCCAGTGATTGTTATCGTTTAGTCAATCACAGTGTTCGGTTGGGGCCCTCAACGATGGCTTGTTAAATTTATTTCCATTGCTTATAATTCAATAGTGCTTTGATTTATTCTAAATTTATCAAGTCTATTCTAGCTTATTCCACTATTTCATGTGTGTTTTTTTTTTAATTTTTAGGCCGAGAGCAAAAGTAATGTGACTTGTTCCTAGTCTTACCTAGAACGAGCTCACGGTGTGCTGAGCCACTTCATTTTTTTTTGTGTGTGTGGAAAATGGCAAGAAGGAACGATTGTTCGTTATATTTAGGACATTTCTCCCACCAGTTGTGCCTGTTTTATGTTTATAATTCCTCTGAATTGGTGCACACAAAGATAACCGCAGTAAATCTTAACCTCTTGTTTATTGCACTTTCAATTAAACAAAGTACACAAATTTCATCTGTGACGTTTTGAGGAGTGCCCTCAAGTTAAATGCTGTATTACAACCTGTATATAATATGTTTCTAAATGCACTTTTCTGTTATATGTATTGTTAGAATAAAGCTACACAACTGGCATTCGTTCTTGTCTGAGAAACATGGACGTTTTTTTTTAACTTAAACTTCACACAAAAAAACCTGTTATTGAACACAGTTTGTAAATATGCCAATATGTGGAGGCAATGTTTTCAGAATAAGGCGAACATTAGAATCAAAATAAATCGCTATTCATGCTTTGTTACACTATTAACAACAATCTAGACCGTTTTTGCTACCGAATAGCGAAAATTACACTTGTGGTCACAAAAATAACCCTGAGCATTTATAAACCTAAAATTCTTTAAAGACTTGTTAAAGGGAAAAAAAAACAATGCCATGATGCCAATTGCATCAAAACTCTACATAACACAACTTTTGAAATGCATTTTTTGTAAACATTCCGACGTTGACTTAACGTGAATCTTAGCTTTGCGACATCAATCGACCAATTCGTAACACTACTGAATCTGGTTTTAATATGATTGTGATTGGTCGGAATCACAGATCAACGTCTAATCAAGGTCTCTGAAACAACGCAACAAAAAATCTCACTTCCTCAGACGTGTAATTAACGTCTTTCGTGCAACGTTGAATAGACTTCGAAAAAAACTACTTTTTGTGCATACTTAAAAAAAACAACTCACGTATTAAAAACGCCCAGGTCTAAACCAAAGAACTACATCAACACTTTACTGCTCACAGGAAATGGAAGCCCTGTCAGACCGCTTCGAAAACCGATCAAAAATGATAGCGTAAAATAAGAGCATCTCACAAGCGCACACGCTTTTTACAGCCTGGTTTTGAAAAAATATTCCTGACAATTCGCTTCATACATATCCTACATAACCGGACGACTCGAGGGTGTCGACGCTCTTCTGATGTCCAAACAACCAACTGGGTGTGCTATGATTTGTCTCTGCCAAATTTGGTCCTCCTGGCATCAAAACGTCTCCGACAAGATGATGGCAGAAACAAAGGGAAACACTTTGTCTCGATCAATAATGAATTCAACATACTCGGGAAAACGACTAAGCAAAAAAAAGTTTCAGAGGTGATGTGGGTTTTATGCATAAACAAAAAGGTTCATCTCTGATTCCATCCAATCACATCGATGCATTACACTGAATTTTGGATATTTATTTGTCAAGCAAGTATGCTGACAATTTTAACGTCATTGTACTACATGTTGACCAATCACTTCTACACATATGTTCTTGATCTGATTTGGTTTTGGTAAACTACAAAAAAATGACAAAAGATAACGTCATATCCACAGGGCAACTATGCGCGTTAATGCTGAACCGTCAATCGGAATCAAACACATCAAGTTCGTCGTGATGACTCCCGGCAGGAGACTCGATCGAGTCGTTGTGAGATGAGTCGGCTTCTGATGGAAAGAACTCTTCAACTTCCTCAAATAGTTCGTTTTCTTTCAAATAAAGCTGTGGTCGAAAAAGAAATCACAGGTCATTAGTAAGTTTAGGAACTCTGTTGGCCTAAGGGCAAGGAGAATTGACTGCAATAAACGCAAAATGCCGCCCAGAAACTGAACAGCGCAGGCAAATGTTCGACAAACTAATAGCTTGTCTAACATTTTTTTTTTGAAGTTTAATAATTACTTATTTTTTTTTAACTTCATTAAATTTAATTTTGATTTCTTTATTTATTATTTTTCATATTTTTCTGCTATGTATCAAAAGAAAGGTTTCCTTAGCCTGCATTTTTAGGGTTATTAGTAAACATTTAACACCATAGCGACCCAACTGATCAACGATATGTATATAATTTAAAACGTGATTTTAAAAAATATCAGATAACTGTTCAGAAATTACCATGAACAGTTTAAAAATGGACAACTGAAAAGCACGTTTTTTAAACTTACTTTAAGGTTGTCTGTTGCTGTGATGGCACGAGCTTTCGCCAGTCGGGCCACACCAGAATCTGGATGTATTTGCACGTACAGGTTAACCCATTCTGCAGCTTCAACCAATCTGCCCAAAAATAAACAATCCTTAAACCAGACTGGCCAATGTTTTCTTTTTTTTCATATCCACCACCACTTTAACACCATCTTTAGAAAGACTGGTCGTTTAATGTTCCAAACGATTACACAGACGAAGATCAAGTTATCGAGAACCAACCGCATTTAAAAAACGCTGGCACGTACTTATTGGCCTTGATCTGGTGTAACAGGAAATTATTCAGGGTGTGAGTCTGGATCAGGAGGACCACAAAGTCACGCAGGTAGTCGCTCCTCTCCACGACGTCATACAAACCACGCTCTTCTATATTCCGGAGAATAAGACACTTCATCTATAACATAAAACCTACATCCATCATACTGTGCACGATTATAAAACCACATGAGCGGGTGGACTGATCCGAAACCCACCTCCCCCACCCCCACAGCCTGTAGCACTGGTAGCATGAGCATGGCAGGCGAGTAAGGCGGCTGCACGTACCTACTGGGTCGTATCTAACAGGCAAAATACTATTGCTTCCTTTATACGCGTAATGGTAAACATGAAATAAAATGATAAAACCACACGAGCGGGTTGACAGATCCGAAAAACTTTTTAACACGAAACTGAAAGGCGAGTGCGAGCATTGTAGATACTTGTAGGTATCTTAATATTTACTTTCTAAAAACGTCTAGGTACAAGTCTAGCAATATCGACTATGGTCACTATAAACTGGCTTATACTCTACATCTTTTTATCCGGTTAGTTAGTCAGTTAGTTATTTGATTGGTTTAACGACACCTATTGCAGGTCATATTGTGTCATTCCTGGTTTTTTATCCGGGTCTTGAAAGTGGTC
The DNA here is from genome assembly GCA_949752745.1 of Protula sp. h YS-2021. NCBI lineage: Eukaryota > Metazoa > Annelida > Polychaeta > Sabellida > Serpulidae > Protula > Protula sp. h YS-2021. The sequence goes on from OX457024.1 coordinate 60,266,271, forward strand.
ACTACAGAGGTTTTACGGTAGGTCTTTTTTATCTATGTCACGACAGATAAGTTTCAATGTTCGTCTTTTTATCCGATTTTGGAAGGCAATCGCTAAAAACAGATTCAACTGTATCTCTGTTATCCGGGTCCAGGAAGTGGGAACTACAAACAGATTTTAGTGCAGGTCTTTTCATCGGGGTCTTAAAGGTGGTCGATACAAATAGGTTTTACTGTAGTCTTCTTTTTTTAACCGTCAAACCCACGTAAGGTATTATCTTTTTATAATTTATATTATTATCTACCAAGTTTGATGATAATCCGATGTTTCGTTCTAGAGTTACAGTAATGACGCAATTTTCACGTTTTACGTCCTATGACGTCACGCGTTGCCCAAAAAACGTCAAATACAATCCCAACCCACCCAAGGCATAATCCTACCAAGTTTCAAGCTGATCGTTTCATGAGTTATCGTGTTAACAAAATGAAGTGTCTGCAACAGACGCACACACTACATACACATGATCACACACACAAAGTACAAAAACAAAATATTTCTCCTCTGCGGTGAAAACATAAACAGGAAATTGACGTAAGCTTTTTCATATTTTATACAATTCTTTCCACCACATCAGAAACGACGCTTGATCTCCACTCCATTTCAAAAACAGTCGAGTTATACTGTTTTTATCCCTTGTATTCTCTGTAACGCTGCAGGAAGGTTAAGAATTAGCCCCATCAGTATATTTAATTTGAGTAAATTAAACATGTTTTGTTGCTGAAAGAACTGTTTCTTAACAGAATGCCGTATTAATGATGTGAAAAATTAAACAGCTGACCTGGTCCTCCAAAGGAATAGGTGTTCCTTTATTTCGCCATTCGTCCAGTTTTTGCAGTATTTCAATGTGGCTGTCCCCGCTTAGTAAGTTCTTCACCACTGCGTCGCGAGTATCCATGCGCGTAATCAGGAGCGCGCAGCTCAAGGCCATTTCCTTGACTTCCAAGTGATTAAACTGCTTGGTAAACTGGACCAAGTCTAAGTGCAGCAGCACTGGGCACCTAAAAAACGCGATCTGCCTCTGTGTCCCATCATAAACTTTTTGAATTGAAAATTCTCTCTTCTTTTTTTGGGTTATATATTCCTAATGGTTTAGTACAAGTACGGAGTGGGAGCTGGACTGACGGCGGAATGGCGCATAGCTTCCGCAACGTGTTCTTTTAAAATATTCTACCTGTACCGGGAGGAGTCAGAGCGCCTGGAGACACTCGGCAAACTGTTGAGCGGTAAGCGGGGCAACAGCGGTGGAGAGCCAGTGTGGGCTGCCCACCGGCCACAGCTCCGGGCAGCAGGGCGAGGAGTAGCGGGGGGGGGGGAGGGGGCGGGGGGTGTACCTGTGGAGGAGGCAGAGCGTCCGGCGACACTCGGCCAGCTGCTCGGCGGTGAGTGGGGCGACGGCGGCTGAGAGCGGGCTGAGGAGCACGGAGCGCCACATGCGCTGTACGCTGTCCACCTGCCACAGCTCCGGAAGCCCCGACAGACACACCAGCACGTGCCGGAGGTAGTCCACCTGCAAGAAACAACAGTGCGCAGCGAATAAAACGAGAACGTACGTGTATAAAAATAAGTAGAACTTTTCAGAAACTGGAGTATTTTTTTCGGCTATACTTGTTAAGATTCAGCAGGTGACGTTTCATCTTTTGACGTCATTCAATTTTAAGTTTCATCATTTCACTTTTTGTTGGTTTGCATTTATGTCAAATTTAATTCATATGTTTGAATATTTGAATCTTTTTTTCTAAAACTTTGGATGGCGATGAACAGTTGAACAAACAACACACATACATCAGACAGGGTACGGCCAACACTAATAATATTACAGTTTTAGGCCTAGTATGTACAATGCTAACCATGTGGAAGGCCAGGAGTTGCTGTAGAATGCTGTCCCAAAGCTGCACATCAGTGATGGCGAAGTCGAGGCACATGTCAGATACCAGCCTCACAGCCTGTCAACACACACGCAACAACTTGATGTTACAATACCACCATGGGTAAAATATCAAAACAAAATTACGGTGTCTAAAAATAATAAATATAATTAAATAAACATAAAAAATGAAAACTTTGAGAAGTATTTATTCTGTCTGAAATAATAATGACACATAAATAAACGCACAAAATGGAAACTTTTAATTATGTATTGTTTATTTTACTTTATATATGGATATGAAAACTCAGTGTTGAATTATATGAGAATAATGGTCATTGTGACTTCAATGATTATACATTGACAGACCCACTAAATTTCCGTCAAAATTGGGGGAGAAGTTTGTGCTTTACCAATTTTAACACATGTTAAAAGCTTATTCAGTCCCAGTTCTTGGCGATTTGCCATATTTTGGGCTACACTCACCCGGTAGTCGTGGTTGTGGTTCCGCCATATGCCTTTCACCAGACCGGCTTTGTTGCTTTTAATAAACGACTCGACGGTATGTGGGAAATGGAGACGCTCTAACTCCACAATGTACAACAAAGTCTGCATGAATTCTCTGAAACGTGAATAAAATGCAAATATACCAAAACCACCGACCACCGGTTTTCTAATTCCGTGTGTTGACAACGCTCAGTTCGTTATTTTCTCTCACACATATAAGTACATCTGAAGCAAAACTTCAATAAAAAAATTCGAAGCGCTTTTTTCCAGAAAAGATTAAGAACAAGCTGACGGTGAAATCGGCAAAGCCTCCCGCCAATATGTCCTTGGTACTGCACAAATTACCCATGCTTATAAATACTTCCACAGTCGACCAAGAAATGTAGGTTTGAATGTGTTTGAAAACTAATTCAAGTGTTCAAGGATTGCGTAAAACTATGAAGTTCAGCTGAGCCTCTGTGCTTGGGCCAATCTGGCTCATTTACAATACCGATCCTTGTTAGTTTCCATACTAAAATATATTTAATATATTCAAACAATCAATTCAGAAATGTAGGCTTGGGCGTGTTACCAAAAAAAAAAAAACTCTAGACACACTGACGGACAGACAGACCCGAAAATTGGTCTCCGGTTCCGCGGCGGCCGGTGGGGGAGAAGGGAGGGGGGGGGGCGACCTGAAAGGCTCTCTTCTTGCTCTAGACCACGACGAGACTTCGATTGGTTTGATCCTTTTTGTCTTTTTTTTTGTTATCTTTTAACTGATACTGCAAACATTTAATCGAATCTTCGCGTACAACTCATTGAATTCTATTTTTTTCACGTACATTATAAAATCTCTAGCGATGCAAGGATTTCATCTTAAAATCAATGTTACAATCGATTCGTAAACATAAGGTAATAATGAATTACTTACATTTTTGAGCGTTTCACTTCAAATTTATGGGATAAATCCAAATGCTTTAATATCGTGTTATTTACAGTTCATAGTTTCGTGTATGGAATTTAGCAACCGCCCATGAATAATTTTCAGTAGGCCCGCCAAGGGTTTTTTTTGTTTTTTTTTTTTTGCAACATTTCAATGAACTTCAGCACTCAATCCTTTAATTAGCCAACGATTCTGTCACCGACTCACACCCCAAAGCAAAATATTGTTGCAATTTGTAAAAATTAAACGAAATATAATATACTCTCTTTTGTCAATTTTGATCTAAAACAAAACGCCGACAGTCAGGGACTTACTTCACTTTTTCAATTGGTTGTTTGACTAATTTCGACACTGTGTTATTGTCCACCAATGAAAACAGGCAGCGCAGCGCCCTCACTCGGCAAGTGGTCGTAATGCTCGGATCCGACTGTAAACAAAAGCCAGACTGGGGGATTTTCCGTCACATACAGAAATAATTTTTATGAGGCCATTGAAAACTTTGTGTTACCCGCTAAGACGGAAACGGGAAAAAATAACGGGAACAAATAACGGGTAAGGGCGGACTGGAAAAAGGCGCTGGCGAGAGCAGAACGTATATCCTGGTGTCGTTAGCTATCGTTTGCTGCTCAAACTGTTCCGTGCAGATTTATAGGTACAAAGAAAACAATACGTTTAAGGTTAACAAGGAGTGATAATCAGAGCAGATATTATAATATTCAACCAGATCTTCCTTTTACAAAAGCGGATATTTTTGTGCAGATATTTTTTTCACCAGGTATAGACAATCAATGCGATAAAATTTGAGGAATACCAGGTCAGTATGATCAGACTTATCGGCTTTATGCCGACCCCATGAAATGGATTGTGTAATGTTCTCATTGGTCTCATGAGATGATATAAATAATCAAGAATGTAAACACGGGTTGTTTTCATTTTTGGTCAGTCGAAAGGAAGCAAAACCATCCAAATTCATATTTTCTGATTTAACAGCTGAACTTTTTCTCATATTTTTTTTATAAGGATAAGAAAATGAGTTGGTTCTTTTAGCCGGCAACATAAAATGATGACACGGTGAACAGTTTGTATTTCTGTGACATTCGATTTATCAGTAGTTTATTCCGGAATAGCCTACCAGAAAATATCTGGTTTCTTATCTGCTTCACCATTCTTATTTGAACAATTCGTTGTTAATTGTAAAAACATATTACGTTATGCTTACTTTTGAATTGTGTTTTTCAATTAATTTTCTTTTTCAATAATTGTATTGTATTGTTCTTTAGCTCCCTTTGAACTGCTATGGTCATGTTGGGATACCCCTGCCACATTGCACTGAAATGGGGCATTCCATCCCTCCATCTAACCCTTATATGTGGAGTGCCTCACAGGGTAGCAAGTAGGAGTCCCAATTTTAAAGTCTTAGGTATGACCCGGTACGCCTGACCGGGGTTTCAACCCACGAACTTCCATTCTCGAGGCGGACACTCTAACCACTAGGCCACCAAGACTGGTCCCTTTCAATAAAACGTTTACTCTTGAACCCTAAATGCTCAGTAACTTACTCGCTGCATATAACCAACTAAGTACAGGGAACTTTGCTCCAGATCGCCGTGTTGTAGAATGTATATAACCCTCTTTAGATTTATTTCGTCCTCGGATATCTCTTCCTCTGACCGTGTTGTCATTTCCAGATTGTTCATATTGAACGTCATATTCATTGTCTGAAAGAAAAAAAATCAAGTCATTTTTTTTTCGTTGAGAAGCACTTGGGAAACAAAACATAACGGAAATCCAAAGTCGAGCCAAGGCTCTGAAACCTTTCAAACCTTTGGTTTTCGGGCATCTCGCTAGGAAAAAAGTATGGATGCCTTTGCGCGATACTGTCAAATGACGTCCTAAATTTTTGATAAATTGAAATTTTTTTGAGGGGAATTTTCTTGGCTGGTACGACATAAAACGGCGTCCAGCAAGGTTTGAGCAATTACGTCATTTCAGCTTGCACGTACTTCCCGAGGACTGCAATGTGACTTCAATTGTCAACATAACGGGTTGACAAGTATGACGACTGTACTTGCGACTATCGCACGCAGTGATACTTACAGTATCACATGTCAACAGAACGGGTTGACAAGTATGAATACTGTACTTGCGACTATCGCACGCAGTGATACTTACAGTATCCGCCTCCTCGTTTTTATTGTGAGTTGATGGCAGCCATTTGCAAACGAGATTCTGGTGGATTCTGTCCAAACTGAGGCCACAGGTACTGGCTATTTCCCCGGCAGCACCGTGAATATCTGCATACGAAATACCGTTCATTCGTAATACGCTACTTCACGACATCTATGGCTTTTTTTTTTAGTAATCATTGACAAAAATAGGTATAAGTGAACTTCAAAACTCTCTTTTAAAGCAGAAAACTATGGTAATGATTACATTGATTTTTACTTCATTTAATAATATATTTTTTTTTTATTAATTTTTAACATTTTTTTCACTGCTATATAAAAATCTAAATTGCGTTCAACAGACAGTGCACGGTTTTCTCTGTGCGTGTATGCATGTTTTTTCCAATTATTTTTACACTTCATTTATTTATTTTTATTTGTTTCGCCTACTTATCTTTATTCTGGAAGCAGTTCTTTCTCATTGTCGAGGACTTACTTTGCGGGCATACTAGAGAAGAAATTCCTACACAAATAGTTTACTGCGCGACAGTTACCGGACAAACAGGCGGCACTCTCACTTCAGAACACTCCCATATATTTCTCTACACCTAACCGGAAGACATGGACACTAGGTTTACTGGCAACACAACCTTTTTTCAGTCGAGAACGGGTTGGGGAAGGGGGCTTACCTGGCAAAGAGGCGGCGCTCTGAGTGCCGGCCACCCTCTTTACGATGCTCTCGTGTTCGTAGAGCGTTAGCAACAGGCGTGCGGGTAGCGCGGCCAGTTCTATGAGCTCGGGCTCCCCCAGACCAGCCTGGAACAGGATCTGCTCCGTGGACAGGCACCGGCACATGGTTGTGAACTTCTTGCACGTTTCCTGCGCTCTCTGCAGAGCTTCACCCTGCAACCAATCCGACCGATGCTCTAGAAGCAAACAAAACAGTTCAAGTCACACTGTCTAAGTTTTTTTTAACCATTTTTACATTTTTATCCGATTGCTTTTATATGTATATGGAAAATTCACCCCCTCCCTCACCCCATGGATACTAAACATCCCCTGGGCTCATGTTCATCAAGGTAGCCAATTGAAAAACACCTCAGTTTCCCAAACAATGAAATAAACCTACAAAACGATGACAAAATCCAGGCAGATTTGGATTTGTTTTAATTTCCAGATCAATGGCCAAAATGATTGGGTATTTGAATATTTTGCTTCGTGTGGCAAGATAAACCGGTACAAACACCTATATCGCAAAAGATCCAAATATGATTTTCAACCCCAGACATCGTAAATACTCTCGAGTGGTGTGGGCCAAAGCTACATCCTTGTCAATATAAGGCGCGTCGGAATTTCCCAGCCACTTAGCAGTTTGTGTTAAACTATTACACTATCATCAAAACTTCAAAAATTTTAAAATCGAACGTCAAGCGAAACTCATCAACTCAGAAAAATATATACATCTCAAATTTTTGAAAATATAGTTCAGTTTGCTGATCAGAACTCAATTTTCTTTAAACACTCAAGAAAATTATGAATGAAGATTACTGAGACAGCCATGGGTAAACAAATCGATTTCTAAATTAACATTGCATGTAGTAGTCTTTTTTCATCATAACATGTACTGCGGATAAAAGAGGGGTTTGGGAGGTATGACGTAAAAATACTGAAGAAAAAAACTTTTTATTAGCAATTTGCATGCAACCACACGCAGCTGAATGCACAGTATACTGCTTAAGATTTTAATCAATAACAAGTTATCGCTCGAAAGATCAATTAAACTATACCTTTGATCTGAAACTCACAAGGCTCTGAAGAAGTAATACATTTTATTTTGCTCGCAAAATTGCTCCTTATGTTACTAAAATACATGGTATACAGTGGATACTCTCAATCGGAAATGTAATATCCCGCTTGGGCATTATTTCCATGGTGTGGAAACACCACGATTTCGAATGCGATACAACAGATCAAATATTATCAAGCGAAACCAAACGCATATTTATTGCAGTGCAAAAATGCCCCATCGCCTGGTATGGACGTTTTCACGGCAAATATGCCTGTTATATGTTTGTATGCGATAATCAAATGAAGTACCTTTATCTCCCAACAGCATCTAAATTAACGCGCGTTTTTCATCGGATAAAGCCATGACAATTTTAACAGGATTACAGTTGTATATTTCAGCTTTTTATTTTACGGCTATCTGCTAAAAGGTACAACATTTTAATGGTTACTATATAGTAGTTCAAATAAAGTGTATCTAGATGAATGTGCGACATTCAGCCAAGGAACATCTAATTAAAACTGGTGTCTATAATATTTAGTTCAGTCGAAATTTATAATTGTCAGTCCCCAACAACCGTTCTACGATTTCTTAAAAGTGAAAATGCAGTCCAGGAAAATTATATAATTTAATGACAGTAACGAATCAACGATGGAACAATGTAATTAACCCCAAACCTGTTGATTTTCTGCTCGTTTTCTGCTAAATTTCAAGCAAAAGTTGTAGGATGCCAGTTCCGACTAAATGTCGCTGGACTTATTGTCGGGATACACTTGCGTCCTCTTTAACATAAATGCCAAGTATTAACCAAGAAATTATCTGCCAAAAGTCTAAATTTTGCGCTGACAATTACTGAGCCCAAGTATTTAGCAATTCACTTTTTTCAGGAGCGCTTTGGGAGGGAAAATGCGAGTCGTTTGCTCGGTAGTACTGCCGTGTATACTTCTGGTACTCGCGCCCTGTACAAGTACAACGACGGTACGCAGTAAGCGCAGTCTCTGGCAGCTGGGGAGGCTACTCGAATGTACTACCGGCAAGGCGTTTGAGTACTTAGGATACGGCTGTTTCTGCGGTGAAGGGAATAAGGGTAAGTGCTCTCATTTTCGCATGGATATTAACATCGTCGTCGTTGGAGCAGAATAAAGATCTATGCAAAACGTGAAAAGCAACAATGAAATCTACAAGTGGCAAAACGAACTCCTTTTCTGTGTTTCTTTATGAAGCTCGTCAAAGAAACAAACATCGTAAACATCACTAACAGTGCAATGCTCGCAATTTTTTTTAATCTGTGCAAACTAAAACTAGAGCAGTGTGCATAATCCACATATTCCCCACAGCCCCCCCCCCCACCCCCATCAGTTAAACACGGCCATCAACAGTCAATCAAGAGCTGAAATTTTCCAAGTCCAGTTGGTGCAGTTTCCTTGGACGAACCTGGCCCATTTACAATACCGATCTGTGTTTGTTCCCATAGAAGCTACACCACGTTTCATTAAAATCCCCGCAGGTGTTCTTGAGATATCGTGTTAACAAACTCATTCCGATGCTGAATAATTTCCAGGATTTGGTAAATTTCAAAGTCCATTTGGTTCATTATCCTTGCGCCAACCTAACCCATTTACAATACCGATCCTTGTTAGTGGCCACAGAAGGTACACACTAAGTTTCATTACAATCTTTGCAGTTGTCCTTGAGATATCGTGTTAACAATAGTCAATCAAGAACTGAAATTTTCCAAGTCCAGCTGGTCCATTTTCCTTGGACGAACCTGGCCCATTTACAATACCGATCTGTGATTGTTCCCACGGAAGCTACATGCCAAGTTTCACTAAAATCCTTGCAGCAATTTTTAAGTTATCATGTCAACAAGCTCTTGATGGCAGACCGACCGACAGACCGACCGACACGCGGTCGATCGTATATATTACCCACAGGTTCTACCTGTGGGGAATAAACTAACCTTGGAAACAAAGATTACATGTGAAACATGCTCGTGCCAATTGCTGTTTACAGGCGGGGAGGAACCGATTGATAGCTTGGACAAGTGCTGCATGGAGCACGACACCTGCTACGGTCACGCCTGGTACGACATTCACTGCGGGGACTCTGTGACGTCAGTACTCAAGTCACCCTTCTTCAACGGGTCAGTATCGCACAGGGCTCATCCTGCATACGTGCCCTTGAGGCGCTTCCCCCATAAAAGCTCGAACAGCCGCATACAACTTTGTGTACTTGGTTTAGTAACATTGCTCAAGAATGGCAAGATCAAAAATGCGTTTTCTAACTCTTAAATGCACCATGGTTTAATGTTTGATTGACTAAAATCGACGCTGGCAAAGACGGCGCACACTTTCTCATATCTAGCAAAATCCCCATACAAGGAAAGCTTTCGTTGTAGGGGGTTCCTTAAATAGAGGTCAACTACGGAAGAAATAACAGCAAATGGAAAAACATAGTATGTTTTACTTTTTAGAGGTTGTTCCTGAAAGAGGTGTTCCCTAACGGAGATTTTACTTGAGGTTATATATATATACCCGAGATTTCACGCCTATCTACCGGTACGGACCCGTATCCCCGGTAGTGTGAAAATGAAATTATACTTTCTGGCTTTGTTAAAAACCTGTCTATATTGACATTTTTTGTTCCAGTTACAGCTATGTAGGGGACTGTGCCGTAAAGAAAATCACATGCACGGATACAGCGGGGACATGCAAACGCGCCGCTTGTGAATGCGACAAGCAGTTTGTTCTCTGTGTTGCCGACGCTCCCTTCCGACCCGAGCACTCACGGGGAAGAATGGACTACTCCAAATGTCGCTCATAGCTCCGTTTGTCCAGCTTTGACACGCATTTACGGGCTTCTTATTTTTCAATGTCAAGAGATTGACATACTTGGATAAGAGAAGGACTGGAACAATAAAATTGGAAATAACATGTAAAATGATGTTTCGAGGTTAAGTTGTGTAGGTGATATGCAAACCAGCAAGTTGCTAGTGAGTGTTTGCAGTCTGATAAGCTAAAAATAACACAAGACATATCTGTACATACAGTAATATGTATACGTTACAGCGGATCTGTCAAATCAACAGCTTTACAAAGCTGAAAATTTATAGCGAGGCCATAGTGAAGGATTAAATGGGCTAAATTCATAGAATCGTTAACTGGTCTTTTTTAATGCTCACTGAGAAGACATTTGAAAGAAGTATGTCAATGAAACTGACCAAGTCCCACGCAGCAGTGCAATTCCAGGATTTCGACAAAGTCCCTGGGACACCTGAGCAAACGATATCCAGACACTGTCCATGTGGACACTAACGAAGTCTGGACAGTGGTAGAATTTAACTCATTTCCTTAACACAATTTTTAAATTAGAAAAAGTTACGAATATTTGGTTTGTCAACTATTCATAACTGATTTGGTTTGGTTTGCCCTAAAATAGAAATAAATAAATAAACGTTCGTGTACGCGAAGAGTGATCCCTCCATTTGTTACAATATGACGTAACATTAATGTTTATGACGTTACCATGATTTAAACACTTGATGGTTCCTCAGCTTCGGAGTCTACATGGCAAAAATCCGGATATGGCAGAAATTAGGGGGAGGGGGGGGGGGGGCGGGGGAAGAGGCTCTTTTTTCTGCTGCCGCCTAAATTTCTTTGCGACGTGTGCACAAATCGTTGATTTTCTGAAATTCATTCAACGATGCATCAAAGACGTTAATTAAGCGTCGGAAAAAGTTGGGTTTTCTACAACGAAAAGCAACGTCACATCTAAAAAGTATTTTATGTAGCGGATGTTAAAGACGTTGCGTAAACGTTGATCTATGGTCGCGACATATCACAATCAAATTACAGTCAGGTTTAATGTTGCGAAAGTGCTTTTTTTTTTTTTTTTTTTTTTTTTTTTACAAAAATTCAATGTCTATTCGACGTCGTGTCAAGGACGTTGATCTGTAGTCGCTACCAATCAAAACCACATTATAACTACGTTTAATGTTGCGATTTGGACCGGGTCACTGACGTAATCACAAATCAACAGTTTATCGACGTCAGAATGTTAAGTGGGAAACAGTGTGTCGAAGGCTGTGTTACGTGGAGTTTTGATGCAACTCGCTATTTGTCATGACTTTTAACAAAGATTTTTAAATAGCTCCGGATTTTTTTTTTTTTTTTTTTAATACTCAGAATCCTATCTTTTGTGGCTCCAAGTGTAATTTTCGCTGCCCACTAGCGATAACGGTCTAGTTTTACATGTTCCTGTTCTTCTAAAACGAAATCGAACGTGGCATCAAACAAGGCACAGCTAAGGCACCGCCCAAAAGTGGGACTTATGCTCGTAATATAGTATCTCACTGTAAACAAAAAAAAAAAAAAAAAAACAAAAAAAAAAAAAAAACACTTCCACTTTTACCACTCTGACAGAACAAGCCGAAGCCACTTATTTTATACAAGAGTCAGATCATACAGCAACTAAAACGAATGATGTTCACCTCTTTGGCAATTTTCACCCACTGGGCGGAGAGCGTCGCCGTGTTCTTCAGTGCAAACACCTTCTCCGCTCCTGCACGACGGCACAAAACAGAACTCTAAAACACTCTCCGAATTTAAAATAAGTTTACAATGAACATTAGGCGAACAGTGAAAGAAATAATCTTCATCTTGAAATAAAATTTCAAATTTACTAAAACAGTTCTACTAATTTGTTTAGTTTCAGAGTACTTGAACACTTGAAAGGCTGTTTCCCTTGACAAGAAATCCGATCAAAGTATTTTTAAAATCAATATTTGGTCCAACAGGTAACATAATGATAGTGTACAATGAGACAACTCATATAAAGTTGCAACTCAAAACCCTACGATTTATAAATATGCACAGTTTCCAATCCAATAACTCGAAAATTCGACATCTAGAACATTTAATTTCATTCACTAAAGACTCGAATTATCGAATTTCAATGGACTGTCCATAAAGTCCTCACGAAACATTTCAAACTTTTATGTCACCCCTTCCCCCCGATCCCCTGCTCATACGCAAAAATTGCGACTTTTTTATGTAAAGACTACAAACTTTAGCGCACACACAGCCAGTAGACTCCATCCCTACCCTCGCACGCACTTTACGGATGGTCCCCCTATGAACGCGCAAACAGCCGTACCCATGGGCAGCTCTTTGACGACCCATCCGGCGCACGTGACTGCCAGTTCTACATTGTGCACCTTCATTAGAATAGACATCATGGTTTCAAACAGGGTATGGTCTACTCCGTCTTTCATGTCCCAGTTACACTTGCTTTTGTCCGCCGCGATGTTTTGACTGCCACCCATTGATTTATTCTCCGCGGTGTGAGATATGACAATGTTCTTCATAGTTGTGAGGTAGAGTTGATCATGCGATAGCTATAAATAAAGAAAAATAAGCTAACAGCAAAAGTGAATGAAATTCATGGAAATGCACCGGAAACTTCCGAAGTCGCCCACAGTTACATATGAATTTTACGTCTTTTTCAATGACTGACACTGCATAGCGTAACTAGAGCCGCAGAGAGACACGATGTCCCAGGAAATCGGTGCTAAATTGCTATACCACTGCAACTTTAATTACGTTTTTTTACAATTCTAACAGTTTTACAGTTTTAAATGTCGACAAAAGCTGTCACTAGGAAAGCAGTGAAAAACAGGAGGCGCACATTTGCTTGAGCGGGCATGAAAGGGAAAACATTTTTCATCCACTTTTCCTGTACGTATTTGGGAGCTGTGTTATAAAATACACGGAAACTTGCCTATACGTCACGTTTATGAGAAAAGAACGCACCGGCTGTTAATCCAATGTTTTGGCTGGCCATTTTTGAGGATGGACGAACGGAAAAGAAAACAAACACACTTGGAAGCCGAGCAGGAATTTAAATTCGCGGCCTTGTGCCTAGCGAGGCGCAGTCACAAACCTTTGACTGTCAACGCATGTAACCCGATGGCCTTGTGACTAGCGAGGAGAAGTCACAAACCTTTGACTGTCATCGCATGTAACCCGATGGCCTTGTGACTAGCGAAGAGAAGTCACAAACCTTTGACTGTCATCGCATGTAATCCGATGGCCTTGTGACTAGCGGGAGAAGTCACAAACCTTTGACTGTCATCGCGTGTATTCCGATGGCCTTGTGACTAGCAAGGACAAGTCAGAAACCTTTGACTGTCATCGCATGTAATCCGATGGCCTTGTGACTAGCGAGGGGAAGTCACAAACCCTTGACTGTCAACGCATGTAACTCGCTGGCCTTGTGACTAGCGAGGAGAAGTCACAAACCTTTGACTGTCATCGCATGTAACCCGATGGCCTTGTGACTAGCAAGGAGAAGTCACAAACCTTTACTGTTATCGCATGTAATCCGATAGCCTTTCGGGCTGTCTGGCTGTGACTATAAACAAGGGACGGACAACAGGACAAAATACACCCGAATCAATTAAGTACGCATAGGAATGAAAATCCATGGTTTCGTAGCTTTTGTAAACAACCAACCAACAAGTTGTCCCGGTTGGATATGTATAACCCGTTGCTCTCTTCCTCCCATCCCCAACCAAAAAAAAAAAGTCAACAACCCATTAATCACATATTTGATAACAGTGAGTGGAATAAGGGCTGGAAGAAATGTAGAATTATCAGACCCGTACATTAAAAAAAATAACATTTAAATTTCATGTCAAATCCTGTAATAAACGACATAGTGATCTCACCCTCAAAACGTTAGCTATAGGAATCCACAAAGTCACTGTGTCAGCGCTCAGTTCTGGTGCTGAAATGCAAAATCAAACGTAAACACTTGCTGAAAATTGTTCTGACGCGCAGCAGAAAACAACAACACAAAAAACAACTACCGCATACGATATTCAGTTATTAATAGCATTTCTAAATGACTTCTGTCGATCAAAAATAAACTGCCATCGAAAGTTCAAAATAATAAAGTGCTTTAAAGAAAACCAACTCTATGCACAGTAAAACTCTCGCAGTGACTCACTGGGACTTCATAAGCCAACGCTTCATGCGATGGACTAGGACAAATGCAATTGGTTTGAAGGGCAAATACAAAAGGACCAAAGATGAGTAACATACTTATAATTTTCCAGGGGTCTCCCTCCACTAGCGGGTGGAAAGGCAGTCTGTCCCTGGATAACGGAGATAGCCGACTGCCGCTGGACATCATCTGTTAACAAGATTTTGTTCCTACACGCTGTATCACACACGGCTTATTAGATAGCTGTGCGATTTCTTATGGCTAAAATTTTAAGGTACATGAAGGACAAAACAATTATTAGCTTTTTTTAAGAGCTGGCAAAGGTAATTTTTTAGTACTTAAGGGTTAAGTGTTATTATAAACAGCCTCATTTTATTTTAAAAAATTATTTGTTTTTACGAAATTTAAACTGTTGCTACAAATACCATCATTTTAATTTTCGTAAACAATATTTTTAGCCGTAACATTTTCATTTTCTCATAAAACTGAAGGAGCGTCATTCCAGTTATCCAATTTGTAATATTACTAAACATGTCACCGTTCCGAAAATAGAAAAATGGCGAAAAATCATTCTGAAATCTTTCGACAACAAGATGCAGTTCACTGGTGCCTTCTGGAACAGCCCTACGCACCTGCTCTTCCTCAGTGATGACCTTGTAGGTGACCTCATATTGGGAAGGCGGCTTCGTCCGTTTGTACGACTGTATGCATTTGAGAACCTCCATGTATTCATCTACGGATTTGCTCGGGGCGACGTCTTTAAGCACAGAGAGTACGAATTCTAGTCTCTCGTAATCGTAGGGGTCAATCTGAAATACACACAGATGAAAAATGGGTAATGGTTTAGTTTACGACTTCCACCTCATTGTTTTAGGGGATTAACTAGGGATCCTGGATAGTGTGTCAGGAATTAAGGTCAGTTTTAGGAACGGATCTGAACTAGGACTACGGTGAATTAAACAGACTATCCTCTACCGTTCCAAGCGAAATAGACCAATAAAAAACCCGGGCGGGGGAGGGGGGAGGGTGTTAATATCAGAAGAAGGTAAAAATTTGCAGAGCTGATGGACTAGAAGGGGTCAGCCGACCTCGTTAAAAAAGGGGGAGAACAGCAGAAGACCACTAGGGGGTGGTCGATCTTGGAACGATAAAAAATCACCTTATGGGCTACACATGGAGCCTTACTTGTGCCAGCATTTGCTGCAATTTGTCCACCCTATCGACGGCGACTGTCATGGCTCTGATGACTTGGGAAGCCTTTGAAGCGAAGTCGTTCACAGGGCAGTTCAAGGGAGGAATCAGGATATGCTTTAAGTAGAGGAATAAAGCGTTGTCTTCGTTGAGTTTAAATGCTCTGTAACAGAAAATAAATACTGTCATTCATCTCGTAATTTTGTACATAAAATATAATGCATAACTGAACGGGCAGTTGTGTATTTTCGAAGTTTTGTTTTAGAATGTCCGGGCATTTCGCCTGATCACTGGACGCCTGGTGACAAACTGGTCTGCACTGCAAAGCGCCACTGGTTGTCTCCATGTAATCTCTGTCTCACTCTGACCAGCAATTAACTGGCACCGGAAACGATTTTTGATGTTTAAAAATATGTGTAAAACCACTATTCCGGAGTTTAATATCCAGCTGCGCCTGAAGTGCCAATGCCCTCAATCATCGCATTTAAAGGCCGGTGCATGATACACATGGTTACACCGACCTCAATCATCGCATTTAAAGGCCGGTGCATGATACACAGGCTTACACCGACCTCAATCATCGCATTTAAAGGCCGGTGCATGATGCACGGGGTTACAATGCCATAGAATGTGTTAACAAAGATCGTCATAACGCTGAGATCCTGGAAAGTGTTGTAATCGCGATAATAAGACGCGATACTATGCAATAAAATTCCAACTTCTTACAATTTTTACGAAACGTCTGTGGCCACCATTAAGGTGGCACACTGGGGGAGGGGGGGTGGGGGAAGGGGGGGGTGTGAGGTTTGCAAATAACGCAAAATGTTCACCACAATCTTTAATATATGTAAATACTTCCAGTTTTACCATTTTCTTTGTTTGCAAAGAAAAAAAATGTTATTAAATTCTTATTTATCTTCTGTTCTTTACCTATATCATGTTAATCACACACACACAATTATCGCTTTGCAATGGCAAACTATTAACACACTTAAATAATGTAGTGGATAATCCCAAAATGGGAAAAGAAAACACTTCACCTGCAATATTCAACTATCTTGTCGACATCAACGCTTTCGTTTCTAACCATGACCCACAAAAGCTTTTCTTTTGCTTGCGATTGCTCTTTAAAAGCTTCTTTGAAATTCACCTACAAATTTAACATCCCGAGAGAGTATTGACAGATCCACAAAAACACTGTATACGTTCTGTTTTCTTTCAAATATCAGATTTTACTTCAAGATATTCACCATTCAATTCTTCAAAATAAAAATTCGAAAGTAATACGAGATCTCGTTGTATACCACCTAGAAAACGTTGTTAGCTTTTACTCAAGCTGACAAGAATGTCCAGGGACATTGTGACCAGTGAATCAAGTATCATTGGACCTGTATTGTCGCCAAAAAGTAGTAGTCATATTTTAAAAATCCGTTATTGAAAATTCGTACAAAAATTCAAAGGAATCTGGTGAAGATTGCGGGAGAAGAAGCATTTTGAAAATTGGCTACTAAATTTTTGCCAAAGTCCCCCCCCCCCTTTAGTCAATTTCTGGCGAATCGCCAAAAAAGTAACTTTCCAAGCGAGGACCGATTTGTGAATATTTATGTAAAAGTTGAAGGCAATCGGATCAAAACTGTGGAAGAACAACCCTTTGGAAAATTGCATACCACAAATTAAAAAATGAACTGCCAACCCATTTGGCCAGTTTTTGGTACATAGCTAAAACATTTCAAGAGAGGCCTACGTGGTAAACATTCGTACAAAATTTAAAGGTAATCTGATCCAAATTGTGAAGTAGAAGCATTTTGCTTACTAAAACATTATAAATGCCCTCATTTAGCAATTTTTGGCGGATTGGCAAAAAAAGAAAATTTTCAACAGAGAATCATCTATTGAAAAAAAACGTTCAAAATTGCAAAGAAAGATGATGAAAAGTGAGGGAAAAGAAGGATTTTGAAAATTGATAACTAATTATTTTTTAAATGCCCCCCCCCCCACCCCATCCCACCATTTAGCTAATTTTCAACGTATCACCAGAAAAGTTACTTTGCAAAAGAGGACCGCTTAGTAAACATTTATGCAAAATTTGAAAGCAAATCTATTCAAACTGTGGGAGGTTTTTCCAAATTTTCCACCGCAGAATGCACTCTATTTAGCCAATTTGGTGGAAAGTAACATTCCAAAATAGGAAAGCCTAGTGAACATTTATGCAAAATTTGAAGGCAATTGTGAAATACGAAACCTTTGAAAAATTGGCTATAACTAAATCTTAAAATGCCCCCTATTTGACCAAATTTTGGTGGATCGCCAAAACATTTCAAAAGGGGCACACAGCACAAATTGATAGAAAATTTAAATATAATCTAATCAAAATTGTAGGAGCAGCATTTTGAAAATTGCTTTCCAATTTTTTAAATGCCTCCATTTAGCCAATTTTTAGTGACTGCAAGACAAAACCGTCTAGTGAACATTTATGCAAAATGAAGGCAATCCGATCAAAATTATTAAAGAAAAAGCGTTTTGAAAACTGGCAAACCAAAAATTTTAACGATCCCCATCTGGCCAATTTTTGGCGAATAAGACAGGCCCACCTGGAGTACATTCGTACAAAATTTGAAAGAAATCCGATCAAAACTGAGGGAGAAGAAGCATTTTAAGGAAAAGTTTACATACGTGCATGCGTACAAACGCACATACAGACGATGGATGCCCCCTCTACTGGTGTGAAAAGACCAGCCCGACGAAGTCGACTGATCTAAAACGCCTTTTTTTATTCCTTTGTGCAGTTCCGTGCCTTACTGTAATAAATATATTCATTTTTTTTTGTACAAACTGAGCCGTACCTTAATTTTCGCAAGTTGTTTACCCCAAGAAGCGTTTGCCTGCAGATCCTCATACAGAGTCTTCATTTTATGTTCGCCACACATCTCCGAATACTCCACACCAATGTTTGCCAAATCCTGAAATCGTTCACTCCATTTTAATGCCCGACTCCCTTTTAAAGCCAATGAAAACGTAAGCTTGTATGTTTTTATTTTTATAATTTTTTTCACTTAGTTATATAAATATTACGGTTTGCAATCGTGTCCCGACCGAACGAGTCACAACCAAAGGCATCGAGCTCCGAACCGAAACTTCCGCTGTTTTTCGGTTAATTCTGCCCATTTTAGTTTCCTGATAAAAATGCATCTTGTTTGCACGATCATTTTGTCATTCAGTCACTGCTTTGTGGAAAACTAATAACATTACTTTCAACAACAGCTGTAATGTATAAGGGAAGGTATAAGAAAACATATCCAGATGAGCTCTCGGAATGCTGCAGAGAAGGGCTGGACAACTATGCCCTGAAATCACGGAGCCCCGCGAGACCAAACCGAAGACCCGACCGAAGAAAACAATTCCAGCCCCGAATAAAAAAATTCGGCAAAATTGCGAACCCTAATAAATACTCCAGGAGTGTGGGCGGCCATGTCAAAACTGGTGGGAAACAGAACATTTTTTCACGCGAGCACTGAGGGCTAAATATCGGGCGGTGTTCGCTGTTAGTCTCCTCGGAGGCCCTCGTGTTTTTTAAGTGTCACACACTAATGTTAACATGTTCACCAGTGTTAAGCATGTTTACCAGTGAAAATCTTCCCAAAAAAGACGCTGTGAAGAGTGAAAGGGATTAACTCATGCGACATGCGAGCATCGACTATTCAATTATAAGAGCCCACACCTCCCTCCCACACCTGCCACCCTTCCCCATCTCCCTATGAGGTATTTTGAGATCCCACCGATTTTGCACTGGTCTCAAGTCACCAAGATGGGGTGCTCATTGCCATCCTTATTACTTCTGTACTTTTTTCAATATTTTTAATGCAACGTCATGTAGCAGAAGCAGCCTTCATTTATTTCCTGGCCACTAAGTTTCTAAATTAAATAGCTCTAACCAATATTATTTCAGGCTGATCAACTTACCAAAACCTTCCTGTAATTGCACCCCATGTTCTTTTCAATTTTCTTAAGCTGGTCAAAAGCGGACAGCTTACTCATTCCACTCACAGCGCATAAAAATCCCAGAGCTAAACTGTGGTCAATTGGACTTGCATTAAACACCTGATAAAATGTATAATAGCAACGCCATTTGCAGAAACACAAAAGGTAAGGCATTGAACCTCTGACCATGCATTTTTCAACAAAACATCACAGGTTACAACCAAAAAGAAAAACAATTTATCCTGGAAAAATTTACGTCGTTCAAAAGAACTGTATCTCTCAAAAATTCTCATAATAACATGTCAACACAAGCGCATTTATTCTATAAACACCTGCCAGCTGCTGAAGAAAATGCACAAACTGCAAAATGCACTCATGTTAAAAGGATACTTGACATGTCTGCGCCACCAAAACACTCGATTCTAACCCCTTAAGAGCATTGGTACTTACTTTATGCATGAGCAGCGTTGTGAGATCAACGGCTAGTTTCATCGCCGTGGTCAGCAATGGTTTAGCTCTGTCGTGACTGCTTGTTAACTCCGACATCTCCTCCTTTTTACGATTAAAATATATCAGTATTTATCTCATTTATTTAAAATGTATTGTTTTACATGCACTATGTTTTATATATTATCTATTATAAGAACTACAGCCCCGGAGGACACGATCCCCCGTGTAGCGCAGATGTTTAAAAGTGCCATACTGCTTTCACTTTCATCACTTTTTTTCACAATTCTAAGTTATGCATTTTAAGTTTCGACAAGCTAAGTTTAATATTTAAAAAAGTTATTTTAGCAATTTCCAATATCTGTCTTATGTGAAAATTTGAAGAAAAAAAAATCAGAAGAGTAGTTTTAGAGACACAGCAAAATTATATAACAAGCATGTCCAAGGACATGACCTAGCTGAGTCACCAAACAAGGAAAGAGAGAAACAAATACTGTTAGGCCAAAAAATGAAGTATGTAAAATGTATTTACTTCGCATTTGGAAGCTACCCAAAAGGGATGTTGGAGAGGTTGGGTTTTGACGATTCACATATTTACCGACATTTATACAATTTACAAAAAATTTAAATTCCACCAATTCGGCATTTTTTTTTTTTTTTTTTGTCATTTGCGAAGAAAGCAAAGTCCAGCTGGAGAAGCACCTAAGAAACTTTCGATTAAAATTTTATAACTATTTGAAAAAGACTGAGAGAAATGAATGGTTTGACAATTCAGTTATTTACTACCATTTATTCCACTTTTTGCCAAACTTCAAAGTTCCGCCATTTCAGCAGTTTTTGGCGAACTGCAAAAAAAAATAAATTATAGCCTGGTAGGCGAACCCCTGGGGAACATCCCTGTGTAACATCTAAACGATTGGAGTAAAAATGGGTCAAAATGAGCATAAAAAGTGCCGTCATTTTGTCAGTTTTTCGCCAATCGTCAAAAAAAGTAATAGCCAGGTGGGGGACCACCCAGGGAACATTCCTGCGTAATATCAAAACGATTGGGGCAAAACTGTAGGAGGAGTAGCATTTTAAAGAAAAAGTTTAACATACGCACACGCATTCAAACCCCCTACAATGATACTAACCCAGTCCGGCAAAGTCGGCTGGGTTAAAAACCCAAGTTTCACCAAATATCAAAACACTCTCATTTTGACCATTTTTCATGAATCCGAACAAAACTACGACGTACTCTGACTACGACGTACTCTATCTGTGTGCGAGATTTTTCAATAATCGAAAAAAAAAAAATCATTTTGTCGTTATTTCATGAATCCGAACAAAAACACAACACTGCGCACCTCCAATATGTATTCTATCTATGTGTTAAATTTCAAAACAATCCCATGCGGACAGACGGACAAGTTCATAACTATATCCCTCCGTTATACGGGGGATAATTACATTTTAAGAAGTGTGTGTCTGAATGTCTGAATATGGTCGCAGTTTTTACGCAGATTTAATCATTTTTTCACTTTTCAACAAATTCAGTCACGAATGATATAGTACACATGAATACAGCATTTTACTGCGGTATTACAGCATTTTAGACTGACGACATGACATGGCATGACACTAACCTGGTCTGCAAATGGCGTGCCCATTTTTTCTGTACTTTGCTGTTGAAAACACACCGCAAGCGTTCTCACCGCGTACATCAGCGCCAGCTCGATCTGGCTGTTTTCTTTCAAATGACTGACCACCGCCAACGCCGACTTGCAGAGTCGTTCTATAACTGTTTCCTTGCCTTCGTCTGTGTCATCGGTGATTTTCTTGCTTTCAGGTGCTAAACAAACGGGCTGATATAGCTACGATTTCAGATTGTTTATATTCGATGAGACTTGCGCAATATAACTTTTAAGGATTTTCACCAAAGAAAAAACACACAGGACTTGCGACCTGTTTCTTTAAAGCTTCAGCAGCGACTATTTTAAAAACACTTGTTTTCTAAGAATTCGACAATTTCTAGATCAAAAGTTCAATTCTTGATAGCAAAAAATGAAATATTTGAAAGCAAAACCTCAATTTTGAGCTCAATAAGTTATTTTCTTTTTATTGATATTAAGAACGTACTTTAGATAACATTATTTAAGAATGAGACTTTTTTTATTTATATTTTGAAATCTGCAAATAATTTTTTGATCTCATATCAAAATACCAGCTTATTTTTTACGGATAAAATTCAGTATCAGTAGCAAACATCTGTGACTGAAATAATGAAATAATTTAAATAACGATTTGTTAAATTTTACATTAATGTGTGCTTCTCTTAAGATTTTGAAGTTTGTAAAATTGATTTTTTGATATCAAAAATTAATTGTTGTTATCTAAAATACAATTCTCGATACCAATATATTAATTAATGAGATCTACATTGATTTATTGACTTCTTCAAATATATTTTGATAGAAAAAAATTAGCATTAAATGTTAAAATGGCATTCCATATACATGCTTCACGTTTTATATCGGCCTATAAACGGCCCATAACATTTGCCTTTTGCCACATTTCGTTTATTTATTTACATTTTAACAGCGAAAACTCGACAAAAAATATTGTACAAAAATATATATGGGTCCGTATTTCAGAGCCGCTTTAGCTGCTTTCTGTTACACTGCGTCGAATTCAGAAAAAACTAAGTCTTCACATAACTACTGATTAAAAATCAACATCATGAAGCGTAAGAATACTATGAATTGCTTGTTTACTGGAGTGCATCTTTTACCTTTCTTCCCACGCGTGGCCGCTCGGTTGCACAGAAACGGATATGGCGTTTTGGCTGAAAACATGAACAACCCACAAATAAACCACCCGAGTAACCACTAAACACGTTATCGTTGTAGACAATACAACTGACAGCTCCTGAAGTTTTTCTTGAGATATCGTGTAAACAAACTCATTCCGATGCTGAAAAATTTTCAGGATTTGGTAAATTTCAAAGTTCATTTGGATAATTTTCCTTGGGCTAACCTAACCCATTTACACTACCGATCCTGTTAGTGTACACAGAAGCTACACACCAAGTTTCATTAAAATCCTTGCAGTTGTTGTTGAGATATCGTGTTAACAATAGTCAATCAAGAACTGAAATTTTCCAAGTCCAGCTGGTTCATTTTCCTTTGAAGAACCTGGCCCATTTACAATACCGATCTGTGTTTGTTCCCATAGAAGCTACATATCAAGTTTCATGAAAATCCTTGCAGGAGTTTTTAAGTTATGGTTTTAACAAGCTCACACAATAGTCAATCAAGAGCTGAAATTTTCCAAGTTCAGCTGGTCCATTTTGCTTGGACGAACCTGGCCCATTTACAATACCGATCTGTTTTTATTCCCATAGAAGCTACATACAAGTTTCATTAAAATCCTTGCAGGAATTTATCAGTTATCGTGTTACCAAGCTCTTGATGACAGACCGACCGACAGACCGACAGACACGCGGTCGATCGCATATATTCCCTGTGGGGAATAATAACACTACTGTAAAAACAAGTCACCTCGCGACGGCAGACAGACAAGGTTGTACTTGTAGACATCGGGTAAAGCGGCATCCGAATCCATGACGAGGCCGTCTTCCTTAAACACAGGCTCGAAAGTCCACTCTTTGTACACGTCTTGCTTCTGTGCCGCCTGTTTTCTCTGCAACACACAAATCGTGACATGTTCAGTTCTCTATTTTGTCTTTTTTTTCTATGTCTTTGGGAAAATGGTCACTCTTTCCTGCATCATTTTCACCCTTAGCTGAAGCAATTGTTTCAGCAAATCGTGTGTTCAGTCGTTTTAATGAATGTTTATTGGCAACCAGCCTCTTCCCTCCACAAACCACACCACTTCCCCCCCCCCCCCCCCGTCCTCGGCTCGCCGTCTAGAAAGCCGCACCTGTATGGTGACGTCGTAGTCGCCGCTTTCGCACTGCCTCGCCACGCTGTACGCCATGTGACTACACTTACTCAACTCCAGGCAGTCCAACAGCAACTCTAAGGGCATAGAATATACGGGCATAGAATATGTCACTCCTTTCGCTCGTTACAGGAAAACGATAACTTCCAGTCAGTGCGGTATGCTTTAAAATGTACAGTAATTGTTTGTAAATAATCTTATCTGTGAGAACCAGGGTTACTACAATTTTTCCATGATAACATTCCCTGACACTTCCCTGACAAAAATATTTTTCCAGGATTTCCCTGACATGTGTGAACCCTTAACTTTTAACAGATTAAATTTAATTTGATTTTGGCCTTGGGAAGTCCGACTGTTTATGAAACCTACCGCATTTGTATTTTTTAACGCTTTCCTGTTTTCCAGTGGTACAGTTTATCGAGGGGCTTGTGTACTAATTCAAAATATGAGCCACGTATGTGTGATGAAATAGTACACGACCATCCCACGGATAAATACGAGTCTAGTTCTCTCCTTCATAAACAGGATGTGTTACAGACAAACGCGAAAATCAGACAGTTAAACAAGAATGTCCAGGGACATTGTGACCAGCTGAGATCTAATGAATCACGTATCAATAGGCTTTTATGATCGCCAAAATGTTGTGGTCGTGTTGAAAAAAAAAACGGCTGTTAAAAATTCGTATAGAATTTTAAAGGAATCCGGTCAAAAAAGTCGGAGAAGAAGTATTTTGGAAATTGACTTCTTAATATTTTTAAATTCTTCCGCCCCTCCATTTAGCCAATTTTTGTCGGATCACCAGAACAGTAACTTTTCAAAAGAGGACAGCCTAGCGAAAATTTATCAAAAATCGTGGAAGATGAAGGGCATTGAAAATTGGCTACCGAAAAGTTGCTCCATCCCCGACTTGGCCTATTTTTGGTGGATTGCCAAAAAAGTAACCTTTCAAGAGAGGACCGCCCAGTGAACATTTATGCAAAGAATTTCTAAACCTGGCAGTCAACAAATTATAAACGCCCCTCATTTAGCCAATTTTTCGTGGGTTGCCAAAAAATTAGCTTTTCACAACAGGTGACAGGCTAGTGAACATTTATGCAAAAAAATTGAAGGCCATCCGATCCAAATTGTTGAAAAAAAAAAAAACCTTTGGAAAATTGGTCACGAAAAATTTTCAAATGCCCCCTTTTAGCCAATATTTTGACGGATCGACAAAAAAAGTAAATTTACAAGACAGAACTATATAGGGAACAATCCTTCAAAATTAGAAAGAAATCCAAGCAAAATTGTGGGAGAAGAAGCATTTTAAAAATGGGTTACTATATTTTTTAAAATGCCTCCCCCCCCCCCCCCCCATTTTTGGCGGATGGCCAGAAAACTAACTTTTCAAAAGCGGCCTGCCTAGTGAACCTTTATGCGAAATTTGAAGACAAATCCAAGCCAGATTTGGGGAAAACCTTTGCAAAATGGCTACCAAAAAAATTAAAATGATCCCTAATTGGCCAATTTTTGGAGAGAGGTCTACCCAGTCAACATTTGTACAAAATTTGAAAGGAAGCATTTTGAAAATTTTAAAATGTCCATATTTTACCAAGAAATTCAAGAGACAACCGTTTATAGTACATCGTGCAAAATTGAACAGAAATCCTTTTCAAATTGCGGGAGAATAAGTATTTTGAAAATTAGCTAGCAAAAATTTGAAAATGCCTCCCATTTGGTGAATTTTTGGACGATCGCCAAAATAAAAACAAATTTTCAAGAGAGACGTACCTGGTAAACATTTTTGCAAAATTTGAAGACAATCCTGTCAAAATTGTCCTAAAAACTGTCCTAAAAACTGTCCTAAAAACTGTCCTAAAAACTGTCTGAAAGGACCAGACAGACTACAACCTGATTTGACAAATGGCGAATAAATGGGAGGGAGGAGGGGGGGGGGGCAAACCCAATCCCTATCCCCACACAGAGAGAAAAGGGGTTACCGGCAGGGCAGTAGGTGACAGCACGGGCCGCCATGTCACTTATGACGGCCGGCAAGTTTGGGATGGCCCTGCAGGCTTCTTCAAACTTGCCCGTGGCAAGGTACTGGCTCAGGCAGTGGGCAACCTTGTAGAGGACTTCTGCTGTGGCAGTGTTACAGCTGTTAGCAAAGACATCGCTGAAACAGAAATAACTGCATTTGTGTAATACATGTCTGTGGACAGAATGCAAAAATTTCAGGAAGGAACACATCTGATTTCAGGCGACCGCGATGTCCCCAGACGATAGAAAGTGCTCCGCAGTATTCATAAATTAACTCCAGTGAAGGAATTGAACGTTCTTTGGAAAGTCCTTGAATAGCTACCAGAATGACACAAACTTTGCGAGTTTGATGGCTTCGCCTATTTGGCCAGCTTCAGCTGAAGTCACCGCCAGACAGCCTTTGAATTTTTCACTGTTCCACTGCAATAATTCAGCCAATCTACAAACATGAATTTTGAACTTACAAGACCCTCGGAAACACTGACAAGAGTTTCTATAACAAAATGTAAACCCCATAATTATTATTTCGAACAAATTAGTGTTGGTGCTTCATTACCAACATAATTTACTTTCGGTACAAACAGACCTTTTCTTGCTAAACAATTCATCATTCAAAAGGATGACATTCGATCAGAAACTGATCAACTGGAATCAGTTATCAAACCTAAGGCTTAGTTTTAAGTCAGAACCTGTACAATTTTGGAAGAGTCCATGTTGCACGTCTCGCAGGTTTCCTGTCCGGATCGAAGGCCTTCTCGGGAAGCTTAGCATTCAGCTTCTCCACACTGGTGAAGTACTGCTGTATGTACTTGTTCAGAACAGTCGCTCTGACGTCAGCGTTGGCGTAATCGCTGTGCCCAATATATTCGTTGAACTCCACCTGGTGGAAGTAAAAGATACTGGAAAAGTCCTCCCAGTTGTGTTTGATTCTGGCTTTATAAATTTAAAACCTTCAACAACCCCCACCTCACCCCCATCCATCAAAACCACATGCCAGGCTAGCCACTAAATTTGTTTACACCGCCACCCCCCTTTAATAAAGCTGAAATTCAAGCAATCCAGTCTTACAGCTGTTAGTTAATTGATGACGTTTTTTAAGGAAAAGCGAGGGATCCCGTGGCATTGCCATCAACATGCTTCGCCTACGGTTCACTACTTAATTCTGTATATTTCCCACTTGCAAACATAGTGTGCAAATGGGTATCATTGCAAAGAATTCCGGCGTTTATTCCTTCCTTTTTTTTGTTTTTTTTTCCGTCACGGAGGTTTCCAGAAAACTCCTCCTACGCTATTTGACGTAGGACGATGAAATTTGGCACACAGATCGAGGGTGATGAGATGTCGTGAAATCCGCAAATTTTTTTTACCTTGACCGTCAAATTGAGGTCAAAGTATTTTTTCAAAAACCTATTCCATTACGAAAAATTGTTGGAAATAGCGCTCAAATCCTTGTTTCAACACGTGTACGGTGTCAGTAGGCAGTAACATCATGGATGGAATCTCGACATTCAGTGTCAAGGTCAAGATCATGTGACTTTTGTATACTGAATTCCGTTAGAGAAAAATTTCCATTATCTCGAAAACGGGAAGAGATAGAGCGATTTTCAGCTTATTTTCGACCGTTTGGGCTTAAAAAATGTTATATAACAAGTACCTCGGTGACCTTGACCTTCTCCGTCATGGTGAAGGTTAAAAACCGGAAGTTGACCATTATCTCGAAAACGGTTAGAGATAGAGCGATTTTGAGCTTATTTTCGACCTTTTGGGCTTAAAAGATGTTATCTAACAAGTACCTCGGTGACCTTGACCTTCTCCGTCATGGTGAAGGTTAAAAACCGGAAGTTGACCATTATCTCGAAAACGGTTAGAGATAGAGCGATTTTGAGCTTATTTTCGAACCTTTGGGCCTAAAAGACGTTATATAAGAGATACCACGGTGATCTTGACCTCCTCCGTCATGGTCAAGGTCAAAAACCGGAAGTTGACCATTATCTCGAAAACGGTTAGAGATGGAGCGATTTTGAGGTTATTTTCGACCCTTTGGGCCTAGAAGACGTTATATAAGAGGTACCTCGGTGACCTTGACCTCCTCCGTCATAGTCAAGGTAAAAAACCGGAAGTTGACCATTATCTCGAAAACGGTTAGAGATAGAGCGAGTTTGAGGTTATTTTCGACCCTTTGGGCCTAAAAGGCGTTAAATAAGGAGTACCTCGGTGACCTTGATCTTCTCCGTCATGGTCAAGGTCAAAAACCGGAAGTTGACCATTATCTCGAAAACGGTTAAAGATAGAGCGATTTTGAGCCTATTTTTGACCCTTTGGGCCTAAAAGACATTATATAAGAGGTACTTCGGTGACCTTGACCTCCTCCGTCATGGTCAAGGTGAAAAACCGGAAGTTGTCCATTATCTCAAAAACGGTTAGAAAACTGAATTTGATTATTTGAGATTACATTATATTAACTTCGATGTCCTTGTTCATGATAATAATTCGGAAGCTGACAATTATGTGAAAAGACTGAAAAATGTGTCTTTGACCACACAGATTGTACCATTGCAAGTGGGTGTCATTTCGCTACGTGTAGCGAAATTCGGTCTAGTTTACATATTGCTTCTTTATAAGTCAGAATGAGGCCTTAAAATACAAAAGAAACCGCACTGTGCTTGGTTTAACATCCTACAGTTATGAAACTATCATTTCAAAAATCGTCCCTTATGATTTGTTATCAGTATAACGTCGTACTAAGACCTTATCTATCAGAACAACAATCACGTATAAGGTCAAACTGCTTCACAAAAAAAAAAACAGCTGTAAATCGCCAAGCTGTAAAGCGCATGATTCAATTCGTGGTATTCACCTGCAATGCGTGTATGGCGCGCAAGTTCGTCTGCAATGTGGCCCACTCCTTCCTACACACGGCATCTGTTCAGAAAAAAAAACTAACATTTAAAGTTAATTTTACACACCACAATGTATGCATTATGACAACATACACCCATATAAGCCGATGCAAACGACATAACTAGTGCCCGAATGAGCTTCGGTGGTCCGGGGTGCAGGCTTCAAACCTGTAGCTGATTAGCGTCAGAGTGGTTCAATTCCACCTTTCGGGCGCGTTTTGCACAGAAATTGAACACGGAAAGCTATTGACAAATTATTGCATTATTTTAAGCCTCTTGATCAACCATTAAACGACGATCATTGATTTATATTCATAAAGCTAAGTGGAAGACAATAAAGACATTTTACAAGAAGTTTTTACTATTATAAGTAAAATTTCTTATTTTGTATCCCATCATATTACTTCTGGAAAGTGCCTTGTGCAAAATAAAAGTTTTTTGAAAAGTCTGAACTTTGCAAACGCGATACAGAAGTAAAGATTACTTCTCAGATAATATACTCTGACAACTGATTATTAAGCATACCGGCATAATAATCACATTCGTAAATCACTTGTACACATGTTCAATGTTTTATTCATTTAAATTGGAAAATTAGCTGTAAATTGCGACATAAAATCCCCCATAACTTTGGATATATGTACTTTCATTCGCCTGATTAAAATAAAGCATCGACTCATTTTAGTGTTTTGTTAACTGATTCGAATTAACTCACGTTTGAGATAAGAACGTAATATAATCTTACTCATACTTCTTTATAAAAACATGATGAATATTTACTCGTTTTTATTGACAATAAATTTTACTTCTTGCAAAACACTTTTACCAAAAGATTTTACTTTTCATTTCAGAAGTATTCTCAAACGTAAAATTTGAAAAGTTAACTTCTTGCAAAAGGTCTCTAGTGGTGAACTCATTACGTTAAACGACACTATTCCACCAAATAAATTAAGGCCTTTAAATGGACACAAAAACTGCTCAACTGATAAAATAAACACGTACTCCAAACAACTTATTATGTGTTTGAATATTTCGCATTATGACATACAAATGGATACATCGAATGTTTGCCCTCCTTCATGCACGCATAAAAAGAATGATTTAAAAGAGAGTTTGTCACCAAGGTTTCTAACCTTCTGTTTATTATTGAAACTGATTCAAAGCTACTCTGAGTAGCTTACTCCCCCTCCCTTCCCCTCAGTCATGTATCCAAACGAATCGAATTGTTGTCTAACAGCCAACCTCTACCGCGGTTCGGTCTGTTGTGTATAATACCTTTTTACTCTGCAGACCCACTAGGGATTCCGCCAAAATAGTAGTCATGAAAGAGAGGAACTACTTTTTAAAATATCCATCCGTTCTGTGTTTATACACAACAGAGAGATCTCCCCAGAGGTCAGTTGTTCTGTAACAACGAGACGACCCGGGGACGTTCTATTTCCGCCCCCATAAAGACCAGTCCCACATACCAGTTGTGTGCTGGATCATGTACGACAAGATTTCACACGATGCACCTGTGTAAATTTTCTTCCTTTCAAGCTGTGTCTGCGAAGTGGAACAGATCACAGCTAAAAATCGCATTAAAACTAGCGCATGCAAAAGCAGACGGCGAACCGAAAAATCCCCCCGTTACTATTTTTTGAACAGAGGCGAATTTGTTTCAAAACATTACACGCGCCTCAAAACTACAGTTTTAACTTATTATTACTATTGTTTTTGTTAATATTTTTTATAATATTCAGAATAACGCATTTAAGCAGTTAAAACAGTTTCAAAAAAAAAAAACAACAAAAAAATAATACAATAAAATAAAATAAAATAAATGACTCATTTTTTCCATAAAGTGAAATGAATTACTGATTAAATGGCGATCCCGCAGAACTAACGCACAACAGTATAAAGTCTCTTCAACTAGCGGATAACAAAACTCACTACTTGAAATAATAGTGTCGCAAGTCAATTATGTTAAAAAATTATTTAAAAAAAAAAACACATTCCATTATTCAGTGCAGTAATTCGAACTTCTTGAGACCGATGAAATTGGTTCGAATTAACCGGGGGTTGATGAGGTTGTCCATGTTATTATCAGAATAAAAGGTACAAAGATATTTCATTTTAGAACTAATATCAGCGTTTACATGCATCAAAATAAAAAAAGTTTTATATTGTTATTATTAGTACAAGCTTAAAAAGTTCAACTGAGAAACAAACGATGCAGGTCAAAGCGGCTATCCACGCAAAGTATCGCTATGTTTAACAAAGAAAAAGTCTATTATTGTCTTTTAGGTTTGTTGCTTAACCTGTTTCTTTCTAAAGATGTTATTAAGTCATTGATGACCATCTGATCTCAATGCATTCTCGCAAGTCAAGCTCATGATCTATTGTTCCTGGATTTTTAAGTTGTCCAGCAAAGACAATGCAAGAAAAAATCATTGTAAGATCAGGTTCATAAATGAGCTAAGTGTAAGCCGATGAGAAGAAAGTTTGACGTAACTGCACACCAAAGACATAAATTGCAATTTAGTTGAGCCTGTGGTGACACGCAGGAGTAAATAACCAACGAACAGTGTTGACGCTTGAGTAGCTTTTACACACATAATTGCAGTTTAGGGTGATAACAACTTTTTCTGAGTTTTCTTTCTTTCTTTCTTTGTTTGTTTCTGTCTTTCTTTCTCTTTTTTTTTTTTTTTTTGGTTCGTTCTTGTTAATTCGAACTCTTCCATAGGAATACACAGGTCTCAAAGTTGGGACAAGGCAAATCGGTTCGAATTAACCAGGAGTGCAACTCAAGCGGGATATTAACGAGGGGGTAATACGTCACATACCCGTTCAAAAACGATGGAATTCTCGAGCATGGTGAGGGTGAGTTGTAAGACCCGCTGACAACAATACACAGTATCCTTTTGGTCTAACGTATTCAACAGGTTGAACGCTTCCCCCAGCTGAAACACAGAAAACAGGCCACTGCATTTAAAACATGACTGATGTGGGACAAGTGACGTAATTTTTTACTGTTCCATGTTCGTTGGAATTAAAAAAAAAAAAAACAAGATTGTCCATGGACAGAGTTCTAATACACGTATGCTGATGCCAAGATCTATGACATAGAAGTATAACTTTCAACATATTTTCAAGAATGTAAAGCTATGTTACCTGGCGTTCAGTTAAGATTTTAACACAAACATTATTTATCGTCAGTATTTCCTTCAATTTGCAACGGATCGCGAAAAAAAAAATAGACTGGCCAGTGTTTTTGTTAAAACAAAACGGATATGTCTCTCCCATCCCCCTCCCAATCAGTCACGAGGAAAAAATTCCTTGCTTTAAAGTACAACATTGGCGAGCAAAAAAATTAAAAAAATCGCCAAAAATACAGTTATACAGAAAATGAAGAACAACTTCACAGTAAACATTTGCACTACATGTGGGTTCTTCTTGCTACGTTTCAGCCTAATCCAACAAACTGTTTCGGAGATATAGCAACAATATGACCAAAAAAAACTTAAAAATCAGAAATTTAAAAAATCGCCAAAATACATTTTCAACGGACATGAAGAAAAAGTTGGCAGTATACATTTGCGCTATATGTGTGTTCTTCTTGCGAAGTCTAAGCCTTATCCAACGAACTGTTTAGGAGATTTATCCTGCCAAAGTGAACAAAAAAAAATGCACGAAACCCCCCCCCCCCCCTATGTTGTTAAAAATTTGCCAAAAATAGAATTTTTGAAGGAACGAAAAAAAAATAACACGGGCATCATCTAGATATGTACCCCAATATATGTGTATGTTTTGAGAAAAATCGACTCATTAATTTAATAAGAACTCACTGCGGACAGACGGACGGACAGACAGACGGACGGACACACCAAATGCTATATATGTCTCCCTTAGGGGGGACATATAACTACAGCAGTGTGCATAGAGCACCTATTCCCCACAGCCCCCACCCTCCACCAGTTAAGCACGACCATCAACAGTCAATCAAGAGCTGAAAGTCCAGTTGGTGCAGTTCCCTTGGACGAACCTGGCCCGTTTACAATACCGATCTGTGTTTGTTCCCGTAGAAGCCATATACCAAGTTTCATTAAAATCCTTGCAGCAGTTTTGAAGTTGTCGTGTTAACAACCTGTTGACGACCGACCGACAGACCGACCGACAGAATGACAGACCGACACACGGTCGATCGCATATATCCCCCTGTGGGTAATAATAACAAGTTTGTCCAAGGACAAAGTCCCAGCTTACGAAAAGCAATAAGGCCACTTCCAGCGTGCATGGGCAAGGGAATTTCCCTGAAAAACTGGGCTTCAAAAGATGAGATGGCGAAGTGCTAGCTGAATAATTAATTTAGCACCGGACCAGAACATAGACCGATAAATGCATACAAAGATTTGTTTCCCAGAAAAATAGTCTGATAGACTGCTTAGTCTGCCATAGATATCTTCGAACAACGCTCGCATTTCGGACCAGTACGCATATTTATGTAACTTCCTTGATTCTTATTCAGACAAGTGCGCATGTTTATTTAATTTGCGTTGATGCGCGGCTCTCATTTTGGAACAGTGCACATGTTTATTAACACTTGACAAGCCTTTGGCTTGCAAGGGTCATATGAACTTGTGCGAGCAGCCGTTCGTCCTTTTTTTCTTGACAGTTTTTGTGTCTTCTTCGCTGACACTATGGGCCCTAGGACCATGAAACTTGGGACTTATGAAGAGCTTGATCTGAACGTGTGCATGTCACTTTATTTTCGTCTTCGATTTCAATTTCTTTGTTAAACGCCATGTGAAAAGAGTGTATTTTTTGCCAGTAAATGTGGAGCATTTACCTATAGCACAGAATACCACACAGTTGCTTAGCTTTGTACGAGCTCTCACTGCGTAAACAGATAACACAGTGTATGCGTGATCAGTCAATCAAACCTTAGGTCAACAGAAACCAAACACTACTCGGCTTATAAGACGTATTCAAGTTGTGTTCTTTGCTAACATATTCAGCTGGTATTAAGTTATCAACCTATGGAGTTTTTTCTTGACAGTGGTCCGATTTTTTAGAATATTATAAGCCGCATACATGCTGTGCCATAAGCTCTGTACATGGTTGCATAAGACACTGTATGCATGTTGTAAAATACTTTATATTATTCAATATTCAAATACGTTTTAATTTTTTTCAAGTGTATAACATTTCACTAGCGAAATACGGTTCTAGTTTAACTTGCGTTGATGCGCTTTTCGCATTTTGGACCAGTGCGCATGTTTATTTACCTTGTGTTGATGTGCGGTTCTTATTTCGGATCAGGGCGCATGTTTATTTACCTTGTGTTGATGTGCGGTTCTTATTTCGGATCAGTGCGCATGTTTATTTAACTTGCGTCGATGCGCGGTCCTTATTTCAGACCACTGCGCATGTTTATTTAACTTGCGTTGATAGCGGTACTTATTTTGGACAAGTGCACAAGTTTCCTTAGGTTGCGTTGATGCGCGGTTCGCATTTCGGACAAGAGTGCGCATGTTTATTCAACTTGCGTTATTAAGCAGTTCGAATTTCAGACCATTGCGCATATTTATTTAACTTGCGTTGATGCGCGATGCTTCTTTTGGACCAGTGCAAATGTTTATTTAACTTGCGTTGGCGCGTGGTTAGCATTTCCAACCACTGCGCATGTTTATTTAACGTGCGTCGATGCGCGGTTCTTATTTCAGGCCAATGCGCATATTTCTTTAACTTGAGTTGATGCGCGGTTCTTATTCTGGACCAGTGCACATGTTGATTTAAGTTGTGCTGATGCGTAGTTCTTATTTTGAATAGTCATGTGTATTTAACTTGCGTTGATTGACGGTGCTAATTTTGGTCCAGTGTGCTTGCTTATTTAGCTTGTGTCGATGTGCGTTTTGCATTAAGGACCAGTGCGCATGTTTTTTTAACTTGTATTAATGCTCGTTAATGCTCGGTTCCCATTTCTGACCAGTGCGCATGTTTATTCAACTTGCGTTGATGCGCGGTTCTCATTTCATACCACTGCGCATGTCTATTCAACTTGCGTCGATGTCTGGTTCTTTTTCGGACTAGTGCGCATGTTTGTTTAACTTGTGGTGATCTGCGGTGCTTAATTTGGACTAGTTAGCATGTTTACTTAACTTCCGTCGATGCGCGGTTCGCATTTGGGACCATTGCGCATGTTTATTTAACTTGTGTTGATGCGTGGTTCTCATTTCAGACCAGTGCGCATGTTTCTTTGGATTAAGTTGATGCGCGATTCTTTTTTCGGATCAGTGCGCATATTTAACTTGCGTTCATGCGTGGTGCTTAATTTGGACCAGTGCAAATGTTTATTTAACTTGTGTTGGCGCGTGGTTCGCATTTCAAACCACCACGCATGTTTATTTAACGTGCGTCGATGTGCGGTTTTTATTACAGGCCAATGCGCATATTTCTTTAACTTGAGTTGATACGCAGTTTTTATTCTGGACCAGTGCGCATGTTTATTTACGTTGTGCTGATGCGCAGTTCTTATTTTGAATAGTGCGCATGTTATTCAAGTTGCGTTAATGCGCAGTTCGCATTTCGAACCGGTGCGCATGTTTATTTAACTTGCGTTGATGCACGGTTCTAATTTTGGTCCAGTGTGCTTGCTTATTTAGCTTGTGTCGATGTGCGGTTCGTATTTAAGACCAGTGCGCATGTTTATTTAACTTGCGTTAATGCTCGGTTACAATTTCTGACCAGTGTGTTTGTTTATTAGCTTGCGTCGATGAGCGGTTCGCATTTTCCACCAGTGCGCATGATTATTTAGCTTGCATTGATATCCGGTTCACATTTCTGACCAGTGCTCATGATTCTTTAGGTTGCGTTGATGCGCGGTTCGCATTTGGGACCAGTGCACAGGTTCATATAACTTGCGTTGCATTTCGGACCGGTACGCATATTATTTAAGTCCCGTCGAAGTCCGAATTTTATGTCTATTCAACTTGCGTAGATGCACGGTTCTCATTTTGGACGACTGCGCATGTCTATTCAACTTGCGTCGATGCCTGGTTCTTTTTTCGGACTAGTGCGCATGTTTGTTTAACTTCCGTCGATGCGCGGTTCGCATTTGGGACCATTGCGCATGTTTATTTAACTTGTGTTGATGCGTGGTTCTCATTTCAGACCAGTGCGCATGTTTCTTTGGTTTAAGTTGATGTCCTGTTCTTTTTTTCGGATCAGTGCGCATATTTAACTTGCGTTCATGCGTGGTGCTTAATTTGGAGCAGTGCAAATGTTTATTTAACTTGTGTTGGCGCGTGGTTCGCATTTCCAACCACTGCGCATGTTTATTTAACGTGCGTCGATGCGCGGTTCTTATTTCAGGCTAATGCGCATATTTCTTTAACTTGAGTTGATGCGCGGTTCTTATTCTGGACCAGTGCGCATGTTTATTTACGTTGTGCTGATCCGCAGTTCTTATTTTGAATAGTGCGCATGTTAATCAAGTTGCGTTGATGCGCAGTTCGCATTTCGAACCGGTGCGCATGTTTATTTAATTTGCGTTGATGCACGGTGGTAATTTTGGTCCAGTGTGCACGCTTATTTAGCTTGTGCCGTTCGCATTTAGGACCAGTGCGCATGTTTTTTTCAACTTGCGTTAATGCTCGGTTCCCATTTCTGACCAGTTTGTTTGTTTCTTTAGCTTGCGTCGATGAGCGGTTCGCATTTTCCACCAGTGCGCATGATTATTTAACTTGTGCTGATGCGTGGTCCGCATTTTGGACCAGTGCACATTTATTTCACTTGCGTTGATGTGCGGTTCGCATTTCGGACCACTGCGCATGTTTATTTAACTTGCCTCGATGTGCGGTTCGCATTTCGGACCAGTGCGCATGTTTCTTTAGGTTGCGTTGATGCGCAGTTCGCATTTCGGACCACTGCGCATATCTATTCAACTTGCGTCGATACGCGGTTCACATTTCGAACCAATGCGCATGTTTATTTAACTTGCATCGATGCGCGGTGCTAATTTTGGACCATTGCGCATGTTTATTTAACTGGCGTCGATGCGTGGTTGTTAAATCTGACTACTGCGCAAGTTCATTTAACTTGCGTTTATGCGCTGTAGGAGGAGATTCATTTTTTTTTTTTTTTCAAAAATTCCGAAAAAAAATCAAAAGTTTTCCAATTCACTCAAAAGCACAAGCAGCATGCATGATCCCCTAGAGACGGCTCATAAAAAAAAGAAATAAATGAAATCTGATCAAAACTGCAGAAGGAAATACATTTTGAATTTTTCTTCAAAAATTCCCTGATCGACTCAAAAAGCACAGGCCGTATTCACGACACCCTAGGCATGCCTCAGTCCCAAAATAAATCATGTCTGATCAAAACTGTAGGAGAAGATGCATTTTGAGGTATTTTCATCAAAAATCCCCCCAACAATCAAAAATTTCAAAGTCGAGTCAACTAACACAAGCCGTATGCCCGACCCACCTAAGGATGCCTCATACCAAAAATAAATGAAATACGATAAAAACTGTAGGAGGAAATGCATTTTGAAGTTTTTCTTCAAAAATTCCCTAAAAACACAAAAATTTTCCGATCGACTAAAAAAGTGCAAGCCGTATACTCGACCCCTTAGGAATGTCTCATACCAAAAAAAAAAAAAAAAAAGAAATCGGGTCTAAACTGTAGTGGCAAATGCATCTTGAAGTTTTCTCTCCAAAAACTCACTAAAAATACAAAAATTGTCCGATCGACTGAAAAAAGCACAAACGTATGCACGACCCTTTAGTGGTGCCTCATACCAAAAATAAATGATATCGGATCGA
The DNA here is from genome assembly GCA_949752745.1 of Protula sp. h YS-2021. Classification (NCBI taxonomy): domain Eukaryota; kingdom Metazoa; phylum Annelida; class Polychaeta; order Sabellida; family Serpulidae; genus Protula; species Protula sp. h YS-2021. The sequence continues at coordinate 60,303,840 of OX457024.1, forward strand.
AAATGTAGGAACAGATACATTTTAGAAAGTTTTCTTCAAAAATTCGCCAAAAATTCAAAAATCACCCGATCCACTAAAAAAGCAAAAGCCGTATACATGACCGCTAAGGGATGACTCACGCCACAAATAAATGACATCGAATCAAAATTGTTGGAGTAAATGCATTCTGAATTATGTTTGAAATTTTTGCTTCAAAAATTCCCCAAAAATACAAAAATTGTCCCACCGACAAAAAAAGCACAAGCCGCATGCACGACCCTTTAGTGGTGCCTCATACCAAAAATAAATGAAATCGGATCAAAAATGTAGGAGGAGATACAGTTTAAAAATTTTTCTTCAAAAATTCGCCAAAAATTCAAAAATCACCCGATCGACTAAAAAAGCACAAGCCGTATGCAAGACCGCTTACGGATGCATCATACTAAAAATAAATGACATCGAATCAAAATTGTAGGAGTAGGTGCATTTTGAATTATTTTCGAAATTTTTGCTAAAAAAATTCCCCAAAAATACAAAAATTATTATTCGATTGACTAAAAAAGCACAAGCCGTATGCGCGACCCTTCAGGGGTGCCTCATACCAAAAATAAATGAAATCGGATAAAAAATGTAGGAGGAAATACGTTTTAAAATTTTTTCTTTAAAAATTCGCCAAAAATTCAAAAATCACCCGTTCGACTAAAAAAGCACAAGCCGTATGCATAACCCCTTAGGGATGCCTCATACCAAAAATAAATGACATCGGATCAAAATTGTAGGAGGAGATGAATTTTGAACCAAAGTTTACTAAATAAACAACTAACTAACTCACTAACTAACTAACTAACTAACGGACACCACATGCAAACCGATAGGAATACCCCAGCTTACGTGTTGTAACGTAAGCTGGGCTAATAATAATAATAATAATAATAATAATAATAATAATAATAATAATAATAATAATAATAATAATAATAATAATAATAATGATAATAGCCACGAAGGTACTTATATTTGTTTTTTATTTGTTTTTTTTTTTACAAACTGCCAAACAAAAGAATAATAAAAAATAAAAAATAACAAGCCATCGTCGAAGGCGCAGACCCCAACCGGACACAACAAGTCGCCATTTTGGCAATTTTTTTTCAGATTTGAAAAATAACACGACGTTGCACAACTTCGATATACACTGTATATATTTTCACGGTGCAAGGTAGCATATGCCCAGGATAAATAGTTTTGGAGAACTCGCGTGGAAAGCAGCCAAGTCTTACATTGCAGTTATGTCAAGAAATCACAATTTTTGACAAGTCGCCATTTTGGCAATTTTTGGCCGATTTGAAAAATAACACAATGTTGCACAACTTCAATTTATATATTTTCACCGTGTTATGTTGCGTATGCCTAGGATAAACAGTTTCGGAGCACCCAAGTCTTACATTGCAGTTATCTCTGAGAACTTGCGTGGAAACAAAACAGCATCCAAAGTGTGACAGACGGACGGACAGACGGACGGACAGAGGGTAATCCTATAGACCACCGGGCTCGCCCTGTTGGGGTCTAAAAATAACGGTCAGGTGGGACACTTATGCCCCCATAATTCACTCAGGGAGGAGATCTGTTTTTGAAATAAACTGGTTTGGACCAATTTTTCCGCCAGTTTTAATAGACTGCCAAACAAAAGTAAAAGACAGACAGGTACTAAAGTCTGCTACTTTTAACCAACATTTCTAGACAGTACGAGTATTTCCCTAGCGACAGTTAAGATTGTACTAAAACTTTTCGTCTCGTCTTCCGCCAATTTTTAGCAATCCAAAAAAAAAAAAATAATAATAATAATAAATAAATAAACAAAATGAAAACAGGTACGTAACAATCAAAATTTCAACGTATGTCTGGAGTTAGTTAAAATTTCAATAAGAAAATAATTTGGCATACCACCACCAAAAAAAAAAAAAATAAAATAAAAGGGAAAAATAAGTAAAATGACGGTGTACAAGTGGCGTCAGAGTAACAATACAAGTAGACTGTTTTCGCTACGCTTGGAGCTACAAAAAATACGATTCTGAACACTTAACAATTCAGAATTCTAAAGAAGAATGTCCAAGGACAGTCTTACCAGCCGAAATCTAGTGAATGAATTATAACTGAAGAATTAAAAAAAAAACTCACATAAAGAGTAATATTGTAAAAGTTCGAATAAATCCAATCAAACTGCAACAAGCAACGCATTTCGGCAAACAAAATGATTTAAAATGCCGCCAATTGGCCAGTTTTTTTGAGAATCACCCCAAAAAAGCAATTTTTGAAAGGGACACATCTAGGGAACATTCGTACAAAATTTTAAAGGAATCCGGTGAAAATTGTGGGAGAAGCTTTTAAAAATTGGCTACTAAAGTCTTTTTTTAAATGCACCCCAGTCCCCATTTAGCTAAGTTTTGAGTAACTTTTCAAATGAAGATCGCCTGGTGAATATATGTGAAAAATATGAAGGCAATCGGATCAAATTGTGGGAGAAAAAAAAACCACTTATGTTTCTTAAATGTATCTCATTTAGCAAAATTTTGGGGAATGACCAATATAGTAACTTTTCAAATAAAAAATAATAAATAAAATGTACCCATTTTCGGCAGTTTTTGGCGAACCGTGAAAAAAAATAATAGCCTGGTAGGCGAACCCCCTGGGGAACATCCTTGCGTAATATCTAAACGATTGGAGTAAAACTGTAGGAGGAGTAGCATTTTAAAAATGGGCCAAAACGGGCACAAAAAGTGCTGCCATTTTGTCAGTTTTTCGTCAATCGTCAAAAAAAGTAATAGCCAGGAGGGGACCACCCAGGGAACATTCCTGCATAATATCAAAAACGATTGGAGCAAAACTGTAGGAGGAGTAGCATTTTAAAGGAAAAGTTTAGCATACGCACATACACATACATTCAAGCCCCCTATAGTGATACGACTAACCCAGTCCGACAAAGTCGGCTGGGTTAACAAGTTTGTCCAAGGACAAAGTCCCAGCTTACGAAAAGCAATAAGACCAATTCCAGCGTGCATGAGCAAGGGAATTTTCCTGAAAAATTGGGCCTCAAAAGATGAGAAGGCAAAGAGCTAGCCCAATAATTAATTTAGCACCGGACCAGAACATAGACCGATAAATGCATACAAAGATTTCTTTCCCACAAAAATGGGAAGCAGATTTTTTCTATCTCTGGTAGACTGGATAGTCTGCCATAGATACCTTCAAACAACGCTCGCATTTCGGACCAGTGCGCATATTTATGTAACTTGCCTTGATGCGCGGTTCTTATTCAGACAAGTGCGCATGTTTATTTAATTTTGCGTAGATGCGCGGCTCCCATTTTGGAACAGTGCACATGTTTATTTAACTTGCGTTGATGTGCGGTTCGCGTTTCTGACGAGCGCCCATGTTTTTTTTTACCTTTTGTGAATGTGCGCTTCTTATTTCGGATCAGTGCGCACGTTTATTTACCTTGTGTTGATGTGCGGTTCTTATTTCGGATCAATGCGCATCTTTATTTACATTGTGTTGATGGGCGGTTCTTATTTCGGATCACTGCGCATGTTTATTTACCTTGTGTTGATGTGCGGTTCTTATTTCGGATCAGTGCGCATGTTTATTTACCTTGCGTCGATGCGCGATTCTTATTCCAGACCAATACGCATGTTTATTGTACTTGCGTTGATGAACGGTTCGCATTTCGGACCAGTTTGCATGTTTATTTAACTTGCGTTGATGCACGGTGCTTATTTTGGACGTCTGCCTATGTTTATTTAACTTGCATTGGTGCGCGGTTTGCATTTTGGACCAGTGTGCATGTTTATTTAACATGCGTTGATGAGTAGTTCGAATTTCGGATCATTACGCATGTTTATTTAACTTGCGTTAATGCGCGGTTCGAATTTCGGACCAGTGCGCATGTTTATTTAACTTGCGTTGATGCGCAGTGCTTATTTCGGACCAGTGCAAATGTTCATTTAACTTGCGTTGGAGCGTGGTTCGCATTTCGAACCGCTGCGCATGTTTATTTAACTTGCGTTGATGCGCGGTTCGAATTTCGGAGAAGTGCGCATGTTTATTTAACTTGCGTTGATGCGCGGTGCTTATTTTAGACCAGTGCAAATGTTTATTTAACTTGCGTTGGAGCGTGGTTCGCATTCTGAACCACTGCGCATGTTTATTTAACTTGCGTTGATGCGCGGTTCGAATTTCGGAGAAGTGCGCATGTTTATTTAACTTGCGTTGATGCGTGGTGCTTATTTTAGACCAGTGGAAATGTTTATTTAACTTACGTTGGCGCGTGGTTTGCATTTCGAACCACTGCGTATGTTTATTTTACGTGCGTCGATGCGCGGTTCTTATTTCAGGCCAATGCGCATATTTCTTTAACTTGAGTTGATGCGCGGTTCTTATTCTGGACCAGTGCGCATGTTTATTTAAGTTGCGTTGATGCGCAGTTCTTATTTTGAATAGTGCGCATGTTATTTAAGTTGCGTTAATGGGCAGTTCGCATTTCGAAATAGTGCGCATGTTTTTTACCCTGCGTTGATGCAAGGTGCTTATTTTGGTCCAGTGTGCTTGCTTATTTAGCTTGTGTTGCTGTGCGGTTCGCATTTCGGACCAGCGCGCATGTTTTTTTTTTAACTTGTGTTGATGCGTGGTTCGCATTTTGGACCATTGCGCATATTTATTTAACTTGTGTTGATGATCGGTACTTATTTTGGACCGGTGCAAATGTTTAACTTACGCTTATGTACGGTTCGCAATTCGGACCAGTGTGCATGTTTATTTAATTTGCGTTGATATCCGGTTCGCATTTCGGACCAGTATACCTGTTTCTTTAGGTTGCGTTGATGCGCAGTTCGCATTTTGGGACAAGTGAGCAGGTTCATTTAACTTGCGTTGACGCGCGATTTGCGTTTCGGACCAGAATGCATGTTTATTTAAGTCCCATCGATGCCCGACTCTTATGTCTATTCAACTTCCGTCGATTCATGGTTCTTTCTTCGGACCACTGCGCATGTTTATTTAACTTGCGTTGATGCGCGGTTCTTTTTTTCGGACAAGTGCGCATGTTTGCTTAACTTGCGTTCATGTGCGGTGCTTATTTTAGACCGGATCGCATGTTTATTTAACTTCCGTCGATGCGCGGTTTGCATTTCAGGCCATTGCCCATGTTTATTTAACTTGTGTGGATGCGTGGTTCTCATTTCAGACCAGTGCGCATATTTATTTAACTTGCGTTGTTGCGCGGTTCGGATCTCGGACCACTGCGCATGTTTATTTAATTTGAATCGATGTGTGGTTCGCATTTCGGACCATTGCGCATGTTTCTTTAGGCTGCGTTGATGCGCGGTTCGCATTTCAGACCACTGCGCATGTCTATTCAACTTACGTCGAAGCGTAGTTCAGACCAGTGCGCATGTTTATTTAACCTGCGTTGATGCGCGGTGCTTATTTTGGACCAGTTCGCATCTTTATTTATCTTCCGTTGATGCGCAGTTCACATTTCGGACCAATGCGCATGTTTATTTAACTTGCATCGATGCGGAGTACTTAATTTGGACTACTGCGAATGTTTATTTAACTTGCGTCGATGTGCAGTTGTTAAATCTGACTACTGCGCAAGTTCATTTAACTTGCGTTTATGCGCTGTAGGAGGAGATTCATTTAATTTTTTTCTCTCAAAAATTCCGAAAAAAATTCAAAAGTTTTCCAATTCACTCAAAAAGAACAAGCCGTATGCATGAATCCCTAGAGACGGCTCATATCGAAAATAAATGAAATCTGATAAAAACTGTAGGAGGAAATGCATTTTGAATTTTTTTCTTCAAAAATTCTCTCATCGACTGAAAAAGACAGGCCATATTCACGACACCCTAAGCATGCCTACGCCACAAAATAAATGATGTTTGATCAAAACTGCAGGAGAAGATGCATTTTGAGGTATTTTCATCAATAATTCCCCCCGAAATCAAAAATTCCCAAGTCGAGTCAAATAGCACAAGCCGTATGCGAGACCTACCTAAGGATGCCTCATAGCAAAAATAAATGAAATCGGATACAAACTGGAGTAAATGCATTTTGAAGTTTTTCTTCAAAAATTCCCAAAAAAATACAGAAATTGTCGGATCGACTAAAAAGCGCAAGTCGTATTCTCAACCCCTTACAGATGCCTCAAACCAAAAAAAAAAAAAAAAAAAAAAAAAAAAAAAAAAACTGTAGGGGGAAATGCATTTTGAAGTTTTTTTCTTCAAAAACTCCCTAAAAATACAAAAATTGCCCGATCGACTAAAAAGCAAAAGTCGTATGCACTCACACCAAAAACAGATGACATCAAATCAAAATTGTAGGGGTAGATGCATTTTGAATTATTTTCGAAATTTTTGCTTCAAAAATTCCCCAAAAATACAAACTAAAAAAGCACAAGCCGTATGCACGACCCTTTAGGGGTGCCTCATACCAAAAATAAATGACATCGGGTCAAAAATGTAAGAGGAGATACATTTTAAAATTTCTTTAAAAAATCCCCAAAAATTCAAAAATAATCCGATCGACTAAAAAAGCAAAAGCCGTATTCACGACCGCTTAGGAAATCCTCTCACCAAAAATAAATGACATCGAATCAAAATTGTAGGAGTAGATGCATTTTTTTCAAAATTTTGGCTTAAAAAAATCCCCAAAAATACAAAAATTGTCCGATCGACTAAAAAAGCACAAGCCGTATGCACGACCCTTTAGGGGTGCCTCATACCAAAAATAAATGACATCGGATCAAAAATGTAGGAGGAGATACATTTTTATTTTTTTTCTTTAAAAATTTGCCAAAAATTCAAAAATCACCCGATCGACTAGAAAAGCACAAGCCGTATGCACGAACCCTTAGGAATGCCTCACACCAAAAATAAATGACATCCGATCAAAAATTGTAGGAGGAGATACATTTTGAAACAAAGTTTACAGCGAACTAACTAACTAACTAACTAACCAACGGACGCCACCCGCAAACCGATAGGAATACCCCAGCTTACGTGTAACGTAAGCTGGGCTAAAAAGTACGAATTAACCGAGGGTACCAATTAAGCGGGGGTCGAATTTTCGAACGCACAAAAACAGCAAGAAACGTTTATCATGGTTTTTGACTCACTCTTTATTTGCTTCAACACTTTGAAGTCCATAGTGTAGTCATGGTGTTTTCGTTTTATTGCCATTTTGCAAGTTGAATTGTTGAATTGACCAGTGTTCACAATTTATATGCTTGCTCCGGAGCGCGCAGTGTGTAAACTGTCTGCAGTTAACAAAATGCATCTTAAGCAGCACAGTACACGAAGAAACAGTGCTCCAGGGGCGTGATCATATACAGCAAAGCCTCCATTGCTGAACACCTCCCAATAGTGAACAGCTTCTATAATGGACTAGTTATCTCGGTCCCAAATTCCCCCAATAAATTTTTCACCGATTACAAAAATAATACGACGATGCACATCTACAATATATATATTTCCACTGTGCAAGGTTGCAGGCCCCTACGACAAATGGTTTTATGCGAAGTGGTGCGGACAAAACATCGCACAATTCTTAGGTCCAACGTAACTTTTGGCAATTTTTGACAATTTGTCATTTTCTAGTTGAATTTTGCTTTAAAACATGTAATTTAGGTTATCATACTTTTTTTTGGCCTTGGGGTTGTTTTGGCCCTAAGTTCATTTCGGGACCTTATGGCCGGGGCCACCATGGCCAGGTACTTTATGCCCGGGCTTAAAGCATAATAAAGCGTAAATTTAGAACATTATATGTTACTTTAGCTTTGGAGACGTTTTAGCCCTAAATTCATTTGGGCACCTTATGGCCGGGAACCTTACGGCAGGTGTAAAGCTTAATAATGCGTTCATTTAGGTTATCAAGTGACGTTTTAAGGAATTAAAACGCATTTTTATGTTTTATTAGAGTTTAACCTAAACAATGCTGCCAATTCAATTTGATAAAACGAAGTGCATAAGTACTTTGGCGCGCAATTAAAAACAATGAAACAACTACCACGTGTTTCTTTTGTTTATTTCTCAGTGACGTCACATTAATTTTTCTGCTTGTAGAAGCCACCTTTCCCCGGTCAGAAGACAATCGTGGGGTGACGGTGAGGGATATAATATGCTTGGCAGCATTGCTTAGGATAAACTCCAATAAAACATAAAACTGCGTTTTAATTCCTTAAAAAGTCACTTCTAATGTATTTTGGAGCTACTTCAACCCAGCAATGCTGCCAATTTGATAGACTTGAAACCGGAGGTGGGTGTCTTTTGTTTTGACATGAAATATATTTTTTTTTCATGTCACGCGAATTTTATGTTCCGCGAATTTTCTGTCACGCGAAGCGTGCATCACCTCTTGTCATCACTTCCTGTTGGTGTGAACGACAACCTTTCTGGAGTATTTGAATTCGTAATTACTCAGCGAAGCAACCTTACGCTCCCCTCGTCGTTTCTCCCTGTCGGTACCACATGGTGCGGCGAGGAGCTCTGTCTTCCTAGCTCGTTACATGCTCCCCCCCCCTTTTTTCTTTTCTTTCTCTTGCCTTTTATTTGACTTTAGCTGTACTGTCTATTTCGGCAAGGGGAGAGGAAGGTATCATTACCGTAAAGCTCAGTTAATTTGCGTTCTTATTCTAAACGTAAACAAGTCTGAATAACACAGTCACTACACAGTAGTGAAATCCGAGTGGCTGGACGACGTATGGTCGCGCTGCGAGCAGTCAAATCTTAAAACTGGTCAAGCAACACTCATGAGTATGCAAACTGTCTGTAACGTCCGAGTACATTATAAACTAAACTGTCTGTTGCTACATAATATCCCCTGTCATGACAGCTCTTGAGTAATGTAGTGTTGTTATTTTTGGTTGTCATGACAAGACAGTTCGTCTGTACAGAATCACTACGTTGCCGGTGGCTTGGGAGCGTGCTTCGCGCGACTCTTCCCGTTGTGCCGGTTCTTTCCCCCGCTCTTGTTTGGCTTTCTGCGAGAATCAAATAAAGAGAGGTTGAGTACATATTAGTTGTCAGGCAGAGAGACCTTTCCCCCCGACACGAAAGGCCCCAGTTTGTGTAAGCCTGTGGAGGAATCGGTGGAAAAGTCCTGTAAATAGTGGGAAATGAATGTATTTGGTGACGTCCATGAGCCCGCCCGGAGCAGTTCTTCTAATGACGCCCCTTTAATGACGCCCCTTTACAGAATGCCAGTGAATTGGTCTGACCCGATGGGCTTTTATATTGAGAGTTTGCAGTGTGTTCGGATCAGAGCCAGACTTCTGATATGCCAATACGATCGTATTCTTTAGGTAATTTGAGATCGTCTGTTTTCCCACATCCTTTGACCGACCTGCTACGTAACAGATTATTATCGTTTCTGCTCGGGGTGTCTGTACTTGCCCGACGCTTCTAGGTAGTATTGAAGCGTGCGTACTGGGCAGAGTGCCTTTTCAGCTGTATCGTCTGGCGAGCACACATCATCCAATGCCTCCAGAGTGATCTCCTTTAATGCCCCTGCACCGTTGGTGATCAAATGTGTCTTGCTAAGAAAACCAGCTCGCGGGACGAGTGTGATTCGTCTCCAGTTATCCTGGTAGCGCAGCACCTTGTTCTCCACGGCGTGTATTTCGCCTCTTCGCTTGCCCGTTGCCAAAGCCAGAAGAAATGTACATTTCAATGTGATTTCCTTGGCCGAGAGGTCTTTAATTCGTAAGAAAGGTCCTTTTTGCAAGAAATCCAGTACAAGCCGAATATCCCACTGAACGACCGTGCGGGTGGCGACCGGTCTCTCTAGCTTGAAATTTCGTAGTAGCTGGCCTAAATGCTTGGCGGTACCAGCGTCAAAACCTGAGTATTTATTTAGTATGAACGAAACTGCCGAGCGGTAGCCCTCAGTTGTACGTACAGAAAGTCCCCGGTCTTCGAATAAATACACTAAGAAGTCGGCTATCACTGGCGACGTTGCTGCGATTGGATCGAGTTTGCGTTGCGAGCAGATTGCATTGTATTGTTCTTTAGATCCCTTTCAACTGCTATGGTCATATCGGGATCCCCCTGCCACATTATACTGAAATGGGGCATTCCAGCAACCTTCTAACCCTTACATGTGGAGTGCCTCACAGAATAGCAAGTAGGAGTCCCAATTTTAAAGTCTTAGGTATAACCCGAGCGGGGTCTGAACCCACGATCTGTAACCCCACTTCTAGACACTGTCTGACAGCGGCTTGTGTTTGTTGTGGGACAGTGCGGCAATGAGTCAGACGTCGATGTACTGGAACAGCAGGATGGACCTTTCCCGGCCCCATTTTTTCAGTACGGTCATGACTACTGTAAATACCCATTGCGCTGCAGCTAAGCCGAACGGCAGGGCAAGGAACCTGTAGTTCCTTCCTGCAACGCTGAAGCATAGATATCTCCAGCTGTTGCGGTGCATGGATATGTGAAAATACGCGTCGGTAAGGTCGATTGACGTTGCCCACATACCTTTGCGTAATGATTCGCGAATGACGTGGTTGGTGTCCATGCGAAATGTCGGTACGAGCAGGAACTGGTTGAGCGCTGACAAGTCTATGATCAATTTCCAGCCCCCTGTTTTCTTCGGTCGTAGAAACACTCGGCTCTAGAAGCCTGGCTCTGAATTTGGCACTTCTGCAATAGCCCCTTTGCCCAGCAATTCCTGAATCATGGTATGCAATGCAATGTCTTTTTCGCTCCCGGGCGGGTACGTGGTTGTCAGACAGGGAGGGGGTAGAGGTGTGAGAGGCGGGCAAATAATCATCCCCTTGTTTGAGCGTCGAAAGCGGAGGGGGTATCCGTAACGAAGCCATTTTACCACTCTTTTCGGGGCCCCCATGACCTTCCACCTCTCCCACAAATGTCTCAGTCTTCCCGGGCCAAGTGTCTACGCAGGTTATGAGCGGAGCGGGTACGGAATGAGAGAAAGTTGTATCGCCGTGCGAGTGATCGTTCAGATAATCGCTCGCAGTAGTGTACAGTAGTTGCTACCTGCTCTGATTGGCGCCGCGCGGCTTGGTCGTCTCCTCCCGTTTGCCTTGCTTGCTCCCTGCTGTGGACTTCCCTTTCTGTTGTCGGATAGCTTGTTGCATGAATTTATCCTTGAGGGAATCCTTGAATTCGCTTGTCAGGCGAGCAACTGCGTCTGGTGGAAAAAGCTCCGTTTGCCCTGCCACGGGCTGGCCCCGCAATGCCGCAGCATCTTCCACCGGCAGAAGGGAGTGGTGAAGAAGTGCATCTCTCCGTTACCCTACCATGCCCACAACAGCTTCGCTTTGCAGCTGCGCGATGTTGCACGAGGCTCTGGAGTGAATGAGATTCTCCACCGGGGGGTCGTCGGCGGGCACTGTTTGCATGACTATGTCTCGTATGTCTCGTAGTGCGAAATCTTGGAAGGACAGAATGTTCAACGAGCAGCGAGCCCGTTCTTCGAACTTCCTGGCGTCCGCATCCACTAATGGCACATCCGTGTCGGTGTGACCCCGTTGGATCCATGGTAGGCGTTAATTCAGCGGTTGTAGTGCTGTCATGGGAAGGAAATGGTCGTGCGTGACATATGGCGCAGTCTTCACATCTAACAGCCTACAGGTGGAGACCCTATGATACGCGTGATTGCTTTGCAAAATTTTGTCGGCATGGTCTTCGAGTTGAATATTTGCTTGATGCAGTCCGCCGTAGGTAGTGCTACTCGAGCAGGGCGGGTTTCGATCTCTCTTTGTGACGCGAACCGGAGATGGCGCCGTGTGACACTAGTTTGCAGCGGTTGCAATTGCGCCCCACTCTTGTCATGTGCGAATATCATGCGCAACAAGACGGTGAACTGCATGTCTGTAGGCTCCGTTGACGGTGTGGATTCATCGTCGTTGTCCCCGGATTCCGGCCCGGTGTCTGATTCGACGTAATTAGGCGGCGAGGGCGTACGTACTCGTCGGCGTTCCGCGAAGTCACGTGATGTGAGAGACAGCTTTGGCAGGCGAGCGCGCCATGTCCAAGTGTCGCACTGCCGGAAATAAAGATACCATGTCTTGGCGCGATGGTAGGCGAGGTATTCTGTACGTACTCCAGTCCCCCTCGTGTGAGGTGGTTGTATGCATCTGTTGTTCAAGCGAGACTTCAATACAGGATGCATCTTGATCGGGATCATAGTCACTGTCACTTTCACTGCCACTGTCATCCCCAGATGTGTATACCTCTATGACAGGACGGTGGAGTTCCTTCGGTCGACAAGCCTGTTCGGTTGCAGCCGAGGGGTGTTGGTCTGGCACAGTTTATTCTCCCCCTTTTTCATTCTGCTGTGTACCGGTTGCATTGTCAACACAGGATTGTTGTAATTTGACCGGGGCTGCCCCTGCCTGATGTGTCTTAGCGTTGTCGGACACGGTGTGCGCTCGATTTACTCCCTTCTTGTCCGACGACTGTGTAGATTCGCGGCGCGACAGCGAGGCTGTTCGCTCGGCAGCGCTTTGGGTGCTGTCACGCGTCCTCCTGTCTTTGCGACTGCGGCTACTTTCACGTCTGGCCTTGGGTGTGCTCTGCACTTCCTTTGCAGCACGTGCCTTGAGTGTTGCTTTTTTCTAGTTTTTTTTTCAGGGCAGACAGCGGTGCCTCGGTTGGAGAAGCCTGATTTGAAGACTCTACTACCGTCACTTCCGGCGAGTCAGCCCTTCCCTGAGCCGCGGGTATAGACGAGGGGGTGCTCCCTTGTTGCCTTTTCTACGTCTCTTATCCTGGCTTGACTCCCGTGCGGTTACCGTGCGTGTTGTGCCATCCATCACTGCGGTGTCCGCAACCCTTGTACTATTCATAATGGCCTGTACAGCCGGCTGTTGGAGCAACGTCGTAAACACACTACAGTTTCTGATCAATTCACTGCGTGGCAACGCTGTAGCGGTAGGGAGTGACATCGGCGTACTGGGCGGAGCGAAAAGCGTAGCCGTGGTTGGAGCTGGGTCCGGCTGGGTAAGACCTTGCAGGGACTCTACATTAGCTAATGGACTCACGTTAGGGTCCAGCATGGTGGTGTTTGACAATGGTATTACAGTCTCTTCCATTGTCCCCAACTCCTCTGTCCGCATAGCCAGTTCAGCGTTCGAGCCTGTACTGACAGCTGAGTCTGTCTCGCGTATACTGCGCCTGCCTGCATTGTGTTTCCGCACTTGCAACAAAGCGTGCCATTGCCCTGGTGTAAGTCCACTACACTCGTCGCATGTATGTCGTACACTGCGGCAGGCCTTCTGTAGCACGTTCACGGCACTTCGGGCATGAACTGTGCGAGTCGAGGTGTGACATGCGATGCCCACATACAGGTCCCACATAGTGCGACTTCTTTACCGACTGCGACCTGAAAATCAAGCAAATGTTGTTCCAGGTGAGTTTCAGCTTGTAGGTACAACCGTTTCGTCATGACCAAACCCGTTGTCAAGCGACACCTGTTTGCTATGACGAAGGATAACCTGCTGCTTTGCAGTGTTACAACTTGTGTGTGGCGCTGTTTAAGTTTGTTGTTTTTTTTTTTTTTAGTAAAAACGAAAACTTTTCCAGCGACACACCTCTTTATTGCTACATGAGATTTGCGCACTACTGTCCATGGCAAGCGTTAACCTGTAGCTACACTGATTTTTGTCATGACAAGACCCCACTGTCCCGCGAATCTCCGCTGCCATGACAAGCCTGGATACTGTAATTTGTGACCTTCCGGCAAGCTTGTTCGCTTTAATCCCGTATCTAGCAATCTGTGAAACAATTTACCGGAAGCATTTCCTTTTACTGCAGTTTGACTCCCCAGTACCTAGTACTCGCAGTAAATTCAACTGTGCATGCACTCATTTCGTTATGACAGAACTTTCTTGTCACGCCAACCTCCTGTCGTGACAAAGGGGTCAATGTCTTACGAAGCTTGCAGCGGAACTCCTCGTAGTTTGCCTCCGGTTTCTATGACTACACGAGGGCGTTCCCAGGGTGGGGTGAAATATGTGTTAGATGGGACTAAAAGACAACTAAATACCCTGTTAGTCCGACACCAACCCCATTGCTTTCGCAATGCGAGCGCAAAATCTTTGCTGTCGTACGGCGTGTCAGCTGTTATCAATACAACAAGTCACGTGGCGTCGTACAGAAAAGGGGAAATCCCGCTGCGCATTCCCTGAGGAATTCCCAAGAAAAAACGTCCAAAGGGTGTCCTGCGGAGCTCGAAAGTCCGTGGACAAAGGAGGGGGGGGGGGGGGGGTACGCAGCCTTGTTCTGCCAGGCAGTAAGCACCTCTTCCGCGCAAACTTTGCCTGTAAGGCTTGGGAAACCCCTTTTTCCCCGCCGCGGTTGATGGCTCCATGACAGTTATCATGACCTAGATACTGTCAGGCGACAAAAACCGCCCCCAAACTGCAAATAACTGCAGTTCAGGCGTGGATCCTGAGGTGTAGAACGCACTGTCGACACAGGCTGTGCCACCTGAAGGGAGGGGAGTGAGGAAACATACATCGTACGCGGGCCCGACAACACGGCGTGCGAGCTGTCAGACAGCTGCGAACAAAAAACCTTTTCCAGACTCTCCCAGACCCCGGATTACACAACTCAACGCTGCCCAGCAACGTAAGCCGAACCTAGCATAGATACATAGGCAGAATGTAGCTCCGAGCGAGACGATAGCCCCGAATAAACAAACACTGGATCCGAAGCACAAAGTGCCGAATTGTGCAACAACCAAGGCGAGAAACCTAGGTTTCTGGCCACCAAACGAAGCAGAAACTTACATTTGTGGAGTGTGTTGAACAATCCAGTAAGAATATCCGGAATTCTCGTGTGAAAACGAAAAAAGATATCCGAATTAGAAAGTGCTTCTGAATTTGTGCGCGCAAAAATAAATGTGACGTCACCTCCTTTGTGGCAGTTTAACCTAATCTCGTTAGAAAGCAAAAAAAAAACAAAAGAATCACGTGGTAGTTGTTTCATTGTTTTTATTTGCGCGCCGAAGTACTTATGCACTTCGTTTTACCAAATTGAATTGGCAGCATTGCTGGGTTAAAGTAGCTCCAAAATACACTAAAAAAGTTGTTTTGGCTTTGGGGAGGTTTTGGCCCTAAACCCATGTGGAGACCTTATGGTAGGGGATACTCGGCAAATTTTTGGCGGATCGTAAAAAAAAGTAACTTTTCAAGAGAGGCCTATAAAAGTGAAAAAATAAAAAATAAAAAAATGCTCCCATTTGGCCAATTTTTGGCAGGTCGCCAAAAAAAGTAATTTCCAAGATAGTCCTTCCTAGAGGATATTCGCACAAAATTTAAAGACGATCTGATCAAAATTGTGGGAGAAGAAGCATTTTAAAAATTGGCAACCAAAAAATTTAAATGTCCCCCATTTAGCCAATTTTTTTGGCGAATTGCAAAAAAGTGTTATTTTTCAAGAGAGACCTACCCAGAAAACAATCGTGCAAAATTGTGAAGAAATTCAATCAAAATTAGAAGCCAAAAAATTAAAAAATGCTCCCCATTTAGCAAATTTTTGGCGGATCGTCAAATAAAGAAAAAAGCAATTTTTCAAGAGATGCCTACCTAAAGAATACCCGCTATCATTTATAGAAAATCTGATCAAAATTGTGGGAGAAGCATTTTGAAAATTTTCATCTGAAAACATTTAAATGCTCCCAATTTGGCCAAAAAAAAGTAATTTTTCATCAGAGGCCTACCTAGAGAACATTCGTACTGAATTTGAAAGGAATCTGATCAAAACTGAAGGAGAAGGAGCATTTTAAGTAAATTTTACATATGCACACACACACACACGTATGTACACACAGACGACGGTTGCCCTTCTATTGATGTGATGAGACCAGCCCGAACAAAGTCGGCTGGTGTAAAAAGCACAGGCCGTATGCAGGATCCCTTAGGGATGCCTCATAGCTACTAACTAACTACCTGCCAACCAACCAACCCACCCCGTCTGCAAACCGATAGGTACACCCAGCTTACGTGCAATGTAAGCTGGGTTAACAAAAAAAAAAAAAAAAAAAAAAAAAAAACAGCTGGGTCATGCTGAGTCAATGTCTTTGGGCAAACCTGGTTCATTTAAAATACCAACTCTTGTTAGCACCCATACTACCTATAAGTAACATATTTCGACAATACATAAAGAATTGTTGGCTCAAGTGCCAAAGACTGAATTTTTTAAGTCCAGCTGGGTCAATGTCCTCGGGCTGACATGGCTCATTTACAATACCAACTCCTGTTAGGATCCATACTACCTATACGTAAAATATTTCGCCAATCGGCAATTTTGATAATCGATCAAGAAATGTAGGCTTGAGTGAGTTAACAAATTCACTCAAGTGCTCAAGGAATGTGCAAATTTTCAAATTCCGGCTTAACCAATGTCCTTGGGGGGACCTGGCTCATTTACAATACCAACTCTTGTTAGCAACCACAGTATCTATATGTAAAATATGTCGACAATCGATCAAGAAATGTAGGCTTGATTGTTGTAACAAAAAGTGTCGACAGACAGACAGACGGACAGATCCGAAAACTATAGTCCCCCAAGCCTCGCTACGCGGCGGCGGGGACTAACAAACAACAAAAAAAAAAAGAAAAAATGTTTCTCTCAGGCGGAAACATAAAGAAAACACACACGCACACATTATAACTTATTTTCTAGAAACACCATGTCAGACAGTTAAAGGACTTTTGTTCCAAGTGCAGACAGTCAATAAAATATTTCAGTATATGCACCCAAAAAAAACCTTGATTATGCAAACAACATTTGAAAAAGGTTTAGCAAGGAAAAATAAACATTACAAAATAAACCCATACATATCCGCTTTATACTGTACAGACAGTGTTATTAATGAATGAATGATTTGGAGCACCAGTGAAAAAATGAAAGAATGCGTTTAGAAAATGTGTATTAAAATAGCCTATGAGCTTTCGATACATATGATAGTCACATTTTCTTGCTAGTCACGACGCTTGTGTTTAAAATTAAGCGACATATTGTAGATGGGGAGTATAAAATCTTGACAGATAAAGGAACAATTTGAATAAATGTACAATCTACAATAGAAAGCAAAGCGTAAGACAGAAAACAATAGAAACAATAGCATATTCAATTACCAATACAAGAACAAAAGGAACTGATAATGACAACCTACTTTGAGAAGTTACCAGCTCAATGTCTGGGATGTGTTAAGTGTTTCGGATATGATGTCCCTAAATCCAGGACGACGCTGCCTTGTGGGCATTCGGTGTGTTCTCACTGTTACAGCGAAGCAAACTCGTGCGACACAGTGGAATGCCCGGCGTGCCACAAGACGTTCCCAGTGGACGAAGTTTACTGGGGTTACGCTGGCATTACCAAACCCAGAGTGCCGGACAAGCCGGAACACTTGAGGCGTATGACTTTCAAACAAAGTCAGCGAAGTCTTGAGCAAAATTCAATGCCACTCGTCGTCTGTGTGGAATGTGGAGAAAACAAACATAAAAGGTATAGACTTCCGTGTGGTGACAGTGTATGCGCCAAGTGCCTTGGGAAGAATTTGGTAAGCGGGAAACCTTTCGAGTGTGCTTCTTGCCAAACACAATGTATTATGCGTTGGAAAACAGACGGCAATTACGTGAGCGGGTCCATAGAAATCTGCGCATCCAAGCCCAAAACGAAAGGGAAGCACAATGACTCAGTGTCATCACCAGACTCTGACCTGGTCCTGCATCAAAACGGAAAAGAAAATTCAGAAAGTTCAAATGTACCCACAGCCCCCGCTAAATCAAGTAAACACGAAAACAACATTTTAGCAACCAAGAAAGAGGAATCGTTGGTAGGGGAGACAGACAAGGAGATGGAAAAGAGCAGTGATAATACTCCCCCGTTACACCCGAGAGGGATATCCAGGCGTGGCGGCACTACACCTGCTGATGTGTCCAAAACACAAGTCAAAAACCACAACTTTCCAAAAGCATCACTCGGCGGAGGAATTGCACAAACCAAATGCTGTATATGCGGAGGCTTGTGGTATCAAAAGAACGCCATTCCACTTCCCTGCCAGCACTGGATTTGCCCTGGATGTTTTCATGAATTTAAGAAAGAAAACATGATTGATTGCGGGGAATGTGGTACGCAATATAAAGAGGACGAACTCTACTCCGCAACAGACGACTGCGAAAGACCCGCCAACACAAATGAGCGGCAAGAGGAGGCAGGAGTTAGCCACGCGCCGGAAATAACACGCGGAACAACATGCGCAGAAATATCAATCCGAAATGAGTTGAACCAATTTATCTACACTGAAGATTCAAATGTCACTGACTCGCCAGAGGTCTGTCCGACACTGCCCCCACCCAGAGGCTTGCAACCCACAGCCGACTCGGGACAGAGTAAGAGGCTTTCAAAAACCTTGCTTGATAATACACAGCTAAATCTATCGTCGTCTTGCCCTGCCGGTCTGAACAAGGAAGTACTTTCCAAGACAACACACAAAACTCATTCAGAACAAGGCCTCACCCAACAAACACCCATCCCTTTGACCGAGGAAGGTGGGGAATCGACCGGTAATTCCGTGTACTTGAGAAGAAAAATCAAGAAATGCGAGGAAAAACGATGCAAAAACGACGCCATGTTTAAATGTCTCCAGTGTGACAAAAATGGAGTCTTCTTGTGCAAGAGCTGTACCATGGATCATAAAAAATATACATCAAAACACACCATATTAGGAATAACGGAACTGAAGAAATTAGAACTCGAAAAAGCATCTTCAATAAGAGAACGTTATCAAGTTTATTTGCAAAATTTCAAAGAAAAATTTGAAGAGCTTGACATGTATGAACAGTACACTGATAAAGTTTACGAACACGCTTCATTAATGGTAGAGTCTTACTTGCAAAAGATCCGGGAATCGTTATTGGCAGATATAAAAAGATACAGAGCCAAACAAATGCAACTGAAAGCAACTACAAAACGTGGTTATGATAAATTATGTGATAACATACATAGTTACATCCGAAGCATCGACCAGAATATAGACAATCAGCTACTACTTGACTATGATACGAAAACTTCAAAGGAAATAGAACTTGAAAAAAATGTTGAAAAGAGCCTGAGAGATCCAGTTGTTGCACCTGTTGCAGTGAAGTTCCTAGCGCCCCAAGCATGGAAGAAGACTTTCAGAGTTGTGGAGAATTATTCCAAAAGGGACTGGGACTCGTATAAGGCAGGTAAGAATAATTGAAATTGTGACACTTTCGTAAAATTAAAAGGCCTTGTTTTAAATGAACGATAAGAGACGCCAATGTTTTAACATCAGTGCGCCGTGAGTCAACAGAAAACCGAAAAAACTTGCAGATTACTTACTTATTTCGAGTCGACATGGCGATATTATTGACCAGTAACGAAAGTATTGACCTAAATAAGTCAATCCATGCTTTGTTACATGACTTAACTGACGACTTTTATTACAATAAATTGTAATATCTATTGACTTTTTTTTGCGTTCCCATCAACTTGTCGAGCTCAAGGATCGTTTTCTTTCTATCGACATCAATAATTCAGTTTGTCATCTCCAAAATGTAATTGACGACTCCTTAAATTTGTTCAAATGTGTACCTTGTAAAATTGATTTTTTGATCGTACAATATAATTTTTTGCCATCTAAAATTCAATTATTGATAGCAAAATATAATTCGTTTCTGAATTTAAAAAACAAACAAAAAAAAAACCAAAAAAAAAACAAAAAAAAAAAAAAAAAAAAACAGTGATATTTTGATATCAGTAATTACTTTCCGTGAGAAAAAATATCATTTGCAGCAGATCTCAAACTATAAATAAAACAGCCTCTTTCTAAAAAATTACATCTAAAATAGGTTATTTATATTAATCATAAGAAAATTATTGAACTACAGCTGATATCTTGCTATCAAACATTTCATTTCTGCAATGAAGAATTGAATTTTCATCTCTTCAAATCAATATTAGATATCACTAAATAATTTCTGATATCAATTTTTTATATCTAATTATTTACTGATATAAAAATGTTTAGAGATCAAAAATATGTTTAGAGACAGCAAAAGTATAATTACAGGCAGCAAAAATAACATTACTGATAAAAAAAAAAGGATTTTGACATCATTAATTGCCTAATAAATGTGAAAATGAAATTCCATACTGAAAATATAATTTATATTATCAGTACTTTGTATTCAAAACAAGAATAGTAATGACACGCCTCGCATAATGCGAACATTTGGTTACACTGTTGAGTGTTTTTTAAAACCAGTATGCCATAAAATGACATCAGAAAGAAAAGCAGTCTCATTTTCCAAAATGCTGCGAAAATAGACACCGCAGCCGAATTTCTTGGCTTTCCACCCGCCCCCTCCACCATCTACGGAAATTTTTTAAACCCGAAAAGATGCTCTTATTTCGAAATTATTTTCATTTCGGTCTTATTGTTTCTGTTTGTTTTTTTTATTTTTTTTTATGTTTTTGTTTGTTTGTTTTTTTTTTTCGTTATTTTATTCTGAAGTGAACGTCTCTAAGATTCGAAATGGCTATTTTTCAAGCCTAAAATGTATGAAAGAAAAATGAGTGAACATACTCATTTTAATATTTTACGCTGCTAGTTACCCGGAGCGTGCCGGACGTCACAACCACATTTCAGTTCTCTCAATTTCATTTTGTATAATGTTATACTACTTTCAATTATACATATAGCAAAGAAGACATCACTTGCATCCACGCGGAACAGAGAAACCACACAGGCGAACCTGGTTCAACGAAGCCATTCCGCCATGGAGAAACAGAGTAAGTAAAAAGAACTTAACGAATATTTGTGAGACTTAGTATCTTTTTACCCCCTTTTACCCCATAATGATCGAACCAGTCTTCCTGATCTAATTCGGTTGGGCAAAAAGACTATACATTAGATTACACTAACAAGTCACGCAAACCAGCCAAAACTGGCGAGGAACCAGTCCATTATAAATAAGTGAATTATTTTCAAATGGAGAACAGATAAAAATACACTCTCTAGGGATTGTCTGTTATCATTTGAACCAACTTCAGGAAAAATCTAAGTTTGTGTTTTCTCTTGGCATTTTAAATTTCGAAAAAAAAAACTTTGTCGATGTTTTTATTTTTGTTGTAGTTACTAGGGGTGTTATGGTTCGCACCGTAACCGAAAACCGACCGCGGTTCTTCGGTTGGGCTCGGTTAAAAACGGAAAGAGAAAAACCGTGCTTTTTTCGGTTCTTCAAATTAAGCTTCGTGCAAACACAGCTTGATGTTGAACTGATCGCAGTTCTATACAATAGCACTGTCAAGGATGAATACTACTACAGGGGTCACGTGACAAACCTGCCTACGACGCACCGTTTTCGAAACAACATTGTTTTTGTTTAATTTATTTTATTTTTATTTTTTACAATTTCAAAATGTCATAAAACGCTTCTCCGACTTTGGATCCTCACAGAAACTCACGTTGGAACCAGTTTACAATGGTCTTCATATTGTTATAAGATGCTGTCACAAATCGTACCTTTTATGAGATTCGTGGAGATAAAAACAAACACACACAAAAAAACAGGGTGATAAAAATGTAATCACATGACCACATTTAATTTAAAAATTTGCCTACAAGCATTTCAACACATATTTACAAGACCTATCTATGCTGCAAATTTGAGTTAATGCTAAAAATATGAACTCCCTTTTTTGCACCATTTCTTTTTTTTTCACTTTTGCATTCTACAAAAACATTGAGATGGAGCATAGCTGTAAAGTAAAACGTAATTCTGTTGAGAAAGGACTATCTATGAAATATTCTTACAAAACCAGAAAGCAATCCGGCTAAAACTATACGAAGAAGTAAAAGTTTACATGTCTACATTGAGGCGACCGAAACACTCCCCCCCCCTCACCCCCACCGCACCTTCCCCACTGATGTAACTAAATCTGGCATAGAAATGATGTAATATGACAAATTTTCGGGCATCGTTCAGAAGTTTTACAAGTGTTGATGGCATACTTCACTGTTCGTTCAGGAAAGCGCAGCCCCGTGAAGCGCTCAGTGACAAGTGCTTCCCAAGACAGCCGCCCGCAAGCGTTGCAGTCACGCACAGGTATTATTATGTCCTTCATTATCAGCGACATGTTGAATAGAGGTGAACAGCGGTTATCATGCAGAGGTAGAAATCGCTGTATATGTAAGACACTCCTTTTACCAGCGAAAATTTCAACTTCGTGTAAAGCGTGTGTTTGGAAGGAATCACCAGGGCTGGTATGATCTAAATTCACTGATTTATTATCGAATGCACAACAGTACTCTACTGACCAATGATACCTGCGTTATTT
The DNA here is from genome assembly GCA_949752745.1 of Protula sp. h YS-2021. NCBI lineage: Eukaryota > Metazoa > Annelida > Polychaeta > Sabellida > Serpulidae > Protula > Protula sp. h YS-2021. The sequence continues at coordinate 60,326,207 of OX457024.1, forward strand.
TCCGTTCCTGTACTGCAAAATATCTTCATCTTTTTATATGTATTTAATCAAAGCTGCGTTGGAATGTTTAAACAGAAGCAGTACACAGGGCAAAATTGATGCATATTTTGCTTTTCCTTCTTCAAGGAAACACACATGGAAAACCACAAAACAAATTCGAACCACTGACTTTACCTGAAACAACAGCAGACGACAAGTGAACAAAGAAAACTTTAGGCATGGAAGAAAATATGTGCAATTGGAGAGGGAGACGGGGGATAAAGCTGAAACGGTGATGCCGCGGACGAATACACCAAATCCTTACTTTGGCCCTGTTCAAATTTTAACTGACTCCACTTTTCTTTTCGGTTGGAACAAAACACAAGAATGTCCATGGACATTGTGACCAGCCCAGATCTGGTGAATCAGGTCTCAATAGGATTGTTTTCTCGCCAAAAAGTAGTAGTCATATCTTAGAAACCGGTTGTTCGACATATGAAGATTTTTCAAAGACCGGCATTTCCCTATCTCTCGCGGATTTCAGAAAAGTAAATTTCAAAGCGCCCTAAGCTCGGACTATGACTAAAACATGAAAGCAAACTGACTAAAATTACTTGCAGAAAAAACTATTTTGAAAAACTTGATCGCCAAAATATTCAAACAGCGGCATGAGGCAAATTTTTGGAGGTGCACAAAAAAAAGATTTTTTATACACAGAACGTTACATGAAGAATAATATACAGAAAGCACAAATAAATCCAATCAAGTTGTAACTGGCAACGCGTTTTGGCAATCAAAGATTTAAAATGGCGGCAATTGGCCAATTTTTGGAGAATCACCAAAAAAGTATTTTTTCGAAAGAGAAACATCAACGTAGCATTTATGCCAAAATTTAAAAGGAATCCGGTCAAAATTGTGGGAAAAGAAGCATTTTGAAAATTGGCTTCTACAGTTTAAAAAAATCTCATTTAACCAATATCTGGTGGATGGCCAAAAAGTAACTGGTCAAGAGAGGACCCCCAGGTGAACATTCATGCACAACTTGAAGTCAATCCAATCAAAATTGTGGAAAAAATCGGAAAATTGGCTACCAAAAAAATTAACAATCCCTCCATCCCCTCCCCCAGTTTATCCAAGTCTGGTGCATCGCCCAAAAAATTTCACGACAGGCTTACCTAGTAAACAATCGCACAAAATTTAAAAGTAATCTGATAACATTGTGGGAGTCTAAGCATTTTGAAAATTGCTTAACAAAACATTATAAATGCCCCCCTCCCCATTTAGCTATTTTTTGGCCGGTCGACAAAGAAAGCGAATTTTAAACAGAGAACCATCTAGGGAACAGTCGTTCAAAATTGGAAAGAAATCCGAAAATTGTGGGAGAAAAAGCATTTCGAAAATCTGCTGCTAACTATCTTTTAAATGACCCTCATTTAGCCAATTTTTGGCAGAACACCAAAAAAGTAGCTTTTCAAAAGAGGGCACCCTAGTGAACATTAATGCAAAATTTGAAGGCAATCTGATCAAAATTATGGAAGAAGAAGCGCTTTAAAAATTCGCTGCCGAAAAATGCCCTTTCTTTGGCCAATTTTTGGTGTAGCTTTCAAGAGAGGAACGCCTAGTAAACATTTGTGCAAAATTTAAAGGCAATCTGATCAAAATTGTGGAAGAAAAAGTCCTTTGAAAAATTGCCTATGAAATAATTTTAAACTGCCCCCTAATATGGCCAATTTTTTATGGATCGCGGAAAGCTTTCAAAAGAGTTATCATTCTGATCATTGAAAGCCCATTTCCGTGAGTTTATTACATAGAATGTGTGACGTTCTTCCTCAAATATTTACTGACTATTATAATCTTGCTTTATTTAAATCCTTATTTTTATTAGGTTTTCATGCCGTTCTTCGTGTTGGTGAATTCACTTCCACATCCGCCAACAAACCAAATTTGTTATTAGCTAATAACGTTAAAATTAAAAGGAAGCAAAGAAAAACCAGTCGGTTTAAGGATCCACTTTGAACAATTTAAGCATAGTAAGAGTAGAGAATTTGATTGATATATACCCTCTTCCCCTGGTCCCTTTTGCCCCGTTGAAGCGATGTCAAATTATTTAAAACTTCGTACACAGAAAGTTGATTCTCTCTTTGTTTTAAAAATCGGAAAGCCTATTTCTCCATCCTTTTTTAATACCGTTCTGAAATCGACATTAATGCTCTCCCTTGGTATATGTAAGGGTTATACTTCACACTCCTTTAGAATAGGTGCCGCGACATATTGCCTCCAAAAAGGTTTAAATAAAACACGCATTGCTCATATTTGCAGGTGACGTTCTAATGCTACTGATAAATATTTTCGCGTACCGTCTTTCACAGTGTGATTGCCCTTTGTCTGTGGGGTTCTGATGAGGGAATTTCAATTTGTTTGACCCCCAGACAAATTTTGGATCAGTGAATTATGTTTTCTTTCTCATAAATATGTGTGATGTAATTCTTCTTTAATGTTGTACATCTATCAAATGTTGATGTTACGTAATTGTACTGTTGTTACGCAATTGTACTGATGTTACGTAATTGTAAATATATTAATTAAACGTTGGCGGTACAAGAAATTTATAAAACGGACAGAGGGCAATCCTAGAGATCCCCCATCCCCCGGACTCGCCCGGTTGGGGTCTAAAAACGCCCTCTCCCCCCCTCCCCTCCCATTTGGTCAAGTTTTGGTGGTTCGCCAAAAAGCCTTCCTAGTTGACATTTATGCAAAGTTTGAAGACAATTCGATCAAAATTATTGGAGAGCATTTTCAAAACTGTCTCTGAAATATAAATATATATGCCTTCCGTTTGGCCAATCGGATCGCCAACAAGAGAGTTTTCAAGAGATAACCGTCTAGGAAACAATAGTTCAAAATTGGAAAGAAATCAAATTGGAAACTGTTGACCTTTTATCCTTCGATTGCAATACACAAAGCTACTGCTCCTCACCCCCACTCCCGCTTTTTTCATTAATTGGAATCATAATAATGCACCCAATGAAACTGCATTGCACTGCAGATACTCCCGCCCTGAAAACACTATCCTCTACTCTTTTATCCTTGACTGTGGTAATGTCCAGGAGTACTCTGTCAGCAATACTACACGACCTTTACCTTTACTTCAGGTAATCAGAATTGCTTAAAGTCACTGGTGTAATAGCCTCCGAAATCCCGCAAGCTGCCTTTAATTATGTTTGCATGAAAATGTGGAGTAATTCATCTGACTCAACGGCCATAAGAGGGATGGCTGCACCTATTTTTCGCATATTTAAATGTAGAACGCCACTGTTTATACTGAAAATTTGTTATCGAAGCTCATTTTATGTATGAACGCACTATGTATAAAATGATGTATGAACACTAGCGGTTTGAAAACCTACGCTGACTCAGCAGAGAAAATGGTGGCGAGTTGTCAAATAATCACTGCATGGTGAGTTGCGGTAGATGTGACTTGCAGTTGAGGGGACATGTCTGTAAACTGCGCAATTGCACACGGGTACCCTGACAAATAGGCCAGCGGCATTTAGTTGACAACGCAGCCATAATGTTGCTGGCTCAAATATCGTGTCCTTAATGTCGTTGGTCTATTTGTCGGATTTGTGTACCGCTATATGATAGCTTTAAATAACGCAGATTAGTGACTCACGAGTGAGCACACTCTTGTTTTTGTTCAGTAAATATAAATTTTATTTGTGCATGAGCACGTTTTGTTTGATTTGGCAGCTGAGAATTCAGGCACATCAAATAAACTAAATTTAAGTTGGTATTAAACAATGCAAAACCAAACAAGTATGTCAGTAAAACTGACTATGTCCCCCGCCGGCGTACAATCGCTGTATTTGATTTTGTTAGGTTGGACTACAACCCTGAAGCAATCCGTATCATATTCAGGAATATATGTTAACAAACTCACTCAAGTGCTCAAAGACTGTGTGAATTTTCAAAGTCCAGCTGGGCCAATGTCCTCCGGCAGACGTGGCTCATTTACAATATTAATTCTTGTTAGAACCCACACTACCTATGTGTAAAATATTTTGACAATCGATTAAGAAATGTAAGCTTGAGTGTGTTACAAACTCAAGTGCTCAAGGAATGTGCAATTTTTTTAAGTCCACCTGGGTCAATGTCCTTGGGCCGACCTATCCCATTTATGAAACTAACCCTTGTTATCACCCACACTGCTTGTTGATAATGTTCTGAAGGCATGTACTATATGTAAAATATTTCGACAATCGATTAAAAATGTTGGCTTCATGGTGTTAAACTCACTCAAGTGCTGAAAGACTGTGTAAATTTTTAAACTCCAGTTGGGCCAATGTCCTTGGGCCGACATGGCTCATTTACAATACCAAACCTTGTTGGTTCCAATACTACTTATAATTAAGATATCTTATAAATCGATGCAGAAATGTAGGCTTGAGTGTGTTAACAAACTCATTCCAGTATGTAAGGGTTGTGAAAATTTCCTAAGTTCATCTGGACCAATGTCCTTGGACCGATATATATATATATATATATATATATATATATATATATATATATATATATATATATATATATATATATATATATATATATATATTAAGTACATGCCTTCAGAACATTATCAACAAGTTCCACATCCCACCGAACAATTCATCGTTAGGCTTCCGCTGCATATGGCGCACCACTTTGATGCGGTTTTGATGAAAGCTTTCAAAACATGAGAACTGGATATCAGCAGCTCTTGGATTTAAGTCAGAAAAGTTTACCCTGGCTTGCCGATCTTTTCTGCTCTCTCTTGATCCCACTATTTCAAGGTCTGACATTTTCGGATTTTGGATGAAGTCTGTAGGCCAAATTTTTCGGCCAACGGCGAAACCTATACCCAGATGCACAACTGCAACCCTTATTTTGTGCATGTGCAAAGTTTAAATGAAATCCCTCCAGTAGTTCTTGAGATCTGTCACGGAAACGACACCCTATCCAACCATTTCAAGGTCTGAAATTATCGGATTTTTGACGAAGTCTGCAGGCCAAATTTTTCGGCCGACGGTGTAACCTATATCCAAGTGCACCACTACAACCCTTATTCTATGCATGTGCAAGGTTTGAATGATAAATACTAATACGGTCACTAATAAATATTCGCACAGTTGCCAGACATATGTGTCTAGCTGGGACAACCGAGAGTTGCTTGAAAGACCCTGGACCGTGTGACTTGTCTTTTAAATAAAAATACACAATAAATTTACAGTTAAACTAGAACGAAAAGTTAAATTAGAATGGATCGGGCACCACTTTGCAATGATAATAATAATATCCGAACCAAACTTAAGCTTTAGCCAGAACAAACCGACAACTGGCCACTACCGGACGGAAAAGTAATTCGATTATGTGGCGGGGATATATATGCGGCGCTTTCGGTTAGTTTTTCGAGCCAAGCGACATTTTTCTTCGTCGTACCATACAAGTTCTTTTGTTGTTTTTTTTTTTTGAGAATTGCTTTAAAGAACCAGTGATTTCTTTCTTTTATCAAAACCTTCACGTACGTGACTGTTTTGACGAACTTCAGGCCAATTTCTGCTTGTATAACTGATTCATTTTTATCCTTGACTGGAATATTTCAGCGTTAGCAATCTATTTTTAGAATTCTTTGGTTCAGTTCTACCAAGCACAATTCACTACACAACCAGAATAAGTGTTGCTTTAGTTGATCAAAATTCTTCACATACCCGTTCACTCTCGACTAGGAAACGGAATCGGAAAGAAAACGCCATGATTTTGTGAAGTTTGCTGAACGCCGAGACAACAAGCAGGCCATCCTCCATTGCTGTGGGTCGGTCTTGCTTCAGTATATAGCACAGTAAAGTCTGAAAAAAAGGTGTGAACTCTCATTAGAATCACTGTGTTAGAGAGGCTAGAAATGACACAATATTCCTTAGTTATTTGTCACGCTTACTGAACTTGTTGCTTTGTTATACTGGAATCATCCTTGGTTTAATATTACACAGAATAAGTGCAATCAGTGATTCCCTAGAGAATTCGTGTAATGGTCGAGAATTGTAAGTTAAAATTTGAGTCTTCATTTGATTGCCAATAACGGATTTGCAAAGAGCAATGATTTTTTTCTTTATTTTCAAAGCAGTAATATTCCAAATGGATCATCAGTCAACTACAAAAGCATTGACGTAAAATTGCAAATTTCGTAGCGGAAATTGGGTCATTCATGCACTCTTTCATCAGTTTCTTCAAAGCTGATGCCAAAACCTGTTTAACCAAAACTTGCTGCATCGCTACAGCTCGTCTTCATTTTATGAGAAACATTTTTTTCCTGAAAATTCTATAACTCATTACACGAATTCCTTGGGGATTGGTTTAAATGCTTAATTATTCCTTAAAGATTCCTTGTAGCACGTACATTTTTAACTGTCAAATGCTTAGTGTATTTCAATAAACTTAGTATTTACTAATTAATTAATTAGTTTTATTAATTGACATGTAATAAATACACACACAAAGAAAACACCAGTTCTAAAACCAATGCATAACAGATTCAATACTACACCAGGAACTGAAACAAATGCGGTGCTCTTTCAAAAAGCCATCGTAAAGGACACAGCCCCCAACCGGACATGGACAAACAGCTGTCATGCTCAAATTCAAGTGGATAAACAGAACTCAGTGAAATATAAAATCAGTCCACCTGATAGTTCAAGAGACATGACGCCGACAAAACACCGCGTTTTCGCCAAGTTTCATCCAGGAATGTCGCATTTTGGACAATTTACCATTTCGTCAATTTTTCCTCGATTTCAAAATTCATATATACCGTTGCACATCTGCATGATATATTTCTTCACTCGGTGGAATATCAAATCAGTCCGCCTGACAGTTGAAAAGCCGACAGACAGACAGACAGACGGACAACACCCAAACCAATAGCCCCCCCCCCCCCCCATCCGGGGGCCAAAGCCCCCCGGTTAGAGGTTAATAAGCACCGTTGTTTCTGAACAACATGTAATAACATGTACCAATATATAACAACATGTATCAGATAAACATGTACCATAAAAAAAAACTGACGGAGAATTGCGAAGTGAGCGTGACAACAACAATCGCCGACAGAGATGGTTGCCAACAAAAACCCTTAAACATTTCATCCAAAAACGTTTTCTGGGCAGAATTTAAGAATTTTTCTAAGTGCAAAAATATCCAGGGTCTAATTATGCAATATTATGTAGTAACGTTTGCATTAAGTTTTTATAAAGGTTTAGAAACGTTTACCAGATTATGTTGTAAACTAGACCGAATTCCGCCAGATAGCGGGGTGACATACTTGCAGAAACCAGAAAAGAAAATATTTGTATTAAATTATGACTGAGAAGGTCCAGGTCACCGAGGTATCTCTTAAGCAAAGTTGATTGGGCCCAAAGGCTCGAAAATAAGCCCGAATGTCGCTTTATCTCCAACCATTTTCGAGATATTGCTAATTTTTGGGGCATCGTCTAAAATTTTCAAGTAAACGTTTGTGAAACATTTGAAAGGAATCCGATCAAAATCGTGGAAGTAGGAGCATTTTAAAAATTGGCTACCAAAAATATTAAAATGTCCCCATTTGATTAATTTTTGCCCCTTCATTTCAAGGAATAGGCGAAATCCCTGTAAGTTTTATGGAATACGCGTGTTCCCTGGCGGTTGCTGCGAATACGTGAATTCCCTAACGATAACGACCGTATTCCCCGATAACACCAATTCGCTGTAACATATTTACACAGTAATAGTAAAGTAACCAATAAGGAGAATACCTAATTTGTCGACATGTCCGGGTTGTCGACCTAACCGAATTCAAGACGGCGAATAAATGGACAGACTTTAAAATAATTTTACAGTTATAGACAAATTTTTACTCACTTTTCACACAACATTATAAATAGTTTTTGAATACTATAAAACTACTTAAATTAAATAATAGTCCATAATAGAAGAAATATTCAGTCTTAGAGTGACTTATTTTTTTACAGTAGGTAAAAAGTATTACAGCAGGTAAAAAAAAGATCTGTTTGAAGAAGGAATGTGCAAACATTACCTGCGCAAATAATTCGGACCGTGAAATAACTTCGAAGAACAGCACATGTCGAGATAAGCGATCACAAAACAGTATATAAACGTGGGTTTGGGGTAAGATTTTATTGTCGACATAGGCGGGATGTCGAGATAAGCGGGTAAGACTGTATATTTTTTAACCATGGGAAAGCTGAATTTCTTTCTATTCTAACCCCACACACTGCGGTCCAAGTGCTTAGAGCTTCGGACGTTAAAATATTTTCGAATCAAATCTCGCTTTCTCTTCTGCTCAACTTTCATACCTCAGCATTGGCCGACTCGGCTACATTGTAATGCCTGAGATCATATCCGGCCAGCATCTGGCGTAATTCCGCTACCTGGCATTGTTTCTTCAACTCCTCCACCCTTAGTGAACAAGGAAACAATTAAGACGAGTTATAGATTATAGGCCTGAAGCTCCACCACCCCTCACCCCTCCCACCCCTCGGGCCAAAATCCCATCCATTTTTCGCACTGCAGGCCACTCAATGAATTTTTCAAGTTAAATGAAATGGAAACTTTATACAGGGAAGTATTATTTTAAGATTTTGAAAAAAGGGAAGAATGTTAAGCTGTGAAACTGGTCAGAGTCGCCGCCTAAGTTTGGTCACAGAATATTAGTTTTTCAATTGAATGGATAACAAAATGAATTTGCTTTTTGTGGAGTTTCCATTTATCGCCCATTTGGTTACCATGAACTGTTATTCACTATATTGTATTATTCACTGTATTGCAAATTGTTTTAAATTTCTGAAGAAATCTATTTTCAGACAATTAGACAAGCATAGCATAGCTTGAAGTTCATGACGTGTACTTTCCAAACCTCACCATTAAAAAAAATTGCACAAAAAAAAAGAAATATATAAAAATAAATAAAAAGGAAATCGTTTAAACAGAAAACTTGAGGCTCAGTGAGGCAGTATCCCCCGTGTAAAAAATGTCATTGGATGGTAGTAAATTCAGTGAAATTCAAAACCCTACACTTTCGGTCGATTTACAAAATAAGACGACGTTGCACATCTACAATATATATATTTTCACTGCATAAAATTTCAAAACGCTGGATCGAGTAGTTTCGCAGAACTCGTCTGGACAAAATCTATCTCCGTGCAAACAAGTTTCCATAAAAATATACATTTTTTTACAAGTACTATTTGTGACAATGTTTGGCCGATTTCAGAAATTACGTGACGTTGCACATAAAAAATATATATTTTCACTGCATTAAAACTCAGAACGCTAGATTGAATAGTTTCGCAGAACTCGTCTGGACAAAACCTATCTCTGTGCTAACAAGTTTCCATAAAAATATATATTTTTGACAAGTCGTATTTTTTTACAATTTTTTGTGAATTTCAAAAATAATACGACGTTGCACACTTTCAATATATGTCCTCACCGTATGCTATACGACAAACACTTTCGGAGATAGAGCCCGGACACGAGGGTGCACGAAAGCGGACAGACAGACGGACAAGCTGAAACCTATATCCCCTCGTTACACGTGGGATAATAACGAAAGCAGTTTCTTACCGAATTCATAAAGCGCTCCCCTCCCCCTCATCCCCAAGCAAGCCCTCCGAAGTGCAGCCAAATATTTAAAACACTTGTTACAGTGATCCCCACCTCGGATGGTTCAGTTGTAAGCCTTGCTTGATCAGTGCGTCCATTTCTGTGCTCCAAGGAATATAAGCACACTTCATTGCATCTAGAATGCCTCCTATTTTGAACTGATAAAGGGGTTGAGACAAGTCAACCAACGACTGACTCAACCCACTTTGGTCAAGTCAACCCACCTTGTAGCAGTCAACTACAACTCACCCTACATTCCGACTCAGCCCACCCTGAAAGGCAACTCAACCCACCTGTATTAAATCGTTATAATATGAAAAAAAAATAAAACAAAAATGAATACACATCTTATTTGAAATAGGTTTAGTTGAAATACAAGATATAAATGAAAGAAATTTAACAAACATTTGATCTTCTCTGTGCTCCATTGTCACAGGAAAAATCTGAAGTGAAGAGGGGTCTTTTATCGTGTGCAATTAGGAACAAAATGCTGATTCAGGATTTCGTCTGATGTGGGGGTAGGGGGATTAGCATTACGGGTTGATTCCAAATCGCAATTGGGTTAAAGGCGTGTTCTCTGATATTTTAAATGGCGAACAAACGCAAGATTTCACGGTGGGGTAAGTTAATTGCAATTTATTCCGTAATATACTCTAGTGTAAAGTTTAACAAACATTTCTTATTGGTTATTCATGATTAGTTTTGCAATGTTTTAACTACAAAGTCTTGACAGAATGGTCTGAAATTTTGTTTTTACCTGATGCGTCGAGTGAACTATGTACAATCGTTATTGTTTAGATAAATTTATTTAATCAAACCTTTGAAATCGTCGGATAAATGCACTAAATGTAAACAGGACTGTGGGCCTTGACAGCAGATTATACAATGTGGGGATTGTTCTGCTTTGCAACATCGGATATGTGGATCGTGTATCTCACAAAGAGAGTAGCAACACAGAAAAAAGGTGAATTTGCACAATTTTGTTAGACAAAAAAGTAAAAAACAAAAAGTTTTTAAGTAAGGAAAGAAGAAAAAACGCTAAAATTGGATTTTTCTGCTGTGGAGTTTACACACCATAAACTGAAAAATACTGAGAGTTGTTGCGGCCAAGATGGCCCGTTTATGAAGCGTCTGACTGGGCAAATACTGACTCCCCGGTCAATATCTGATAATCAAATTTTGACCAAAGGGTCACATTTCAGGGGGGGGGGTCAATTTTTGATACAACACCGTCAAACGTGTCTGTCACTCAACACGGAAATGGAGGTAAAAATATCTCAACAGTGCACTTGTTAGACAAGCACTTCGTTCTACTGCAACATATTCCAGCGCTTGGCAAGTTAATAAGGCAAATATCCAAACATACAAAAGTAATTATCCGTACAACAATAAACTTAAATCATAGATAAAATAGTTAGTCAAAAAATAATTATTAACTAAATAAATATTCTTGCTTTGTATCGCGTCAAATTTTCAGAAAACAATGCTGTTCCTAGAGCTCAAAGTACTCCTATTTCCCTCGAGCAGAACGCTAATTTTTAGTCAAGTTTCACATTTATTTGAAGATGGCACAGCATTCTACATAAGAGACATAGCAATTCACGAGACACCCATGGACGAAGACGGGTAATTATTAAACAGTTGTTTAACTAAATCAGGAATGATCAGGAATATATGATGATCAGGAATATATCGCACGTGATTTTACACCCCCCCCGGCTTTATGTTTCACCGCGCCGACAGACTTGGAAAAATTGGAGGGGGAATAGGTATTTTTTCCCATGTCGGACTTAAAACTAAAGTTGTGACTGGATCCAAATATCGATCTTTTGAATATATGACAGTACAAGTTTCCTCGTGGGATCACTCTATGCCAATTGTTACCTATACCGCCCTCCCTCTGGATTATTACAATTATTCCTAGATGAAATTACCCCCTTTTTTGAGAGGAGGGATGCCTTGGTGGTACCAAAATAATTATCACAGGAGACTTTAACATTAAATGGAACGATAGCAATTCTGTTTATGTTAAGCAATATAAGGATATTCTCTATGCCTTTGGACTTATTCAATATGTAGAACATGCCACACACTCTGTCGGTAACATTCTCGATCACGTTATAACTCGGAACTCTGACAATATTGGTCTTGGGGAAATAGACATATCTGACCTGGTATCCGATCACCATCTTATTTGTGTCCCCGTTTCTCTTCAAAAACCAAAAAAAAAAATGAACCGCGTGTCGTATGCTTTCGAAAGGTAAAGAAAATTAACATTGAGGATTTTAAACTTGATATCAGATCCTCGAGGGCATATAAAGAATATGAAACACTACCATTAGAAGAACTTGTTAGCTGTTACAACTCAGCCTTAAGTGAAATTCTTGAAACACATGCACCTCTCAATCGACGAAAGAAAAAACTACCAAGACGTGAACCATGGTATACTGAAGAATTGCATAATCTCCGACGAAAATCCCGAGCAAAGGAGAGGCGTTATCGTAAATATCGTCTTGATGATGATAGGAAGGCATTCAATAGGTTGCGAAAACAACATTTGGATACACGTTTTGCTAATAAAAAGTCTTTTTATAGTGAACAGATAATTAACAATTCATTTGATCAGAAGTCCGTCTTTAGAGCTGCTAATCAAATTATGCACAGAACAGTTGCTAACCTAATGCCAAGTAGTGAAATTTCTTTACTGAAAAAAAGATAAGAACAGAAACAACTTTTCTTCCGAAATTGAAAATGCCTTTAGACATGACCAACCCTTTAATGGTATCGTTTTGAATTCATAGAGCTCTATAAATGATGATGAGCTTAGATCCATCTTTTCTAAAGTGGCTCTGAAAACTTGTGAACTCGACCCCCTGCCGTCCCAATTAGTAAATGATTGTTTCATTACGCTATCACCAATCATCTTGCCCCAGCAAAACATTAAGACGTCAGAATGACGTCATGTCGACGTCGGACTGAAGTGCCGGTTTTGGTTGTATATGAAATGGAACCGACGTCGGGTTTTCAACGTCAGAATGACGTCGGGTTCCGACCTAAATCCGACGTCGGAATTAAGTCGGTTTTAGGTTGTATATGAGATTGGAACCGACGTCGGATTCCGACCTGAAACTGACTAGAGTTATATTATTAATAGATAATTAATCATTCAACTGCTGTTGTGAAATACATGCGAAAGCATTTTCCATGTAAATTTTTACAATCTGGGAAGAAAAATTCTACAATTTTTATGCAAAAATTACGTTTTTTCTTCCTCTTTTTCAAAATCACTTCTATTGCCGGTGACCGATAATAAATATTCATCGCTTTTTGGTCATTTTTGCAACGTCGGAATGACGTCAGAAAACCGACGTCGCTTCGACCTTGAAATATAGTCGGGTGTGGGTGAATAGGTCAGATTATGGTTGTGAAGTCGCTGCGACCAAAATCCAACCTTTTTTCAACCAAAAAAGACGTCGGTTGTTTGCTGGGACGGATTGTAAATCTATCCCTTTTGGAAGGTACTATGCCTCGAGAACTAAAAAGTGCTCTTGTTCGCCCTTTACTAAAAAAAAACCTTGACTCGACTTAGAATAAAAAAAATAACAGACCGGTCTTTAATTTGTCCTTCCTGTCAAAAATAATTGAGGAAGCAGTTAATCGACAACTGTCCGTACATGTTCAATCCAATGCGCTTTTTGAAGAACTTCAATCGGCATATCGCCCGTATTCAAGCACTGAGACGGCGCTTTTAAAGATATTTGACGATATACTCATCAATTTGGATAATCGTCAGGTCATTTTTCTCGCCCTCCTCGACCTTAGCGCGGCCTGTGATACCGTTGATCATGGCATACTCATCGGTCGCTTGGATAGCTCTTTTGGTAATTTGATTTGTTATGTTCAGTGCAGCAAAGGATCAATCTTAGGCCCCCGCTTGTATACACAGTATACAAAGCTCGTGGGAGTGATTACAAAACTCCTTCTTCTGTGCTTTCACGGATATACGGACGACACGCACATATGGAAAGCAGTGTCCCCTAGGTCACCAGCTGATCAAATGCTCGCGAAATCGCAATTGGAAAATGGTATCATGGCAATTGCGGGTTCCCTCTACAGCAACAAACTCAAACTGAACAGGGATAAAATCGTTTTTAGTTTTAGTGAGCCGGCAGTATCGAGATTTAGTAAACATTGATTCAATTGATCTCGGTACGGATATTGTGATGAAAACAGACTCGGCCAAAAATCTCGGATTCATAATGGACTCTTCTATGTCATGAGAAAATAAGATAAATGATGTTCGGAAGAAATGTTATTTTTATTGTTGGATAAGAAGTGTTCGTCCCTTTCTTACGGAATATGTTACCAAGGTGCTTGTACATGCCCTTGTCATAAGTCGGCTGGATTACTGCAATGGACTATATTACGCCCTCACAACGAAGCTCATCGCGAAATTGCAGTCGGCGATGAATACCGCTGCAAGAATTATAAAACAATTACCACATGAAGGTAGTGTCCGCAACGCCTTCATTGGGTTCCTATTGAAAGCAGAATCATCTATAAAGTCTGTATTTTGGTTTATAAATCATTGCATGGACTCGCCCCTGCTTATCTGTCGGATATGTTAGAAGAATATAAGCCTGGACGATCGCTCCGAGAGGAAAAAACACTTTGTTTGGTGGTAAAGAAAACCAATATGCACTATGGAGACAGATGTTTCTCAGTTGCTGGACCACGTGAATGGAATCATTTACCATCCGAAATTCGGTTGTCTAGAACACTACCTGAATTTAAGAGTCAATTGAAAACTCATTTATTTTTAAAAGCATACGATGATATCATCTAGTTACCTGTATATGTGATTTTAGTTGAAAAACTGTGTAGCGCTTTGTGATTTTTTTAATATGCGCTTTATAGAAGACAGTTACAATAATAATAAACAAAATTAAAAATTAATTGGTAAAAAAAAACGGTAAAAATAGTAATTCGAGAAACTGCTATTAATTTTGAAGACAAACAGTTAACAAACCACAATCCATTTTGTTCGTGAAACTGCTTAAATAGAAAAGTCCCGTGGCTTAACAAGTTAGAAAGCTTAGGCTACTCCTATGTTTGAAGGTAAGATAAATTATTTGAACGTAAAAAACCCTATATTTCTGCAATTTTAATCCTTGTCAATCTTTTTTCGATTGCAATTTATGATCGTAAAAATAATAATATTAATAATAACAATAATATAAATTCCAAAGTTACACAGGTCCGGGCCTATGGTTTACATACTGGCGATGCTCTGTGAACAACAGGAAAGTAAACTGTGAGACAGCAGTGACGCAACCTGGAAATTCGTTCCAACCCAACGCCGCTGAACACTGCCACCCATGTGACCCTGCTGGAAAGTTCAAGACAGAACAATATTGTGTTTTTGTTGAACGGATGATATTCCTTGTGTTTAGTATTTAACAGCTCAATATCTTTTGATTTCAGATTAAAGAAAATGCAAAGAAGGACTTATTCCGACCAGCAATCTCAACTGTTGCAAGGACCATGCTAAGCCAAGAACCAGTGTCTTCGCTGCCAAATCCTGAGAGCCTAAGAACTACTGCAAATCGTGTTAGAGAAGCTGACCTCCAAAACACCCGAAAAGCGTAGACTTTGAGGTGAAATACAATAATAATAATAATAATAATAATATTAATAACAATAATAATCTCATAATAAAAATAATACTGATAACAACAAAAAAATTATATTTCAGATGAATATCCAACATGTTGCCGAGGGTTTTCTGAAAAAAGATCTGACCGTACATGATCAGCGCCATTTGATTTTCAGCACAGACCCCGAGCTAGCTCTGCTCTCAAAAGCTAAATCATGGTTTTTATATGGCACTTTTAAGGTGGTCAGGGTGACGTTTCAGCAGTTGTTCAGTATACATTCTTTCATTAGATCTGGCGAAGATGTGAAGCAAGTGCCATTGGTGTTTGTTCTCATGACAAGGCGCAAGAAAAGGGATTATGTCTAGGTCATTATTTCATTATTTATTTGCAATATAGGCTTTTAAGCATTCTTCGTTATTTTTTCTTAATAAAATGATAAAAGTAATAATAACAATAACAATAATAATCTTTTCAGGTTGATTAGTAAGCTGCTGGCACTTTCATTCCTCCCAGCTCAGCATATCCAACCGTCTATCCTCCGCCTGGAAGAAGTCGAAGAGTACGCTTATCTGCCACCCTAGAGTACAATATGTTGAAGAAACATGCGTACCCTCGACGGTTTGGACCATTAAGAACTGGAGTATTTTAGACCGCGCCATACGCACCAACAATAATGTAGAGGGATAGCATTACCGCTTGAATGTTCGCGCCGGCCACAGTGATCCAAACTTGTAAATTCTTATCGCAATACTTCTACACGAAGCTAGAATCACCGGCTTAAATGCAAGGCCTGGCATCGGAAGGAAAGCTAAAAAGGGCCCAGAGTAACAGATATCGCAGCGTCTCTGCCAAAATCAATAAGTACTCGGATGAGTACAGGATCGGGTCGCAGTCAGCATCCAGGTTATTAAAGGCGGTTGGTAGGGTGTATGTGCAGAAACCAACCGAAAGTGTACGCACAAAATGTGTAGAAACCAACCGAAAGTCAAACTGTGTTGAAAAAGATCGTCTATGAAAAGGATGTTTTTATGGTGTGTAAAATGTGGTGTGTAAAATGTGTACTGCGCAAGATTTCCCTTGTAGTATTTTAGCCGCTTGAGAATGTTAACGTTCAACTATTTACATTCTATACGTATTTTAACAAATAAAATTTGGTAGCAATTTCAAATAAATAAAACATATTTATTATGGATGTACTACTGCATCAGTAAAATTGCAATGTTTAAGGTTTCGCCTAAGAAAAACGAATTTGTTAAATAAATCATTGCTTTAGAGTAGCTACAAGTTTCTTTTACTTAGCCCTTAGGGGCAAGAGATGAACACGGAAGTAATAAAATGAAAAAAAAAAAAAAATGGGTGGGTTAAGTTGACTTTCAGCGTGGGTTGAGTTGGTACGATAAAGTGGGTTGACTTGACTTTCAGGGTGGGTTGTGTCTGCTAGGGTTGACTTGATGGTGGGTAGACTTGACCCCAAGACCAAATCAAACATCCTGCACAAGTTCATTTTTTGTTGTTGAAAATTTCTGATAATTATCTATTTGTCAAGTTCCATGAAATTATACTGTTGTTAGCCTATAGAACAATAAAATTTGTTTCATTTCGACACGAGCCTTTTCTTATCAAATCTCATCTTCAATAAACATCTTTTCGAGTTTTATTATACGTACTCTTATTTGGAACATGTTACCAACCAATACTCATGTATACTACACCTGTGCGCTCTGTATACATTCTATGACCGCAATGGCCTTCGACTCCCATGGCGCCTCACCCAACACTGACATCATCTGGCCCGAGTGACCCACCAAATCCTGCCAAAAGCAAGAAAAAGAAAACCATCATAAACAGTACATTCCTACTGACGACATCCGTGGCAGCGGTATACTGATTGGTTTGGCCTACTCGGTAGTGCTGGCTAAAGTGAACGCCCATTAGAAACTAGAACCACAGAGAGACACGACCACATGACCTACTACCGCCAATTTCATCACTTTTTTCACAACACCATCAGTTCTGCAATTTAAATTTCGACAAAAGTGAAGTCTATGTTTAAAAAAAGTTATTTTGATAATTTTCAATATTTGTGTTATCCGACATTTTAAAAAAATCCGAAGAATAGTTTTGAAGACACAACATGGACGATACGTTCAATAACTCAGACAAAATTTCAAAATACTGTCATTCTGACAATTTATCGTGAATTCGAACAAAAATACGGCGCAGCACATCTTCACTGTTTTATCTGTGTAAAATTTCAAAACATTCAGGCCTGTGGTTTCGGACATAACACTGACACGACGGTCCATTATGCGGATAAAATTACAAAAACGCTAAATTTGAACAAATTTCAAAATACTGTCTTTTTGACAATTTTTCATGATTCCGACAAAAACTACAAAAAGCGTTGCAACCCTTCAATATGTGCTCTATCCGTGTGTGAAATTTCAAGACAACTGTGCTCTCAATCATTCAGTGTTTGAGATAAAATAAAAGCTTTTGCTTTTCTATTGCGCGCTCTTGGCTCAATATGTACAGGGATTAAAAGAGGGGTGGAGGATGCAATTTGAGACCGGATACTCGGACATGCATCGCTTTGGTCCAGCAAATTAACTGAAGAAACTATTTCTAATGTTGTTGTCGCTCCGTCGTTCGTAAGTTTTCAAAAAAATTAACACACAAATGACGGGGGCCAACTGCGTCCAATGAAACCAGAAAACATTGCGAAACCTCAAACCCAAATGCGTTTTCCTTACCCCAATGTATTGATAGAGCATTTTGTCGGCGCTGAGATTGTGTTCTTTCATGTAGGGCCTGACCACCTTGCGTATGGCGTCAGGAATCAGCTCAACGGCTACCACGCGGTCCAACATTCTATACGTGATCGTCTCTGTCGTTTCCTTAAACCAAGCCACAATAAGAGTTCTATCAGTAAAACAAACTAAACAGAGATATCATAATGGCTTGTAATAATAACTAAGTAATGTAATTCTTGTGAGTTTAATAAAACGTCACGCAGGTTATCCCAACTCAGGCATTTTTTCTCGACCCATCCCCATCCTCCCCATTTCTCCCCAACCTGATGAAGAGCTTTAGATCACTGAACGTAGCACTAAGCACTTGGGGACAAGTCATCAGCCAATGTTTTGTTCCATTTATCGGTTATTTCAATAAGGGTAGTTCCAACTGAAGAAGTTGCGTCAAGTTGGACACGAAATCATTTCCATTTTTCTTTGCCTTGTACTATGGGCGAAATTGCCCGGACAAAACCCCGAACTCAACGCAAATGTGCATCTTTTATCCATTTATATAAGACGAAGTGCTGATTCATCATTTGACCGATTATAAAAAATAATACAACGTTACACATCTGCAATATACATAATTTCACTGTGTAAAGTCTCGATGCAAAATGTCTCAACTTTTATCTATTCCGACTTATGCATCGTTACACTATAAATATCTTTCATTTATAAAATTTTAGAACTATACGCTTGATA
Organism: Protula sp. h YS-2021; assembly: GCA_949752745.1. Classification (NCBI taxonomy): domain Eukaryota; kingdom Metazoa; phylum Annelida; class Polychaeta; order Sabellida; family Serpulidae; genus Protula; species Protula sp. h YS-2021. The sequence goes on from OX457024.1 coordinate 60,345,024, forward strand.
GTTACCATGAACTTGTTTGAACATAATCGTTGTAATTGTTTGCGGTATGGACGAACACCCCCAACAGGCAGTATTTTATAGTCCACCGTCCAAAACTAAAAATTCAGTGTTAACCATTTTGACGAAGCGATCATAAAATGGATCCACGAATTGGCCTAAAATATCTCGATCTGACCAAAACAGCGACATTCACAACACGCCGTACCCGATCCTGAACATATAACTTATCATTGTTGAGGACTAAGAACCCAAACATAAATCCCTACCTGCACATATTCCGCGAGAGATAAATAACAGTTGTAGTTTCTATGCAGACTGACCAAATTGGTGAGATGATCAATCAATGTGTGTAGCCGAACAAACGGATCGCTCCGCACACCACTCTCCTCTTCCTGTCACGGTAACAATTTTCTCCCGTATTTATTCATGTATTTGTTAGGGCGATCGTTCCACTCTTTATGTGAAATTAGTTAATAAGACGTTTGTGCAATCTAGAAAATCGGACGTTTGAAGATGCAAACAAAAGGCTCAGATACCACACAAGAACTGACCGAAAAGTATCAAATTAACTAAAATGACCGAATAACTCATGTTCTTGATATTGTTAGTGAAACTTTCCTGACACTTACCCTGGTTTGCAAGACCTGGGAGTAGCCGACGGAGAGGTTGCAGACTTGCGTGGCGAAGTGGTGAGGCGTGAAGTTGCCGCGCTCGCTGGCTGCCTGGGACGCGCTCACACACGTGTTCCTCAGCAGCTCACAAACGGCCAACGCGTTCTCGGGCCAGCCAACCTGTCAACAGTCAAACAAACCGTGTTCAGCACAAAAAAAAACTCAAATTGCAGTGGCGACATTAGAACCATTGAAAACGCAGTGACCTTCTCTTGCGCTTTTGTTCAGTAAAACAGCATTCGCGCCAGGTGTTAACAATGCAGGAGCTTGAAGGGATCCGATTTGTAGGAAGAGTAGCACTCTGTGTTTTCCTAAATTTAATATAAATATAACCTGTATAAATAAATCCTTTATACAGGTTATAATATAAATATAACCTGTATAAAGGATTAGCCAGGGAACAAAAATTTTTTTTTAAACATCGGACCAGAAATACAGGATGAGTAGCATCATGTAAAATTGTTTACAAACACACAACGGACAAAAAATTCCACAGAATTAACAAAAAAATAATAAACGAGTAATTACCGGACTACGTGCACAGTATTGTAAATGAAATTTGAGCAATGCTATGACTTGTACATTTCAAGTGAAAATTCAAGATGGCGTCATTGTGACCATGAACTTGGGTCAAGGTCAAAATAAAAATTACTCACACCTACCCACTTTTATGGGTCACCTGTGCTTGCTAGTAGCACTTACCTGCCCTTTTTATGTTTCAAACAAAGGAAAAATCAGTCAAACATTACTTTTCGCTGGAGGGCTCACCCCGCCTGGAGAAACTGCGAATACGCTTTATATATAACGCAAAATGTTTGCTTGTAGCCACTAGAGCTGAAGAACTGACTGGTGATAGGCAATCAGATATAATTTTTTTTCTAACTTTTCTTTCAGCATGATAGTCACCTTTTCCATGATTTCCATATTCCGAGCCCGCTGCTCCAGCCAGGCAGCTATCTGACCCTGAAACAACACTGTCCCTTACACCACAAACTTCACAGAACGAAATATTCACAGATACATTAGCGTTCTAATATCTCTTAATTGTCCTCTTTACTTATGAACTTATAAGCACTATTCTCCAGCTACTAAAAAGTAGGTCTTCAATGAGCAAAAAGAAAGAAATGCTTTCAACCACGTTTGAAATACACACAACAAAATACGCGCCTGTAACACAGCTGTTATCACATTTGAACATTGAACACTGAAAAACAATGAATTTTAATTACCCTTAACTGAACATGTGCCGAATTTGAGATATTCTACAAGAATCGTTAAAAAAATTCGAAGATAAAACTACATATTGATTTTGCTTGAGTCAGATTCTAATGTACTTTATGTTAACTTTATTAGCCTTACCAATCCTTCGGGATAAATTCTAATGACAAAAGGGATGAGATCCTCAGCAAGCCAGGGCGTGAGGTCCCGCGCCGGTGTGTGCTCGGGGATACTGCTCAATGTGTCCTCTAAGTGGTTCTCGCCAAAGTCATCCTCAAACTCGAACTGTAAAGGAAGGCAAGCCAACCTCACATCACCGAAAATCCCAAAGTTCAGTTCTAGACAAACAAATAAAATCTTCATTGCAAGGATAAAGAGCATTTAAAGGCTGAAAAAAGCAACACACCTCAGTAGGTCATCGATTCCGAATGCTTAAAAAAATGATATGTTGCACAGGGTCTCTGGACAACTCGGCACCTGTCAAACTCGGCACCTACAAAGTCGGCACTTTTTGGATAACTCGGCACCTAAAATTTTGGACAACTCGGCACCTCATTTTCAAACTCGGCACTTTTGTTTTTTTATTATTTTTAATTTTTTTTACAGGCTTAATGCTTCAACAACAGTTTATTTTTTATTAAAGTGGCTCATTTTTATACTTTTTCTTTTTAGATTTATTCCTTATGGCTTGAACAAAGTGTTTCATCTCACAATCCCAGAGCACTCTGGACACCACAATTCATTGCAATCACCATGAAAAGGGGCCGTTTGTGTCAGTGTACTCTGAAACCTTTTATGTATTTATGATTATTTTGTTCCCTGTGATTTTTCGCGCAAAGAGCCTTTCATTTGACATCACTCACTATTGCTGAGAACTCTGGACACCACAATTAAGTTCAATTGCTAGAGCAAAGAGCCTTTCATGTCAGGGTACTCTGAAACCTCCTATGTATTTATTATTGTTTTGTTCCCTGTTATTTTGCAACCATAGGTTGGATTGCACTTGCTAATTGCAGTTGTTGCGATCAATTTTTACGGAGTATCATAAATTGCAATAAGTACCACAGAGCGGAAGCAGGGAGCACTGTATTACTTTAATAGCAATTATGAAACAATGCCTATGCGAATTGCCTGGTTGCTTTAATTTTATTTGCCCCAGGAGTCACCTCGTTCTGATCTCTCTCGAAGATTGAATATAAAATTGAAATCAAATCACCCCACAAATTAAATCCAAAAGGAAACGGATCATAAACAAAGAGCAGGAAATAAACAAAACGCAGGAATTCCATGAGGCAGACAGAGGTAACTTTTACATTTTGGTGTCATGGTACAATTATACAGTTGAGTTCACACAGTGATGTCAAATGAAAGGCTCTTTGAGCGCAAAATCACAGGGAGCAAAACATTAATAAATGCATAAATAATAATAATAATAATAATAATAATAATAATAATAATAATAATAATAATAATAATAATAATAATAATAAATAAACACACAAAAGGCCCCTTTTCATGGTGATTGCAATGAATTGTGGTGTCCAGAGTGCTCTGGGATTGTGAGATGAAACACTTTGTTCAAACCATAAGGGATAAATCTAAAAAGAAAAAGCATAAAAATAAGCCACTTTAATAAAAAATTAACTGTTGTTGAAGCATTAAGACTATAAAAATTAAAAAAAAATTAGGTGCCGAGTTGTCCAAAAAGTGCCGAGTTTGAAAATGAGGTGCCGACTTTGTAGGTGCCGAGTTTGACAGGTGCCGAGATGTCCAGTCCCCGTTGCACAGCTACAAGAAATATTCTACACCATAAAATTTCAGAGCACTGCTAGCAAGTTTCTCCGGACTGGCGAGGACGAAACGCATGCATGGAATAAAGATTTGTTGTCACAGCCTCACTTTGTCCAATGTTAGTCCAGACTAATTACGGCTGTTGCCAGACACTGCCACATCCACACACAAAACTGCCACATCCACACACAAAACTGCCACAACCACACACAAAACTGCCACATCCACACACAAAACTGCCACAACCACACACAAAACTGCCACGTCCACACACAAAACTGCCACATCAACACACAAAACTGCCACATCCACACACAAAACTGCCACAACCACACACAAAACTGCCACATCCACACACAAAACTGCCACATCAACACACAAAACTGCCACAACCACACACAAAACTGCCACATCCACACACAAAACTGCCACAACCACACACAAAACTGCCACAACCACACACAAAACTGCCGATTTCAATTGGCAACTAATGTGATTGACAAATCAATTAAAAATTAAACAATCAACATCGGAAATTATCACACACAGATAATAGAACAAATTTTAACCCCTAAACGATAACCGACATAAGCATAACACTGGCATATGATTTTACTATTGTTAAGCGATCGGATCCGGCCTACCTGGTGTCTTCTCCACAGAGTGAAGGCGACGTTAATATTCCCCTGACACAACCACTTCAAAAATTCATGCCAAATATTTGCTTTCAAAAATTCTTCCCACTTGGCACCACTAAAAATAAAGCAACATAATGATGGAATTAAAGAAGTATAACGCAGAAAAAATGGCTGATTCGGATTGACAAGGATACAAATTTGCAAATTAAGGGACTCACTGCTTATCCATGCAACAAGAGCAAATTCTGGAAGAGTGGAAACTGACTCGGGCGGATATGGATGAGAGAATGCGCACTTTGAAGCCTCTGGCTGCGCCATATAACAGCGCAAACACTTGCTAGCGTCTGTCGCCTTTTGCTGTAGCTCACCTGAATGCTTCGATTCCAAAGGCCACTTGAAAGGTACCCAGCTTTTGTAAAGTCTCCAGAATCTGAAAACAAACAGCAATAATTTGTAAAAAGGGTTTCGAAGAAACTGTGATCGAAATTACGTCACACAGCAAAGATCATATTAAAAAAAAAATACATTAAAACAATGTCTGCCAGGTTGTTTTTCATTTTTGAGAAAGTGCTATGTAGCCATTGTTTTTCGCATTTCAATAACAGACTTAAGCAGTTTATGTGTGCAGAGCTAAACAAATTTACAACCCACCGAGCAGCCTTCTGGCACAAAGCAATTCGCCTGACCTAAACTAGTCATAACACCTTCGTTTAATATAAAGAATAGTCAATACGTACCACTATAAGTAAGGCTTCTCTGTTGAGGCTCACTCCACGGTCAGCGGTCTTACCTGGGGCGCCCTTGTCTCCCAACTAAAGAAATAACAGTTCAATACAGGTGGTTCAGATCCGCAGTGATATATGTGGTTAATCGGAGTCAGTCGGGGTAATGTATCTTCAAAGCAACTTAGTTTCGAAGAAAAAAATAAAAGAAAGAAAAAAGTATAGAAATAAAAAAATAATTAAAAACTGTTTTAACCAGGACTGGAACCTAGGATACGGGGTGCGTTACTTCTAATGCCCACTTCGCACCAGTGTATGAACTTCAGTTTTATGTCAAATTCCAGTGTATCATGAAAGTAAAAAAAATAAGACTTAAAAAAAAAAACACCTCAATATTTTAACATACCCTGGATTTGGCCAGTTGCAGCAGCTCCAGGGTGGCCTGGAAGGAGGGCAGACTGGCTGTGGCGCAACACTGGGCAATGTGGCCGTCGTCCGCCACCCTCCCCATGCAAGCCTTCAGCTCCAGCAGGCCGTCCTCGATCTGCTCGGGCGTCAATCGCCCGATATTCCAGTGCGATAACTCGTCCAACAGATGGATGATTTTGACATTGTACACAGACTGAAACAACAGAAAACGCCCTGAAAAGTACAACTTGCAGCACATGATGTTCATCCAATGTTATCCCGAAACTTTTTGTAAATGGGCGATTGAGATGAAGTATAAAAAAAAACACACAAAAGAATTTTTCAAAGGTGGGGAGGGGGGAGGATACTGGACTTAAACAAGTGCGACCCAAGGTAACTAGTCGTTCCTTTTTTCACAACTCCAACATACCAACAACTCTTGACATACCATTCTTTGTGTAATTTTAGAGAGAAAAAAAAAACCCGACAAAGTTCAGTTTTCTCGAAAGACAACAGAGGCGTGTCTCGAGAAAAAAGGTCATTAGAACTTAACGCGACTTACTTCAGTATCGAGATTAAAGAGCTGCGCAAATTTCTCGGCCTCGTCAAACTGCTTCCGGTGTAACATTCGGTTGAATCGCGTCTCGGGCTGTGCTTCAATCAAACTACGAACACGGAGTGTGGATATCCTTTCCGTATCGCTGTTGTCGTCATCGTTAATACCCTCAATAAGCATGATTGCTTCCTGAGGAACAAAAAAGCTAGAGCGGCCAGTGCACACCAACATCAGTTTACCCGAACAGGTCAAGCATTTTTATAGGCCAGCCATTGCCGTTATGTTTTTGCAAACAAAAAAACTTACGTTTAACACGACACCCCCGTACCCATCCATTTCCACCGCTTGTCCCACCTTTGGTTTACGAAGTTTTATTTTGATCATTTGTACTATTTCAGAATTATAATACTTTTTACCTTATATTAATTTATCTGAATATATAAATGACGTGCTCAGAAGTCGGTTTACGGAACATCTTTATACCATTCATGAAGGAGGGGGGAGCTACGTTACGTGGTTTGTGGGTACCTTAATCCTTAATTTCTATAGACGTCCAGGTACAAGTTAAACCATGTGGAGTGTGGTCATTATAACAGTAATACTTCATTCTGAGTGCGTACGATATTGTTTTTTGCCTGAAGCCGTAGGGCCGTACGAACCTGGTGCACTGGGCAGGGTGCCAAGAACACGATAGGCCCTAACTGCAGCGTGTAGATGGGCACCACACTGGGCAGCTCACACACCACGACGTTTGTGTATTCCTTGTTGGGCTTTTTCAGCAGCACCATCTTCACTTTCTCTCTACCAGTGAAAAGCGAAAATATACACATTTACGGTGAATTTCTCAACACAGGTTTAAATTTGTTACTAAGCTACGGAAACCATGTGTAAACCTGAGATCAGAAATACATTTAAGATATTTTAATAATAAGACCACCTTTAAATCGAAGTCCTATTTCAGTTAAACCTCAGGAGAAAATCAAACACGCAACAGTCCCTTTTAGAGTTAGAATACGTGTAGTTTATTTAGTAAAAGAAAGTCAATAAACAGTAGAATCCAAAGCAGAACCCATCTAATTACGCAGTCATATGTTACAGAAAACCCTCTGGAAGTGACTCTATCTCTCCATTAATAATAAGCAAAGAACGAAATGTGATCTATTCCATATGACAATATTTACGTCTGTGTATCGCCAACTTTCAAGATCAGGAAATCGTCTACATCGGTTTCAGCAAGGACTTTAAGGAGCACCATTGTGTGAACATCCCACAAAGAGAGCGCACCCTGATCAAAATACAAATCTGCACTTCATATTTGTTCTTGTAAACAAAAATATGTTTACTCACATTCACGATTTTAATAAAAAAATCTTTAAAAAATATCAACAAGGTCAACAAGAAATCTATGTTTTAAATAAAGTGAGACATGATCCAGCATTAAAACTTATGACCAATCCACAATGTTATTTCCTTACTCTGGAATCCAAAGCCACCACGAGTCTGCCACAAGGCGTGACAAAAACCTTCTTCACAGCGGCGCCCCCAGTGATGGTATTAGGAACTAGAGCGGTGGCCTCAAATCGACCTTTCAACCAGTCTCTTTCCCACACGCAAAGAACGTTTCCCCCGTCTCCCTGGATACAACAAAGAAATTACACTTTTCTATAATATAAAAACAGATGTACTTTACACAGTAAATAATTATTAAAACATGGTGACATGAACAGACTGTCACCGCTTAAGTACAGTGAAACCCCGGATATGGACACCCCTCTATTATGGACACCCCTGAATTATGGACAGCATTTTTCAGTCTGTTTTAAAACGCCATAGAGTTCTGTTATATCCAGACCCCTCTATTGTGGACACCCCTCTATTCAGAATTAGGGACACCCTTTTTATCCCGTAAGTACGGTTATACATTTTAAACAACCCCTCTATTGTGGACAGTCAAATTGCTGTTCACATATTTTGTACGTTCTGTAAACAACCCCTATCAGCTTGTTAATCGGCAGTGTTTGTTTTTTTTTTCGATTGTTATCTGTGGGTATTGAGTACATTATATTGAACACAGTGCATGTAAAGACAGTAGGGCTTATTACAAAAGATGTGTGCCTAAGAGAGAAGCTTTATACGACTAATCCCTATTGACATGTGCTCCGTATTTTAAAATGCGTATAAAAGAACAAGTAATTCATTGTCTTTATACTCAGTTCAGATGCTATACAAGGTGTTAAGTCTGAATATCGGTGGTGTGAAAATAAAACTGAACGAACTTTCGCTATCTGATAAAGTTAAAATAATCAAAGCTAGTGATGGAAAAAGTGTAATATAGCCAAAGATTTTAGTTGTAGTTTTCAGATAGCACAGGACCTCGAAATTAGGGACACCCCGCCATTAGGGACAAAATTATTCAGTCACTTTTTGTCCCTAATAGCGGGGTTTCACTGTAATTAGTAAAACATCTTGACATGAACAGACTGTCACCGCTTAAGTATATCCGTTTACGTCACACTAAACATAAGCATACGATGTGCATGTGTTAGACCTTTTTCTGTCACAGGCACCCCCGGGATTCTCACTGTAAGACCAGAAATACTTCTATATCCATTACACTTTGTGTTTACATACAGCTCTTCTTAACATCTTAAACATTTAAAAACAACTGTGAGGCCCAAATTAAAAATTAAAGTAACAGTGAACTCACACAAGTGATAATCGACTCGCCAGAGGGAGCAGCGTAGTAACATCCTGCCGTGTGTATCTCGCTTACGTCCAAAACCTCACTTTTCATATATGTTTGAATTGATTTCGCCTTCTGCATGTCTTTTTCCTCTAGAGCTGGACACAAAAAAGGAAACACTACACAAAGACTGCTCTCTTTTTTTCCAGATTTATATTTAGATTCATTTAGATTTATATTCATCACACAAATTATGAAACTGTGTTGCAATTACCCACTCAGGCCAAATACAATTACATTTTTGCAACAGGGTCGTTTTTATACTGATAAGAATCGGAGAAATTTTGCCGGGCTCATACAATTCATATCCCAATATTTTTTTAACATAAACACTCAACGAACAGATTTCCTTTGCTGGCTTCAAGGCATAGTCATGGGAATGAGTCTGAGAAGCCTTTCATAAAGTGCGCCCGCAAAAAATTTTCCTTTTGACCACCACTCCCACCTTAAACTCGGCTTTCACGCATATACGCAAAACGTGTGACATCCATTTACTCTAACTTAAGTACGCAAAGCCCTAGAATCGCCGCCCCCCCCAACCGTCCGTGCGTGCGTACTGTATCACCCCTTACCCTCTTGCAATAGGTCCAGCTGAAGGTTGCTGAACCAGAACACCTTGTCAGACACAACCGCACACAGCTCACAGGCGCCATCTTGCGTGAGCGGCGTGAATGAAATGTGCTTGAAGGTGCTTTGTGTATGTGAATCTTGGGCCAGTTTCTGAAAGCAACACATAAATCCATTTGTTTATATTCATCCATCATATTTATTTGCATAAAATTCCACTCCCCTTCCCCCCCCCCCCCTCCAAATGTTAGCGTACAGTATTTTGGTAACTAATTTGATCCAAATCAGTTAACAGTAAACATAAACTCAGTGTGCTGCATCAGTTTAATTAATCAAACACCTAATGCTTGACGACAGGCAACCGAAAATGACAACGCACCAACTGGCAATACCGAGTATGCGCGGCGGAACAATAAACATTTGGGTAGAAAATGCCACTTTGTCACCTGAAATACAGCTTGCTGATACAATAATGGCATTATGTCCAAGTCACGTTGCGACGGGACTGATTGGAGATACCGGAAAAATGTCACTTGATCAAAGTGATTTGATCAAAGTAAGTACCAGATTTGGAGGGGGGGAGGGGGGAAGGGGAGTGGAATTTTATGCAAATAAATATGATGGATGAATATTAAAAAAAAAAAAAAAAAAAAAAAAAAGACAACTATAAGCCCGATTCTACATTTACGACCCAAGTATACCTTAGAAAAGAGTGTCATCTGTGTGACGGCGTCGAGGAACCGCAAGTCGCCATTGCGCTCACCAAGGACGACAAAAGAACCGTTGTCATCGCAGGCGACGCAATCAACAGTAGAACCTGTCACGACAAAACAACTGCTGGCTAACTTTTGATTTGGAAAAGGATTTTTCTACACCGAAATTTAAGTTACCCATATGATTATGGCGGCGTTAAAATGTGAAATTGGGATCACTTCCTTTAAAATCCTGAGCCTTACTAATCACCTAGATCGAAGGATTCTGTCACTCGTTCCCATTCAAACCTTTGACAAGAATGGGCAGGGCACATTTAAACGCATGATAACTAGAGCGTCTGTGCATTTATTTTGTTTTAACAGCTATCCTACCGCTTTATAATATCACGACTTGCCACACCCTTGGAGGTGACACTTAGGACTTAATTAATACTCAACAAAATCCAGAAAGGTTATGCGTAATCACCCCCCCCCCCCCCCCCATCATTCCCAAAAGGTAACTGGATTGCAAATCCTAAATTCGTAACCTTTCTGAAACGAAAATTATGATGGCAGACACCATTATCCAAAAACTTATCAAAAATATCAAATCTATTACCAAACGCAATTGTGGCCAGTATTTCATGGCATGAATCCTGGAATAGTGACAAGTGCTCATTGGCTGCAACACAAACACTGTCCTCTGAAGCATAGGCAGAAATCCACGGCACATCTCGGGCCTGAAACCAAAAGCGACATCGCTTGTACCAAAATCGATGAAATCTACAGCAAAGCAAGGGCTCTTTTTCCAATCACGAGCTATGTCGAAAGAGTTAATTGGCGTAGATTTTGGTTTTCATGTGGATGACGCAACCTTTTTTAGTTGCAGTGAACTTCCTGTGCTTGCCATCCTCGGTCGACTTCGAATCCTGGATCCTTGGACTGTAATCGCTCTAACCGAATCAGCCGATCTTCAACACTAGCGAGAGTGCATGCATCTCTGCGGGGAGGAGTAGGGGGGAGGGGCGGATTCCGACAAAATACCTGTAAATCAGCTGTCGAGATAGTAGCATGGGTCTCCACTTGGTACAGCGCACTTCCTGTTTCTAGCCTCGGACCGAAATTTCGAGTCTCATCCCCTCCAATATCAACTTCTACATTGTCCCAAGCAGACATTTTGCTCACCTGGAAACATAACGAATATAATGCAATACTATGAAATCTATTTAAAAATAGTAGGCATTATATGTCAGGGAGGTTGGAGAAAACTGGTCACGTCGACACCAAGTCTGCTGCTTTAGTTTTGAACTGACTGCGTCCCCTCTGATTTCGGTGGGCTTCGTATGTTTTTTTTTTTTTTTTGTTGTAATTACCGTTTTGCACCACAAATTATTTCGAATGTAGGACATTTAGCTTACCGACCTTTAGTTGGAATTTGTATCTACGAATTTAGTCGAAAATTGTAATTGTAGTAAATGGTTGGCCTACATCGCATAATGTCTCGACTTCAAAATTTGACTTGAAAAGAGCTGCAGACAGCAAATTCATCTTTTTCCAATTTCGTCTGCTTTTTTTTTTTTTTTTTGCTTTTTTTTCAAAAGCACACTTATACAATGAACTCAACACAAAAATCTAATTGCACTCACAAAACTGATTTGTTTCACGGCACCGCCGACCCTTAGTGGGGTTACATTGAGTCAATACATGGCAATAACTGACTAGAAAACAATATTGTCACAGTTAAAATCCAGGTTAGGTAAACCCGTGAGCATTCTAAAATTATAAAATAAGCATAACTTTTAGAAATACTGGTACGGGTTAATTTTATTAAAAAATTGTACAATTTTACCAGGTTCTACTTTATCGAACAGCTGCCTCAAAGTGTAGTTCTGAAATGAAATAAAGTCTATTAAAATGTTTCACTGTGTAGCGTTCCTGACACCTTGCATCAGGTTTTCTTTCCATTGGATGAGTACCATCGTTGCTCATTGAGGGTCCTATTTTTAGTAATGGTTACTTTGTGTGGTTTAGATCGTGAGGGTTTAGAAGGCGTTTCAAGCGGATCTGTTTCGCTGTTCACATCCATTTAAAAGGGGAAACGGTTATCGTTTGTTTCCTCCTGGAATGTGGTCCGCACTCTCTTTTGCCTGCCGTACTCGATCTTTAACTTGAGCCCTTGTTTCAACATCCAGTCCTGTTGATGAAGACCTGGGTAATTTTGCCTGGCCTATGTTTTTTTTTGTTTTTGTTTTTTTTTGGAGATGTACGCTCTTCCGGTGGCTTATTCGTTGATGGAGTACATGAATTCGATGGGATAAATGTAACGAAATTTGTGGAATAAACATCTAAACTCTTATTTTCTTTCCATACATGCACTTTGAAATTTAATTATTGAGAGAAAACTATGAGTTTTTTTTAGGGAAATATGCTTTGACTTATTCGGAACAAATATATCAGAATATATGGCAAAGAAGGTCGAGCCACACAGTGCTAATACAAAACGCAGCTAATTCATGGTTATATTACAGGCAATAAAAACACAAAGTATAAATTGCTTTTCCCGGGGTAAACAAAAAAAATACAACACTGTATTATTTAAAATAAGAATTCTGAAGCAAATAAGAAACCAGCTATTTTCTGGTAGGCTATTCCGGAACAGACTACCGATAAATCGAACGTCACACAACTCAAATTTTTTTTCGCTGTTTCATCAAGTTATGCTGCAACTTATTTTCTTATTATCTATAAATAGAAAAATATGAACAAAATTGAAATTACAAATAAAATTTTAAAAATTATAAATTTCAATACGTATTTCAACACTGAACTACTGACATTTTAATAAACAGTCAAATTAAATTCAATTTTTGTTCATTTTCCAATTTTAGTTTCGTCAAAAAATAATCATTTATATTGTTCAACTTATTTTCACCTTTTAGTGTAAGAAAAATGGAGCATTATTGATTATTATGACATTCTAATTATCGGTAGTCTATTCCGGAATAGCCTACCAAAAATTATCTCGTATCTTATTTCCTTCAGAATTCTTATTTTAAATAATACGATGTTGATACACAAATCTGGGAAACAAAATGGCGGTCAGCACCTGAACCACTCATCCATAGCGATACGAATGGCGTCGCACAAACCAAGATGGCGGAGTCAACAGAAAAACAGCTGATCAGTCTTTTTTTCTCTTGAACAACACATGATGCTTTCAATTTTATATTACAATATTGTGCAACATTCTATTATTATAATACTATCCCATGTATATGATGCTGAGGATATACAATGAAAAATGAGTCTCGATTTATCTGTGTCAGCTTTCCCATTTTAACATCCTTCTTAATTTCCAGCCCGGGTTTCAAAAATGTTTCATGACCCACTGTTTTGTTTTATTTTTTTATATCAAATATCGAAATGTTCATGAATGTTGGCTCCGAAATCCATATTTCCTGACACATTTAGTCTCTTATTTTCTTATAGCTTCTTTATCAGTTAGACTAGTAAAGGCCTGGACGAGCTCATTAAGGGCTCGGTGGTAAAAGTCTCTTATAAATGGGCGATGGATCGCAAATTTTGGGCAGTTATTGCTTGGTACAGTACGGAAAGAGATAAATTTACTTTTTACAGTGCATCACAACTGGCCACCACAAAATGTTAAATTTCAGCTATATATAAATAACCCAGTTGCAAATTTCAACTGAAACATTCCTTGTTTTAAGATTACTGGCAAATAATATTCTCTTCAGCCAAGACAGATGTTCTTTTTCTATTTCATTAAGTTGGATCTACTGCATTAAATTGCATTTATAAACCTTTTAACTAGATCACAGAGGATTTTTATGTACAATAGCTTTTAACAATTGATCACATGAGATGAGTTGTAAGCGTTGTGGAACTGCAATTATACCACTTTCAACTACATCATAGCGAAACGGTTTAGCTTTTAACTGCAGATCACAGAACTGTTTCATTTTGTTGTTCGTTAATGAAAAATCTTTAAAATGAAAATTGCAAAAAATGATGGTTGGGGTGGGGGGGGGGGTATATTGCCACGGCTGGAGGTATGGCCCTGGGGGGGGGGGTATGGTCTGGCGGGTATTGTCGGCGGGTATCATCCGGGGGGGGGGGAGTATTGTCTGGGGAGGGGTATTGTCCTAGGCACAACGGAAACGATATACAACATTTTTCTGTGTTACGCTTTCTTTAGAAGAATACGGAAATAAACAAATCCCGTGCAATAATATTTATTTAAATATTTATTTATATTTATTTTGTTTTTTATCCCTTGCGATATGTATTTACATAGCTTATTACGTGAAAATCCACCAAAAACTTTGAACTGATATCTCAAAAAGCATGGAATTAAATTAAAAGTTAAATATTGGGGGTGTGTCGCTACGCCATTCTCACAGTTCGGTTCGGTACATTTTAATTATTCGATTCCGTTTTTTGGATAACATTTTGCATAAATGGTTAAAATTTTGCTGAAATGGTCTATAATATTTGCATTTTTTTTGTATTAATATTTACCGTATAACACCCAAATGATGCTTTTCACCATGTGAAATTTCATTATGCCAGTCTCATAAAACAGTCTGTTGGTATGGGATATTTTACCTGCTTGGTAAACAATTCTAACCACTCTTTTCAGAATGACAACAATGGACTGCAGTATTGTTTTAAAAGAATTACCCCATATTTCACAGCAATAGGTTAAATACGGCAAAAACAAGGAATTGCGTAACATAAGTAATGCGTGACAATCAAGTATACATTTGGCCCCATACATAACTGCACACCATTTCGACAACTTAGTAGCTACCTTATTTATATGTTCGCCCCACGACAACTTGTCGCCTATGAAAACATCTAAAAATTTTGTACAATGTGCTCTATCTATAGCAGTAATATTTATATAAACTTCGATGTGCTTGGAAACAACTTTTTGGGAGAATACCATGTCAAGCTGTACATATTTCCTTAATAAGCGCCATTAGTGCCAAAGATGTGGTATGACTTGACCTGAACCCATATTGACTATTGTTTAACAAGCCACGCTTATCGATAAAGTTTTGAAACCTGAAATCACAGAGCTTTTCTAGGATTTTTGAAAACTGGGACAACAAGGAAACTGGTCTATAGTTATTAAAGCTTGATTTGTCACCGATTTGAACAGTGGCGTGACTTTTGCAACCTTCATTATGTCTGGAAATACTCCATTTTTAAAAGCAATGTTACAAATATGGCAAAACGGTACGATAATATAACTAAATATTTCTTTTACAAACTTCATTGACAGGTCATCATCACAGTCCATATAAGTTTTGTCTTTACAACAGTGTAAAATACTTAATAATTCTTTTTTGTCAACAGAATCTAAAAACATAGTACATGGAATTCTGCCAGGCATATAATCAGACACGTTTACATTGTGCTTTGGTATATTTCTAGCTAGGTTTGGGCCCACACTAACAAAAAATTTGTTGAAGCTATTTGCAATGTTCTCCCCACCCATGACCGCATTATTATCACTGTCAACAAATTCAATCGGTACACAGTTAACAGTTCTCCCTTTTTTAATAACAGTATTTAAAATTTCTCAGGTATATTTTAAATTATTCTTGCTTTGTTCTAACAGACCACTGCAATACATTTTTTCACTGCATCCCAATATACTCAATTTTTGTAACGCTTGTATTTACATTCTCTTTCAATTGTTCTATCTCTAATAAACTGAATATATAAATTGTTCTTTTTCTTCCATGCATTTAGCAAACCATTGGTCATCCATGGTTTACTTTCATTTTTTAACGGACAATTGTTTTTTTTTTTTTTTTTTTGTAAGGAAAGTGTTTGTTGTACAAAGTTGAAAGACGCGTGTAAAATTATCGTAGGCTACATTAGCGTCTTCACAATTGAGCACATCTTCCCATTTTTGACACATAAGCTCTTGTTTAAAACGTGATTTATTTTCTTCAGTAAATTTGCGAACATATTTAAACTTTTTTTCCACCTTTTGAGCGATACGCCTATGTTCACAAATACAAAGGACTGGAAGGTGATCAGAAATGTCACTATATAAAACACCGCTTTTACTATTGGTTGTAAAATCATTGGTAAAGATATTATTAATTAAAGTTGCAGATGTAGGCAGGGTTGGGTTTCTACCAGGTAGAAACCCTTTTTCCCCTACCGTGGGTAAAAACTAGGGTAATAACCCGGGAAAAAGGGTTTTTACCCGGTAGAAATGGTAGAAATAGGGTAGAAACCCCCTTAACAACCACTTACCATGGAGCTTTAAGCGACCGGCCTTTGCTAATTGTGTATTTCCACACCTGTGACATTTAGCATAGACTTTGGTATCCTTTGTGAATTGAGTAAAATGTTGCCATACTGAATCCCTTGGTCTGCCACCGTTATTCATGTTGAAATTTATTTTCAAAGTTTTTCTAAATTTATTTAATTTCCACTAAATACATTCAAAAGCTTAACTGTGTTTAGAAGCCTCAAAATACAATACTTTTGATTTCACAAAAATCATGTATTATATAGACCCTCTTAAGATGTTTAACTAACAAACGGATGTGACCATTTCTAACATCAAAGTAGTATCGCGCTGATGTTTACCGATTACTCCAGGGAAAACACATCCCTTTGTCAGGTATTACTTCTTACATAAATAGTCTGTTCGTTAATATCACAAGACCATTGCATAAGAGCAACTGCACAGCATACATAAGAAGAAATATTTGACAAAGGGATGTGGCTTCACGTGAGTAAAGTAAACAGTGGTGGTGGATATGAATTGCATGAAAGATAATTACCAACAGTACACAAGTTTGTGTGCAAAGATCTGAGAAATAAGCGCCGCCAACTCCATGGTAGAAACCCCATGGTAAAAACCCTTTTTACCGTCCGGGTTTTTACCCGGTAATTACCATGGTATTTACCCCCTTCGGTAGAAACTTGCCAACCCTGGATGTAGGACATCTTCTGGTGGGTTTATTTATCATTTGGAACAAACCATAGCTGTACAACAAGTCGATAAATGTTTGTGTACCTTTATGTTCCTTGCATGTTAACAAATCGAGGTGAAAGTCCCCACACAAATATACAGATTTATTGTTAACATGCTTTAAAAAAGTTTCTATGTATTCTAAAAAAATATATCTACATCCGTACCCGGAGTTCTGTATACACATGGAATTATAAAATTTTTGCCATTTTCAACTACTAACTCCAAAGTTAGACTTTCAAGTGCATCACCGCGTGTGCAAGAAAAACTTTTTAAGTTTCACTTTTAACTCATTGCGTATGTATAACGTGACACCACCGCTCCGCTTGCCACTGCGGATAGTGTTAAACATTTCATAGCAGGGCTGGTACAAATCATGACTGTTTTTTTTTTCACTGATCCCTTCATTCTCGGTTGTTGAAGCGTATTATGCATGTGCTTGGTCGGTTTGAATTTTTGCTGGTCAGCGTGTGGACGTCCTGGATATCCTTAACAGTAATAGTAACAGTATATCATTACCGTTGCACTTTCAGGGCCTTAAGCAAATGTTAATAGACTTGTGATCGTTGAATCTCACACAAAGTAGCCACAGAGGCGTCTGCAAATGGGCGCAGCTGACTTGCATATCGTTACATAGCGAGGATTTGAAGCTGTGCGAGGAAACGCGGTAGCATACCGCTTCTTGTAGCTAGCAACTGGTATGTAGGATTAGCGTTTAAGGGTATAAAAATAAAATACCTGGATGACAGGTCCGTTAATAGATACTTTTGAAACGGGTCCCCAATGAACGCATAAAGCCTATAATGTGCAATACGTATCTTACCGGTACTGGTACAAGGACGAGACAGTAATTGGGACAAAATTATGGGTTTTTAATGATTTAGTAAATATCCCTCAACTTACATGTGAACAAATACATACCACCAACAGAAGAGGCCTAACCAAACATTGCTAATACAAAACACAGCAACTTCCCAGTATACGGATATTAAAATACACAAAAGTATAAATTGTGTTTCTAAGGTAAACAATAGACAAGTTTGGGACATAAAATGTCGGCATGAACATGAACCAATCACAAACAGCGTTACAACCGATGTCCCAGAACCAAGATTGCGACGTCAATAAATAAACCGCTGATCAATCTGTAGCTCCAAGAAGCGGTGCGCTAAAAAGTTCTCAGGCACCGCTTCAAAGCCTCGCTATATAACGATAAGCAAGTCAACTGCGCTCGCTTTGAGGCACCCCTGTGGCTACTTTGTGCGAGATTCAACGACCCATAAGTTTTTATTGGCATTTGCTGAAGGCCCTCAAAGTGCAACGGTAATCATATACAACTTCTGTGTTACGCTTTCTTTAAAAGAAAATAATACGGAAATAACCCCAAATCTCCCGCAATAAATAACATGTTTTATACAGTGAGCATACTTTATTACGTGAAACAGTAACAATAATTTTTTGCAATTATCCACTAAAAAACTTTCAAATTAATATTTCAAAAAGAACGTAAACATAAAAAGTCAAATACTGTGGGTGCACCAAATAAATTTATACGTAATTCTGCATCTATCAACTATTTAATATATATTGTCCAAATAAACTATATCCCCTTTATTTCAATTTTCGGTCCCTTGACTTTGGTCATGTGACATTTGAAGGCCAGAATGTGAACAAAAATTTTTGACAGGTGGATGCGGAAGCTAACTTTTCTGCTCTTTTATGAACAAATTTAATATATATTGTCCAAATAAACTATAACCCCTTTATTTAAATTTTCGGTCCCTTGACTTTGGTCACGTGACATTTGAAGGCCAGAATGTAAACAAAAATTTTTGACAGGTGGATGCGGAAGCTAACTTTTCTGCACTTTTATGAACAAATAAAAGATATACAGCTCACTAAATACTGTGCCTATTTTACAAAAAGGGCATATTGGGCATGCACTTTCTGTAGATGTTTGAAAAATAGGGGCTGGTATGCAGGATTCGTGCCTCAGAACATATGAAATTGACCCCTATTAGTGGAGCAATGGAAAGCTTCGTAGCTCTGACAGAGAGACAGCGATGTTATACAAGTCAGAACTACTCGGAGCTAATCAATCTGGCTGGTTTTATCAACTTTTCTCTTGAACAACAAAAGACACTTTCAATTTTATGTTACAATATTATGAGATACACTTTCCCGAATATGTGGATCTAAGGGTCTCTAATAGTAAAATGAGTAAAGCAAGTTTCGGCCTATCTGCGTCAAATGTCTCATTCTAACCTCCGTCCCTTTCTACGGTTTGGGCCTTGTAGTTTTCGGTATCAGTCACACAAGGTATGGTATTATCGCTCAATGATGGTTGATATTTTACTGTTTACCACTGTTCAGTTTTTTTTTTCAAGAAGAACGGATATTGATATTTATCTACAAAGTCAGTGTAAATGATAAATCAAACGTATTTTGCAATAACATCTAAAATCAAAATCTTATTATTTTATACTTACCGCCCCTTGTTTGACAGAAGTTACACACAACGAAACAGTTTTGCGACCACAGTGAAACAACCCGCTTTACTTGATGAAAAGAGATCATCGCTGTGTAATGTTAATGTTTACTAGAACTAAATTATTTAAATAATCTATTTCTTTTAAAGTGAGCATTGTGTTATTAAAGATATTCCGACAAATAAACCAGTGACGCAAGGAAAGCAACATTTAATACAATGATTTTTAGGCGAAGCTTTAATACAGTTGAGTTCTTGGTGATCACGACACTTAGATCAAGCTTTAATACAGATGATTTCTTTGTACACAATTGTACAATAACAACAAAAAGAAGCCACACATAGTTCGTCAAGGTGTCAGAAGAGTAATTTTAAATTGAAGAGTTAATTCGGGTAGTAACTCTGGCCTATGATGGATTTAATTACCATTTTGCCAATGTAATTACACTGGAAGAATATCTGAAAAGTGCTTCGGGATGAAGGATTAATATGAAAACGTCAGTGTTAATAGTTTACCAATGTCTAGACAACTTAACATTTTTTAAATTGCAATTGATTAGTAAAATAACTAATAAGATCTCGGGTCTCCGGTGTATTGGTCTTAGAAAATTAGTTGAGATCAATCTCGAGCGATATGATTTACTCCAAAGTGCGATTAATATAATTGCAATAAAGTATAAAATTACTCCAGCACTTGATCAAGGCTTCAGTAATTTCAATCGTGCAATTGTAACAACACAAACAATTCACTTTTCTAACTTTTTGTGTCACAATTGTGTGCTTGTCAACCAAATAACTCACAAAAATACGGTAGTTCAACTTAGCATATTACCGAGAAACACATATGCTATGTCATGAAATCGTTTGGTTGTGTCTGCCATAGATGATTAAAGTATTTCACCGGATCTCAAAAATGGGGATTCTATCTGTTACATATGTTCCTTGGATAGCGCATAAGTAATTTTTATGTTTAGAGACATTGTCTATGTTCCTATCATCTTCGTCTTTTAAGCCAAAGACATTAATAGGTCCGAAAATGATCATTCCAAAATACGTTGGTCTAAAATGCTGCTAAAACGCTATGCACGATGAACTTGAATTTATGCATGTTAAACATTACAACAACTTCAGAATTTTGACCAATCAAATAGTTCGTTACAACTTTCTGGTCTGCTGTGAAACCCTGGATTTCCGTGTTCATGTAAAATATAAAAATTTGCTACAGAAAAGAGCTTATATACAGTGGCATATTTTTTAATGAGTTTATTAAATATCTTTCGGGGTTTGGAGCATTAATTATTGAGTAGACATCACATTATATCTTCAATTGGGCGTTATCTACAACCCTGGCCCTTCGTGTTTGAGCCATGTTTTCGAGCAACAAAACAAGCACCTCCCGCACCTATGAGTATTCCAGCTCAGGTGGTCCAGGGAGAAGCACTGTTACAGAAACAAGAACCTACATTGATTCTGACGGGAAGAAAAGAACGGAAACTACAACGCGCACAGAAGGGAGCAGCAATTCCACGAGTTTTGGCAGTAAAGTTGGAGGCTGGGTTTCGGATTTGGGGCATAAGATAGGCGAAATGGGTGTTGGAGGCAAAAACCTAATTACCATAAAGAGAGCACGACCAACTGAAGCTCGTTACAGTCGCGGCTGGAGTTCCCGGCGGTCTGACAAACCCTCAGTGCGGGCTGCGTTACCCGTTAGTCCCGAGGGAAAAACGTATGACGAAATAAAGCAGCAATGTTTAGCCGAAGGAAAGCTTTTTGAAGATCCTGACTTCCCAGCATTGGATTCATCTATCTTTTATAGCCGTTCACCTCCCCGCCCATTCGTTTGGAAGAGACCTCCTGTAAGTATTTTCATTTCGTAAATGCTTCTCATTTTATATGTTTTGATAAAATCATTATTACTGGAGAATATGAATTACACATTCTTTCGAATTTTTATAAGTAGTGTTGTGAAAATATGTGAGTCGAAAGCGGGGCTCGAACTGGGAACCTTTCGCTTCATAAGCGAGCGTGCTAACCACTAAGCAAAGAGCTTGTAAAAAGGTGTGTGTAAATCGAGACAAGATTTTTATGGTTGCTGTCGTTTGAGTGTAACATGTAAAACATCCGTTCCACTTATGTCGCCGGCAGGGCTGGAAAAAAGTACGATTTAAAAAAAAATCATGATTTTTTATTTGTTTTATTAATATCTGATTTTTTTATGTTTTTTATTTAAATCAAACTGAAAAAAAACCGACAAAATATCCAAATCACTACCTTTTAACAGTTAATTGAAGACTGGTAACATTCTCTTGTATTACAAAAACATTTACATTTCACAAAATCTGTGACATGTGTGCTCAATTTTCAAATGTTCAGATAACTTTCTTAGTTTATTGAGCGATCCGTAGCAAAACGTTAGTTTCCAGCCTTTTCCACTCCCAGGTTTGTTCAATTAACAATCGAAAAAGCAGTGATATGGGGGTGGGGGGATTTAAATAACCTAGCTCAATTCGTAACACTAATAATTTGTTTACAAGCACACGCAGTTAAGAGAAAAGCCGGTCTTACTTGCTGAGATACATCCGTGACGAGAAACATCCCTTTAAAGTTTACTATGGGAGTCAATGGGAAAGGGGTTTTGCAAGCAAAAAGGGTAGGGATGTTTGCGAGCACGGCTCTTTTCTCAAAAGCTCTTTTGGAAATGGAGTTGTGTTTCAACACCAGATTGGGGGTTTTCATGCATTTGTTTGGTTTTAATATCTTTTGTTTAAGAAGTCAATAAATAAATTGGTATGCATTTAAACCTCATATATGGTACAAGATGCACTAATTAACTTGAGTAATTCACTTAAAAAGGGGAAGAGGAACAACGTTTAATCCAAGTTCTCAGTAAGTACAAGAACAGTTGTAATTGCTTTGAATCCCAGATTTCAGTAAATTTATGACACCCTGTGCAGTTTGTAGACTGGCCTTTATCTGACAGACCACCTTTTTTTTGTCGTGGCTGACTTTTTTGTCTGTCGTTAAACTGTTTTCACAAGATATTTTTTTTTCATGTATCATATATTTAATTTTAAATTATCAGTTATTTATTCATTGCTAGACCGATGGATCGTATCTTTCAGGTGGTTGAAAATTTGTGAAGCTTTCAGTTACATAGTGATTGTTCAATATGATATGACGAGAAAAGGATTTTATTTCCCTGTTCAAGTTCCCTTTAAAATAACCCCTCTAGCTTCTCAGCAAACACTGTTGTTTGCTGACTTGGTCGGCCAACTCTTTGCCCAGAGGATTACTAATAGGATTAAGTCATGTTTCTGAGCACGCTGATTTCTCAGAACGGCCCAGTGCGTTCCAGAAAACGGGGGATGTTTCTCGTCACGGGCATGTTTCTCAGCACGGAACACCGGAGTACGTTGGAGATATCGATGCTACTGGGAGTTTCTGAAGATTAGTTGTGTGATTATATATCCACCACAGAGTACTTCCTGAAACAGTCATAATACTATGAGACTCAAGGGTTTCTTTCAAACACTACAGGCAGTTACCTGCTTAAAACGTGCTGCCCCTAGCTAAACCCGTTCTCCCCATCTCGGAGGCTTGTGTGCACTAATCAGCGTACCATATGAAATGCCTTGTTGAAACAAAGGCGTCTCCAAGTGCCTTCAGTGAACACAGTCTGAATGACACACATTTTAAATAGAAAAATAAGAGAAAAAAAAATCATGATTTAAATCATACCAGCCCTGGTCGCCGGTTTGAATGACTATGGTCTCATCGCCTGGAACCACCCTATTTGGGTGGGTGCATAACGTAACAGGATTGATTCCCATATTACAAGGCAGTGTGTTGTCTTTCAGATAAGACGGACGATACATAGAGATTATAACTTAAGAACTGAAGCCTGTTTCTTTGAATTTTACTCACCTTCAAAACTAGAATTATATATCACAATTCAAGATCGTGGTTCTAATCTTTAATGGTGTTTATTGCTTTAAAGCCTGTGATGAAGATCGGGCAATGTAATGCCGTTTTTGTTCTTGTTTGACTCCTGAATTAGCGTGGGGAACTCGAGACTGATTTTCGGTAAATTTCTTTAGTTCATTGATTGGGGAAAGGTCTTTAATTGCTTTTAGAGGTGGAAATGTTTTGAGATATTGAGCCTAATCACACCACCGTGCTCCTGGATAATCTCGAGGGTATCAGCCAATCATAATGTTAATTAGATTCCTCAGATCAATCCAAATAGTATAGGTTAACATGGGTAACTTTGCATACTTTGTGGAAGAAAAGTAAATGATATCCAAAGAATTGCATACTTGCGAAATACTTCCGTCTTTATCCTAGCTGACCTCGCCAAATGTTGAAAATATAATCTCACTTATTATAATATGATAATGTGTTTAATGTTAATGTTAATTTGTAAATTCGGTCGCATATGGACACATTAGCCTTTCAATTTATTGCCTTGCTTAGTATTAAATAGTTGCTAAAACAGCTGTTTTAAAACGAAAAAAATCATCCTGTTTTTAGAAGGAATCTGTAAAGCCCAAGAATGGCTATATAATAATATTTCCATCAATTTGCCACCACACAACCCTCGCAGAACGCTCAATGGCATGGGTCGTATCAAGTTTATCATACGGTGCTCCACAAAATATGTTCAAGTCGGATCGACAGGACTACGTCAAGTCGACATGATAACAAGTCTCCTTTGGATTATTAAGCTAACGCTCTTAATCAGCGAATCACTAGGCATGTACTAAGTACTCTGCTCTCTTTCGGCAGGTAGCACCAGGAAAATGATATTCGATTTTATAGTTACTTCGACTGCCCTATGAGAGTTATCAGTTGCAGTCTGATATGTTAAAAGACACATTCAGGCATATTTTAATAGCCCCACTAGCCGTTATATTGAAAATATATGATGTATAATTAAGACGACAGAACAGACACATTTTCGTTCCAGGTCAGAAACTCTTCAATTTTAGATATTCAATTTGCCGCAACTTAGGTCAGGCCTGTTTGATCTTCATTATATAATGCATAATGGTTCTGTGATGTTTATTTCACCAATTTTGTTTTAAAACACTTTCGAGTCCTTTTGACATTTATTGACATAGGCCATATAATGTTTATTCTTTTGTTATGTAGGACCTGTGCAGCAATCCGGAACTATTTGTTGGCGGCGCCTCGCGATTTGATGTCAAGCAAGGAGAACTGGGTAAGTTTATAGCCAACGAAGGTATCTCTGCACCCGCGAGTAAACAATTCCATAAATATCGGACGAGAGAAACAGACACGCATATTTTACATGTGTATGCATGTAAAATAAATCCGTCGTGAACACAAGATTGTAAATAAAAGATATACAGTAGCGTTAATTCCGGTAGATTAACCTCGGTCAATCTTCCAAATTTACGTACCAGGACCCCTCCAGCGGTTGGTCTAGTGTTGTGGTCGATGCAGTGAAAAGGAAACCAAAATGTCGTTCACCCAGGAACTTTTTTTTTTTTGCCCATAATGTATAACGGCCAGAAATGTACACTCGTAGTACCAGTGTAAACATTGGATGTAGTTAGGTGTCAGCTTGATAATAGGAGTGAGTGCAAGTGATAACCACGTCAAGTGATAACCACGTTACCAGGGGTTACAGTATTGGATAGAAATGAGAAAGACATATTTCTAGAGTACTTTAATAAATACTATTTTTCTTATTTTAATGAGTTTATTTCACACATGGGAATCTTCCGGCTTTTTTTGCCAAGTGGACCACTTTTTTCGACCCCGTTCTTAATGAATTTATTTCATACATGGGAGTCTTCCGGCTTTTTTTTTTTTTTTTTTGCCAAATGGGCCACTTTTTTCGACCCCGTTCCCATGGTAAAATTTTCCGGTTTTTTTTTACGTTCCCATGTATGTTATTTTGTTAAAACTTTGTCGTCGGTTAATCCAGGGGTACGGTTAATTTGGTGAAATTGAAACCAAAAACAGTGAATTTTCTGCAATGCGGTGTATCTAGTGAGCAATGACTCTACGGGCATTTACGGTAATAATATGTGTGTGCGTGTTTAAAAAAACTCGCTAAACTTAACAGTGGGAGATAAGTTTTCGAGACACTCTTTCGAGCAAGATGAGCATAGATGTACAAGCTACACCCTATTTTGCGAACTGTGGGTTTCTCCCCTGCCCCATTGATTTGATCTGCTGTACCATCTGAGTAAGGAGTGGCAGCGAGGTCAGCCTTGGCACTTAAGAAAGGCACGGGGAATGTTGTTTGACACAGAGACGGGGAGACTTTTAACTAGAACCGCATTTCGCAAGCGAAATCTTCAACACTTGACGAACATTAAAAGTTAAAAATGTTTCTTTGAACGGCTTATTATTTCTTGAACAACATGAAGTTTTTTTTACAAAACTCATAGTCTGTAATCACGTGTGCGGCTTATAAGAGGTTCATCTGCTTGGTTATGTTGGCTCAACGGCTTTATTGATTGAACCGACTGCCACTTTTTCTCTATGCAGGCATAGCCCGCCTAACGCCCATAAACTGTGCTGCTTTGCTCAACCGTTACTTGGCGTTTAAATGCGCTGTATTTATTTATTCTAAAATTAGCTGTGTTCGCATGGCGTTTTAAGCATGAAAACGAAATAGCAGATGAAAAAAGGCAGGATGCACACCCTCAGATCAAGTTTTGTGATCCAAGGGCCTGTAGTGTCAGAGAAGAAGCTGAGACAAGAAAATGAATCTTTACTGTCAAGAAAATAAAAAGCACCAACGGCTGCCCGCACAAAGTCATATAACCCTTAAACAAGTCAAAGACTTGTCAATTTTTAATTACATTTTTGCAAATGGGTCGTTTTTCTATTGACAAAAATCATCAGAATTTTGCCGGCGTCATGGTTTTCATGTTCCAATATTTTTTTAACATGAACACTCAACGAATAGATTTCCTTTCGTGGCTTAACGGCGTACTCATGGGCATAAGTCTTGAGATGTACAAAATTTTGTGATTCAAGGGCCTGTAGTGCAGGGTTGAGATTTCGCGGTCGTCCGGTCGCCCGTGGCGACCTACTTTTGGCTCGGGCGACCAACTTTTTCGAGTTGGGCGCCCGAGTGGCGACTAACTTTTTACTGAGTATTGTCAGGTTAATACTGTTGATTGTTTTAAACACCATTTTCTTGTTGTTTTTCGGGGCGACTAACTTTTGTGCCGGTCGACTAACCTTTTAAAGTTGGTCGCCCGAAGGGCGACCAGAATATTTTACGAAGTCTCAACCCTGTACTGTCAGAGGAGAAGCTGAGACAAGAAACTGAATTTTTACTGTCAAGAAAAAAATAGCCCAACGGCTGTCTGCACAAATTCACATAAGCCTTAACCGGTAAACGGTCATCTGCCCCCCACGGTCAACTGCCCCCCTTTTTTGCAACCCGGTCGACAGCCCCCCCCCCTCCTGCAACTTGACGGGGTCGTCATCTGCCCCCTTCCTTTTTTTGGTGGAATTTTTTTTTTAATTTAGGCAATTGTGATGTCCCCGTCCACTTCGTCTCTGAAACAATTGATCTTCATTGATCTGTTCACCGATATTGATCTTAGGAGATACTGATCGGTAAGCTAATTGCAATTCTAATTGCAATTAGTTTCCTATTGGTGAACTGCAATTTATCGAGGTACAATACATTCAATAAAATAAATATAATTTTATTTATTGTGTCTTTGTAAGCCAAGAACCCCCCCCCCCAAAAAAAAAGGTAAATGGAGGGGGCAAGCGACCACCCCTCCACTTTGAAGGGAGGGGGGGGGGGGGCAGTCGACCGGTTTGCAAAAAAGGGGGGGGGCAGATGACCGGGATTCGCCTTAACCAAGTCAAAGACTTGTCAAGTGTTAACAAAGACTTGTCAAGTGTTAATTCTGTTATTCTGCAGTTTTACTCAAAGTTTCGATACGGTAGTTATTTATCCATAACTGAGTTATTCCCAAAAGTTCGTTTTCTTGTTCAAGTTTGATGGAAGCCATTGAAAGAAAGTGGAAGATTTGGCAGAACGAAACATAAGAGATTACGGTTTCATTTGTTTGTAGTGTTGTCTGTCTTGTAAGAGAGAGAGAGAGAGAAAAAAAGTGAAGGATGTATGGGATGAATCAGTGTTTACCCGAAGCTTTAGACACAAGCAAGTATACCTTCGTTCTACATGCATAAGGTATTCACAGATCCAGTGTAGTAGAAGTGTATATTTAGTTCACTGCCTGTGCTGGCCGTGTGCCACAGAGAATGCCTTGATTTTGTTATGTTACAAGGTCAGGCAGTATTTAGCTCCTGTTACTCGCCGCCTGTATCTGTGCTACTGAGCCAGTGTGTGCAGTGTGTGAAGTAAATCCATCTGTAGCGAAATTCTTTGGGGCTATCAAGTAGTACCGCTTTGTCAGCGATGCCGGTGCTGCTGTAATAACAAATTAATGACGTGACGTCATGTACTGCGTGTCGTCATGATGTCGTTTTAACGTGAATTTACTATATTTCCGAAGTTAAAAAAGCTGAAGTTTCAATGTCCATCAATAGTGCTTGGGCTATTCTGCTCAAGTATCGATTCGCCGCCGATTCCGTCCTCTAACTTCTTGAAATCGATTCTCCAGCGACTTTTCTAATAACACTTTTTTCACAAAAAAACTCCCACGACTGAGTACACTCATTGCACTAGTTGTCAGTCGTTCTTTTATTTCCCACTTACAAACAAATGGCTGTACTTCACTGACTTTCCGAAAGTTAATTCTTTTTTTTCCGCCTGGATGGTTTCAAGAAAACTGTTTTTGCCTTTTTCTTTCTGAATATCTTGACAATATGTTTCAGGTGACTGTTGGCTGCTGGCCGCTGTCGCCTGCCTCACCACCAACGAGAAGCTTCTCTTTCAAGTCGTGCCTCAGGACCAAAGTTTCACGCGTGGGTACTGCGGTGCTTTCCACTTCCGCTTCTGGCGCTTTGGGAAGTGGGAGGACGTCATCATAGATGATCGCCTGCCCACGTATTACGATAAGCTGGTGTTTATGCACTCGGACTCCAACAACGAGTTCTGGACCGCGTTGCTGGAAAAGGCCTATGCAAAGTAAGTCAAATTTTTAGACTGCGACATTGAGAAAACTTGTTCGATCACTCCTTACCATTGGTCCGTTGGAGTTATATTTTGCCTGATCTAAGTGTTCAAAACTATACACAGGTTGTTGATGTGCGTTTAGTTAAGAATTGTATTTGATAGATTTTTGTGACATTCACATGTTTGCAGTGTTATCAGTGGACGACATCGTGTTTGCTCGACTCATCAGAGAAACGCATAAAATATTCACGGGTCTGATAATTTACCGAGTAAATAAATAGTCCGTATTGACTCAGTGATTGACATATTTCCCGGATATGCTCAAAAACACAGTCCGGTAAAACCCTGGCAATAGAATCACCAGTGGGTCTGGACTAAAGTGGTTCTCTTTCTGAATGATCCTGCGCGTGGGGTTCTACATAACAGAAAGGTCTTAGAACGGAGCTGTTGAAAAGTGGTCCTATTTGCGGGGCACTCCTATCTCGGTTTTTTTGTACACATTAGTAGCTCATTGAGTGATTGATTAATTGGTCGCAGGGTCCATGGCTCCTATGAGTCTCTCAAGGGCGGGGCCACTTCGGAGGCGCTGGAGGACTTCACTGGCGGCATGTCGGAGAACTATGACTTCCGTCAAAACTGCCCGTCAAACCTGTTTCAAATAATGCTGCAAGCGCAAGAGCGACATTCAATGATGGGGTGCTCTATTGAAGTAAGCATCCGTGCCAGGAGTTGTGAGGCATCAATCAGTCTGTATCTTTGGGGTTGAGGCGGCAGTGTTCACTAGCAGTTGTGGCCATATTTGAATACAGGGCATGGAAAATAAAAATACCGTCAGCCAATGTGAACACTTTGAATTTATGTGTAAGATGATGCTTATTGTACTGCATGAAAAAAGATGGGTTTTATTTCAGGTTATAAAACTTGTCTGATGGCTGATGTTTTTTTACTATCAATATTGTACAATGTGAAAATATTTCTCGCACGAGTTCAGATGATTTATGCCGTGTGACAAGGCAGCATTGTAAAGATAAAAAGTGGGCCGTCTTCTCTTTTCAATGGAAAAAGGATTCTGTCAACATTTGCACGGACTATTTTTAGACCAGCCCTTAATCCTTGTGCGACGGCCGCATGTGTGTACGTACAGTGTGCGTCTGATGTCTGACGTACCTCGAACCTAGACATCCTTTCAAGGGTTTTTTTCCAGTCGTTCCAGTATTGTAAACTGTTTTCGGGGTGATACGCTACCAGGTATTTATCTGAAAATCTGGTTTCGTGACAACAGGATGCATTCAGTGCTAACCTCCTCATGTTTTTTTAATCGACAAGCCTCGAAACATACAACGCAGCTGTATGTTAATAGAAAAGATACTTTGACCTTTTCTAGGCTCTCCCTGGCAAAATGGAGGCGGAGCTTGAGAACGGCTTAATTATGGGGCATGCGTACAGTGTCACAGCTGTGAAGCTGGTAAGTTTTCTCCAGTCCACTGTAAATATTGGATGAGTAAATAGAGTAGTTCTACGAGATGAGATGTTTTTTCACAACAGTTTGGGTGTGGATGCTTTGCGCTACAGGAGGAATGTCATCATTAACCTGCCAACTATTTTATGCCGTGAAATAAAGGAAGTGTCGGGCCGAAGCTTTAATCGTCTCTTTATGGCATGATTTTAGATTAACTTGAAACACTGTGTTATTTAAAATAAAAATTCTGAAGCAACTAAGAAACCAGATATTATTTTGGTAGGCTTTCCCGAATAAACTAACTATAATTCAAATGTCACAGAAATCGATTTTAAGCTTATTATCCCCCGTGAAACGGAGGGATATAGGTTTGAGATTGTCCGTCCGTCCATCCGTCCGTCCGTCTGTCTGTCCGTCCGTCCGTCCGTCCGTCCGTCCCCTCTTCAAGCTAAGGACTTTGTGGACACCACTTCTATATCAACGAAGCATAATTCAGCTTTCATATTTCATACAGGCAAAATATAGGGTATAAAGATGTGCAACGTCAAGGTTTCAGTTTGATCGAAGCAAAATTGACAAATTGACAGGCTTTTGAAAATCGTCGAAAATAGACATATGTGCACATGTATAGGACTTTGTGGACACCACTTCTATATCAACGAAGCATAATTCAGCTTTCATATTTCATACAGGCAAAATATAGGGTATAAAGATGTGAAACGTCAAGGTTTCAGTTTGATCGAAGCAAAATTGACAAATTGACAGGCTTTTGAAAATCGTCGAAAATAGACATATGTGCACATGTATAGGACTTTGTGGACACCACTTCTATATCAACGAAGCATAATTCAGCTTTCATATTTCATACAGGCAAAATATAGGGTATAAAGATGTGCAACGTCAAGGTTTCAGTTTGATCGAAGCAAAATTGACAAATTGACAGGCTTTTGAAAATCGTCGAAAATAGACATATGTGCACATGTATAGGACTTTGTGGACACCACTTCTATATCAACGAAGCATAATTCAGCTTTCATATTTCATACAGGCAAAATATAGGGTATAAAGATGTGAAACGTCAAGGTTTCAGTTTGATCGAAGCAAAATTGACAAATTGACAGGCTTTTGAAAATCGTCGAAAATAGACATATGTGCACATGTATAGGACTTTGTGGACACCACTTCTATATCAACGAAGCATAATTCAGCTTTCATATTTCATACAGGCAAAATATAGGGTATAAAGATATGCAACGTCAAGGTTTCAGTTTGATCGAAGCAAAATTGACAAATTGACAGGCTTTTGAAAATCGTCGAAAATAGACATATGTGCACATGTATAGGACTTTGTGGACACCACTTCTATATCAACGAAGCATAATTCAGCTTTCATATTTCATATAGGCAAAATATAGGGTATAAAGATGTGCAACGTTAAGGTTTCAGTTTGATCGAAGCAAAATTGACAAATTGACAGGCTTTTGAAAATCGTTGAAAATAGACATATGTGCACATGTATAGGACTTTGTGGACACCACTTCTATATCAACGAAGCATAATTCAGCTTTTATATTTCATATAGGCAACATATAGGGTATAAAGATGTGCAACGTCAAGGTTTCAGTTTGATCGAAGCAAAATTGACAAAATGACAGGCTTTTAAAAATCGTCATAAATCGACATATATGCAAACGGAGTGGACTTCAAGGAAGGGTGTCCAGTTTCCTGTCAATGGTAATCCATTAGCTTAGATATTGCATAGGGGTAATATTTAGGGTTTCACGGGGGATATTGCTGCTCTCTGACAGCATCTAGTTGTGTTCACACCATGTGGTTTCGCACTTCATGTCAAATTGAAACATTTATAAAGGCCTGTAAAATCTTTGCTGTGTGCTTCGCTTTCAACTTTCCCAATCATGGGAATTCGGTGCAGTGATCTCAAGCTAACCATGAACTTTCCGTGTATGATCAAGCGTAGTGCGCTGGCTTGCTTTATATGGCGCCCCACATTGTCAGTGGTTATGAAAATATTATTAGATACAATAAGTTGTGGCACTGCCATTCTGCTCAAATTCAGGCCACTGTTGATAAAATAGTGCCAGATTTGAGAGGAGAAGTTTGTTATTGTATCAGGTAACAAATTTATGTGTTCATTTTGTGCCGCTTGCTTTTCTAGTTTGGTGCCCTTATAAGAATGTTATTTTTGCGGAAAGTAAACAACTCATTCCTAACTCTTGTTCATAGTTAGGAAAAACGAAAGATAACGTGCTTTATTGGATAGCATCCGTTCAAACCGCCCATCCTGTACAAACGTTAGAAAATAAACCTCAAAGGTATTTTAATAGATGCAACTTGAACCATTATGTTGCCGTGGTGTGTTGTCTAAAATGAAGACGATATGAAACGAATAGTTCTCTGTGTGAGGGAAAGATGAAGGTTTAATTCATCATGTAATGGCAGAAGGTCTGTTATTTGAAGCATGCCATAGAATTTTTATTTAACCAGGCTATTCACAGCTCTCGAAAGAAGTCAGACTGAAGAAACAGTTATGATTGATATAGCAAAACTGTTTAAACGTGTTTATAGGAAGAAAGGAAAAAGGCCTGTTGTTGCTTCGCTTTCGTGTACTGAAATGGAGAATCTTAAAAAAAACTAGACAGAATTCCGGTACATGGCGGAATTGGCCCACTTGCAGAAACTACCAAAGAAAATATTTGTATTAAATTATGACCAAGAAGCTCAAAGTCACGCAGTATCCCGTCGAGATAGTCGTCAACTTCCGGTTTTTTACCTTGACCGTGACTGAGAAGGTCAAGGCCATTGAGGTAACTCTTGTTTAACGTTGTTTAGGCCCAAAGGATCGAAGATGAGCTCAAAATCGCTCTATCTCTAACCATTTTCGAGATAAGTCTACCTATCGTTACCGGCACATGAGGTCACATGACCCTTGACCTTGAGTCAAGTTCAAGATTCGGGATGGAAGGTACCTACTCCCTACTGAGCACGTTTTTTATGTTCAAACTGGGATTTGAGCATTTTTTGTGGGCACTTTTCACGATTAATAGGCGTAATATTTTGACCTCACGTTGATCTTGACCTTTGTGGTCAAGGTAAAAAGTATTTGCGGTTTCACCGAGATCTGATGATTGTCTATAAGTGTACCAAATATAAAATCTCCGCTGACTCAAACGTTAGGAGAAGTTCTCTGGAAACCATTTTATGGAAAAAATAACTTTGACTTCAATTTGACATTGACTACTGAGGCCAAAAAATTTGCGGATTCACCGAGACCTCGTCACCCCCTACACATGTGCTAAATTTCATCTCCCTCTGTCAAAAACTGTAGGAGGCGTTTTCTACAAAACCATTCAAACGGAAAAAAGAGAAGGAAAAAAAAAGAAAAAGGGGGAGGGGGCAGAAACTTCTAGAAAAACTACAAACTTATACCCAATTGCAAACGAAGTTTGTAAGTGGGAATTAGATTTGCGCATCCGTCTCATACGTTCAGAACTGTCTGAAAATTGAACATTGCTTGCTGTTCCCCGAAGCACTTTTTTCTCGAAAGTTGCACTGCCTGTTTTGTTGTTCCACCACAATTATGCACGGCAAGGTAAAAATGACACACCGGTATGTGACATTGCGTGTACGCTTGAAATGGGAGTGTGTGTAAAGGTAAAATCGTGATTTTTTTTTCTTTTGTATTTTTAGCATCGCATTTCTTGGAGTTAAGCCAAACTTACATGAAACAGCTCTTCTACAAATGAAAATCTTAATTTTTTTTTATTGTTTTTTTTGGGGGGGGCGGTGGGGGGGGGGGTCGGAGTGGAGAAGGTTGAAGAGTGAATTCGGCATAATACTCCAATGCGTTGCGTTCCCAATCCCTGTGACTGCACTATATCAGCCCGTTTTCCAGTACAAGGCAATTTAATGTAATTGAAATAACGATGGAAACAGTTGTGCAGTATTGCAGCTGCGCTTGTGTAACAAGTTCTTTGACCTAGTTAACAAAACCATATAATCCGCTCCTATTAATCGGGCGCTTTAGTTCTCGCTGTCAAACCGGTTATCATTGTTCCATTTATCCACGGTTACTTACTGTAAAATTTAGTATCTAATTACCTAACCGCCCCCGCCCCCCCCCCCCCCAGCCCCGCCCTCCCTGCTGCAAACCAAGTAGTAGCTATAAAGGTTGATAAACGGTCACAGCTCAATACTTGCCAGGCGGTAATTGTTCAATCAGTATCAATATTTCTGTATTGCTCATTACTATTAGCCTTATTTTGCCGGCTTTTCGTCCCATGATAAAATAATACAAAGGTATTAGAAAAGCATAAGCAGCAAAACCTATTCCGTATCAGATGGCATCCCCCCCCCCGCCCCCCCCCCCCCCCCACACTTGCCTGATTTTATTAGATGACGCTAAAATCTACTTTTCGCTTAAAACGAAATTCGTGGTCTGCCTTTGAAATTCGGTAGATCCGTTCGCTTTATGTCTGCTTTATAGTTGATTGAGCAACAAATTTTGCCTAGGGATAGGGGGAGGGGTAAAGGGGATTCTCGAGTGTAATTTATCGAGCAACGCTCGGGTGATACAAGGCAGCCGCGTTCACACGAGTACATTTAAACATTAGGCATGTACTTCTGTCTTTTCTTCTTTACGCTGTTTTATGTGGTCATTTCCCAGATTGAATGCTGAAATATGTTGGTGATATTTCTGTTTATATCTCTGATTACCCCCATTTTCTGGTTTTCATTTCTCATTTTTTTCATTTTTCTTGTGTATTTTGACCGTGCTACTAATTTTTAAATAATATCGGCTGTGGAGCATCGAACGTTCCAAGCCTTTTCATTCAGTGCCTTCCCTTTTACAACCATTGAACTGCATCCTTACCAGTTGGGCCAGATTGGGTTAAAATTCGTCCTCGATATTTAGGTAATCTTTCACACCCCTTTTACAGTCTACATTGTCAGTCGGTCTTGGAGATTTTTCACCTCCCTTAACTTTTACTGGTTTTCAGATGAATATTCAAACCAGCCGTACCAAGGGAAAGATTCCAATGGTGAGGGTACGAAACCCGTGGGGCAACGAGTGCGAGTGGAAGGGAGCGTGGAGTGACAAGTAAGTCCCGTGCACTCTATATTGATACTTGAAACGTCTTCTGTGCGCTACAGTGGCTTGCTAAAATACGATAACAGAACGCGCTGTCGATTTTGTTATATGTCCGTTGGCAAGAGTGCTGCACAAAAACATGTGGGACAAGTATCTTATATATGATCTACTCTATGTCAAAATATGTGTACCCCGCGTACACACTAGAGCACAGATGCCTTAACGTAGGTTTCACAACTTGCGGAAGTATTTCAAATGTTTTCCATGAAACAGTGACAGTGCCGAGGAATATTTAACATTTGCGCACAAGTCCTCGCTTCTATATCTATCTACAACGTTGACCTATGATGAGGTTTGTTAATGTAGGTTACACAACATTGCCGAAAACAAACCAACCGCCCTCAGAGTCACTGCATTGCTAAAACAATGCGGGCTATATTTAGCTGCAACAAATATTGGTACTTCATCGCTTTCTGATAATTTCCAGTAATTTCACTGCAAAGCAGAACACTTTTCACTACGTACCAAAGGACTTGACTGCAGGGTATCTCCACCACTTCGCCAATGATAAATGCTATAAAACCGTACATTCTATTACTATAACATAGACAATGACTTAGCAAGTTCTTTGTGGAGTAAAATAACAAAATTCCTGTACCAGTCACGCCTTTAATAACATAGGGAGTATATTTTTTCTCGTTATGTTTTTTTACGAGATTGACTTCATGATGAGATGTGGTGTATAGCTGAGCCTGTATGTAAATAGTGGGCTTGCGCTTTGGCATTGATTGTAGCTGAGATGGCCCGCAGACCAAACAATACAGTCAGATTTGTTGCTGCTGTATTCTATCACTCAGCACGTAGATTCTTAAGCTTCTGTGCTAGAATTTATTTCTGTAGAATGGAGGCCCAGTTTAGCCTTTCTGGTTGCGCTGAGACCTTCTTTATACTTCTCTACACACTAAGCTGTGTGTTTTTCGGCCAGGCTACTGAATTGCAACTCTCCGTGGCGGAACAGTAAAACATCCGTACTTATTGAACAAATTCTGATTAGTCACGAATTTCTTGAAAAAAAAACGAGCTAAAAACAATATCCAAAAGGTGAATACTATAATGAAGTGTTACGGTACTGTGTTTCGAAACACACTGAAACCTAATTTTCGGTGTAGGTCTAGGACAATACCCAACCGAAAAATATACCGACAGGACAATATCCCACTGGAAAATACCCAGCGTAGGATAATACTCACCATTAAAATACCCGACTTTTAAATGAAAGATACAATGAAAATTGATTATTTATTTCTTTATTCCAAAACTAATGGTACTTTGACTAATTTTAAGACTACGAGTACTTCGACAAATTTCAAGACAAAAGTACAGGTACGTTTGACAAATGTAACAGTAATGTCACTCAAAATCCATCTAACCCTTAACCGACTACAGTAAGCAATCCAATGTCTGGCGAACAAATGTGGTTTCTACAGTGCGACGTTTCATCCGACCTACAGTTATCCAGGACGAGGCGGTTTGTGTAGTCAGCCACTATAGTGGCAACCGGCTGGGTGGTTCTGTGGTAGATTCGTTGCTGTGGCGAAGCTTGTTGACCTGTCACAGGCACGTTTTCAAGGCCATGTCCTTACGTGAGAACTCCGAAGAAGCACCATAGGTTTGGGTGGTGAGCGATGATCTACGCACTCTTCCGGTACCACCATATGTTTGTTTTTCGTGGTCGAGTTCATCCCCAACATGGTCAAGCATGCTCTAGACAGTGTGTGTAAATCTGGGCAGAGCACCCACCCGACGCTTGCACACTTGAGCCCGACGCTTGAGCACCAAATATAGTTGTGCTGGAAGTAATCGAGAACGGCAACGAGACCTTTCGGGCATATGGCCTCAAACGCAACGTCATTAGCTAGGATAAACGCAGGGCAGGTATAAACGTTGGTACTTTCGCACAAGTCGTTCAAAAAGATCAATAGTTTCCTTTTATCAGCAGAAAAAAAGGGTTTCGAAAAAAGTAGGTTGTTGTCCAAGTTGGTTATTGTCCGGTAGTTGGGTAATGTCCAAAGTAGTATATTGTAAAAGTCGTGCATGGTCCAGTGCGGTAATGTCCTATGTTTGGTATATTCCAGTCGGGTATTGTCTTGCTTGTTACATAAGTACACGTTCTCACCTGTTTTAGTGGTGGAACAAGAAAGAAGAACCAGTCAGACACTCTCTAATTTAACGATTAAATCGTTGTTTTGAAGACTACCAGTTTGATGCAGATATTCAGTACAGCGCTGCACTTTTTGTTGTAGAAGTTATCTGCTTTACACACATAGTAACTTCTTTCTCAAGTTATCGCCATTGATTTGTGTGCTTATTTCCGTAGTTTGGCTTTTTGTTCCTTTTGGTTTGTTTTGCTTCTTCTCTCAGTGTAAATGATAACCTGTTGGTCCTGATTGAAAAAAAGTGCGAATTATCGGACGCTATTTGCTCATTGGGGCTTATTTTAGCCTGCTCAACTTAACATGTGATGTATATTTAAATGTGAACAGGTGAATACATAATAATAATCTTTGTCATTTGGGCAACTTTTCGATCAACCTTAAATGCTTTGTTTTGCTTCTTTGGAGCGCATTACCATGTCTTTGAATTCTGCTGTCAGATAATTATCTATGGCCGGGTAGTTAGTTGTCCTTGTATGAACAGCTCCAGACTGGAAGTAAAATTTGTTGGCAGTCTCTCTAGGCATTTTATATCGGAAAGACTGCTGTCTTAATAACTGAAGCAATTGGTCATCTGTCCGTGAAGTGAAGCGAAGAAATGTCACTCAGAGGCAAACAGTGGTCTTTTGATTCGAGTATGTATTGGCGTTGTGTAATGTGGTATTAACAGTGTATGTCTGTGGTAGAGAAACTTAAGGTAGGCATTACAGTGATGTTTCTAATGGGCGAAATGTCCACACATAAATTCAAAACATTGCTCCAAAATTTTAAAAAGGCATGGACTGTTAAGCATAGGGTGGTTATCAAGTGCAATTAACTACTTTAGCATATGGGCAAAATAGCAAAATTCAGCCCCGTTGCGGAGTAAAATGAGAACACGGCAAGTTAATTATAAACCTCGCCAATGTTAGTATGCAAGTTAATATTTGAAGAAAATATGTGTTGTAAGTGTTTAGTCGAGCTAGATTCTGGAGTTCTTTCTTTCTTTTTTTTTTTTGTCAGGTCTCAAGAATGGAACTTCATTTCGCGGGAAGAGCGAGACAGGATCGGCCTGACGTTCGGACACGACGGAGAGTTCTGGATGTCCTTCTCGGACTTCACAAAGAACTTCCAGAAGCTGGAGATCGTGCACGTGGGCATCGAGGGAATGGCTAGCGGTGGCGGTGGCGCCAAGTGGAACTCAAGCGTCATAGACGGCGGCTGGAAGCGTCGTGTCAATGCCGGCGGCTGCCGGAACTTCCTGGGTGAGACATGTCACACAAAGGGGATGGGTGGCGCGCGGGATGGGGATCAGAGGCTGTTATCTCTGAACCTTTCCCGAGATTTGGGCTAAAGGTAAACACAAGTTGCCATATTTACGAGTGAGAGAAAAAAACAGTTAATCTGAAACATCGTGTTTAACCGAAAATGTATGAATTTCATATTTTAACAAGACACGATATTACCTCGCAGTGTTGGTTTTAAGTCAGCAGTAAATAAAACTATAAATGTACACATTATTCATATTAATCACATCGGTCTATCTGAAATAGAAAATATTGAGTCTATTGCACTGGTATGACAGAAACGGCCATTGAAAAAAAAAAGTGAGGGAAATTGATTGCAACAGCTGTTAGGACTTAGATTAAGTTTAATTTTTTACCTAACAAAATGCCATTACGATCTGGTTACTGTCTAGTGTCTTCGGATATCCAATATATGATACAAAAATATTATGGAAATTGTAGCGACTTCGAAACGCACATTTTGAAATCTTGAATTATTACTTAGAAGCAACAGATGTATGATATGAATCTACAATTTTCAGCGACTCAGTACATATGATGTCTTTCTTGCACATCAAGGTTTTTTTAGTACATATGTGTATTTTGTGCGGCAGATACTTTCTGGACGAATCCGCAGTACCGCGTGAAAGTGACGGACACGGACGATGACGATGATGAGAACCTGGGCACGCTCATCGTGGCACTCATGCAGAAGAACCGCAGGAAGCTCCGCAAGGAAGGCCTCGACATGCTCACCGTCGGCTACGTCATCTACAAGGTGAGTCATCCACAGCATTAGGCAGCTACATGGTGAGTCATCTGCAAGGTGAGTTATCTACAGGGGTCGGGGTCGTGTGTAAGGGGAGTCATCTACAAGGCGAATCATCTTCAGCATGAGAAAGCTACAAGGTGGGTCATCTACGGCACGAGGCATCTACAAGGTGAGTCATCTACAAGGCGTGTCACATACAAGGCGGGTCATCTATAAGGTGAGTTATCTGCAGGGTGAGTCACCGCATGAGACAGCTGCAACACGGGTCATCTACAAGGTGAGTCACCTACCGGGTAAGTCATCTACGGGGTGAGTCATGCATATTGTGAGTCATCTACAAGACCATTTATGTATAAGGCCTCTCTTTGCAAAATGTTCGTTTGTCGCAGAACTGCTTGTTGACTGTTGTTGTCTTACCGAGAGAAAAAAAGGAAACAAAAATTAAATGTATGTCAAGAGTGATGAAATGGTTTTTGGTTGTTGGCTGTTTGAAATAAACAGTAATATCATCCCCGCAGCCTAGGGCAGGGGATATAGAAACGCCTCGTGTCTGTCCATCCGTCCGCAGTCCTCTTTGTCCGGGCTGTATCTTTGTTACTATTCATCGCAGACAAATAAAAACCTACAGATAGAAAGTATATAACCTGTAGTTGTGTAAAGTCAGCTTATTTTTCGATTTCTTCAAAAACTGTAATTTTGGTGATTTTTTGAAAATTTGGACTTCGTTGTTTACTATACCTTAAGGGAAGAAAATATATATATATTGTAGATAGCGCGGCTGGGGATGTGCAATCTACGATTGTTTTGTTGTTATATGTTTCGTCTTTAGCTGAAGGACTCCGATGGCGGGCCCCTGGATATGCGTTTCTTTAAATACAATGCGTCGATTGCGAAATCTCCCGCGTTCATTAATTTGCGCGAAATCTGCGGCCGCCATAGGCTGGAACCAGGTGAATACTGTATCATCCCATCGACCTTTGAGCCCAACCAAGAAGGTGACTTTCTGCTGAGGATTTACAGCGAGAAGCCCAGTGACACCAGGTTGGTCAGAGTTTGAAACATTCCTTTAACTTGCCAGACGTTTTGTATTTCGTTTTAAGAAGTACGATGACTTTTTGTTATTTTTCGTGTATCAATGTCAGTCACAATGTTTTATAAATATAGAAATTCTGCAAGGTTCAACCACATAAACTAAACATCGCGTTACTCTTTCGCCTTTGTATCGGATAAGCAAAGGCCTTGTACCCGTATCCCCCGTGTAACGGAGGGATGTAGTTATCAGCTTGTCCGTCCGTCTGTGGGCAGGCATGTTCGAGCTATCTCTACGAAAACTGTAGATCGTATTGTTTTGAAATTGTAGGGTGTGCAACATCGTGTTTTTATTCGGATTAATGAAATAATGTGAAAATGACAGAATTTTCGTATTTTTCGAAATTAACGTATTTTCGTCGTCATGTCTAGGCTAGATCTCCGTAACTATTAATCGAGTTGTTTTTTGAGAGTTATGAAATAGTTTATGAAATTGTCAAAATTGCTGGACTTCTGTTATTATTGAGACTTGGCGTATCTTTGTCGGTGTGTCAAGGCTGGATTCCCAAAAATATTCGTTGAATTGTGTTAAGATCTCACCCATAGAGCACATATTGGAAGAGTGCAACCTTGTATTTTTTTTCGAAGTATACTTGTTGAGATTCATGAAAAATCGTCAGAATGAGATATTTTCACCGATCATCAAGTAATATGGGTTTCATTTTGAAAAGGTTGTCTTCTGTACCAACGTTGAAAAGCCATGAAAATCTTGCATAGGACTTAATGCGTTTTGCTGGTCACATCTTCTATGATGTAGTCCTACTGTTTTATATTTCTTATTTCCCTTACAACCTTAGTGTGTTGTGGGACAGCTAGCTTTTATAATCACTAAAAAGTTACCTCAGATTGTAGTCCATGTTTTTATTTTTTATCGAACGCATGTTATGTGCATAAAATTGCCAATTTTTTTATAATGTAAAATTTAGCTTTTGTCGAAATTTAAAAATATAAAACTGTTAGAATTGTGAACAAAGAACGT
Organism: Protula sp. h YS-2021; assembly: GCA_949752745.1. Classification (NCBI taxonomy): domain Eukaryota; kingdom Metazoa; phylum Annelida; class Polychaeta; order Sabellida; family Serpulidae; genus Protula; species Protula sp. h YS-2021. Next base: position 60,386,514 of record OX457024.1, read on the forward strand.
GATGAAAGCAAAATGACCTTAGCACCGATTTCATAAGCCAGCCGTGCTACATAGGGTGTCGTATCTCTCGGGGACTCTAGTTTCATATAAATACATGCTTCTTTACGTTTTGACCCAATGCCCGAGAATAATTTCAGTCGTCATGTGCAGTTTTATTGGGTTTTTACGATCCTCTACTTTTACAGTGAAATTGACGAAGAAACTGGGATGAGTGACGTCCAGGTAATTTCTAATGGCTATACATAAATTTTACAATATTGTGTTGTCCCGCTTTAAGTTTCAATTGCGTTTCTAAACGTTTAGTTACATTTTTTTTACAACAACAGTGTACAAATGTAGGCTAGATGTGTATTGCATTTTGTTAATCGTGCGGACAAAACTTGATGTAGTAAATAACACATTTGTTGCATTTTAACAACACATCATAAGGTAAATTTTTTTTGTAGAGATCTTAATTTAATTTTACCTTTTGTTTAGTAGAATTCTACTAAAAGAAAACAGAATAAAAATTTCTTTATAAACTAGAAATAACCTGAATGATAGACTTTTTCACATGCATTCTGTTTTGTTGTACCATCGCTTTAAAATGGACTGTGCGTACTAAAAAATACGTATTCGCTCTAAAAGCGTAGGGTTAGTGTTGCTTATGTTACAGGCTCAGGTCGAATTTTAGTTTCCGTTGTTATTTATTTATTATAGACCGGCACAATAAGAGGCTTTATGTTCTGGAAAAAGACGCTTTTTCCTTTCAGCTTTTTGCTAACACAAACGGTTTTGTTTTCAATTCTTTTATACATAAATTGCATGCATGCGTCTTTAACAAAAAAAGTATCTAAATATTTTTTGTTGGGTTGTTTATCGATATGACTTTGTTCAAGCCAAGCGATACGACTAATGATGATGATTTACCACCTGGCTACGCTCCGCCTCCGCCACCAGGAAGGGTATGTCAATCAAACGCAAGCCACGCCCATAATCCACACCTCGTTGTCTGCCTAGTAATATCCCACATTTTCAGTATTAATCATAGTTTGATTGCTACATTAATCAAGCCTGTCAACCACTCATTGTGTTTGTGTAATGTGTCCTTGAACCTCTGTGCGATTGTTATTTATGCATATTGCGCTTTCCTAGCCATACTCGGGTAGCCTTCTGGCGTTTCAGCCAATGAAACAACGTGACGCATCAAGTACATAGCATGCCTTAACTAATCATTAGAAATGAGTCATACTTGTTTTGTCACGCTGACGTCACGTCAGCCCACAATAAAGCCATTTTCCCCATAACACGTAACTAATAACTAGATTAATGGCGAATTGAAACAGGTATTCACTGTCTTATTATTTACGTTTATTTTATTTTTTTTCTATTTTATTTTTCTTTCATAATCATTGTGGACTGATTCTTGGATTGATGTATTGTTTAATGTTCCATGCACATATTTATTTATTTAGGCATGTTTCTTCCACACTATGGACAACAACGCTTTGTTGCGGCGAATGAGCACACTAATTTTACGAGTCATCCCTTAAACCAATATAACATTTGAAACAGGTATAAAACACACCATGTATAATCTTTTGTTTTCATCGAAATTTGTAATGTAGGTTGAAGAAATTAAAGAAAGGAGCGGCTGGGTATGAATGTACTCAAGGATTGTACATTTCTGTGTGACAGTTCTTTCACTTCCGGTGTGAAATTTCCGGCGTAGTAGCTTAAAAATGCAAGTTGAGGTCATAATGTGCTTTTCGCTATAATTTTTCCTGAAGTTTTAACTACAAGTTTAGTTTTTATTAATAAAATACACTTATAATTCTCAAGATCTTAAAGAGTCTGTTTTGTAAAATGCAGTGATTATGAATTAATTGAAGTAATATGTGTGCTGTAAAAACGTGTGACTCTGTGTTTTCTAGGTTTTGCTTAGCTCGAAGTAAAAAACAACCGTTAGACATTACTCGTAACTCTACGGCAGTAAAACGAAGCTTCTAACTTTCAGTGTCTAACCTAATTATATGAATCCACAGCAGAAGTTTTTTTCTGTCCCTCTGTTAGTGTTTCTTTATGAAGTAACCTTTCATTTTAAACGTTTCACTCCCGCAATTATTCTGTTAATCACAGTGTGTTTATTGAACTTCGCTGATTTTCTTCTTAAAGTTTGTTTATCAAATATCTTTTGTTCTTGACATAGTTTTGTATCATTATCTGAAAAAATAGCCGCAACATAATAGGTGCGTCCTGCCTTTAGTTGTTTCCCGATAAAAACAAGTGATTCTGTCAGAGTAATATGTAATTACATGCAGCGTATATTACAGGCAAACTGTCACACCAGGCAGTTTGTGAACTGGCTAGTTCAGTCAGCCACAAATTTCCTCATTATCGGAAGTCTAAACATAGATCTCTTTTATAGTGGTTTCCGATTGAAATTTCGAGCCGAAGATAAATAATTGCACTCTACATCCGTATACATAACGTTGTTATCCAAAATAATTCTCTGTTCAGAGATCATTCAATGTGATTGTTATCATCACTAAGAAAACCCGGTGTAAGTAATTTAACCATTATGATGAACAGTTAAAAATAAATTATGGATTTCTGTGAAAACTATATATAATCAAAGAGAAGTCTAGGTGTATAGCATTTCAAGCAAACTTTCAAGTTTTGGAGCATAAAACCAGGCAGTTTACAAAGTGGCTAAACATTTTAGTCAGTTTACAAAGTGGCTTGACTGAACCAATGGCGGAATTTTTCAGCCACGTTGTAAACTTGCTGCCTTTTAGCGAAACAGTTACTATTCTTTCAGTTGGCCAGTAAGTGCACGATAGTATTAGTTAGTGCCAAAATTAGTGTATTATCACAAAAAAGTATGTAAGTATATTCTATATTAAACCGTTTAGCGAATATTATTGGGCATGTGCAATTAGAAAATTGCAGCAATCTATTGCATTTGATACTGACTGTATAAAACTAGAAATCTCTGTCTCAGCGAAGAATTAAAATGAATCGCTAGTTTTTGCCTTCCGCGCCATAATACATGCTCGGGAGTAAGTGCATTTCCTCTTTTGTTTTACGAGTTCGTCTTTAAGTTTCAAGAATAAAGTTGAATACTGTAGGCACGGGCACAGGGCCCCTTGTTTGTTGATTATGTGTGTAATAGTCATTCTTTTTCTTTTCTCATTTATAACGGCAATTAAAAGCTCATAAAATTTCATTGGTTATAACACCTACTTCGGAATCCAGAATATCTCCCATAATTCTTTGCAGCTTTCTGAAATTTGTCAGAGTTCAACATTCTAAACTTCATGTCACTCTGAATTCTCTACTCTTCTTTTCCTCTTTTTTTCTTTGAGAATGCTACACATGAAAAAACGTGCCCGTACAATTGCATGCGTTACAACTGACCACCTGTCTTCTGAGTGACCGCAGCCCGATGTCGTTTCCCGTCTGAGTTGTTTTCGTATTGGGCTTTGCTCAAAGCTCGTCTGTTTTTTAGCACAGGAAACACATCACGTTCTATGATAGCAGATTTTTACCTGAAGGATTCTTCAGCAGATTTTCACGCTTCTCTTCTCCTGGTTCAAGGCAGGTAATCGCACCCGGTCTTGTTTGGTTTGAAACATTATTTAGTTTTAACGTGGCCGTTTTAATCGAACTAAAAATCCTAGGCTACCCGGTACAGGCTTGCCGGATCGTACTTTTTTTAAAGATTTAGTCTTTATTTTCGCATCGTTCTTTTTTTTATCTCAAAACGTACCTTTTTTCCACAAGCGTACTTTATTGTTCTTTTTTTTTAGCCCCAGCGTTTTTTTTTCAGAAGCAGGAATAGAACAGTTGTTGAAAGTATGTGCGAATAAACGCTTTTAAGTTGAAAAAAATCGTATATTCTCCCAGGATTTTAGCCTTAATGTCTTGAAATTTTGGTGGAAGGTAGGGCGCATATAAGTTTCCACCTGGCTATTGCTTTCTTGGCAATTCGCCAAAAATTGGCGAAAATATATATTAGCGAAAAACCAGATCTTTTCCTTGTGGGAAATTAATCTTACTGTTTTGAAATTTTAAGTGAAGTTAGCAGGCTTTACTACTACCTAGCTATTACCTTTTTTGGTGATTGACCAACGGGCTAAATTTTTCAGTCTTAATCTTGGTGATTGGCCAGCTGGCGAAAATTTTCAGTAAAATCTTAACTAACTGCTGAAAAATAGTCTTCCCGTGTTTGAATTTAAAGTGAAGGTAGCGAGAGTTACCACCTACCTGGCTGTAACTTTTTTGGCGATTCGCCAAAAATTGTCGAAAATATTGGTGAAAAACCTTTTTTTTCCTAGCGTCTTAAGCATTTCCAGGAAAACAATCTGTCTTGAAATTTTAAGTGAAGGTACCAGGCGTTACTGCCTACCTGGCTATTACTTTTTAGACCAGCCGACTATGTCGGGCTGTTCTTATCCTATCAATAGAGGGGTGTCCGTCGTCTGTATGTACGTGTGTAAACTTTTACTTAAAATGCTCTTTCTCCTTCAGTTTTGATTGGATTCCTCTCAAATTTTACACGAATGTTCTCTAGGTAGGCCTCTGTTTTAAAAGTTTTTTTTTTTGGCGATCCGCCAAAAATTGGCCAAATGAGGGACATTTGAAAGTTTTCGGTTGCCAATTTTCAAAATACGTCTTCTCCCACAATTTTGATCAGATTTTTTTCATATTTTGCACAAATATTCCTTGGGTAGGCCTCTTTTCAAAAATTACTCATTTTGGCGATCCGCAAAAAATTGGCCAAAATGGGGGACATTTTTTATTTTTTGGTATCTAATTTTGAAATTGCTTCTTCTCCCACAATTTTGATCGGATTCCTTTCCAATTTTGGATAGTTGTTCTCTAGTTACACCTCTCTTGAAAAATTACTGTTTTTGGCGATCCGCCAAAAATTTGTCAAATAGGGGACATTTGTAATTTCGTGGTTGCCAATTTTCAAAATGCTTCTTCTCCCACAATTTTGATCAAATTTTCTTCAAATTTTGCACGAATATTCCCTAGGTAGGCCTCTTTTGAAAAATTACTCATTTTGGCGATCTGCCAAAAATAGGCCAAATGGGGGACATTTTTTTAAATTTTTGGTGTCTAATTTTCAAATTGCTTCTTCTCCCACACTTTTGATCAGATTTTCTTCATATTTTGCACAAATATTCCTTAGAGAACTAGAGAACAATCGTCCAATTTTGTACGATTGTTCTCTAGCTAGGCCTGTCGTGAAAATTTACTCTTTTTGGCGATCTGCCAAAAATTGGCCAAATAGGGGACATTTGTGATTTTATGGTCACCAATTTTCAAAATGCTTTTTTTTTCACACAATTTTCATCAGATTTTCTTCAAATTTTGTGCTATTATTCTCCAGGTATTTCTCTTTTGAAAAATTCCTCATTTTGGCGATCCGGCAAAAATTGGCGATATGAGGGTTATTTTTTAATTTATTGGCGTTTAATTTGGAAAATGCTTCTTCTCCGACAATTTTTATTGAATTCCTTTCCAATTTTGTACGATTCTTCTCCAGTTAGGCCCCCCTTGAAAAATATTAATTTTTTAGGCGATCCGCCAAAACTTGAAGAAACATGCGCATTGGTCCGAAATACGGACCTCGCATCGACGCAAGTTTGGTAAACATGCGCACTGGTACGAAATCGAACCGTGCGTCAATGCAAGTTAAATAAACATGCGTAGTGGTCCGAAATGCGAACCGCTTATCAACGCAAGTTAAATAAAACATGCGTAGTGGTCCGAAATAGTAACCGCGTATCAACGCAAGTTAAATATACTTGCGCAGTTGTCCGAACCGCTTATTAACGCAAGTTAAATAAACATGCGCACTGGTTGGAAACGCAAACCCAGCAAAATAATACATACCAAAACATTAAACTTAAGTAATGATGTTTTAGACGCGGCGTTTTCTTCTTTTCAAAAGGCACATGTGTTTGGTCTTTTTGATTGTTTCTGCTGCTTGAACTAATTGTGTATGTCCGACAGTACATGTAAACAGTACTCATGTGTAGATACAATTTCGATATGTTGTTCGAAGTTGTTTTTCTGGGAAAAAAATCTTTGTATGTATTTATCGGTCTATGTTCGGGTCCGTTGCTAAACTAATTATTTAGCTAGCTCATTGCCATCTCGTCCTTTGAAGCCCAATTTTTCAGGGAAATTGCCTTGTTCAAGCACGCCGGATTTGGTTTTATCGCTTTTCGTTAGCTGGGGCTTTGTCCTTGGACAAACTTGTACAATGTGACTACCACTTTCTCCAACCAGACAAGCTTATTCATAGATTCACTAGATCTCGGCTGGTCACAATGTCCCTGGATATTCTTGTTTTGGTGAGTGGTCAAAAACTGATACAGATTTTTGCGAAAACAAAAAAAAATGCAACTAAAACTTTACTAACGCTGGAAAATAGTCGTACCGTGTTGACATTTAAAGTGAAGGTAGCCGGAGGTACTGCCTACCTTGCTATTGCTTTTTGGGTGATTGGCCAAACATTGGCTAAGCTTGTGGCGCAAAGCAAAAAAAATATTAGCGAAAATATTGGCTAAAAACCTTTTTTTCGTAAAATCTTGACCATTTCAAGGAAAGTAACGTTACTGCCTTGAAATTTTAAATAACGGCAGTAATCAATATTACCTAACTGGCTATGAATTTTAGTGGTTGGCAAAAAGCGGCGGTTTTTTGGCGAAAAACCAAAGAAATTTCAGTAAAATCTTGGAGAACTTCAGGAAAATAGTCTCCTCGTTTGTGATTTTAAATAGCAGTACCACACATTACTACCTAAGTGGTTGTTACCTTTTTAGGAATTTGCCAAAACTTGGCAGAAATATTGACCAAAAACCAATTTTCTGTAAATAGTATCTCCTAGGATTTCATGGAAACATTCTACAATTTTGGTGGGAGGTAGGGTGCATCGATGTCCACCTATCTTTTAGTTGTTTTAGGGATTCACCAAAAAATTAGCAGAAATATTGGAGAAAAAACGTAATTGTCTATTTATTATTATTATTTTTTTTGAAAATTGTTAAACTTTAACTAACTCCTAGAAAATAGTATTAATGTCTTGAAATTGTAACTGACGGTAGCAAGCCTTAATATCTACTGTTACGTTTTTGGTGATTGGCTAAAAAATTCCCAAAAATTTTTGGCGAAAAAAACCAAAAAAAACCCATAAAATCTTGACGAACTCCATAAAAGTAGTCTGACTGTCTTTAGATTTCAAGTAAAGGCAGCAAGCCTGATTTTTTAGCTGGCTATTACAATATTTGGTGATGGGCCAAAAATTGGCGAATAGTTTGGCGAAAAACTAAGAAGATTCCAGTAAAATCTGATCTCAGGAAAATAGTCTTACTCTTTTGAAATTTCATGGAAAGATAGCAGGCAATATTACTGGCTTCCTTGCTGTTACTTTTTTTTTGGTGATTGGCGAAAAAATCGGCGAAAATTTTGGCGATCAACCAAAACAACTCTCAGTAAATTCTTCACGAACTCCGGGAAAATAGCCTCATTGCATTGTAATTTTAAGTAAAAGTAGCGTAACCTACTGCCTAACTGGCCATTGCTGTCTTCCAATTTTAGATAAAGATAGCCATCATTGGTACTTACCTGGCCATTACTTTTTTCGTAATTTGGAAAAATTGGCGCAAATATTGACGAAAAATGAAACTCATACCACAGGAATGGCGATGCTGTCAAAGACTAAACTACTAGTATAAACAGTCTTTGGTACTGTCTTGAAATTTTGTTAAAGATAGTGGTCATTGGTACTTGCCTAGTTATTGTTTTCGCGTTATTCGGAAAAATAGTGGAAATATTGGTGAAAAACCAATTCTTACTAAAATCGTTACTAGCGCTAGGAATATAATGTTACCTTCTTAAAATTTTGAACTATGGGAGCGGAAATTAGTGCTTATGTGGTTTTATAACCCAGCCGACTTGGTCGGACTGGGTTAGTCGTATCCCTATAGGGGGCTTGAATGTATGGGCGTATGTTAAACTTTTTCTTTAAAATGCTACTCCTCATACAGTTTTACTTCAATCGTTTTGATATTATGCAGGAATGTTCCCTGGGTGGTCCTGCACCTGGCTATTACTTTTTTTGACGAGTGACGATAAACGGACAAAATGGCGGCACTTTTTGTGCCCGTTTTGACCCAGTTTTAAAATGCTACACCTCCTACAGTTTTAGTCCAATCGTTTAGATGTTACGAAGGGATGTTCCCCAGGCGTTCACCTACCAGGCTATTATTTTTTTTCACGGTTCGCCAAAAACTGCCGAAATGGCGGAACTTTGAAGTTTGGCAAAAACTGGAATAAATGGTATTAAATAACTGAATTGTCAAACTATTCATTTCTCTCAGTCTTTTTCAGGTAGTTATAAAATTTTAATCAGAAGTTTCTTACGTGCTTCTCCACCTGGTCTTTGCTTTTTTTTTGCAAATGACAAAAAAATGTCGAAATGGGGGAATTTTAATAATTTTTTTTCTAAAATTGTGTAAATATCGGTAAATACATGAATCTCCAAAACCCAAACTCTCCAACATCCCTTTTCGGGCAGCTTCCACCCGGGGAAACACGTTTTTTTGTGTATTAAAATTATGAAAAAGTTACGTTCAGAAACAAAGTACTTCATTGTTTGGCCTAACAGTATTCGTTTCAGAGTTTTTCTCTCTTTCCTTATTCGGTAACTCGGCTGGGACATGTCCTTGGACATGCTTGTTTTGGTGATTTTATCGCCTCTTGAAATACGTACATCTATTATTATTATTGCCGTTGACAGCTGTTATTGTTTATTCAAGAAAAACTATTTCTGAGGCTTTTTTAGGACACTTTTTATCTTTATATTTTTTATTTTCAACAGTTTTGGCGTACTTTTTTTGTTCTTTTTTTCTAAAGCGTTCTTTTTTTGTACTTTTTTTTGCCATCAAGCGTTCTTTTTTTTTAGCAGTTTGCGTACTTTTTTTAGACCAGCCGACTATGTCGGGCTGGTCTTATCTTATCAATAGAGGGGTATCCGTCGTCCGTATGTACGTATGTACGTATGTACGTATGTATGTGTGTATGTACGTGTGTAAACTTTTACTTAAAATGCTTCTTCTCCTTCAGTTTTGATCGGATTCCTCTCAAATTTTACACGAATGTTCTCTAGGTATACCTCTCTTTAAAAATTTTTTTTTTTTGGCGCTCCGCCAAAAATTGGCCAAATGGGGGGCATTTCAAATTTTTCGGTTGCCAATTTTCAAAATGCTTCTTCTCCCTCAGTTTTGATCGGATTCCTCTCAAATTTTACCCGAATATGCCCTAGGTAGACCTCTTGTGAAAAATTACTCATTTTGGCGATCCGCCAAAAATTGGCTAAATGGGGGACATTTTTTAAGTTTTTGGTGTCAAATTTTCAAATTGCTTCTTCTCCCACAATTTTGATCGGATTCCTTTCCAATTTTGGATAGTTGTTCTCAAGGTAGACCTGTCTTGAAAAATTACTCATTTTGGCGATCCGCCAAAAATTGGCCAAATGGGGAACATTTGTAATTTTGTGGTTGCCAATTTTCAAAATGCTTCTTCTCCCACAATTTTGATCAGATTTTCTTCAAATTTTGCACCCATATCCCCAAGGTAGACCTATTTTGAAAAATTACTTATTTTGGTGATCCGCCAAAAATTGGCCAAATGGGGGACATTTTCAAATTTTTTGGTCTACAATTTTCAAATTGCTTCTTCTCGCACAATTTTGATCGGATTCCTTTCCAATTTTTGATAGTTGTTCTCAAGGTAGATCTCTCTTGAAAAATTACTTTTTTTGGCAATCCGCCAAAAATTGGCCAAATGGGGGACATTTGTAATTTTGTGGTTGCCAATTTTCAAAATGCTTCTTCTCCCACAATTTTGATCAGATTTTCACCAAATTTTACACGAATGTTCTCTAGGTATACCTCTCTTTAAAAATTATTTTTGTTGGCGCTCCGCAAAAAATTGGCCAAATGGGGGGCATTTCAAATTTTTCGGTTGCCAATTTTCAAAATTCTTTTTCTCCTTCAGTTTTGATCGGATTCCTCTCAAATTTTACCCGAATATGCCCTAGGTAGACCTCTTGTGAAAAATTACTCATTTTGGCGATCCGCCAAAAATTGGCCAAATAGGGGACATTTTTTAATTTTTTGGTGTCAAATTTTCAAATTGCTTCTTCTCCCACAATTTGATCGGATTCCTTTCCAATTCTGGATAGTTGTTCTCAAGGTAGACCTGTCTTGAAAAATTATTCTTTTTGGCGATCCGGCAAAAATTGGCCAAATTGGGGACATTTGAAATTTGGGGTTGCCAATTTTCAAAGTGCTTCTTCTCCCACAATTTTGATCAGATTTTCTTCAAATTTTGCACCCATATTCCCTAGGTAGACCTATTTTGAAAAATTACTTATTTTGGCGATCTGCCAAAAATTTGCCAAATGGGGGACATTTTCAAATTTTTTGATCTACAATTTTCAAATTGCTTCTTCTCGCACAATTTTGATCGGATTCCTTTCCAGTTTTTGATAGTTGTTCTCAAGGTAGATCTCTCTTGAAAAATTACTTGTTTTGGCGATCCGCCAAAAATTGGCCAAATGGGGGACATTTTTTAATTTTTTGGTGTCAAAGTTTCAAAATTGCTTCATCTCCCACAATTTTGATCGGATTCCTTTCCAATGTTTGATAGTTGTTCTCAAGGTAGATCTCTCTTGAAAAATTACTTTTTTTGGCAAAAATTGGCCAAATGTGGAACATTTGTAATTTTGTGGTTGCCAATTTTCAAAATGCTTCTTCTCCCACAGTTTTGATCAAATTTTCTTCAAATTTTTCACGAATACTCCCTAGGTAGGCCTCTTTTGAAAAATTACTCATTTTGGCGATCCGAAAAAAATTGACCAAATGGGGGACATTTTTTTATTTTTTTGTGTCTAATTTTCAAATTGCTTCTTCTCATACAATTTTGAGTATGGCCGCTCATTTTGATTTGGTACGCTGTGATGACAACTATCTTGCGTGTGACATTATCGCATTGGCTGAAAGCCGTTTAACAGCCGACGATGTTAACAAAAAAATTTTAATAGATGGCTTTCATCCCATACTGAGATGTGACCAGTTCGTTTCAACAGAATGTCGGCGACCTCCGCATGGCCTTGCTTTTGATCTAAAAAACATACATGAAGTGTTGTCCAAGGAGTTCATTTCAACTGCACTCTTTGATTGTTTACACATTAGAGTAATTTTCAAAGTAATTTTCTTTGAGTGTTTACACATTAGAGTATTTTCCTTCAACTAATCAGATTGTATGTAATCCCACCACACACTCTTAACACGACATTAGATCTTGCATTTGCCTCTTCTACCACTGCTTTTCCCGAAATTATTCCCTGTGTTTGGTCTTTTCACCACACGCCTGGTATTCTTGTCCCCTTATGAAAGAATTGAAAGAATGACTCCTCATCAGCCACAACTACACCGAGCAAGTGAGCGAATATTTTCTCCATTCAGTTACGGCTTTTTTCGTAACCGCTGTCTGCCAATTTGATCATGATTTTGTCTGTGATTCTTGGATATATATTCTGTAGGTCACGGCTGGTCACCATGTCCCTGGACATGCTTGTTTAAAACAACCTCCGGCAAGCCTGCTACCCTTATGGACCATCAGAATCGTCCACATCAACAGCTTCTTTTGAATTTTGCTCGATGTCAAAAATGGTATCCTTCGCTACATTGGTGAAAGAATCGTTTGGTGAGAGCAAATTTTGATGTTCGTGTTGATATTAAAATTGTATCAAGAGTTCATGCGAATGGAACTGGATAAAAGGGTTAGTTTCTGCTTTATCTTTTGTAAAGCTCAAATAAGACCTTGAGTGAATGCATTTCAGAACAAAGAATATGAAGTAAGTTTGTCCGCAGAGCAGGTAGCCAAATATGAGGCTCTGGTTCCCGCTGTAAGTGTTTTTGTGAAATATAAAATAGATTAAAAAATGGAAATAGAGGAACACATACTTTACAGTTCCATAGAAAGTAACTACGAACTACAACTCCAGGACGACGCTTATATTTAAATATCGTCTTGTATAACTTATTTCTTTCCGGAACATTTCGTTGATCGTATTAATAATTGCCAAGGCAGCCCCGGTAACCTGGAGATAATAAAAAACTAATTGTTTGGCTTATGTTGCAGACGATAAAGGGATTCTAGTAAATCAGATTTTTGCCCAGGAAATATAATATCAGTGATTTGCCTTGTATATAGGAAGAAGCAAAGATATGTGCCATTGAGGTTGTAAGTTAAAAAAAAAAAAAGAGTTTGGACATCAAGCTTTCACCACTGATTCTTTTCACCGCAGATTCCATTTTTAAACAGTTATATCATAAACTTGTATTTTAAAAAATTTCTGATCAATTTTTCATGCTGTGTGACTTGTTTTGCGTGATGCTTTCTACCTTCAAAACATGACTTTTTAAAACATTTTGACTCTGAATTGCTTTCGTGCGTGTGGACCATGTTTGAACCTTTGCGTTAAAATTCGTGTTTTATCCAGTTAAAAGAGATTTTTGTCTTTAGAAATGTTGTAACTGATAGATGAAACGTGTTTGAATAACAAAATACATAGCTTTAGGCGATTCGATGCGAAGGAATGCTGGTGTGGGATAGTGGCTGCTGCTCAAGTGTTTGGCATTTTTACGCATTTTGAGCTTTGCTGGGGAGATTTCCACCTTGCGATTACCTGCCGGGATAGAGCCATCTCCAGTTCTGTTGTTTTCAAGGCTTTTAAAAGTTTTGTTGCGCCTTCGGAATATCTGCAATACTTCGCTCTTTAAGCTTAGATTTCTCTATTTTACGTCCGTTAGTGCTTTTTTGAGGGTTTTACCATAGCGAGAAGTACAATTGGTAGATCTGATATTTAAAGTGTTCAGGACACAGGGATATGTTTTTACGATTTACAACTCGAACTCTTTTATTCCAACGATGATCCTTACGCACATGTCTGGGAAGCGGACGAATTGAAGGCCGCCGATTTCGCGAATCTATCATCCATTTTAATGACTTCAAGAAACTGGCTACAGAAGCAGGGGCTATAGCATTGGTTAAAAGTGTGTGCGTATATACACTTTTAACTTGAAAAAATCATCTCCTACTAGGTTTTTAGGCTGACTGTCTTGACGTTTTGGTTGAAAGTAGCGGATATAAGCACATACCTGTCTGGTACTTCTTTTGGCAATTCACCAAAGCCGATTTTTTTTTAAATGCATCTCCTCCTAGGGTTTTAATGGAAACGTTCTAAAATTTTGGTGGAAGGTAGGGGTATAAGTGTCTATCATGCTGTTACTTCTTTTTTGTGATTTTGTGAAAATATAGGGCGAAACAGCATTTTCCCGTAAAATTTTAACTAACTCCAGGAAAATAACATTACCGTCTTATAAAATTATAAGTAAAGCAGTAGGCATATTTGTATTTTACTTTTTGTGATTGGCTAAAAAACTGGCGGAAATTTTTGCGAAAAACTAAACGAATACCAGCAAAATCTAACCAACACCAGAGAAATGACCTTACTGTCTTGAAATTTTAGTTACAGATAGCTGTCATTAGCACTTACCTGGTTGTTACTGTTTTTATAATTCGTAAAAAATTGACCATTACTTGCCTGGCTATTACTTATTCTATGGTTCTATCTAGGAAATATTGGCGAAAAAAGTCTGGAAATACGTATTTCCTAGTAGGATATATTGGGGAAGTCCTTAAATTTTGATTGAAGGTAAGGGAAATATCTATATTCTGTCCATTACTTTTTTTGCGAATAGTGATGAAAAATCAGTTTCCCACTAAAATCTACACCGACACTAAGGGTGTAATCTTACTGTCGTAAAACCTCACTGACGGTAGCGGGAATTTGTTGACTGGCTTGTGTTCTTTGTGATTCGGAACAAAAGTAGCCAAAATATTGGCAAAAACCATTTTCTGGTTAAAATCTTAACTAACGTTAGGAGTGTAATTTTGCTGTCTCAGACTTTCTTATAACGAAAGAAGATAACATACTGCCTGGCTGTAATCTGATTTGGTGGTTCGCCAAATAATAAATAAATAAACCAAAAAAAAAAAAAAAAAAAAAAAACAACAAACAAAAAATATTGGCTAACAACTAATTAGTTATTGAAAGTTCAACTGACGCCAGGTATATGACCTTTCTGTTTTTGATTGTTTTGTTCTGTTCCGTTCTGCATTTCAATGACTCGTTAGAAAACAACATTTTCACCGTTAAAATTGCGTTTAGCTAAGACCTTGTATGTTTTTAAATTATAGTACTAGCTCTATTGATAACGGTTAATTTCTTTAAACACTTGTATAATTTTACTCGGTTCTGCTTCATCGAACAGCGAACTCAAAGAGTATCTTTGACGTTAGTGGACATCTTAGAGGTCAGTATAGTATGTAACGTTCCTGTCCCCCTGGCGTTGGGTATTCTTTTTATCATTGCTTATTGACGGCCCTGTTTCCATTAGGTGACGTCTTCGGCGGATATGTTCCACTGTCCACATCCATTAATGGGGGAAACGGTTATGGTTTGCTTCCTGTTTGAATGTTGGAATTTTTTTTTTTTTTTTTTTTTTTTTGGCTGTGGAGCACTTGTTTCAACACCCAGTCCTGTTGATGAAAGACTGGGTGATTTTGCGTGTCCTGCGGCTTTTCGCGATGTACGCTGTTCAGATACTTGCTAGGAGATGGAGTACATGATAGAGCGGAGGCCAAGGCTTGCTCACTAGTATTGCAGCAGTCGAGTCCGTATTCGTGCCAGTCGAGGCCTTCGACATTTTGGAGATAGATTTCACACGACATGGTGTTTGAGTTGTGACTCTCGTACTATCTGGCAAGAAGATTCTCGGGTGTCAATCTTGGCAGCGGCAGATTATGAACAATTTGATGATGGTGCTTTGTAAATTCATTTTCGTGCCCCTGGGTACGGGATTGATGTCGTGCTTTAGTTTTTGTATTTCCTTCACGGCGAGCCACACTTGGCAATCCTTTGCGGACGCTTTTTGGTTTCTCTTGCAGTTAATGCATTTGGTAGTACCAGGACAAGATCAGGGTCCGCCCCCTCAAATTTTAGAGGAGCCCCTTGACCCCTGTGTAGGGCCGGATCTCTTAGATATCGACCCACCTCGGGGTACCGGTTTTACTGTCTCACAGCAGTTAACCTGGTAATCCATCCCCTCGCCGAGCTTCTGTACAAATTACCAAACAACATCATATCACAGCAATCATACCACCTCATCCTGCCAAAAATGTTCTTATTATAGTAAAATATACAATAATATCTTTCCACGGTAATAATAGCATTAAAATCCTTTCATGCTAAACCTATTCCCCGGGGTCATCAATTACAAGTACTCCAGTGGGCTGACCATTCTGCCTTATGATTTGGCTCACGATCAAATACCTGGCTCCCACGTCTATCGCATAAAATCGTGGCAGTCTGGTGGTGTGTGCTTCGCCATTTTGGTCTGCTTGCTGCTGCTGGCGTCTGCTGAATTTTTAGTACTCAATCCAATACGAGCATACTTTGCGATGGATTATGACCTTTATCAGGGAGAGATCGTGATTCAAGTGAGGTGGTCAGAGTAAGGCCGCTGCGGCAGACTTGGGAGAAACTGTAAAATAGGCACGTATGGGGCATACAACTATGAACAAAAAGATTTACAAAACACCACAAGGGGTTTACAAGCGTCCGTACTTAGACATGGAATCTCCTCCTACTCCCTACTATGAGTACAACAAGGTTCTTTCTAACTTTCACCATTTGCAATTCCAAAGATATATGTTCTGCCATTGGCTCTCAGCACTCTATCGAAAGACCCACTCAGCCGATATCTCAATACAGGTATCTTCGGCTCAACAGTAAAAATCTTGTGGAAATGAAAATCTGTACATCTATGTACCTACTTGACCATTACTTATTTTGCGTGATTACCCAAAACTTAGTCGATAAAAAGGTTTTACCCTGTCCGGTAATCACCTTCTTTGTGATTATTGTGATTTTGTGATGGTGATCTGTTTGATTACTTAAAATGCTTTTTCTCCTTCAGTTTTGATCGGATTCCTTTTTAATTTTGTGTGAATGTTCTCTAGATAGGCCTTTCGTAAAAGTTACTTTTTTTGGCTGATCCGCCCAAAATTGGCCAAATTGGGGCATTTGAAATTTTTTGATTGCCAGTTTTCAAAATGCTTCTTCTCCCACAATTTTCAGTTTATTCCTTTCCAATTTTGTACAGACGTTCTCTAGGTAGGCGTATCTTACTTTTCTGGAGATCCGCCAAATGGGGGGCATGTGAATATTTTTGGTTGCTAATTTTCAAAATGCTTTTTGTCCCACAGTTTTGTTCACATTTTCTTCGAATTTTGTACAAGTGTTCTCTATGTAGGCCTATCGTGAAAAAGTACTTTTTTTTGCGATCCGCCAAAAGTTGGCCAAATGGAGGCATTTTTAACCCAGCCGACTTTGTCGGACTGGGTTAGTGGTATCACTATAGGGAGCTTGAATGTATGTACGTATGTTAAACTTTTTCTTTAAAATGCTACTCTTCCTAAGATTTTGCTCCAATCATTTTGATATTAGGCAGGAATGTTCCCTAGGCGGTCCCCCGCCTGGCTATTACTTTTTTGACGATTGACGAAAAACTAACAAAATGGCGGCACTTTTTTTGCAAGTTTTGACCCATTTTTAAAATGCTACTCCTCCTACAGTTTTACTCCAATCGTTTAGTTGTTACGCAGGGATGTTCCCCAGGGCTTCGCCTACCAGGCTATGATAAAAACTGGAATAAATGTTTGTAAATAACTGAATTGTCAAACCATTATAGTTATAAAATTTTAATCGAAAGTTTCTTAGGTGCTTCTCCACCTGGACTTCGCTTTTTTTCGCAAATGACCAGAAAAAAAAATGCCGAAATGGTGGAATTTTAAAATTTTTTGTAAAATTGTGTACATGTCGGTGAATACGTGAATCGTCAAAACCCAACCTCTCCACCATCCCTTTTCGGGTAGCTTCCACAGGGGAAACCTCGCTTTTTGTTTATTAAAGTTATGAAAAAGTTACGTTCAGAAACAAAGTATTTCATTTTTTGGCCTAACAGTATTCGTTTCAGAGTTTTTCTCTCTTTCCTTGTCTGGTAACCTGGCTGGGTCTTGTCCTTGGACATGCGTGTTTAAATTTATTGGTTTCAGTTTTCAAAATGATTCTCTCCCACAATTTTGATTGCATTCCTTTCCAATTTTGTTCGATTGTTGTCTTAGTAGGCCTCTTTTGAAAAGTTGCCTTTTTTGGTGATCCACGAAAAATTGGCAAAATCAGAGGTATTTTTATCCCACATATAAACGAGGGATGTAGTTATGACCGTTTCCGTCTGTGTACTGGAAATACATGGTTTTATCTGTCCAAGTTGTCAAAAATTGTTTCTGATTTTTATACATGAAAATGTATATATTGTAGATGGACATCGTCGTATTATTTTTAAATCGGTAAAAAATTGACAGAATGACAAATTTTCAAAAATTGCCAAAAATTTCGTTGGATTTAGCATTTTTACGATGTTTTGTCCGCATCACTTCGCACATAGCCATTTCTCATAGTGGAAATCCAAGACAAACCGTTCCCGACCATAAGGTCCCCAATGAGTTCAGGGCCAAAACTTCCCCAAAGCAAAACAAAAGTATAACCTAAATTAACGCCTTATTAAGCTTTACACTGGCCATAAGGTCGTCGGCCATTAAGTACCCGGCCATAGGATCCCCGTCCATGAGGTCCCCCAATTGAATTTAGGGCAAAACGTCCCCGAAGCAAAATTTGTGGTAGTGGAATCCGGCACAGAACGTCCCCGGCCATAAGGTTTCCGGCCATAAAGTCCGCAAATGAATTGAGCCAAAACGTCCCCAAAGCAAAATTTTCGTGGAATTCAGGACAAAACGTCCCCGGCCATAAGGCCTCCAAATGAATTTTGAACCAAAACGTCTACAAAGGAAAAAAGAACGTATGATAACTTAAATTAACACTGTATTAGGCTTTACATAATGTCCCCAGCCATAAGGTTCCAAAATGAATTTAGGGCCAAAATGTCCCTAAAGCAGAAAAAAAACCTATGATAAATTAACGCTTTATTTAGCTTTTATCCGGCCATAAGGTTCCGAAATGAATTTATTGCCAAAACCTCCCCAAGGCATCAAAAAAAAGTATTGTAACCTAAATCAACGCTTTATTTATTCCCCACAGGGGAGTGGGCAATATATTCGATCGACCGTGTGTCAGTCTGTCGGTCTGTCATCAACAGCTTATTAACACGAAAACGTAAAAACTGCTACAATGATTTTAATGAAACTTGGTATGTAGCTTCTATGGGAACAAACACAGATCGGTATTGTAAATGGGCCAGGTTCGTCCAAGGAAAATGCACCAACTGGACTTGGAAAATTTCAGCACTTGATTGACTATTGATGGCCGTGTTGAACTGATGGGGGCCTGTGGGGAATATGTGGGCTATGCACACTGCTCTAGTTATTATGTTTTGGCAGTTTGGCAAAGAAAAATAAATAAATAATAAATAAATAAATAAAATAATAGAAATATTGGAAAAAAAATTCTTATTAAGACGGAAGGATCTGGTCTTATTACTGACTGTTACTTTTTGGCGATTCGCCAAAAATTGGCGGATGTAGTGGCGATGAAGCATTTTTTTGTATTGAAATCGCGACTGACGCCAGATGCATAGCCTTACTGTCTTTACATTCTGGTTACAGGTTATACTTATATGTCGTAAATCTTGACATCATCTTGATTGCAGACCCTATGAGACATGTATTGTAACATCAGACAGTGTCGTGTTTTCTTCTGTGTTTTGGGTAGGGGGGAATACTTGTCCTTTTGGTTTATAATTTCAATTTTATATTTGAGTTGAAAGTAGAGGCTGTTTGTAAC
The DNA here is from genome assembly GCA_949752745.1 of Protula sp. h YS-2021. Lineage (NCBI taxonomy): Eukaryota > Metazoa > Annelida > Polychaeta > Sabellida > Serpulidae > Protula > Protula sp. h YS-2021. The sequence continues at coordinate 60,405,505 of OX457024.1, forward strand.
AAAATCATTTAAAACATCCTTGTAAAATGTGCTGTATGTTTCTCATAAAATATATTGTATGTTTCTTGTATTTTCAGGTTCTGTTTATTGGATAATAAAACCTTGTTTTATTGACGTCTTTCAAACTATTACACTGCTAGATAGTTAAATAATATTTGGTTTTAATTACGACCTGCTTTCTGACATATGATAATGGTAGTTACTATGCAGTTTCTGAGTAGCAAGACCACATGTATTCTAAAATGCAAAATAAATAAATAAAAATAACAATAATAGATAGATAACTTAATTCAGTGTTAGAAAAGTAAAATGATATTAAATGAAAAGTAAGAACCTTGGATACGTTCAAAGGGGTGCATGTTTGTAACGTTCTTACTTTATGCTAACCACATCGGTTATTCTAAAAAAAGCAGAAAATAAATCTAGTAAGTCATTATAAGTATATCGAAAAAAAGTACAAGATGTTTGTCTGAAACCTGAGGAACCGTCGCCTTCGCGACGTCATGCTGAATATTCTGCGTTTTTTAGCCTGAAGTGGAGGTGAACGAGGCGGATCGCGCGCAGGAGGAGGCCACGCGCAGGGCGTTCACTAAGGTTGCGGGCGAGGACATGGAGATTGACGCGTACGAGCTGATGGACATACTGAATGCAGCCTTCGCCAGAGGTGCGTCAGTGTTTGTGTTCGTTGGTGCGCATTGACTGATGTGGCAGTCGTGATACCTCTGGCTTGTGAGCTGGCTGTTGACTGACAAGATGTTTGACCTTTTAAATGTCTCAAAATAAAGATTAATAATGGAGCAGGAGAATTAACCAAGTATTAAATATCATAAACATTCGCTGCAAATATGGTTGTATAAACTTTTCAGATATGTTGCGACAGAAAATGTATTTTTTCTCATATTAAATTCTGAAAAAATAATACCAGAAAGGTAAAGAACACTTAAAATGAAATGTGGCTCTAATTCGATGAAGTATTCGCCGTTTTATTATCGCTTATTATGTCTTACCCTGCGTTACCTTTGTGTAAATAGCCTCAGGTAAAGTATTTACAATGGATTGTTCCAGACATTGTCCTCAAATGGAATATTTTCCTACGAAACCTGGTTCGTGATTATTGGGCTGTAGTCTGTGGGCTGGAAGTGGGAAAATATTAAAAAAGGGCAGTTCAGGCTAAGTTTAGGTGCGTTGTTGAAAGTAAGTGTGAGCCGAAGATGATTTCTGGAACAGTCTTAATGCACTTGTTACGTCTTTATCACGTCTAAACTTTGATGTATAGGAAACTCTGTAGACAACGGGCTGTGGCTTCCTGTAATGCAGTACTGTGCGCTTTCAAGTTTTCTGAATTTCACACTTCGCAACGTTTTCATAATAATAATAATAATAATAATAATAATAAATCGATAAATAAGTCAGGAAATGGATATGATGTGGAAACTGATTGGCGGAACGCTATCTCGAGAACCTGATTGGCAGGACGGCCGCTATCTTGAGAACTCGATTGGCAGGACGCTATCTTGAGAACCTGATTGGCAGGGCGCTATCTTGAGAACCTGATTGGCAGGGCGCTATCTTGAGAACCTGATTGGCAGGACGCTATCTTGAGAACCTGATTGGCAGGGCGCTATCTTGAGAACCTGATTGGCAGGGCGCTATCTTGAGAACCTGATTGGCAGGGCGCTATCTTGAGAACCTGATTGGCAGGGCGCTATCTTGAGAACCTGATTGGCAGGACGCTGTCTTGAGAAATGCATTTGGAAATTGTGCCAGTGGAAAAGGTTCTTTTCGTACTGGACGTGCACGTTTTCATCTACTCTTAAAATCTTGTACGTATCCAGATAAAAAATAAAGAGGACTGAACTGCTGTAATACTGAAAAGATAAATAACTGCGTTATGTTCGTTGTTGTTTGAGTCTTAAGTTTTCCAAAAAACTCAATTAAAATATTCTTATGTATTCATCAAACCTGATAAGTTGACACTTGGCAGCAAAACAATTTGTGAGACGCTTCAGTGTACGCTTAATATATAAGCATGCACAGTAAAGGCTTACAGCACGACGAACCGAAGTAACAGACAGTGAAACTGTAATTTAACAATATTCCCGATCTGCATTATTTTGCGAAGTGTGTTACTCGGATGAACTTTCTGGACACTAAAATTGGTATTATGTGAAATAGTTAAGTAATGGCACGCTCCCGTGTTTGTGCGACAAAGAGAAAACATGTTAGGCATGATGACTGCAAACACTGGCGGGATTTGTCATGAAGATGGACAAAGTATATTTTTTGGGAAATTATTCAGTGAAAGCCATATCTACTGATACAGATTTCGTCATTTGAAAAGACATCTCGTAGATTTTTTTTCAGTAGACAAGTTTGAGGAATGGTATCAGGCAGTTACTTTAATTGTGCGAATTACAAAATTTTGCACAGCCCACAAAATGGATCATGTATTCGGAAAGCCACCGAGATTAGGACTAGCCTTCGTGAAATTTTCAGCAAGTTCCGTTGCTGCTATTTTAAATGAGAATCCCGTTGACATCTCTGCCTTTTCTCCCTTCCATTCTCTGATTTTTCACAATGTTATTTAAATACTTGCGTTCTCAATTTTGATTTGGTTGGCTATGGTTTAGGTAGACAGAATTGTAAAGCTGATGACTTTTCTGCCTTGAAAAATATAACCATCTTCTGGTGGAAGCAGTGCTACCTGCATTTGTTTATTTACTTCATATGTGAATTACTAACTCAATAAAGATTACATGTTCAAAAGCCAAACAATAGAACTAATGATATATCCATTACACTGCTCATTTGTAGAAATGATGGAAAAAAATGTAGTATATGTATTTAATGTACTGTAGTAACAGGTAATGTAGTATTCGTAAACATGTATTTTATAAAACAAGAATGTGTAAATAGCCATTTGTATGTGCAGTAAGACAAAATTTGCCAGTGGAAAACATGGCTTCAGTAGTTATAAAAGAGCTTACGGGGTTCCTTATGTCAAGGTCTAATAAAATGGGCTGAACTAACCCTTGTACCTGCGTCATTGCTCTTTATTTCGCTTTGTCTATATTTCTTAAAATATGTAGATATCGTAATACCCAGTTTCACGATTTTTTTTGCCTTTGAACAGTTAGCCTTTTTTATACAAATTCTTAACTTGTCTTAATTTATCAATCCCCCCCCCCCCCCGTTATTTCTTCAGCTTGTGCTTTTTCTTCAAATTTTACGTAGAAATATCTCGAGGGGAATTAACAAGTTTGACATTAGTGTGAAGTTTAATGCTTTCTTCATGTAAATTTAAAGCCATGATGTGCCACAAGCTTACCAAACCTTTTATTCTCTGCCGCATAATTCCTATATTTTCATAAAAAACAGTGCTTTGTTTACGGTTGAATTTGAGTATAATTTCAATGTTTCAGAGTTTAAATTTGCTGGCTTCAGCGCAGAGACTTGTAGAAGTATGGTTGCAATGATGGATGTATCCTTAAAACGTTGACGTGTTTTTGTTTATCCACATACAGTTGGTTCAAATGAATAGGTCGATTAGCGCGAAGTATACATGTAGTACTTAATACTCGACTCTAGGATTTCGTTTTGGCTTAAAAATCATGTATATGTGAAAAAAGGAAAACTTTTCAGATTGAGCTTTGTGGTAGGATATTAATTTCTTGGGAAACCTAGTAAGGTTTGTTACTTTCTGTACCATGTTGGTGTATGACAGTAAGACGTGCTGGTAAAAGCTGTCAACGCTTTAAACAAGAGCGGTACGTAAAAAGTAAGATTCGCTGGTCTTTATGATCAACTAATAAAGAAAAGTTTTCTTAACTAAGGCTGCAGGATGACAAATCAGGCAAGCTTGGTTTTGACGAATTTCAGAAACTGTGGACCGATCTGAGGTTGTGGAAGGTAAGATTTTGATTTTTTATACCTTTCTGAAGGCTTCTAGACGTTTCGGCCCAAGACCAATTCGGCCCATAGACATTTCGGCCCGGTCCGAAATGGCATACCTTTTCGGCCCAAGACGTTTCGGCCCACATTTGAACTGCCAAGACATTTCGGCCCACTTTTTTCTCCCCAAGACTTTTCAGCCCACTAAAAAAGTTGTAACTCAGAAAGGTTTGAAGATTGAGGCTCATGTATTCATAAGTTATTTCAAGATAGCTGTGAATTTTATTCTTCAAACCAACTCCGAGGTCAGATGGCTTTCAACAATTATTTGCTGATCATCTCTGGTGTGTGTTGGATTATTTGTCTATTGCAATTCCAAGTGCATTTCATACACCTACTCTCGTATGTGATGGATTAATAGTTCATTAACTGACCGACTGTCGTGCGTGATGTGCTTTTCTTTGATTGCAAGTTCTAATTCCTGAAATGTAATCTTCTGCAGAGGATTATGAGCTGATTTACCGACGTAACACGGCGTGTGATGAATTGTTTTGTTGATTGCACTTTGTAAATTCAAATCACCACACGATCAGTTAGATTATTCTCGATTTGATGAGCAGGTCAAACATGGGTTTGTTCGTTGAAACGGGATTCTTGTGTGCGACATGGGCCCCCTCCCCTCCATTGAATAAGTAGGAGGGCCATAACGACATTCTCTGTAAGCTATAAGAGACGCGTACCGAACCGAAGTCTTTGCAATTGGTCAAATCTTCACGAAGCTGCCTATGGCGTTTCAAGTTAATTGCAGTTACATATCATTGATCTAATTCCTGTACGCTTATGTAGGTGCTTCATTTTTTTCATAAGTTGAAAATTGCAATCGTTAAAGAAAAAGCAGTATAAGCAATCTGAGATATTACATAACATACGATTTTAATTCAAATAGGAATAGCTACAGTTTCGATTTTTAACAAATTGCACTTCCAATGGCTTTGGACTTAGGCATTAACTGAATGTCTAACCCAAAATCAAAAAATCTGTATGATGATAGTTTATTGGGCCGAAACGTCCTGTGCCGAAAAGTCTTGGGAAAAGTGGGCCGAAACGTCTTGGGCTGAAAAAACGTGGGCCGAAAAGTCTTGGGCCGAATCGTCTATGGGAGTGGGCCGAAATGGCTTTGGGCCGAAACGTCTTGCTTGCTTTCTTAAATAATAACACTTGCCAAAACATTCGCATGTTTCTAGTGGTAATATGGCTGACAGTGGACGACGCGGGGTCTGGTCGATTCGGCCCTTTGCCGATTCGGCCCTTTACCGATTCGGCCCTTTTTGGATGATTCGGCACCAACTTCGACGGTTCGGCCCTTTACCGTTTTAGCCCTTTTTGGTTGATTCGGCACCATGTTTTGTTTTAGAATTTAGGACATTTTAAGTAACTTCATGTTAACCGAAATCAGCTTTGCAGTGGGCGGAATTGTGGTGTGTAAAATTTAGTTTGTTTTAAGATATAAATAAAAAGAAAGAATAAAAGGATTTACTGCATATCAATGACTTTTTATGGCATTCTCCACGCTAAAACAAGTCCGGTGAATTCTAACCTAAAGAAGAAAAGGTTTACATGTGGTCGATAATTTGGTGCCGAAACACCGAGGGCCGAATCGTCCAAGTTGGTGCCGAATCGACTTTCACAAAGGGCCGAATCGGTAGGGCCGAATCGGTAAAGGGCCGAATCGACCAGAGACCGGCGAAACACAATACTTTATTATTTCATAAATAAGTCGTTCCCTCACTTTTTATGTGGTTGTTTAGGATTGTAATATAAACTGATGGTTCTTTCTTTTGTCTAGGGCGTGTTTAAAAAGTACGACTCGGACAGATCTGGCAATTTGAACAGTTATGAGCTGAGGCAAGCCTTCCATGGCATTGGTGAGTTTTCAAGGCCGCTTGTGTCCTTCTGTGAACTCACTTGCCCTTTTCAAACACACTCTTTGTATCGATCATCAGACACATACATGCAGTTGGGTTAACTTTCAAAATGTATTGCTCTATAATTTGATAAAAATTTCTTTCTTTACTTTTGTTTACAAGTGGTGACCGATAATGAAGTCCCATTCGAGATCATGTTTACTAAAGTTGGACCTTATGTGGTCGTCAACGGTATTTCCGTGATACAAAATACGTCTGACCAGATACCATAAAAATCCAAGGCTGATTGATTTGGGTGGAAAAAGTGAAACTTGTCCGTTGAGAGAGATATGGTAATGTACAATTTCGCGCAGGTTTCCGCGTGAGTAACGGCACGTTCAATGGCCTGGTGCAGCGCTACAGCCACCGCGACGGCAAGATTCACTTCGATGACTTCATCCATTGTGTTGTCAGGATAAAGACTATGTTCGGTAAAGTGCTTCTAACAAGTTTTTACAGTATTAAAAGTTGTCTTTGGTTTAGTTTGTTTGAATGGTCAAAGCAGTGAGGCGTCTTGTTTCTATATGAGCCAGTTTTCATTGAGCAGATCCGGGACACACTGAACGTGCCTACTCATTCAGTCAAATGGTACTTGGCATTCGGAAGGATTCCTCATTAATAAACGATGGTGTCGCTTGATTTGATGCTGTGGTCACTGCGACACAGTAGAGACTGGTGTCAGTTTTTGTGCTAATCAAGTAGAGCAGGAAGTAAAAGGGCTCCAAAATTGTATCTGTATAAGTTAGGAGTTATATAGAGGCATCAATTATCCAGATTGTAACGACAGCGTAAATAACTTGGATTTAAAGATAATTTTCATTTTGATATTTGAAACCTTCACAGGTTTGAGACCATGTTACTTAGTGGCCTTGTTAGTTCTAAGAAGAGACTGTATTGATAAAATAAAAATACTTGTCTAGCTGCCTTTGTGAAATATTTTGTTTTACAGATACCTTCAAAGAAATGCAGAAGTCATCTGGGAAAGCCGAGTTTGAGTTGGATGAGGTGATTTTGCAAATAAATGCATAAATAAATCAGTGCAGTAAATAAATGGCAATATTTAGAGCTGCATCATAGTAGTTTGTGGCAGGGCACAATTGTGGCGTCAGAGCGCGTTGGGTATTCAAGGTCTCAGCTGTATTTAGTTAGGGGCACGAGAAGCAAGTTGCACCCCCAAATAATACAAAGTAGTTAAAGACGTGTGTTTGGAAATAAGAGAGGCGATGCGTGCACCTTGCTACAAAAGGCCAAGGGAAACTTAGATACCATCCATTGCCTAGTACTGCAAAGAGATGGTGCCATGTTTAAGTGATGTATTTTACGGTATGCTGTAAATAAAGGGGTTTGGTCAACTCAACCCTCGACCAACTCAACCCTCTGCCAACTCAACCCATTTTAGTCAATTCAACCCACCTATGTTTGGTCAACTCAACCCACCCTTAATACCAACTCAACCCACCCTGAAAGTCAACTCAACCCACCTAAATGAAATCATTCCAAGGACAAAATATATTAATGAAAAACGAAATAATCAGTTTCTAAGATGAGTTACTGGTTTCAGATGAAAGAAACTTAACCAAATATGTGATCTTGTCTTTACTGTATTGTCTTTATACAAACACAGAAACCATCTGAGACGGGATATTTTTATAGCATGTGATTCAAAATATTTCTTAAGACGACACAGATATTGAATTGCAATTATGCTTAAGGGCTTGTATGGAGTATGAGCTCGGCAATCAGGGACTGGAGTTAACAGTGTCACAGTGAATTGCATTTGGGTTAATAGAGTATTTCAATTGATTGGGATCAGCTCTTTTATGTATTGTCTTTTTACAATCACATGAATTATCGGAGGCGGAGAGGGTGTTCTCGGGGTTTCAACCGACATGGGATCACCTCTTTAATGTATAATGTGTAATACAAAAACGGAATGCGTTCAGCTTCCACATTGTTGAAAGCCGAGGGTAGTGTTTACGCCCCAAATGAGTAGTGCCCAGACTGTAAATTTGACCAGACCAGAAACAGTTTGTGGTGTGTAAAACGTGATATATAAACTCATTTTGTCAAGTCAGACAAATAACTTAAGCGTAATGTAGTTCGTGTCTGTGGTATATTTGTTGTGCAACACTCGTATTTAAATTGTTTAATAATGTGTGAAAAGATTGGTTAGTTATTTTAAAACAAATTTCTGAATTATGCAACTGCTCGCAGTGTTATTAACCGTACACAGCTTGGTGTGTAAAATATGATGCGTATTGCCGTAAAAAGACATAAATTTGGATTGAAAATAAATGTCATTGCTTTCATTTCCCTCCAAAATAAGAGTAATTAATAATAAATTGACTAGTCAAAGAATAAAATAAGGTGGGTTGAGTTGACTTTCAGGGTGGGTTGAGTTGGTATGACAAACTGGGTTGAGTTGACTTTCAGGTTGGGTTGAGTTGGTATGGGTTGAGTTGGTCGAGGGTTGACTTGACCCAAGACCTAAATAAAATTTGGCACAGTCGCAGTGGTATCGCGCAATGGAAGGAGGATCACTTTCGAATAACTCATTGCTTTATGTCGTAAGAGCAGGCTTCAAGAAATTTGAAATTGTACAAAATGTCCAAAATGTTGCTACACAACTGGTCATCCAAAATTACACTGTCCTACACTCAATGCATTGTGCGGGTTAAAATTTCACGTTCTTATTTTAAAGGCTGTAAAATCGCCTGTTTTCTCATTGCAGTTCATACAGACGACGATGTACTCGTAAGGCGCCGCAGCCACGGGGCAGAATATTTCGCTTGAAGACTAAGCGCCAAAGCAGACCCGCATTGAAGAATTTAAGTGCAAATATAAGAAGTGTATGCAGTATATATTTACTGTTTTCTTTCGTTGTTGTTGTTGTTGTATAAGAAACAATCTAGATGTAGTGTTTAGTGCAACTTTTGAATTTTTTTGGGCTTGTATTTTGGGAGATGTTTAGTTCTGTAGTTGAAAATCTCTATAAACGATTGAAAAAGATCTGAACTTTCGTACCTGATTTGTGGAGAGCAGAAATGGCAAATGAACACGCATTTTTAGCCTCCGACATCATGTGTCAAAGAGGATGTGGCAGTTTGTAATCTCAACAGAGCGGATGCGTTTTCGAAAGCTGCTTAAGGATTTGGCGGCAGTTTTGTAAAGTAGGGATCAGACCGTTATTGCATACTATTAAAAAATTCGAACAGTCAGCAGTTACCTAGTTAGGCTACCTAGTCACTGAGTTTAGACAGTTTTTACGAAGAAACGAACAGACAGATATGTGTATTTTTTGTATGAAATCTACGCTAAACGTTTTCTTGCTGTGCACTACCTTATAAGACGCAATGCCTTTTTTAAATTTTGAAAATAAAATTTTATATATATATATATGTGTGTGTGTTACAGCCAAACTGTCAAATCAGGCAGTTTATAAAGTGGCTGGAAATTTTCAGGCATTTTGTAAACTGCCTGATTTGACAGCTTGGCTGTAACATATATAACGTAAAGCATTATATGTGTTTAGCATCAGAAGTTTTGGTTCAACCAGAAACCTCAAGATAGTGATGTTTGGTTATTAAGCGGGAGAAGCTGAATGTATTGAAAAGTGTCGCTTGTACATACAGAACTTTGTTGACGATGGGTCTGAGTTGAAGCTGACATGACTAAGCTAAAACCAGATCATACTATTTTTGGGGTCCCAAGTTTGTTTTTGATAACATTTTACATAGCGCTGCTTATTGTTTGTTGTATTTTTGTTGATGCTGCAATACTGCTGCCATTCATTTTAATGGGTTTTTTTCTTTTACATTTCAGTTTGTAACCAATGCCGTGACATATTTGGTCTTAGATAAGTAAAAAGGGGCGGTTATTTAGATTTGCTTTAAGAAAGTCCTTCGTACACACTCCAAGTCTTTGTGGGGGTCACTCATTGTGAGGCGACAGAAACGTATCGGGAGGAGTCCAGCTTTGGGTTTAATGAAGCTAATTCAAACGAAATAAAGGGAAAAGGCGCGCGTTTTTTCACTGTAATCCCGGCAAGTACTTGCTGCTTTTTGAGCAAACAAACTTTGAATGTAATTATTGTTGAATACTTGATGCTTTTGTAGCGGTAACCAAGTTTGAGTCTAACTGTTGTTGAATACTTGATATTTTCGAATGGTAAGGAAGTTTGGATGTAACCAGGCCGAATACATAAAAGCTTTTAGCAAGAGTAGTAACTGCTGCAACCAAATGTTGGACAATTTTGCCAAACTCTAACAGGATAAACAGTTGTTTAGCAAGCGCGTAATAATCCTGCAATTTAACAGGAAACTTGTAATTTAAGTGCATTAACCTTAAAGTATTGATGGATTCATATTTTTGTGTTCATATTGTTGGAATGGTTTTGAACTTCTTTATTTTACGTATTCATAGAAATAGTCACCATAGTCTACGAAAGAGGGTCTGGACGCGTAAAATAACCAGTTTCTCCGACACTGCATTCTGCGTGAAAAAAAGGGGAGGTATCTGGTTACGCCGAGTAGTTATCACTTGCTCCAAACAGCCCCGAAACACAGCTTACAGTATTAAAAGAACACCATAATGTAATGTCTGAAATTGCGTTTGGCATTTTTTGAGTTTTTTTTACACCCTCAAGTTCTCTTTTGCTAGTGTTTATGGTGTCTGCGGACGGGTTTTGTCTCATTTTTTACACCAAAGTTTTGCGTTTTTGCTAAGTTAATATCTCAGGTTTTTAGTTACGCAATTTTTGCTTGCAATGTGTTTGTTTACAATTTCTCAAAAGAAAACAAAGAAGTCTTGCTGGTTTTGTATTTTATTTTGCAAAATATAATTCTCATGTGTTGTACGTACCTTCTAGTTAAATGTAATTGTATATATCTGATTTCTAGAATATCGTTGGCGAAGTTCTACTTCCTGTGTGTTGTGATGTGATTCATAATGGTATCGCTGTCAACGCGAATTGGCTATATTTATATAAAAAAAAACATGACTGACGTAGTTGGCTACTTAAAATCAAAGAAAGCAGAACCTCTCCTGGCGGATAAATTTATTGTTTAGATTTCTGTCTATTAACCAAATGAAAAAATAATGAAATTTTTAACAGCTTAACTGACACAACAATACATGCATTAAAACTGGGATGATGACGTCTGTTCACCGTTCTGTAAATAACGTAAAAATAAAATAGTGTTTGAAATTATGTTGTTTTCTTTTGTGCCACGGTCACTCCTACTTTCACAATACTATTTTTTTTTTTATCCAGAAGCGAAAAATACCACAACGAGCTTCACGATGGTGTGTAGAAGAGGGTAAACGTAACAGAGTGGTCGGGAGATCGGGGAGCTTGGGGTCTGTACGGGATGGGAGGGGGGCTTGAGGTCAGAACGCAAAAGTCTTCTCCGGTCCCAACAAATAACTGATGTTTTGCTAAAATTGAGCCTCTTGGATCCAGCGTAGTGGGAAACAGTTCAAACCAAAGACTTGGAGAAACACCGCGTGCGTGTGGCGTAGGCCAGTTCACCATCCGTAGTCCTGCCTTGCATCTTCAGGCTAAAACTAGGGACTCCATTATCACCATTCCATATCTGAAAGTGACAGATACCGGTATATTTCATCTTAAAGCAACTGACGTATTTTGCAACATGCAGCTATTCCCATATCCATGATAACGATTATCTTATAAATGAACTAAATTGCAGCTCCAAACAACAACTCATTATTTAACAATTAAAATACAGTGTATATCAAAATCAAAAGCTTACCTTTCCTTTCGTGGAGCTGTCAATCATTGTGGTCCGTAGATGTGTCGCCAGGACAATTTGTGCCCATATCGTCATCATCTGTAAATATCAGTTTAAAATCAGTTCCCCCCCTAGCAATACATGTTCTCCAATCGGCCTACAGACCAGACAACTGAAATCTTTCCTTTCGCCAATCGAAACCCTTCACGCCACTCGCTTCGACTTGTCCCACTGCTCTTGCTGTCAAGCACACCAGCCCATTCCACGTGTGAATATTCGTCCCCCGCTCCCCCCCCCCCCCCCACCCCTGCAAACAGCAGAAGCGTTTCATCTTCACCCTGAGGAATTAACACCTTCCAATCCCGTGAAGTGTAGACTGGCGCTTAACAAGTCCAAGTCCAAGTTTCAATGAAGGTGCAATGTTGGACTACAGCGTCACCAGCAAACACACAAGTACTTTTTTGCGATAACGTAGACCATGCCCTGCCTTTTTTTACGAAGCGGAGCAAAATCAACATTTAACGATTGCTTTTCAAGAATTTTATTAAAGTGAAACTAGAATTTCAGTTGCAATAAACGCTTTGTGTTGCCTGAGCTGATGCCACTCCCGCTATTCAAACCAGGGAAGTCACTTTTGAAGTCGTTCTATCAAACATAACACGCCATGTAACTCAGTATCCAGCTATTGTTCAAACAGGCGATTGTGACGCGCTAATCAAAGCTACTGTCGTTATATCTGACATCGTTGTAAACGAGATGTCGTTGTATCCAACATCGTTACAAACGAGCTCTCGTTATATTCAACGTCTTTATAAACGACTTCACCCACTGTAGAATAAAACAACTTATTGCGACGAAGTGAACCACTGTGCCAAAATCCCAGACAAATTTGTACAAAATCTACGGGACCACCATTTTACCAAGTTTTAAAGAACCGCTAAGAAAAAAACGCGCTTGATCAGCTAGATGCATGCGTAAGGCTCAAACCCAATTCACTAATATATCTGATCAGTGCTCTACGATAAACAGGCCAGGGTGACACACTCAACCAGCACACATTTTTGTATCGCCAATGAGAAGCTATAGTTGGCCTGTGTAGAGATCTTATCTAAGAGCATGTAGCATACCTGTAAACTGGGTCCCGCACCAAATGCAGTACAAATAGGTGCTTCGAAGATAGGCTGTGAGCATTTGAAGCTTCTCACTGTTCTGAAAAAAGAAATGTGTGTTCAATTATATTCTTGTTTCTACAACCAAAAAATTACATTGACCAAATCTGCATTAATTTGTTAATAACGATTTTTGTCACCAAAAAATGGCAAACAGTGAAGAACATTTGACATTTTCAACTCACAGTTTCAACAATAATTCCTGACGTTATATGTACTCACTGTGAAATCACACTCTTCAAGCACGTCGTTTCCGCTGCCCTCCTCCCCTTCCACGTCACCCTCATCTGTTTTCAGTCGTTTCTGTGCCAAAATGACGTCAGCGTATTCGTCTTCACTTTCAACGTCATTGGGAGGTGCTTGCACACTCGCCAAGGCCGCTTTAGACCAATAAAATGCCTGCACCGGATATCGGATTTCCTGTGTGCAGTAAAACACGAGCAAAAACTCAAACATACATATAATCTTTTACACTGCACTGCACACACCACAACGTAATGTTCGTTTAATTGTTTCAAATAACACTGTCTAGTTTTGTAGAAACTGCAGAAGAACCGCAAGAAACGTTCTAACTGAGGGCTTTCCCAACTACAGCACCAAAAATTATATTCCTTACACGATTTCTTTAATTTCTGAGATTCTCACATACATATGAAATCACTGCTGTCTCCTTCAACCAACAACGAAACGTGATTTTTCAAAATGCTACTCCCACAATTAGGGATCTTTCTCGAAGGGTTTAACGAGACCAAAAAAAAAAAAAAAAAACAGAAAAAAAAAGAAAAAAAGAAAGACAAAAGCCCAGGAGCATTGTAACCAGCCGAGATCTACATAATCAAGTATCAAAAGTCTTTTAGAATCGCCAAAAAAGTGGTAGCAGCATATTAAAAAATAGATAATGACAATTTTTTAAAAGCTGGTATTTTCCAAATCTCTGATGGATCCCAAACAAGTAATTTTCAAGACAGACTAAATCTGAAAGCGATGAATAAAACTACAAACAGCAGAACCGTTTTGAAAAACTCGAACCTTAACACTGTCAAAGACCAATTCTTGGAGGTCTGCCAACAAAATTAATTTGTAAAGAAAGGATCACCTGAAGAACATGCTTCTAATGTTTATAAGAAATCTAGTCAAATTACAGGTGGCAACGCATTTTGAAAATTGGGACAACAAAACATGAAAAAAATACCGCCATTTTGCCAATTTCAGGCGAACCGTAAAAAAATAAACAAATAAATAAAAAAAGCAGGAATCCTACCACAATTGTGGGAGAAACGTTTTGAAAATTGGCTACCAAAAAATTTTAAAATGCCCCTATTCAGCCGATTTTTGCTCTTTATTATTACGGTATTTATTTATTTATTTTTATTTTGTTTTCCTAGTAATATTATTTTTGTCGTCTATCTATCTTCTTATATATGTGTGTGTGAAGCTGTGTGTATGCAATACACCTACCTACCCACCTGCCTGCCCGCCCTCCCACCCACCCTGAATGACCTCTCAAGGTCACCAAAGCGCCAAAAATTGGTATGCACGTTTACATACGCGTATACGTAGAGACAACGGATGCCATGAGACCAGCCAACGAAGTCGGTTGGTATAAAAACAAACCTCTTGAGAATCTAGTTGGTAACAGACACTTTGACTTTTGGCGAGGTCTCTTTCCACTTCTTTCTCCATTTGCAAACTCCTTTGGCGGCTCCTGAAATCCTGCTGGTACTGGTCATGCAGCCTCTGTCTTTTCTTCAGCACCTCGCTCCTCATGACCAGTGCTTCCTCGCGGAGTCGTTTCCGCTCCGAGGCGTGCCCGAGTCCCCTTCGACCGTCCTTCACCTCCACTGACACAGGCTCCGTCCTACCCTTGCGGCCTATCAAGTAACAATACCTTGGCGGCTACCACAAATGAACACAAATATATATCCTATTCTACTCTTAGAGTAGGACTTAGAAAATCTTAGAAAAAAATTTCGGTTTCGGTCACCGGATTTCTTTGTCGGTTACTGATATATAGCCTATTGGATTGACACCCAGTCCTCCACCCTCCCTCTCAGTTGTATCTGCATTAAAGATCCATAGTTGAAAATTGTATCCATTGATGGAGTAATTGATTAGTTTATGTGTTTTTAGAAACTATCTAAATGGGTCCGTCTACAAATTTCGGGTCGCTGTACTGAAGGAAAAATAAGGCAAGGAAAAAAATAGTTTTGATAAATCATCTCGGTGGATATAAAGCACAGACTGGTCTTGAAAGGAAATGGGAAATGCTGGGAAATGCTGGAGTGGAAAAGCAAAACATAAAAAAGTTTGTCCATGGACAATGCACCAGCTCACCGCTGACGTCAAGATTTATAACATACAAGTATAACCTGTAAGGAAAATTTCAAGACAGTTGACGTCGAAAGTTACGTACCTGCGGTCAGCCAAGATTTTAATACAAAAATGGTTTATTGCCAACATATTCGCCAATTTTTCACGAATTGCAAAAAACAAGATTGTATACATACAGACGACGGATGCCCCTCTATTGACGTGACAAGACCAGCCCGACGAAGTGGTCTGGTCTAAAGAGTAAATTTCCAAGACAGAACCATCTAGAAAGCAATCGTTAAAAAGTTGAATGAAATCCAATCAAAATTGTGGTGGCAGCAATTTAAAAATTCGTTACTAATTTTTTTAAAACGTTCAACATTTAGCCAATTGTCGGCGAATAGCCAACAAGACTGGCCATGGATGCCCCAACTCATGAATGCTGATGTCAAGATTTATGACATGTAAGTATAACCTGTAACCCAAATGTCAAGACAGAAAGGCTGGCGTCAGTCAAGATTTTAATGAAAAAATAGTTTATCGCCAATGTATCTCCCAATTTTTAGCGAATCACCAAAAAAGTAACAGCCACGGGTTTCGAATCAGAAAACAAATAAGGTAACAGCCAGGTGGACATACCACTATCTTCCATCAAAATTTCAGGAGTTTCCATTTAAATTCTAGGAGGAGATGCGTTTTCATAAAAATTGGTTTGGGGCTAATATTTCGGCCAATTTTTAAAAAAAGATGTAGAGCCCTCAGCCAATAGCAGTGACGTCACTGTGGGCGAGTTACCTTTTTTTAATATATCGCACGGACAACAAAAAGTTTAAAGTGCGACGGACGGATTTTACAAAAAAAAGTTTTCTCGCAAATATTTCGTCTAATTTTTGGCGAATAGCGAAAAAACTAATAGGAGATACGATTTCTCAACTTGAAAGCGTACATATGCACATACTTTCAACGACTGGTATAGCCCCTGCCTCTGTAAGTAGCAGGCGCTAAAAAGTAACAACCACGTAGATAATAAATGTCCGTTGGCTTTAAATAAAATGTAAAGAAATTAAGAACATATCCTTGCCTCAGTTAAGATCTTAAGAAAGTGTTTTTTCGTGAATATTTACATTATTTTTTGGTAAACTGCCAAAAAAATAACATCCAGGTCGACACTTCTTCAAAGTACATGCAATCAACATTTCATGATGTTTTCACTAAATCCTGAAAGGACCTCTTTACATTTTTAAAAAAATTGGGTTTAGGCTAATACTTTCGCTAATATCTAGCAATTCGAAAAAAGCCAGTTGTACATTTGTGCTCCCTACCTTCAATCAAAATTCTAAGACTTTTCAATAAATCAGAGCAAATACATTTTTTAGCAAAAAAATCGGATTTTAGTCAACATTTATTGCTAATTTTTGGCGATTCGCCAAAGTATAACAGTAAGATTAGACAACATTTTTGTGGCAATAAGGCCTCTGGTGTAGATTCAGGGTTTAGATTTTAATAAAAAATGTTTTTACCGCTCCACCCACCCGCCCCCCATTCAACCAAAATTTAATGACGTTTCCACAAAGATACTAGCAGAAAATATGTTTCCAAGAAAATTTGGTTTAGGCCAATATTTCCTCCAGTTTTAGCGGATCGTCAAACAAAAGCAGAAGTAGGTAGTAAAGTCTGTAACCTTTATTCAACATTTCAGACAGTAAGACCAGTTCTTTGGTGTCATTTAAAATTTTACTAAAAATTTTTTTTCACCTATTCTTCCGCCAATTTCTGGCAAATCAAAAATATATATATAGCCAGGTAGGTGCCTGTTCACGCTACATGTATTCTACGGAGTAGGGCCATATGAGAGGCAGCGGATAGTTATCAGATCACCTTCTCGTCAGAAGCAAAATGAAATTAAAGTTCGAACCACCTGAGGGAAGACAACACCAACCTCAAGCGAGAAAATTGAACGTAAAAGCGCTCGCCTGTGAGGACAAGGTTCATGACCTGCAAGACCAGCTACGCTCTGCTCTTAGCGCAACCAGGATCCCTGTTGAGGAGAACGCAGACATTGAAAAAACTGTTGGAAAGACTTCCAGCAGAAAACCCTTGGACTCGCGACTGAGATACTGGGCTTTGTCAAAAGGAAACACCAGCACTGGTTTGATGAGAATGAAATCTCAAATCTTCTCCAAACCATGCACGAAGGGCACCGCAAATACAGTGCGTGTAAGCAGTCACCGGTCTCAGCAGCTCAACAGAACCACTCAAAGGCGACTGAGAGACATGAAGAAGAAATGGTGGGAAAACAAAGCCATCAAACTTCAGGAGGCGGCGGACGAACGCAACACCAAGGCTCTGTTTGACGGCCTCAAGGCGGTTTACGGATCACGATCAAACGGATCATCTCCGATCCTCATGGCAGACAACACCACCCTGCTGACTGACAAGAGCGAGATACTCTCCAAATGGGCTGACCACTTCAACTCTCTGCTGAATATGCAGACTGCTATGTGTGAGGACGCTCTACGCGATATTCCACCACTGCCTACCATAAAAGAGCTGGACACGGAGCCCAACTGCGCAGAAGTTACCAAGGGCATTAAACAACTGTCCATTGGTAAAGCTGCAGGCCTCGATGGCATACCGCCAGAAGTGTAAAAATACGGGAGGGGGGCGCATATGGCCTCAGCACTGAGAAGCCGTTCGGAGCTTTTTGGGTAAAGGGTGATGCCCCGCAGGATCTAAAAGATACGTCGATAATTCACCTCTACAAACGGAAGAGCAACAGGGCTCAATGTGACAATCACCGAGGCATATCGCTATTATCAATCGCAGGAAAAATCCTGGCCAGGGCTATACTAAACCGCATCACGGGCCACGTCATCAACAGAGTCCCAATACGGTTTTCGCATGGCACATCCCACATGGTCTTCGCCTACAGACAACTCCAAGAGAAATGTCTGGGGCAAAACAAGACGACGGCATGAAGGGTCGAGTGTTTGATAACAGAACTTTTCGTATCCATTTGACATATCAAATGGCGCAAGGCAAGGCTGCGTCCTCGCCCCAACGCCGTCTGGCATCGTTTTTACGCTCATGTTACAATAGGCGTTTCACGACACGGACCTTAGAGTCTACTTGCAAGTAAGGTGCGATGATGGCTTTTTCAAAACCAAGCACTTCTCCGAGTTTTTCATCAGAGACCTACTGTTTGCGGATGACTGCGCACTCTACTCACAGTCTCGAAGACATTCAGACGATCGTGGACAGATTCGCCGATGCCGCGAAGAAGTTTAGTCTTACAATAAGCCTGAGAAAGACTGAAGTAATGTTTCAGCCGCAGGTCAGCGGTGTTATCACCCCTGCTGTACAGTTATGAAACGTCGACCCTTTACAGGACGCGCATTCGCCAGTTCGAAGCTTTCATATGCGCTGCCTCCGCCGCATTTGCAACATCCGGTGGCAAGACCGACTTACAAACACCGCTCTCCTGGCAACGTGTGGGTTAACAAGCATAGAAGCCATGGTGATCAGGTCTCAGCTGCATTGGGCAGGTCGCGTACGACGCATGGACGATGCTTGCATTCTAAAAGCACTGTTTTACGGACAACCCAAAGCAGGGACCCGTCGCGAAGGACACCCACGTCTGCGCTACAAGGACTGGCTAAATTCGAACCTGAAGACATGCACATAGACCCGATGACATGGGAAAAGGATTGTCTCGACAGTCCCTTCTGGCGTAGCAAATGTCACTCAGGAGTCCAAGACTTCGAAACCCACCGCATTGCTGAAATCGTGCTGAAGAGATAAGCCAAGAAGACAAGCATCTCCGCTGCCGACGGCACCTACACATGCACCCCGTGCGGCAAGAAATGTCTCTCCCGAATCGGCCTCAACTTGCACGAAAGAGCCCACCAGCGCCGAGATGCTCATTCATTGCAGCGATGAGAGAACCATATATATATATAGGGCCATATACTTGGCGTCACTTAAGATTTTAAAAAAAGTTTTTCGAAAAATATTTCCAATAATTTGGAAGAACTACCAACAAAAAACTACTAGCCTAGTAAATACTAGCCTCCGCTTCCATTTCTCAACATTTTCTGGCTGCAAGATTATATCCTTAGCGTTCGTTAAAAAATTGGTTTTTGACCAATATTTCTTATTTCTATTTCTATTTCTAATCGGAAAAAAAACATTTATAGCAACTTAATTACAAATGACCGCTATCTTAATCAAACTTTGATTTTTTGGTGTCATTTAAGATTTAACTAGGAGCATTTATTTTATGGCCAACTTCTGGGAATAAAAAAATAAGTAATATCCAGGAAGAGAGTAATGCCTGCTAACTCTACTTGTAATTTTAAGAAATTAAGGCAATTTCTTTGGCGTCACTTGAGGTTTTATGAAAAGAATTTGTTTTTTTTTTCATATTTCCGCCAATTGTTTCCAAATCACCAAAAACACTAACAGCCAGGCAAGTACCAATGGCCACTATCTTTAATTAAAATTTCAAGACAGCAAGGCTATTGCATTGGAGCCATTTAACATTTTACTGACAATTTTTGTAGTTTTTTTTTTTTTTGGCAATATTTGCGCCATTTTTTTAAGAATCGCAAAACAGTAATAGCCCGGTAGGCATATACTACTACCTTCCATCGAAACTTTAGAAAGTTTCCATTTAAATCCTAGGAAGAGAAACATTTTCATGAAAATTGGTTTTTGGCGACTTCCAAAAACAGTAATAGTCAGTTAGGTAGGAATGTGTGATAGTATTACTCAAAAGTTACTTTCAAGACAATAAGACTATTTTCCTGGGGTTCGTTAAGATTTTACTGTAGATTTTATGTTTTTTCACAAAACTTTCCGCCAATTATTTGGGTAATCACCAACAAAATTAATAGCCAGGCAGGTAAAAATGCCTACCACATTTACTTCAAATTTCAAGAAATTAAGGCTATTCCCCTGGAGTTAGTTAAGATTTTACAAAAAAAAAATTGTTTTTTTTTCGCCAATATTTACTTAAGTGATTTTATAATACCTTTACACGACATAACACATGTTTCACCACTTTCTGGTTGTTGTTTTGGAAGCGTTTGAGATGTTACTGTATGAAAACGCGAGCACCGAAGCAGGGCCGCAAAACTTTTCTCCTCGAAAAGGCTTTTTTGCTTTCCGGATAAATCTGCCGGGTAAATATTTTTCACTTGTCATTTTTAAGACCCGGCCGGGCACTTGTTTCTCATTTGGACTTTTAGTGACGGGCCGGGGAATGACAAACAAGGTTAGTTTGAAATAATGAGCACCTGAAATGTCCCAGTAATAAGTCATGGCATTTCCTTATAATTTTAAACTGGAAATAAATATGTACCTTCTTTTCCAATACCCATTCCAGGTTTGTAACCCATTTTTGCCAAGAGTGCAAAGCCTTTGTTGTTTGATCCAATGGCATTTTGCAGTCCCTCTTCTCTTTTTTCAGCTTCTAATACCTGTCTTAAAGACAATTAAACATTAGCATGCTTTATATTCGAGACTTTGATGTTCTTTTGTATTGTTTGTTGTTTTGTTGCACTAAGACTGCGGAGAAACATCCAAGTATGGTGACACTATTGCATTTCAGAACATTTTAAAATCCATTCGCCTAAAGTCTCACGCATGAAGAATCGCTCTGTGTTCCATTGTTATTTTAACCCTAACCCACTCTACATTGTAGAAAGAAAATGGTCTTTTTTAATTAAATTAAACTAGAACTTTCTATTTTTAAAAATTTCGATGACCCGACATTTGGTCAAACTCCTGTCTCGTTTCCTCTCTCATGTTTTCATAACAAAATTTCGAACAATATGAGACTTATATTAATATTTCATTTATAACTTGCTATTTTAAAGCCATTAAACTGTTACTTGTGCAAAAGTGCGAGCGCAAAATTTTAAGATAAATTTATCCACAAAAAGTTTTGAACAACTGCCGTACTTTGCATATTTAGATCAAATGTCAGTAGATGTCCTACAGCAAAAGTCGCTACATCAGATGTCGCTGGATCAAATGTCGGGATACCCACGGATACTCGGATTGCAGAAAATTGACTTTGCCAGGGTCAACCTATGGATCGACTATTCACAGTACTGGCATGGCTCGACTTGAAGCCCTGCAGGGGTTTTTTTTTTTTTCTTTAACTTTTTTTTCACAACTTACTTTGGTTTAGGTCTGTTCAGTTCTTCTTTCTTCTTTTGGCTCTTCTCATGTTCAAGCTTTCGTTTTATTTCACGAGAGACAAGACCAGGGCGGGCATCACCACTGAAAATTAAAAAAAGTAACCATTCGAGTATAACTGGATAAGCATTTTATATTTATTTGTTCTCACTCATTGCCTTGCTTTTCCCACCTCGAAAACTGGGGGCATGTCTTTTTTCTATCATCTGTACTTTGCTGTAGGAAATATTAAAATATATAGGAGTTTCAGAAACCTTTTTTGTTTTCACACCGTTAGTGTATTTGTCATCAGTTTGAAAGTGTGAGCATGCGCGTCTGCGGCAGAGATATTTAATGACAACCAAGGGTAGATTAGTTGTCTTTTCCTGTACTTTTGTGATATCTCGGCTTGTGGACGAAACATTACCTTGCCGAATTGCAATAAACGATATTTATTTACCAATGACCTTCTAAGTTGGGCGAAAAAATAAAAATGTCTACTCGCTAATTACTTCATGTGCAGTCCTAACTTAAGGTCATCTTTTATAGTGATACCTACACGCTTGCGGGGTTGATTCTTTCTGCTTCTGAATTGGTAATATCTATGACACCATTTTGAAAAAAATTTCGAAAACACTGACAAGAGGACCTGCTTAAGGCAGAAAAAATTTATCCCAGAATATTTGAATCAGTGAAGAATTTCTTGTACACTTTGTAGACATGAGTTTAATTTCGGAAGTCATATGCTTTCCATATATGAAGAAGTTCTGGTACAACGCAAGACAAGTCTTTCCAGTGACATGTGGCAATAAAAGTATCCACTCGTACCAACACAGTGATTCAACACCTGGTTAACTTCTCGCCGATCTTTACTGCCCTTTTTACATTTCTACGTGTTAACGTTTTGACTGGGAGGGATTGGGTTAAACGTGTAAAGAATTGGTACAAAAATACTTAAACAATAACTGAACTCTGATGTCAGTCACCTACGACTGTTTGCCAGATGTTAGAAAACTTTACCATGGAAGGAATTTTATATAGGGGGGCCCACGAGTGAAAAGTAGTGAACCGGTGAAGAGTCAAGTCGTAAAAACTGGGCATCTGCCATTTCCCGTAAAAAAAAAATAAAGAAATCAATTGTCATATCTAATGTTATTCTGCCACGTCGTAAAAAAAATGGTGTCGACAATACACAAACTTTGAACGCTCGTATCTTTAAAAATATTTTACCAAGCAGAGTGTTTTTTTTACACCAAAAGAAGCTGCAAGTTATCTTGACGCCTGTAACTGCCCCCCAGATGTTAAGACTGCAAGTCATTATGAAAGTAGAAAAAATAACAACTATATCAAACGACAAGTTTTACCACATTTCAAAACACTGTGTTTTTTTTTTTTTTACAATTTCTCATGAACCGGAACAAAAAAAAAACGACTTCGAACACTTTCCATATGTGCTCTATCCGTATCTGAAATGCAATAGTTTTGTTGGAGACCTAGCCTCGACACGACGTCGAAAATAGGATCTTCCAATAACGAAAAATACAGTCATTTTGATAAAATCCGAAAAAAGAAGATAAGACGCTGCACACCTTCAATTTTTGCTCTTTCCGTGTGTGAAATTTCAAAACAATCCTGTCTATAGTTTCGGAGATGCAGCCTGGACACGCGGGAGGACAGATTGACAATCTGATATCTATCCTCCCGTTACAGGGCGGGGGGGGGGGGTGATCAGAAACTGAAAGACCAATAACAGTCTGGTCTAAAATGCTCAGTTTACGCAGATAACAATCATTTCTATTACAGGAAATGTGACCCTTTCTATCCGAGGAAGGTGCAAAGGGTCTGCTCGGACTAATTTCATCTCTCCCCTCATAAGTATTTATTCAGAGTGACCGTTTTCCAGATGGCACTTAATCTCACTTCGTAACAAAGTTTGTCATCAAGTTCCAAAAGCATTTGGTTCGGCATTCGTTCCCACACATATCTTCGACTTTCGTCAGATTCGGTACCTGGAATATTTTCTTACTGTAAGCCAAACCACACTTTGAGTGTTTCGAATAAACTGCGTAAGAATTTTGGGTTTCGACTGGGAGGGAACTGGGTAAAAATTGAAAGAAATGATACAAAAATATACCAGCAACCTACGACCGTCCGCCACTTTTGGGTGGTTTTTCAACGATAACTTTTTTTTTTTCGGTGTAATGGAGTTTCCCTTCGGAATGTCGAAAGTGTAGAATTTTAGACATGTTTCCAGAGAATTACAAAGCACACTTAAGTGTTTGTGTTGAGTTATGGAGAAATAAAATATTTCCGGGTCAAATCTTTTTGGACAACTTTAATCCGCCATATTATTTTGTCATCCCGAAATCTAACTAGAGCAGTGTGCATAGCCCACATATTCCCCACAGGCCTCCCATCAGTTAAACGCGACCATCAATAGTCAAGGGTCCAGCTGGTCCATTTTCCTTGGACGAACCTCGCCCATTCACAATACCGATCTGTGTTTGTCCCATAGAAGCCACATACCAAGTTTCATTAAAATCCTTGCAGCAGTTTTTAAGTTATCGTGTTAACAAGCTCTTGATGACAGACCGACCGACACGCGGTCGATCGCATATATTCCCCCTGTGGGGAATAAAATAATTTGGCGAATTAATTCATTAAATAACCATATAAACAGCCAGTATTAAAAGAAAAGGGGTTTTAAGCCAACTCGCCGACAATATGACCAACTTGCCGACAAAATATAAGAGTCAGTTTCGCCGACACGCAAAAGTCAACTCGCCGACACCTGAATAATCTATTTGGGTGACAATATTAAATAAATATGGTATATGAAGGGAACTTCTAGTTTGAAATTAGATGATTTTGTGTGAAAAATCAATCGTTCTTATGCGAGTAAAGTTTCTTTAATGATCAGCTTTGAAATTACTCAAAGGACTTGTTAAGATTCCTCTTACGTGTCATCTGCTCTTTAGAGATTTTTCAATTCCACTTGTAACACAAGTCGAACGTTTCATGGTATTAACGGTAATTAATTACTAATACCCTAATTACAATTATCAAGCATTCGGAGACGTAGGATGGATTTAATGCGATGCAATTATATCACATGGCAAGTACTGAGTTATTCCGAAAATGATCCTAAATAAAACATCAGTCACATGGTAATAATTGATGCTTTTCAAAAAATTCCATTCAAATTAAGTTTATAGATACACCGAAATATTTCCACCCAAATTTACTATTCAAGTGTCGGCGAGTTCACTTTTTTTATGCGTCGGCGAGTTGACTTTTGCGTGTCGGCAAGTTGGCTTTTTTTTTTTGTATGCGAGTTGGTTTGTCGGCGAGTCGGCTTGCCGGCGAGTTGACCATTTACCAAGAAAATGTATACCAAAATGCCGAACACGAACTGGTTTAGGTAGTCCTACCATTTAAAGGGGTGTTGTTGTACTTAGCCGACCTCTCGGGTCATAACTGCAGAGACAGAAATGACACTTTCGGCCTAAATGTTGTTTTCCGGGATGGCGAACTTGCATGAACACTGGCGAAAGACACAGGTTACTGGTAGAAGAAATATAGCAAAAAAAACACACAGCTCATATTCGGAAAATAACTATTTGCTAAAACTTTTAATAAATTTGTAAAATGGCATATGGGTTGTTTAAAACACGATTGCTCCTTTGTGCACGGGAAATGTGACCTTTTGGCGAAATCCTCTATGATTTCTTTTATTTCACCCGGTAAAGTTTATATTCGAAAAGCAGATGTTTGCGCACTTTATTCGGAACCCCCAACGTGTGATTTGACTTATTCGCACACTACAAAAACTTTCTTTCTGTAAGGGACAAAATTTTAGACACATTTACAAAGGAGGGGGGGGTGCCTAAATTTATTTCTGCCTCAGTTTCGTTGCCAGGGAAAATCTCTTGCAGTTGATTGATGAATCTGCTGGTTAGCTCCAAGAAGCTATCTGCTAGTGAGGCGTTGGTGTTTCGGAAGAATTTAGTCCTAGATGACTCTTGCGGTCTTCCTATGACAGCAAGAGTCATAGTTCCTACAATAGGAAATGTCATTGATGTCAATTTTCAAATCTCGGAGCACCACTGGGGCCAACGGCGTTATTTAAAAAAAGGGTGCATCACATAAATGGCCCAATTATAAATTACGGCGCACAAGTTTTATGATCAGATAACAATTTTGTACTGAGAAAAATGTTTGTTTTCTTGAGATCAGGATATCGAATCCCTCACTATTGCACAGAACAACAGTGAATCCACAGTTGCAAAACCACGCTTTACTCTAGTTTGGGTGTTTCGCTGAGGTCGAAAATAATGCGCCAGGGTACTTCTCAGTGTGCTTTTAAAGAAAAAACCTGCCAGTTCGAGCCTCGGTGTCCTTGAACGTGCGCCGAAAGATCCAGAGCCTCGAAAATTGAGATCAATGTCCATTTCTTTTGCAGGAACTGTGACCCTTTCTGTCCTAGGAAGACAGAAATGGTCCGCTGGGACTAGGAAGAATTTGACTTCGGAGAAATGGTTGGGCGATAATTTAAGTTTCAAGGTTCAACTGGTTTTGTAAAATACCACTGCAATAAAATTGCATCAGACATATAATCTTCTTCATCACTCATATTTAATCAAAGGACTGTCGCCAGTTAATATCGAAAATGATAGGATTTAATATTTGTTGTTCCACACAAAATGTCTATGCGTACCGCAGTGGTGAAAACTGAAACAAAATGCCTGTTCGCACCACCGTTGCTGCAAATATTGTGAGAAGACTAGTTGTCGCCCTCTTTCTAAATATTTTGGTTAAGTAGTGACAGATTGTTTTAGAATACGGGTCAAACAGGCTAGATTTCTGGACACGACACTCGGAAAATACGGTTCCATTCGCTTGGCAGCTTATAAATAGGCTCCATTTTCCCCGCTGCCAACGACCAGAGATCCATTCCCTTTGTATGTGATGTTGTTTTTTTTTTTAAAAAGCTCCGCCACTCTCTTCGTGTTTGATTTTTTTCTGATCATTTCCTTATAAACGATTTTCAATGTTGTCGTGTCCCGGTTCCTCTGCGGGCCAATTCGGTTCGTCATTGGCTGTCTTCTAATTCTTAAACTTGTACGTTCATAAAATTTATAAGTATGTGTTAAATCAAATTGGAAAATATTAAAATTGTTTAATAGGCATTATGCAGAAGAGTTGTGACTTAAATCGTAATGCTTGGGGTTCGCACTCTTGAAAAGCAAGGTTCGAAATCTTTACAGAACACTTTTTCTTTTCATCTAAATTTTCTTCAATTTTAATATCGTTCAACAAGGGTTACTTTATTTTTATTGTTATTATTCACCAATAAAGTGTAATAACCTGCCCCAAATTTTTAATTCTTGATACCGATTCTATTGCTTGATTCTTTGGAACTTTTAAACTTGGATACCATTGTCAAACCCCAAAATATGTAATTTACAATTATTATTTTTGTTGTGTTTGGTGGTTAGCCAGAGATAAAAGCAACAGTTCGGGAGTTTTTATTCAAGTCTCCTTCAAAATGCAGACAATGTGGTCATGTGATTTTTGGCGGTTTAAGTACATTCAATACCAAACAATTTTGGATTCGAGATTGAATTGGAATATACTCTAACAGATTTCTATGTTTAGCTTTCGGATTAGAGGGTAACAATTAAATATTTCAAATGTTTCAAAGGGCCATATCAACCTTAGTCATAGTGTATGATGATAGAAAGCTAGATATTTTGTGAATAGCTTGTTCTTTTCTCTTATGGCTTTGAAATCCTCCTAATTTTATTAAATAAGAGTATTGAACAAATCAAAAACAGATATATGGCGAGTGGGCCACATGGTATCTCCCTAGATCACGTCACGTTTTAGTATAAACTGCAGTGAACGTAGAAACTATGTGCTGTAAAAAATGCTCACGATATCCGGTTTTCGCTTTTGTAAATGTTTCTTTAAAAAAACACTGACGGTGCGTAATCATGTCGTGAACATCTGTCGCGTGTCTCTGTTCACACATCAGTATCTGGCTATCGGTCGTTGTTATAAAACAGCTGACCATTAAGGAGATCCATCTGTTATGTATAAAAGCATAACGGATGGATATTTTGAGAAGTAGATCCTCCATTTCATGAGTGCTATTTACGCGGAATCCTCAGAGGATCTGCGGAGTACAAAGGTGTCACAGAGGATCTGCGGAGTACAAAGGTGTCACAGAACAGACCGAACCGCCATAGAGGTTCGCTGTCGGACAACAACGAGCTGTCGTCCATTTTTTAATACACCATGCCTTGTGTTCGTTCGGTGACAGATGTCACATTTTCTGTTACAGTTACAGAAACTTGTTGTTCTTTCGGGGCTGAAAGTGACAGATGCACGTGCTTCCGGTCTTAGTTTGTTTATACTTGAATTACTTACATAACTCCGGCAAGTAATTGGCTAACCTTGACCTTACAGCGGATGCCTCCAAAAGCAAGGCTGATACTTTTTCTTACGTTTGTAGTATTTATGCCCTTCTGGTCAAATATTGAGGTGCATTATATCACTTCACTCCATTTTCTTCCTAGTTGGCTGTCAAACAAGTGCTTTAATGGAATTGACAATGTGAACGCGTATTATCGCTCATTTTGAAGAAGATTGTGAACAGATACCCTGACAGGCCATTCTTTGGAGTAGTACATATGTTGTAAACAAACCGATGAATTTGCAAGTAGGGAGTTAAGTGCGCATGGGCGGGCCTTCGGTTGTTTACTACATAAGTCAACCCGAACGAACACACGGCATATGAGCATGCGTGCATTTATTTCCTCTTCCGCCATCTTTTGACAGCTCTTGGGAAGTAATAACTTTATTGGATAATTTGCCTGAACTTTGTGATATTAGTAAAAAAGGGTGAGACTAAAGTATCTACACGTAAATTTGATTACGTTAATATCGTTTGAAACTTCCTACCAGAAATGTTTGTCCAAAACAAATATACCAAGAGAAGCAACATGAAAGTCGTACGAGTCGCAGACGATTCTTGCGGTCTTCTTACAAGCCGAATGGTGGTGGTTCGAATAAAATGCGCAACAATTTTAAGTTTTTACTGCAAGGGAACTGGGTAAAAAATGAAAGAATTGATAGAAAAAGAAATATAGCAAAAACAGCTCATACCCGCAGCATAAAAGAGTGAAAGCGAAACAAAACCATTTGTTCAAACTTTTAATCAATTTTAAAAATAGCATACGGGTTGTTGAAAACACGATTGCTCTGTGCAAGAGAAATTTGACATTTTGGCGAAATTTCTCTATCATTTATTTTTACTCGGTTGGTTTATGTTCGAAACACAGAATTATTGCGCATATTATTTGGAACGTCCAGAGTGTGATTTGGAACTGGCACCGTTTCTGTCTTGGGAAGATAGAAAGGGTCGGACTAGCAATAACATGGCAGCTCCAAGTAAGCTGCCTTTTACTGTTACTAAGCTCTAAGCAGGTGATAATTATTTCATTTTATCAACCAGGATGATGAATAATCTTGACCATTCAGTCACTTTGCTGCAGTGAGCGGTACCTCTTTACAAAACTTTAAAATTTTGAAAAAAGTGCCGTAGAGAGCAACGATAGAATTTTGAAACAATGTTCATGGAAATCCGCGCCGCTATGAATTGTGGGATAATTAAAGTGCAGTTTTTTTAGAAGCCTGGTAATGTTATGGTTATATCAAGGGAAACACACGTCTTGTGGTTATATAACTCACTGGTAATGGTTTCGATATTTAGCTGTGGAAGTGATGGTGCCTCTTTAGCAAACTTTGAAAAGTGTTGTAGAGAAAATTGCTGAAATTTGTAAAAGTTCTTATGCGGGGAGCAGGGTTGGCAAGATTTGGCCGGCCAGATTTGCCCGGCAATTGCCGGCAAGGCAAAATCTCTTAAAGTGGCCCAATCTGGCAGAATCTTGTTTTTTCGCCCAATATTTAAAAAAAAATGTTTTGTTCATTTAATTTTAATATCTATTTTTCTTGAAATGTAGTAAAACTAGTTTTATTCACCCAAGCACGCGTTTATTTACATAAATAATGCACTTTCCTATAAATTATATAGCACATAGTAGGGTATTTAAGTACATAAAAGGGGAATTTTTGGTTAAAAAGTCTAATCCGCAATTCTACAATGAATGTCTCTGCAGATGATGCACATTATATGCTACCCTGTCGATTTACTCATGAGTACTTAGGAGTAGTAGTTCGGAGTAATAAATTTGAGTAGTAATTTGGAATAATTGCATTTCCGGTAATTAGATCTCTTTGTATGTGGCTTCACGACAAATTAGTCACCTCGAGCATTCTTAATCTCCGGTTTCATACAGTGTTTAGACGTTTAATAATCATAAGATTATCTAAACAACATTTTATTAGAAACTCCGTTTCCCTAATTATAAAAATCCAGCGATAATCTCTTTGTATGTGGCTTCACGACAAATCAATCCCTCGAACATTCTTAATCTCTGGTTCAATACAGTGTTCTGATGTTTAGGAATCAGAAGTTTACCTGAATACCTTTTTATTACACCTATCAAAGTTAGAAACTCCGTTTCCCTAATTATAAAAAACCTGGCGATAATTTATGATTTTAAATTTTGCCAGATTTGGCCAGATTTTCGCGGTAATTGCCAGATTTTGCCGCCGGCAAGGCAAAATCTAGATTTGGCCGCTTTTTTGCCAACCCTGGCGGGGAGGGAGGTGAGGGGGGAGGGGATGCTGAATTGTGGGATAGTTCTTTATTCAAATAATGGGACAGTTCTTTGTTCAAAAACACATCCGTTGGGTCCCTAATAAAACAGTGATTGTTGGGATACTTCTCATGCTTTAGATAAGACAGAAAATAAAGAGAGTAATGGAGACCAAATTTTTTGGCTGCACCTTTTTGTCAGGATTACATGAGTAATCTGAGCTGTGTAGTTACATCGTGGTACCTCTTACAGAGCCATAAAATAAAAGTGTCGTAAGGACCAATGGTAAAGTTTCAAAAACCATTAGTAGACATTCGAGGTGTGAACCCTGGTTTATTGGAGAAAAAACTCACAATGATTGAACGAATAAACAAATAATCGCATCAGAATAATAAGTTTCATTACGTTGCCATTTCCAAATAACGGTGAAAACCGGCTTCCTTTAGCACTAAGTAGGGTCAAAAACACTGGTTGACGCTGCGACAGTCGGAGGCATACTGACTTGATCTTGAAGTATCGTCACAAGCCTGGTTAACAAAAATAATTATAACAAGACTTGTAACCGAAGGTATATTAAAATGACAATGATTTCTTTTGATACCAGGGTAAGAGGCGTAAACGTAAGTTTTCTGCGTTTTTGTAGGTAAGAAACAAAGGGGACTCAACAGAGAAAAGGTATCGTAATGGAGCTAGCCCACAGTCTGCTCCTCAATGAAGAAGCGTTGAAGCGCATTGCGGAAAACAAACGACCAGTGTTTGTCTTTGAATGGTTACGGTTTCTGGACAAAGTGCTTGTGGCGGCCCAAAAGGTTTGCTATGTGTATATAAACTTTCATAGTTACATCAAATGATGATGCATTTTACTGAAGTGAACGTAAATACTTCTACTTGTGCATGTCTAAAGCAATGCGCGATTTATATGTTCAAGCTGGACACTTCATATGCAACAATATGTGGATAAACGAAGCGTTAAATAAGAAAAATGCGAAAATAAAGAATTGGGTTAAAATTTGGATATTAAAGAGGCAATCTTGTAACTTTGTTTTTAACCAGTGTCATTTTCAATTGCAGTCTGATATCAAAGAGAGCCAACAAAAACTGACCAACCAGTTAACAGAACAGATATCTCAAAATCCAGGACCGCCCACTAGGAAATTGCTAGCTCGCTGCCTAGCGACAATATTCAGCGTTGGCGATACGTTCAGCTTATTTGCTACTATAAACAAGTGCAATGACATCATCAAGAGTAAGGATGATTCTCCAAGCTACCTCCCGACTAAACTGTAAGTTTGCGAGAAAGTGAAAAAAAAACTGACTTGTGGAGCACAATTTATTTACACATAAATAGGTAGCTGTTTATCAGCAAAGCTTGCTAACGTGGAGATTTGTGCAGCTAGCTGAGTGTTGATAATTTCAAGTTAAAATATGATAGGAATGTGGAATGCCTTGCCTTTGGCTCTAGACTCTCAAAAAGAACAAAAACCCAACAGTGGACAACAAATATTTAACTAAAACAGACACCCTGGGCATTGGTGGGAAAATGAGCTTAGAGTGTGTTGCCATATCGCACATTAGCAGCTGAAACAATTACGTTTGCCAGGTGAATTTCCAATGCGTTACGAACCAGAAATAAAATCCCGAGAATGGGCTATTGCTGTAACCCGCATATGTGCTGCTTTCTGTTATTGCGTTTTCTGTTCCGTGGTATCGTGATTTTTCGGGCATGTCCGTGCCATTTCGGGTAGAGATGTTCTCCTGACCACAGCTGAACTACATAAGATTGAAACAAAATGGTACAAAAGCTGATATTTAGTTAAGAGAAATTGAACTACAGAGCTCAGGAGTTCGGATATCACTTAATTGGCATCAGTTCCGTTAACTAAATTTCTTCAGAAAGAGCTTAATCGAACTGTTTTAATGTGTGAGAATAGTAAAGTATGAAGAGGTAAAGCTCTTATTTGTTGCCAAATTTCTGTTTTATTTGGGCACTCTGACGTAGGGGTGATGAGGGTTAGCAAGCTTTTATTTTTGTGGTCGACAGACTGAAAAAGAGCATAAAAACGTCATTTGTCTGGAGCTATTTCAAGTAATTGCTACTTCTGATAAGCTTATCGATATACATCCTTGCGATAATATTGATATTCTCTTGTGCGCGAGCACTCCCTTTTGTATAGAAGGAAACTCCTGTAATCTATTTATTGCTGAGGCTCCGTTGGGTTTGCCCTCTATTTGATGTGTGCATTTTTTTTTTTTTTTCTTGCAGTTGTGTTGAGTGAAAAACTCAGACATGAGGATTAACCATCTTGTAATTCAAGTTAAATTTTAGGAGTTTTTTCTGTGTATGAGATGATTTTTGACAAAATATTACGAACTTTAAATGAAAATGCAATCGGCGGAAAATACTGCTGCCTTTTTTTCTTTTTTTTTTTAGAGGGGGGATATGCATCTTATTGCCATTTGAAGCTCTTGAAAAATGCCCAAATTTCATTGTTCTCAAAATGCGAGACGTTAAGTTGTTGCCTTTCAAACTGATCTGCTAAACATGTTCGCAGTCCGTCCTAACTATTGGCCAAATACACCTTGAAGAAAAGAAATCTATGTGCGAGGTTTTAGGTGCTATGCCACGACGAAATTTAGATCCTATCGTATTTTCTATCATACCAGTAGCAACGGCAGCGTTGTATCTTGTGGCCATTTTCAACCAAATGTTAAAGTCCAGTAAGTGGAAATGATCTATTTGACCACAAAAATGGAATTACCTGAGAAGGAAGGGTAACACAGCAATATGTTTGATTCGCAGGTTTACGTCCACCATGAATTGAATGGTTCATTTCCTTGCAGGCAGTGGAACAATCAGGTTGCATACCGGGAACACATTTGTGAAATTTGCAGAACTGATGCACCGCCATTATAAAACAAATCCACTTTACATCCTGTATACCAGGCTGTGGAAAGAATCCTGTTCCAAACAAGTATTGATAGTCAGTGCGATATGTTAGCTCGGGGGACTTGGATGACTAAGTGTTGATTTAGGCGATGTAATTCCCCATAATGGGAGTCTGTATCCTGTTTCTCTGCAATTGCAACTTTGGTGTTCTTTTGCAGACTTTAATAGTGGTTTCGTTATTTTGTTCTTGACTTAAGAAGGCTTCTACAAACACGTGCTTTCAGGGTACGGCAGCTTCGTAAAAAAGACAATTGCATTACGCATGGAAATGGGTGTAAATAAATAAAATGTTGTCTGAGGTAGCGAGAAAAAATACCTGTCTCCTAGATCCTGTCTTGCTCATTCAGTCTGAATAGTGGTTATTGAGCAGCCGTTAGTTTAAGGCAGATAAACTGGTATGTGATGCCGTAAAGTGGTCAGTGGTGTGGTGCTTCAGTGTCTCACATGTGTAGTCCTATATGCGCCGTCATTATTGGACTCATTGAAGACCTGACTAGGCGTCACAACACATGTTTTAGTCCTCGTACATACATTGCTTCTAATAATGTAACATCTCAAAGTTTTTCATCCTGCTGGCACACTGACTTTTATTTTAAGAACGAAAAAACAGAAGAGCTAGTTGCACGGTCTTATTTTGTAGCTTTATTTGAACAGTGGAGGAAAATAATAAGAAAATGTGTTTCCACCACGTGGCTGTGCTTCAGTGTCCGTCACTCAAGTAAATGACTTGCGCAATAGATTTAAGATGCAACATGACGTCAGAACATTAAGTAGTAGCTTGCTGTCTGTTTCCATCACGGCAACCAACACCAGCTCTTGGGCTAAATACACCCGACCTTCTGTCGTTTTTGTGCTCCAGCCCCGGGGGGACTATAAAATAGTGTCGACCCATTCGAAGGAGTTCTCAAAAAGCATTTGGCGTAGAGTTCTGAAATAGTATTTGGTGAGTGGTATCTGGACTTACGGCGACGAAAACATCGGTCTTTCACTGCTGATAATCCGAAGTCCTTTTAAAGGCATTTTTATTTTGCTTTTATTGATGTGGATTCACGTGCAATAACGGATTAGCCGTTTTGGCCGACGCCGTTTTGTCCGGAATTCGTGGTGAATATATAGGTGCTGGAGTTGTGACACGTGGTATTTTTTTTTTTTTTTTTAAATTGACAAATTGGTCACCGTTGGATTAATAAGATACATTCTGGATCGAAACTTTGTGTTCTGTCCGGGCAAATTCTGCGAAAATACGAGACAAAGCCTGATGAAACAATTAAATTATAAATATTACTGTCATTTTAGGCTTTGATTACTTGTTTAAATGGACGAAAATGGAAACAGATTTACGTTCAGCTTGACACTACTTCAGTGGGAACTGTCAGAATCAGCTTCACCGGTTAACTTTCTCATTGTTTTTATCCAAACCACTTTGTTTATTTTCCTGGCGATGATAAATAGGAGTCGGTGACGTGCTGGAGCATATGCATTATTGATGGATAAGTGTGTCAAAATTGTTGTCCTAAGTAGTATGGAGGTTGAGCATTGCTCATGGCTTGCTGAAGGGCGAGTCATTGACGGATCAACCGCAAACATGCTTTTACTGCTCTGGGAATTTTCAGAGCTTATGGGCTAATTACAATCATCATTGTACATAATCATCATTGTACAGGGAAATAAATAGATAAAAAGGGTATTAAGCATTGTATAAGGAAGGCAAATATAAAAAACTTGTATGTATTGAGACTGTCAGTGTTTTAATGGAACATTCCACAAAAACGAAGGGGTATTTGGGGGCGGGGTTGGTGGAGATTATAGAGTGTTAAGTCATCGCCTTATGGTCGTACGGGTCCTCAAATTCACTTGGAGTTCATAAGGATTTGCCAAGGATTTCCTGTTCGTCAGATGGAACGTCTTACACTTGCAGTGCTTCTTGACAAAATTATTTCGAGATAAGACGCGCTGCACTGTATTTTCATAAAATTATACTGTGTTGAATTTATGAGTGCGGCCCAGAATTATTTCTCCCTGTTCTTAAAAGCGTTCATTTTATTGCATTACTTAACCGAAATGCGCTGCACTTCGAGATAGAATGTTGGGTAGATATATTAACGAGTTTCAAAATCAAAAGGTTTATATATGGCGCATATTATATCTAGCTTAACCTCGTTATAATGATATGGCTGGGACCAAGGAGATGGTGGGAAATGAAAGAGAAAGATTACACCGATCCAAATAATAATAATTATTATGTTGTTGTAATGTGTCGTCATTTCAAGTGTCGTTATCACGAGGCCGTACTGTACATACTTGCAAGATAAATCATGAAAGAAATAAACAGGTGCCGTATTTAGGTAAATTTCATTATTGAAAAGAAAATGTTTCGTTGACACTTCTTTTAATAAGGCCGTGTATAAATGTTAACTGCGTTTGCATGTGTGCCTGTTGCTGTACTGTAGGGCGGCAGTGGCCTGCATAGGAGGCATGTACGAGAAGCTAGGCAGGATGGTGGGCAGGTCTTATGAGGAAACTATTGCCCTACTCATCAAGGCGCTGAGAAACGCCGAGGTGAGAACATCATCGGCAGTACTTTAATGACCTGAAATGTGAATAACAATATAACCATTTAAGTTTTATGAAAGTTTACAACTGGTTGCTCTTGTTTAAGATTGTGTCCTATTTTTCAAGGTTAAACTAACGAAAGCCCTTCCCTGTCAATCGCTCGCATCAATAAAATGTATTCACATCAACAGCATTTATTCATAGAATATTCCCCAAATGCCAGTTGTCTGATATTTTAAAGACATTACATTTGTTTGATTTTAAAGGATTTTGTCGCAATGTTGAAATGTTAACACAAAAGAGCTTTTCAGAAAATTTGAGAGCAAATTGCAAAGATTTCAAAAAAAGTGTGTTTTAACGTTTCAGTCTCAAGGAAGATACGAAGTGATGATCACTCTGCAGAAGGTGATAGCTGGCCTGGGGTCAGCCGGCAGTAATTGCTACAAGGACGTGTACAAGGCCGCCAGGAACTGTATGACAGACCGCGCCATGACCGTGCGCTCCGCGGCCGCTAAGGTGCGTACCGAAAAAAAGACTTTGGAAACACTGATTTTAAACCAAGATGTTTGCAGTTTTAAGGTGATTAAAAACACCGGCTGGTAACAAAATTAGTAAATGGTATGACTTAAAGGGTTTTGAAGTGTCTTTGAAATTTTCTCTGTGGTCTTGCTGATCGGCGAAAAAATAAAATATTTTATTATAAACAAAATGAAAAAGGTGAAAATTGATAAAATTTAACTATTCTCTGACTACAAGTAAAGAGCCTTGACTCCATTTGCAGGTTATGGATGAACTAGTGAGCGAGGCGCCATTTATGTACCTAACCGAACTGGATACTGTGACTTCATATTGTTTCCGAGCGCTCGATGGGTCGAATTATGACGTCAGATGCGACGTTTCAAAATTACTTGGACATTTGTTGGCGTCATCCTTAAATCCACCGAAGCAGGCGCTGAGTGAGTTCATTTTCAGCAGTAAAAACTCTTGTATTCGTTTAAAATTTGTTGCAAAACTTTTATTCAATGTTTGTTCTTTTTTTTTTTTTTTCTTTTTTTTTTTTATGAGCGATATATTATGCTAGGTCAAAAGAAGTAAAAATGTGAATGAAAAGTTCCTGCTCTTTCTTCATTTTTGCATTTGGTTTCTCTCTTCTAACGTACTTGTTTGTCCATATTTTTAGGTTCCAAAACCAAGGTGTACAAACTGGAGGACTTGCTGAATACATTATCGGTCGGCTTTCTGAAAGGCGGCACGGGCTTTCTTAAAGCTTCAAGCGCCGGGGAAATGATTAAAGGAGGAGGCTCTATTAACAGAGAAATCCGCGTCGGTGTTACACATGTAAGCCCTGGAATTGACAATCAACTGTTCGCTTAAACATAAACGTAATTCAAAGCCATACTTGTAAACTAATCATGTGACGAAATTAAGCATATAAGGGCAGATTTTGTGTCACGTGGCAAAGTATGGAATCAGTTTTGACAGCTGACAATCCACACTTTAAGCTGGATTCTTTAAAAGAATGTGTGGTATGTTTTCAGGCTTATGTAGAATTTGGCAAGAGTATGGGTAGCGTATGGCTGGAACGCAATATGCCCGAGCTATTAAATCACGTGTTAGGTCTCGTGGCCAATCCGAAGACAGCACAGACTCACGTGGATGCCGTGTACGCCAGAAAGTGTGTACAGTTTGTCCTGAGGTCGCTGATTGGCGGAATGTTAAGTGAGAAAGCACAGATTGCTGCGGCCAAGGAAATTTGCCAAATTATCGTAAAACAAATGGCTATCATGGGTGAGTAATAGAGACCGAATATCGTCTTTGATATAACAGTACCATTGAACAAATGGTCTTGATGTTTTTTCAACCAAACTGAAGTCATTTGTAAAGTAGATAAGTTCTGATTTTCCCAAATGAAATAAAATGAAATAAGATCCGTTAAAGGAAAGTGGTGTGAATATTTTCCTTCAATTAAAAATAAAATAAAACTCCATTTCCCGAAAAAAGCAGAGAAATAGAAAAAGCTAGTTCGAAAAATTAGTTCGAAACAGAGAAAGCAAATTTGTTTTACGTTGTGTTTTTTTTCTGTCACAGATGCTGCTGAGGAGGGCGAGAAGACGTCAATAGATGTGCACCTGAGCCAACACGTGCTGGTGTGTGCTCTACACGAGCTCGGGTGCTTGGTGCAAAGCCTCGGCACCTCCGCCTCGCCGCTCGTGTCCGAACCCTCGGCAGGTCAATAAATTGAAGGAATAAACTACTCAGAAACCGTAATTTCCGGAAAAAAATATGAATTTTAGTTGTGTGTGTTTTGGTCGAAATCATTTTGTTGCGTAGTTATTATGTCTCCCCGACCAAGGGGAGACATATAGTGTTTGTACGTTCTGTGTGTGTGTATGTGTGTACGTGTGTGTGTGTGTCTGTGTGTGTGTGTGTGTGTGTGTGTGTCAGTCTGTTGTGAACAAAGTGTTGTGTGCAAGATATCTGGAGAACGAAACGTCGGATAGAGTTCAAACTTGATCGATTTATTCCTTGGTTAGGTCGGACGGTTCTATCAACTTTTGACGCATGTCACGTGATTAGGGCAAGCGTATGACGTCATTACGTAAAAATCTTTTGGGCGAAATTTCTCAGCCGCTGAACATCGGAGAAAGTTGAAACTTGGTGGGATCGTTGCTTGGTATGTCCGAAAGACTCCGTAGAATTTTTTCGCGAGTAGAACGAACGAATGCGGCGTATGACGTCATAACGTAAAATATGTATATATTTTGAACAAGATCTTGTGTGCAATATATCTCGATAACGGAAAGTTCTATCGACTTCAAATTTTGTATGAACATTCCTTGGGTCAGTCGGACGGTTCTATCAACTTTTCACGCATGTCACGTGATTAGGGCAGGCGTATGACGTCATTACGTAAAAATCTTTTGTGCGAAATTTCTCAGCCGCTGAACTTCGGAGAAAGTTGAAACGTGGCGGAATTGTTGCTTGGTAGGTCCGAAAGACTCTATAGAATTTTTTCGCGAGTAGAATGCGGCGTATGACGTCATCACGTAACATATATATATATTTTGCACAAGGTCTTGTGTGCGAAATATCTCGACAACGGAAAGCCGTATCGACTTCAAATTTTATGTGAACATTCCTTGGGTCAGTCGAACGGTTCTACCAACTTTTCACGCATGTCACGTGATTAGGGCAGGTGTATGACGTCATCACATAAAAATCTTGTGTGCGAAATTTCTCAGCTGCTGAACATCATAGAAAGTTGAAACTTAGTGGGATTGTTGTTTGGTAATTCCGAAAGATTCTGTAAAATTTTTTCGCGAGTAGAACGAACGAATGCGGCGTATGACGTCATCACGTAAAATATGTATATATTATAAACAAAGTCTTGTGTGCAAAATATCTCGATAACGGAAAGCCCTATCGACTTCAAATTTTATATGAACATTCCTTGGGTCAATCGGACGGTTCTATCAACTTTTCACGCATGTCACGTGATTAGGGCAGGTGTATGACGTCATCACATAAAAATCTTGTGTGCGAAATTTCTCAGCTGCTGAACATCATAGAAAGTTGAAACTTAGTGGGATTGTTGTTTGGTAATTCCGAAAGATTCTGGATATTCTTTGGCTTAGTCAGACGACTGTTTCAACTTTTAAAAAAAATTATCTGTTGTTAAGCAAAATTTCTCAACATCGGAAAGTCGGATCGACTTTAAATTTGGTGTAGTTATTCCTGGGATAAGTCGCACGGTTTTGATTAAACATTACTAAATTCGTGTAGAAAATCAAGAAAGGTGTATAACGCCAACACTCCCCCCCCCCCCCCCCCGCCTCCCCATTTTTTGGCTCCTTTGTTGTCAAAACATAGGTGTTAACTAGGCTGGGGATTTCAGCGTTTTGCAGAAGATTCTCGAGTGTTCCTGCATTCTTTAGAAAGCTTCAAAACAGTAACAGCATTAATGTCGGTCCAATGCTATTTGTTTGTGCCTGAAATTAAGCTTTTTGTGCGTTTCTCATCTGCGGCTGTTACGTAACTTGCCACTCAGTCAGGGGTTAGTGACAGTTGTGGTGCATGATGGAGTCGTCATCGACGAGGTCATGGAATGTTATAGGTCTAAGCAGGTTTAGCTATTGATTTTTTTTTCGCCGCATGCTTGATTCGGTTGCCAAGGCATCCTATATATAGGAGCTATTTTATATCGATCGGCATTGTTTGCAGAAGCTTTTTTCGCTATTAAAGTGGGTCATCTGATATCTTGTGTTATGAGAAGCAGCTCACCATTTTGGCACCGAAATGCCTTCCCCCTTCTCCCACCGAGGTGCGTTATCTGATGCGCAGTTATGAAGAAGGCTTTTCTAGTGCTATTTGGCCGATGGGAATGTGCGAAGACAAGGTAGTCTATCATGGCTGTTACTACACTTAGGGTACAGACCGTTACCGTTGCCTTTGGTAAAAGGGTTAGGGTTGTGTTTATAGTCGGAACTATATTAAATAGCTGGGGTGGGGGGGGGGGAGGGCGTGTGGAGGATGATGGTTTACAAAAAAAAAATCCCGACCACCTTCAAGACCTGGATAAAAAGTAAGACCCGTTCGTCGTGACCCCTTCCAGATTCGGGTAAAAAGACGTACGGTAAAACCTGCCTGTCTTGACCAACTTCCAGACCCGGATAAAAATGTAACGTACAGTAAAACTACTATAATGACCTATTTCAGATCTGGGTGAGAAGGGCCTACAGTAAAACTCGTTTTAGCGACCACCTTCCAGACTCGGATGAAAAAAAGACGTCCATTTATAGCTGTTTTAGTGACCACCATCTGTGTGGTTTATTTTGAGTTTTTTTACAATGAATTAAGGTTCTGTTTGCAGAAATGAACATTTTATTTCAGTAATTAAAAAAAAGGTTTTTTTTTTGGGAGGGGGGAGGGGGGATCATGGGTTTGGTCGGGGAGACATTTGTTTTTGTTCACAAAAACAAGACACTAAGTAGGTATCGACTGAAAGTGTATAACATAAGCCTGTACTCTTATGTTTTGTGTGCACTGGCCGCTCTAGTTAAGTTAGGCTGAAATTTATTGCCTTCTCTAAAATGGAAGGATGTCAATGGGTTAATTAACGAGATAACCTGTATGCACACCCTCAGTGTTTCATAATTATATGAATAATAAATAAAATTAAAAATTAGAAGAAAAACATAAATGTGTGAACATCTGCCATCAGGTATAGTGGAGCCGGTGGTGTCGGTGCTAATACACAGCAGTCCGTCCGCGCGTCTGGCCGCCTCGTGGTGTCTGCGCAGCATAGCAGTCGCCCTGCCGTCGCAGATGACCATCCTGATTGATCGATGTATGACGCGAATGCACCACCTCAAGTCGTCACCCGAAGCCGTGTCTGGCTATTCGTTTGCGTTAACAGCCCTGCTGGGGGGTGTCCGAGAAATGTCGCTGGGAATTCCCCATGTCAGAGGAAAGGTGAGGCTTGACATTATTCGAACTGAAAAGAAAATTAAATGCCAGCAGTAAAACCATCACTAAACTGAAAAAGAAAAAGAATATGTTTTTCAAATCATATGTGTAGAAAAATTGACAGTCGGTTAAGTCTGTTTTCGCTTCTTTGCTGACCGTTATACGTAAATGAATGTGGCGGGGTACTTCATCTTTTTTATGTGTGTTTCGTTTTTTAGCAAATCTTTAATGTGGCTGAGGATTTGTTGCGCACAGCCACCCAGAACAGCAGGCTGTCACTGCAGAGGACGCAGTCGGGCTGGCTGCTATTGGGTGCTATCATGACGCTAGGTAAGTCACGTGCCTCAACACCTTCCCGGGTGGGCGGAGGCGAGTATAAGACAAAATTGCCGTGCTAATTTGAAAAATTTATCTCTAATATTGAAGCTGCATCAACAGCAAATAAATTT
Organism: Protula sp. h YS-2021; assembly: GCA_949752745.1. Classification (NCBI taxonomy): domain Eukaryota; kingdom Metazoa; phylum Annelida; class Polychaeta; order Sabellida; family Serpulidae; genus Protula; species Protula sp. h YS-2021. Next base: position 60,446,913 of record OX457024.1, read on the forward strand.
TAAAAGAAAATTGTCATATATTGCTTAATTAATTATTTTATAGCGACTGCTTAACAAATCGCATGCTTTTAAGCGTTTTAATGATTCGTTGTAATGGAAGTGTTTTGTTTTAGGTCCATCTGTTGTCAAGCAGCACCTGCCACGGATGCTGTTGCTATGGAGAAATGCGTTTCCAAGGTCGAACAAGGAGCTGGAATCAGAAAAATCGCGGGGCGACTCGTTCACGTGGCAAGTCATGCTTGAAGGACGCTCGGGTGCTTTGGGAGGTTAGTAGCCCCAAGGGACTTCACCATACTCTAGTCAATTTTCTGTTAAAATAGCAAATTGTTTTCCTAATATTAACTAAACCCCACCAGTAGACAGGACACCTGAAGTGTTCTATTTTTTTATTTATTGTTTTTATGTGCGTGTACCCTAAAGAATTTGTCTCGATCACAACGGTGATAAATTGTGTTCCCAAAACATTATAGGATGAGCGTTTACTGGTAAAGGGAATAGATAAATAAAGTTTGAAACGGAATATATATATTATTGTGTTGTGAACTGCAGTGAGCACGGTATCGGGTATGTTTTTGGTGCTTGCAGCAATGCATAGTTTTGTGCTTCACTGTCCGGACCTGGTGACAGAAGACGTGACAAGGAGACTTCTTCCGCCGCTAGAGTGCGCCCTCACCATGACAGCACAGTAAGAGGAACGGCGTGTTTTCTTCTTTTTCTTTTCTTTTTTTTTTTCTTCTTCCTTTTTTTTTTTTTTTTTTTTTTTTTTTTTTTTGTATAGACGTGCAAAATATAGCGTGTTCCAAAATATAAAATGTAAATCCTTAAAAGATTTTAGTTGGCGTTGTTAAAATTGCTCAAATAGTTGTTAACAGTAGCATTTAAGGCGTTACCTGAGGAGCAAGACCAGAATATATAGATTAAAAATTGACCAATGCGGAGTTGCCTTTCAGTTCAAGAAAAGTACATGAAGGGCATCAAAATCTAATAGCTTGGCATTTCTCGTCACACAATAGTTTTTAGTCTAATTTACCTGATAATTATTCAAATTATTCTTGCATTTCAGTCTGCCAGTGGTTGTTAAAATGTACGGGGCGCACCTGAAGGCGCCTGCCGCCATGGTACGCCTGCGCCTGTACGACGTCCTCAGCCTCCTGCCGCCCGCCACCTACGAGGGCTCCTTCAACTCCCTCCTGCGCGAGCTCGTGGCCGAGTTCACGCTGACGGATAACCCCGCCAACACGACCACGTCGAGATTAAGGTCGCTGTGTCACCATGACGACTCGGTGATACTCGGCTCGTGGCTACAGGAAACTGATCACAAGGCTATTGAAGATCAGGTGAGGGTAGACATATGTTTAATATTTATATATATTCATATTTTTGCAACGCGGGTTTTGGCTTTCATAGGAGTTGAATATTTTGTGTCTTATTATATGCCGTCAGAAACCCTGGGCACGGCTTTCGGAATGCGTTCTGTCGTTTCGTGAAAGGATTGCGCAGTATGTTTGTGGTCAAATCATTTCTGTTTCTTTCGGTATGTGCCTGGAAGAGGTGAAATTAAATTGTTCTTTGAATTAAACCACTGTGTGACGTTTAATCTGATAAAAACAAACACAAATTGTGCATCCTGATTGGAATAGTTCGAAATAGTTTCCACTTTCACCGTAACACCGGGTTGCAGTTACCACCCCTGCGTACAAGAAAAATTAAACTAAAAAGTCATCATAAAGAGTGAAAGTGGAGTGCATTGAAGTAACTCACCTTCTCCAGATTTGTAGTACGTCTGTTTTTCTTTTTTTTTCTTTTTCGCTTGCCCAGCCAGATTTGCATTATGAATGCCCACAACCTGCGTCTTACTGTTGTTATTTTGATATTTCCTTCGCTCTGTCGTAACGCTTAAAAGGATAATTCAACAAAGACACCGTCCCGTGACCCGTAGATTACTAGTGATAACACTCGGTAGATTATCTGTCTATTTGAAGTGTGTCTTGTGGCGTATTTAGCACGTTTGTAAAAGTGCACATTTCATTTTTTTTTACATTTGCACTTCGTCGTTGTAAATTATCCACTAAACATTTTATTTTCACATAAACTTTCGTATATAGATTTGATAAAGTGTGCACAGATTTCATGAAAACATTTTAAACACGGTTATAACATGCATATAACTGTCAATAAGTAAATCTATTAGTTGTTGGTGTAAGTCTTTAGCTCCTTTCATGTGCAGAAAGTGTGTTTTCGTGTATAAACCTTTTTTTGTGGTAATTTCTTTTGGCAAGCGTAGTTGGAACCCCATCATAAGAGAGACTATGAGCATGTGAGTAAATCCGACTGCTGCCATGTCTGGCCTTCATATCAGCTGCCCGCTGAAAAATTTTTTCTCCGCTAGCTAGTCTTCTCATTTTTTTTTTTTTTTTGTTCAGCTGTCATGCTACATGTTTAGTTGTTGTGAATTTTGACTTTTATAGCTCATGTTTAGTGCATGTGTCTTGTTTTATGGCCCATGGGCTGGCCGAGCACTTGTAAAATATTATCAAAGTTTGTTGTTACATTCTTGCTTGCAAACATATCCACCCTCCACCCCACAACAAAACTGCATAAAGTAATAAATAAAGGAATGGATATCTCCACATTATCCCCCGTGTAACGGAGGGATATACATATGAACTTGTCCGTCCGTCTCCATGCGTGTTCGGGCTAACTCCGAAAGTATAGGTCAGATTGCTTTGATATTTCACACAAGGTGTATTTTTGGTCAGATTATCGAAAAATTGTAAAAATGACACTTTTTTTTTTTTTTACTTTTGGAACTTTCGCTGTCATGTCCAGGCCAGATCTCCAGAACTATGAACTGGATTGTTTTGAAATTTCACGTACGGATAGAGCACGCGTTGGAAATATGCAGCCTATGTTTCCAAAACTATTCTGTGGATATGCTTTTTGAATTTCACACACGGATAAACAAATGTTGAAAATTGCCAAAATAACTTTTTTGAAAGTAAAACTTAGCTTTTGTCAAAATTTAACAATGCAAAACTGTTGGAATTGTAAAAAAAAACGTGCTGAAAGTGACAGTAATATGGCATTTTCAAACCGACTTCACCACCAGTTTCACACGTCATCCGCGCTACGCGGGGGATCTTGTCTCTCTAAGGCAGTAAGTTATGGATACTTTTCTTCACACACCATGAAAAGATGTTAAAACAACGTAATGATAATAATAAAACAACAAGAAAAACACTGAGAGCATAGCCAACATTCAGGTGGCGTGAGGATCAATTTTTGTTGTACATTTGACATTCTCATAGTCCCAGGATTGGAGCGGAGATGTGCAATGTTGTTTTGTTAAATTTGGCGATGTTGGAATTTCGAGTGTGTTGATTCATGCGAAACATGGTTGCTGTTTCGGCAATTATGTGGTTTTGTGTTCGAACCGGCCCGTAAGATTTGCTTAAAATCACATAAACGTGCAAATAAAAGTGCAAACAATTAAAAAAATACTGATTGCCTGTTAATTGTTGAAGGAAATTGTTATCAGTGTCATCATACTTGTCGATATCATAGGGACAAAACGAAAACCTGTTTACGTCAAGGTAGTCGTTTGAGGTTCCTTATTTACCCCTTCTTGTTTGTTCACCAGCTTGTGCGGCAGGCGAGTGTATTGAATGCATGTCCCCTACGTGCTTATGCGGTATGGAGAAAGTGAGGAGAAATACAAATTCACCAAGTGCATGTAATTTAGAAAATACGGAGATAGTAACCGGACCGAGTGCATGCTGTTGGTTGTATGAGAATGCTCATGTGGGGTGGGGGAGGGGGGATTGGGATGACCGTGTTACTGAAGCATGGATTTAGGATTTTGGTGTAGCCAGTGTGCCAGGTGGGTCTGGGCATATTTCGCATTGCTTTGATTCGGCTATTCGCTTGGGTAATTCAAACAACGGTTCAAATGCAGTTCAAACGAATGATTGCATTTTCATATGATAAAAAAAGTCATGCGAAGAACATCTTTGGAAACTCGCATTTCTCGGAACTCTTCAATAAAACTTTACCTTTTCTTTGTTTCTTCCCTGTGGTAAGAGTGGTCGTTGAAAATGAATTGAACAGTGTTAATTTGCCGCTAACTTTCATGCAATGTGGGTAGTGTAAATATTAAGTCATTGAGGGCATCATTTCTGTGGTTTCTATAAGTTCCGTATTTATTTGGAATGTTACAGTTACAGCCGAATAGCGCGTCTGGATCGGGAGCCCTGGAGCACGATGCGGCCTCGCTTTACATGAAAGCCCCACCGGTAGGTGGCGCTAATGTCAAATGTCATATATAAGTGATACTGTGTTGAAGGGAAAAGTCAATGCCGGGTGTTGATATTCATGTTCTGAACTTGTCAGGGAACATGTTATTGTAGCTAGCTGAAAAATATCGAAAATTGTAACGTAAAAAACAAAAACAAAAAAACCAATGTAAAGAGTTTAAAAATTAGACCAGAATCTGTAGATTTTAGGGTGTTTTATATGATTTGCATGAACAGACGGAAGCAGTTCCCGGACCACTGCCGCTGGGCGTGTCTGTGATCGACAGCTCAGTGCACTTGTTTGGGCTCGTATTCCCACGCGTGGCACACAAGCATAGGCTCCAGATGCTGCAGCATTTCGCTGACTGCATCAAAAGCTCCAAGTCGGCGAGGCAACAAGCTGTGCAGATAAACATCTTCACGGCCGTGCTGTGTGGATTAAAGGTATTTGTGATGTAGCTTTGGGGGATCGACAGTTGCATTAACACTTCGCCTTTAGATGAGAAACGTGTGTTAAAATTATGCGAAAGCAATTAGTAGGCGTGTCACTGTAAGCTTAACCTCGCGGTAACATGTGCTCGAAATACAGGTTAATGTTTTGAAAGACGCAAAAAATAAAACTAAAATATTCGATTACCCAACTGCAGAATTACGTAACAAAGATCTTATTGAAACAAAGATTTTGTTGAAATAAAGGACACTGCTTCTTTTTCTCTTGTAGGCGCTTGCAGACACTAAAACAGGCTTTGGAAACATTGATGTGAGAAAAGCGGCAATACAGCTTGTGTTGGTAAGTTTATTTGGGCAAAATGAGGAAATAAAAGTAATTTTAAGAATGTAATTGTTAATTTCAACAAAACGTATTTTATTTATTTATTTATGTATTTTTTTCTTCTTTTTTGTGTGTGAGTGTGTTTGCAGAAGCAGTTTTTGATAGAACTGATAGTTGATTTCTAAGAATTCTTGGCTAAAATATACCGAGGCACAACAAGCAGGTACACTGTTGCAGGGTGCCCTGGGCAGCAGCAACCCGATCCTGCGCTGCGCTGGTGGTGAGGCCTTGGGCCGTATGGCACAGGTGGTGGGCGAAACGCGCTTCATAGCCGAGATGGCCCAGTATAGCTTTGACAAGTATGAGAGTTGTGCGCTTTGTTTGATAAATTAGTGAAAGTAGAAATACTATAGTATATGAGTACTAGCCTAGTAGTTGTGCTAGTAGTGGTAGCAGTAGTAGTAATAATAATTGTTATCATAATAATAGTAATAAGAACAAATGCCATTCTCTGATGTTGTCATCCGAGAGCTTTAGAGTTATGTCAGATCAGGTTTTGGACAACTTGAGATCGACTTCTTTAAATTGTTTTGATCAAGTACGAGATACCAGCAAACATGTTTAGTACGTCTGTCTCTCTCTCCGTCAATCTGTCTATCTATCTGTCTATCTATCTATCTATCTGTCTGTCTGTCTGTCTGTCTATCAATCAATCAATCATTTTGTTTCGTGTTTTGTGGCAGACTGAAATCGGCCAGGGATGTGGTGACACGCACGGGACATTCGCTAGCACTGGGCTGCTTACACCGATACGTCGGCGGCATGGGCTCTGGTCAGCATCTAAGCACAAGCATTAGTATTCTCCTAGCCTTGGCACAGGATGCAACCTCCCCCGTGGTTCAGGTAAAGTTTCCACGGTTTTATTTCTTGTGTGTATAAACAGCGGTTGTGATTGGAATGTAAGCTTGTTTTATCGGTGCCAGAGCTGTCTTGTTGCACATTTTCATTCGAAATGCTGAGTGCTTCAAGTGGAGCACAAAATCAAAAATAAAAAAAATGGCGTAGGTGCGGTGGTGTGAAAGTAAATTATCAAGTAAATCATTGACCTTTGGTTGTTTGGGCTGAGGACTTGGAATGCCGTACAGGTATGGTTTGTGACCTTTTGCCAGGTGTCGGTGGAGCACGCCCTAGCGCCGATCGCCGACTGCGAGGGGGGGGGGGGGGGGATGAGAGGTGGAAGTGCGGGGGACCTACAACTTTGAATGCCATACAGGCACAGTTTGTGACATTTTGCCAAGTGGTGGTGCAGCCCGCCCTAGCGCTGATGGCCGACTGGGAGGGGGTGGGGGGGGGGGGCGCTGTAGCACTTTGAATGCGATACAGGCAGAGTTTGTGACTTCTCGCCAGGTGTCGGCCCTGCACGCGCTGGCGCTGATGGCCGACTGGGAGGGTGGGGGTGCGAGTGGGGGGGGGGCTAGCACTTGGAATGCCATATAGGCACAGTTTGTGATTTCTCTCCAGGTGTGGGCCCTGCACGCGCTGGCGCTGATCGCCGACTCGGGCGGGCCCATGTTCCGCGGCTACGTGGAGCCGTCACTGTCACTCGTGCTCCAGCTGCTGCTCAGTGTGCCCCCCTCAAATGTGGACGTGCACCAGTGCCTGGGCAAGTGCCTTGCAGCGCTCATCACGAGCATTGGCCCGGAACTGCAGGGTATATAAAATGCCTACGCCTTTTTTCTGGTAAACAGAAGACTGACTTGAGAGTCTCAAGGCTTCGAGATCAGACAACAGTTTTATGTTGTTGGTAAAAAAATTGTGTAGGTTTTTAGGCAACTTCAGTTCCAGGTAGAAAATTTTATCGTTTTCAGTATTTTGTGATCATATATAGTGAGTGGTTCGATCCATCAGTTTTAAATAGTATTTTTCCCGCCATCACAGATTCTAATAGAGTTTGCATATTTTGCACTTGTTGTTATTATTATTATTTTTTTTTTCATGTTTAGTTGTGTAAATCTGAGTCTTCCTACTTGTTCATTTGAAGGCAATTCCGGAGCCATCGCAACGGCACGGTTGAGTTGTCTCGTGTGCTGTGCAGTAATGCAGGACCACTACGACTCGCTGGTGCAGGCCGAGGCGATATCATGCCTGCAGCAGCTGCACTTGTTCGCTCCCAGGCACGTCAACCTGACGACCCTCGTGCCCAACTTGTGTGTGAGTTGACTCAAGTTACTCAGTAGTCAAAATGTTTGTTGTCATTTTGTGAGAGGGAATTTAAGAATGTGTCACAACTGGCAACAGAAAAATTAAAAAAAAATAGTAATTAGTGTCTTAAGTGAAAATTTTAATACATTTTATGAAATGAAATTTCCGGATTTATTCAAGTGGAAAGACACGTAACTTATTAATCGTTACATAAAGGGCATTTTCTTTGATCTATACAAGACACAGCGCGTGAATTTTGTCAACAAATGATGACTTATTTAGTGACGATGTGGTTGATTTTTTATTCACAGGAAACACTGACCAGTCCACACCTACTGCTGCGCCGTGCGGCCGTCTCGTGCTTACGTCAGCTATCCACGCGAGAAGCTCGCGAAGTCTCGGAGCACGCGTTAACTCTGGCCAGCGAGGGCAAAGAGACTCGAGAGCGACTGGGCCTGACCGAGACAGGCCTGGAAGGGGCGCTTTTTGCGATGTTAGATAAGGAGAACGATAAGAAGATGATATCCGACGTGCAGGATACGCTTGTTAGCATGCTGCAGGCTTTAGCCGCGGAGAACCTGACACGTTGGTTGACCCTGATAAAAGACGTTCTACAGGCTTCTACAGGTGAGCTCATGTCGTGTTTTCGAGTCTTGCCACTGCTGCGTATAACAAATCTGCTAAGACACTTGTATTTTTGGAATCTTGAAAAGCTGAACCGCATTGTCTTGTAATTCCTTTAAAATTTCTCGGGGTGTTTTGAAGAAGTAAAAAAAAGAAAATGTAGAAAAAGAAAAAAAATATAAGTTAATGTGGAACATGTAACGATTGTTTTGCCGGGTAAAATCAAACATGCAACGAAGTTAAATGTCAAGATTGTATTGGGGATTTCTCTGCACGGTTCCTGGTCTTCAACTCCCGTTTGATATTAATGTAGAATCCAGCACTTTGAATTCTCCGGCGGAGGAATCTACGATAAAGGACGACGACGATGACGAGGGAGGGGGCTTGCACATTTCCAAACCGGAAGCGGAGCTGAGTGCGGCGCAGGTGGCGCCACGCTGGCCGACTCGCGTCTTCGCCATCGACTGCCTACTGAAAGTCATGGCCGCGTGTGAGGGCGACGAGGTGCACTTTGACTTGTCACTTGCCAAACAACTGCAGCAACGAAACAAAGGTAAGTGCCGTTTAATTAACTTGAAGTTGCTTGAGACTTCGATGACTGGCCTGTCATGTTATACCCTTATAATGTCAACGGGAAGGGTTAAAATGAGTAAATCTTGAAAAGACTAAGAATTGCGTACAATATATGTCAAAAAGGCCTTTCGTTTCGGAAACTGGTGGGATAAATTGCCGATATTTTAAAAAAATTTGTTTAGGTCTTTCTGTTGTGCGTGGTAAGGTAGTCCAGTCTCTTCCAGTGTAAGAACAGTTTTTTAAATTAAATTGTTTTTCGTTTCTTTTTCTTACAGGAGATTATTTGGTGCTTCACTTGTCGGAACTAGTCCGCATGGCTTTTATCGCTGCCACTTCGGATAGCGACCAACTCAGATTAGCTGGTCTGGATGCCTTGGACGATATCATCAGTAAATACGCCAAAGTTCCTGAACCCGAATTTCCAGGGCATGTGATTTTAGAACAGTACCAGGCACAGGTGAGGTGAAAGAAAAGAAATATTTAATGTCAAGGCGCTACTTTTATCCGTAGAAATTGCACTCTGGTGATGTATACATGTGTACTTCCCAACGTCGGAAAGATTTTAATTAATTTGGTTATCTCCACCTTTTCTCTACAATCTAGTGATTTGCTGAATATGAATAGGTCAACAAATTGTAAGAATGAGTATATACAAAACAAATTTGTTGAAAAAGTTCGAAAATCTATTAATGTTGTAAAAACTATATGAGTTCAATATACAGTGCGCTTGTTGTAGGTTGGTGCGGCGCTGCGGCCAGCCTTCACACCAGAAACGTCGCCAGATGTCACTGCTGCCGCCTGTGAGGTGTGCAGCTGTTGGATTGGTTCAGGTGTAGCACGTGATCTGAATGACCTCCGGCGTGTGCACCAGCTGCTCGTCTCCTCATTGACCAAGCTGAAAGAAGGCAAAGACTCCTCGCCACTTTACAGTGAAAGTGCTTCTACTATGGAAAAACTGGCTGTTTTACGAGCGTGGGCAGAGGTGTGCATTGATTCCAACACATAGTTATCATATACAGGCTAACGCCAAAATAGCGGCATATTACAGGGGATTATTTAAAAATGCATTGTTGAATATTTTTTACGATGATCAGTATTTTCTGTTCAGAATACTGAAATTTATTTTTGTTTAACCAATTTGTTGTGTGGGCGATATTGTCGTAAAACTGATTCGTCATTTTGGCTTTTTATTCATTTTGCCTAAAAAAGCTATATAAGTTTTGTAACTGTTGTAGTATTGACACACCAATTACCGTGTTGTGAGCCAGGATCGTGGGCTTTACTTAGCGTAACATTTCAGCGTGTGTTTGTTTTACAAAGGTGTACATCGTGGCCATGAGGCAAGACCAAGAAAGGCGGGAAAAATTGAAAACGATCACTGAGGAGGAGGACGAATTTGGAGAATTTAGCGCAAATGGCGGCGAGAGTTTGCTGAGTCTTGTGCAGCCAGAGATGAAGACATTGAGCGGGAGATGGTTGGCCGCCCTCAAGGACCACGCCTTGTTGTCCCTGCCCGAAGGTAAGATGTCATGGAGGGTCTTAAAATGTCGAGGGAGGGAGGGGTATTTAGCTGAAGGTTTAAATTCAAATATATTAGGTCACCACGCCTTTAGTATTGAGGTTCTATTTCAGATGTTGAATGGTAACTTTTCAGAAATCCTGAGCCAGCTACCGCCGAAGGGGGGCACGTTCTACACGAACGACACGCGCGACGCGGCGCGACAGCACTACCGGAAGTGCTGGCCGCCCATCCTATACGCGGCCTCGCTCTGGCTCAACGAGACCGGCTTCACGAGCGTCGACAAGGACGAGAATACGCCTGCTAACATGAAGGTGGACGAGGGCGATGTCAATCGATTCCACCTGCTGTTTGGTGAGTTTGTTAGTTAGCATGTCTATCTGTCTGGGTGTTTGTTTTACCCAAGTCAAGCAGAGCACTTTTACGCCTCGAAACTGCAACAGTGAAGTTGTCGGAACTTGATTGTTATTAACTTAAATGCCAAGGTGCTGTTCGAGGAACTTCCATTTATCATACCCCCCCCCCCCTCCCCCTCCCCCTCTTATGTTTATCGAATGTTATTGTATTTGAATATACAGGTATTTGCATGGAAGCCATGTGTAGTCCTACATCAGTACAGCCCTTGGAGACGGTTGTTCAGTGTTTGAAAGCGCTCAATACTCTGTTAGATGATCCGTGGCCTCGTCAACAAATGGGTCAAAACAAGGCATTGAGCATAGAACTTCTCAACGTATTACACAGGTAATGTGAGAACGCATCAACAGCACAAATATAGTTGTTAATGTGACTCTTTTTATGTTACTGAGTAATAAACCAGATAGGAAGTGAATAAAAAATAAAAAAAGAAGGAACCTACTTTTTAAGGATATGAGTAAAATTCTAGTGTATTTGTTTGGAATCTTTAATTTTACGAACACAACCTGAGATTAGGTGGCAAGGATGTTATAAACACTGTACACGAGATTTTCAAAACCAAGACTGTCCGACGACTTAAGCCCTGTTTATTTTCATATAGGTTATTGTTAACGAGGGAGAACAGTGAATGCTTCCAGCTACTGATGGGCGTGGTCAAGCAGGTTGTGAAGGCGTCACAAGAGGAGATGGAGCGCGAACGCGATAACAGCATGGGTTAGTAGCCAATCAGATTGTTGTGTGCTTCACTAATGTTTTTGATTAAGTGGAAGTGTTTATTTTGAAATTACAAGTCATTTTGCTCGAAAGGGAATGTTGAATAAAATAAATGTATATGATCTCAAACCGTGGCTTTGCTCCTATTATCTGTTAAAGGCTGAAATTCTTATTTCCTAGAGCCAAAAATTTGTACACTAGAATGCATTAGAATAAGTAAATATTGAGAGAACGTCTGAGTTGTTTACATGTAGTGATTGTTTTAGTTGTTCAAGGCTTTATGATGTTTAAGGCCTAGAAATGGAACTAGAAGACAAACCAGCCAATGCCGACAGGCAAGAAACTTCCGAGAGCCCTCGGCCAATTTTGGGGGAAGGGGGAGAAGACGGTCACATTGTCCCCGGCAAAAGCGTCGTCTTTGCGTCGCTCGAGGTCTGCCTGTGTGTGCTTGTGAGGCATTTGCCCGCCCTCAACCCAGCCATCCCGCAGACGGGCTTTCAGACAAGAACTGCCGGCTTCAGTGGCGATGTGCACGAGCTCATGTCTGGGGCACTGCAGGTTCTAGCCAAGCTACCCAACCTCTGTTCTCCTAAAGGTATCACATGAATTTTATTTTTTAAAATGTCGATATGCCGTTTTCAATTTATCGATGTGGCAAACATAGTGTTTGTAGAAAAGCGAGTGAAAAAAGAAAGGGGTCATGTTCAGTGAGTTTGCACTGTTGCTGAAATTGTCGGTTCGGACTCGTATTCTTTGTTCAGTCGGGGCTGTGTCCCCTTTCGCCTCCTTAAGTCAGGTTCTCCGGTGATATTCATTTCAGTTTTGCTTTTCATTTAGATATTTTTTGAGGAACCCCAACCAGTCTCTAAAACAAATGACTGTCACCTCATTTTCAGACCAGTGAGCTGCTTTTATTTGCTTGCCTTTTCGATGAATTGCCCGTCATAATCATTATGCAAAAGGAACAAAATTTAAACCAAATAAAAAAATAAATAAATAATAATAATAATAATTAATACATAAACCAATGAACAGTACTTGTCATTTGTTCATTCCTTGAGCTGTTTAATTGTTGCAGGAAGCGTGTCAATTCTGCCAACGCTCTTGTTTCTGTCTACGGGAATCATCAGAGAGCTGGCGCCGAGCGACGTCTCGCATGTGCCGCCACCTGTCGGCGCGGCGCTGCAAACACTCAAAACGCTGTGCGGCCACCCTCTCTCCCAGCATGCCGCTGTGAGGGAGGAGTGGGTGGCGCTGCTCCGATCCGCGCTCGCCACCGTGTTGCACTACTCCCAGAATGGTGAGTACGGTCCAGTGTAATCGGGGGGTGGGAGGGGAGGGGGAGCGGCCAGTTGTTGATAAAAAACAGCAACCAGCGTAGATTTGCGACTCTGTAACGTTGTGGAGAGTGTGTTAAATATTTTTAAAAAGACGGACGCATTGTCCGCGACAGAAGTGACTGTGATTAGTCGTGACTTTGTGTGGTGTGAGCAGATGAGCAGAGCGAACAGGCACGACAGACTGGCATCGAGGAGAGCACCCTGGTGTTGTGTGTCAGTGTCTTCCTTGTCTCCTGTCCTCCTGATGTCGTTCGTGTTGACAAGCTTCTCGATCGGTGTGTCGATATATTCAGGAAAGCGTGGCAGTCGAAACATCCAAGGGTCAGTGTCATCGTGTTTTCGGTGGAATGGTTTCAAAACGCAGTTTTGCTCTAGTCGATATTTTTAGGCATTTCGCTGTTTTTCCATCACCTTTACGATTCCGAGGCTCTCCCTTATCCCCTTTTTGCGTAGGAAATATAACTCAGTAAAAAAAAAATCCATTATACCGTTCTCCCGGACAAGTTTAATGAAATGTATCTTAAGTAGATAAAATCAGAACACTGACTTAATTAGGTGTTAATCTTAATAAAACATTTGTCTGTTTTTAAAAGGCGTTTATTGTACAGCATGTGGTAGTGTGCGTCTCGTGTATTGCTTTGGTTAGGTACGCCTCACTTGTCTGCAGTCGTGCTTCTCAGTCTTTCAGCACCCTGAGCGATGCATAGCCACGCCGTTCATACACGTGGTCGCGGCGCCGGTCATCGAGTACCTCCTGAACGGCGGGGACAAGCCGGAGAGTGAACTGGAAATAGCTGTGTGGCTGGAGGCAGTGCGAGTGTTAGAAACGCTCGTAGCCTTAACCCAGGATAATAAACGTGAGTGTCTGCATGACTCGTGTAGTTTACAGTAAAAATTGTGCTCAGTTACAGTGACCAGGGGAAATATTATAAATACGAGTAGTTATTTCTTGATGTTGAGTTGAATTTTCCCCCGTCCAAACTGCGTTGCAACAATGAATTGTAATATTTCACTACGACTACGACAGTCAGGATCGTTGCCACAGGTCCTAGGTTTCCACCCTTCCTTAACTATGCTTAATGCTGTAGTATCTTTAGTTCAATAAAAAATCAGTGCTTCGTGATGTCGCTCTAAGACTAATTACCGCCGTTTTCACACAAGTTAACTGCGCGGTTAACGGAATAGTTAACCGAATGTCAAGTGTCGTGACTTAAAAAATATAATAATAAAAAAATACTTTTGAAAGGATTTAGATATTTTTGAGAAAAAAATCGCGCAATTCTACGACAGACTTCACAACAAATGTTCTTTTCATTGAGTTAAATAATAAAAAACAAATGGTAAGAAAATAATTCGTTTTGTTGACTTTGAACAGAATCTTTTATTACGATTAAAATTCCGGAATCCTGCCGACCCAACACAGATCAAAATAGCTGGAGACATGTTTCGAAAACGTTCATTACGACAAAATTGGAATCACAACCTGAGAACTGAGACCCTTCTATGATACGAACCTGTAACCGACCAACTGCCCCTCTTCTCCCACAACACACCATACACTATAAGAAACATTGGTTATGACGATTTGAAAAGAATGTTGTATTTTAAATGTTACCACATGAATTTCTCAGCGCTTTGTCAAGTATTCTGTGTGCAGTTGAAAAGAACGTCGATATAACTGAGTTGCTAATGTAAAACTTTTTACACGTTATAAATACATTGTCACGTTACAGCATTACAGTCACTTTCTCCTGTGACCACCATTGCCATTGTTGCGTCAATGGGGAATCCCCATGAAATAACTTAGCTTCTAGTTAACAAATGGGTTAGATAAGTTTTAGTTAATTTGTGTCATGAATATCAATTAACCAACTATGTTAGCTAGCCAAAATTGTTAGAGTTAAATGAACAGTTAACTGGACCAGCTAACTGCTAAAATTAACTTTCGTGAATACATCAGCAGATAGTCAGGTTATGGGCTGCAGCCTGTTAACTTGTTTGTTTTACTATTTTGATCTTATAGTGTACACATTTTATTCACTCTTTCAGGAATATCGTTACTAGAATATCTAGTGCCTAGTCTGGTGTCCCAGCTGCAGAGCCCGACTTCCCCGGCTCCGAACAAACATCAACATAAACTCCACGACAGAGCCTTGGCAAAAGTGACGTCGATAGGCGGCCAATACCCCACCCATTTCCGATCTGTGATGCAAACTAATCCCGAATTACGTGCAAAGCTGGAGGTGGCGGTCAAGGCTCAGCAAGGGGTTCAGGCGCAAAGAAAGAGCGCCGAGAAGTCCATGGAAAGTCAATCTCAGAAACCCAGTATTACTCTCAAAATGGATTTCTCAAACTTTAAAAGTTGATTTCTTGATAATTTGAAGGTTCCGGAGTGAGTTAGTTGTTGAGTTATTTGTATTATGTAGTAAGCGTTATGCTTTGAAATTAAAACTATATAGTGTTGCATGGACTTAAAAAAAGTTTGTATATACGGTCGATTGTCATTGAAAGAATTGTAATGGATTTCTATTTATTGAACAGAAACTGCGATAGACTTGTGTGAAGTCAGAAATATAAACAGAAACCTTTAACGTGTCTAATAATAATAATATTGTCATAAATTAAGGTTAAAATTGCGAGAGGATAAAGTGGAGGAAGCTGAAAGCGCTGTTCCAAATTTAAGCTTGAAGTCTTTGGGCTTTGTTGACTCCCATTGTGTTCCTACAATTTACTTTGAAGCTGGTTTCTTCAAAGTAGAAAATGGGTTTGTTTTGTACACGCATTTTGTGTTCGCTCAGTTAACTTTTATTGAACAAAAGTATACTGAGCTTGGGTGAAGAGAAGTTTGTCTCACAATTTGCAGTAAAATAGCTTTAAAATCTTTGGTAGAGCTGAACAAGAATGAAAACATTGTAATTAACATGTTTGCGATGTTATAGGAATTACGTCAAGTGGGAGGTAAGTTCGTTTGTCCTTTTTTGGGAAAGGGGAAACTCCACCCATTCTGAGAAGGAAAGAGTTAAATTTTGTAGAAATAGCATGCTGTCAGTGTCGGGAGTAAGCCAAGGTCATGACCTGTCGTTGAAGTTTCTTGTTGAAAGTTGAATACTGATTTGATGGTTTGCTTCGGTAGGATCGCTTAGCTTACAGTTTTTGTTTTCCGCGTTTCGAATGAAACGTAATTTTTGAAATATGTTAATTGTTGTACGCTAGGCAAAGAATTTAGTTGCATTAGGCAAATTTACATATCGCTTTTTGTGTTCGGCTGTTTAGTTATAAATAATTAAATCAATTGTCTGGTCACATTTGTACAGTTTTATAGGCGCGGCTGTTATATCTTGCGTTTATCTTGTTTACTGAAGTAAGTTTTTACTGTCGAATAGTGAGTTGCTCAAACTTGCTGATGTCGTTTTAGCAGATAACAATAGTAGTGTCCACTCATTTTTGTGTCCAAGTCTTTCATTCTGTTCGCGTTCTGATTGTGTTCAAACCTACGTGGTTGTGTACGATGCTTCTTATGTTGTTCATCATAGAAACATTGCCTGCGTAAAATTAGTGATTTGAAACTGAAGCTACAGATTACTGTAAAATTAATTTAAACGCTTTAAAATCTCTCTTCTACTTTAACTTGGAAATGTTGAATGGGCTATGCTTGAAGTAAAGCTACCGGAAATAAAGTTCGGGGTGACATGGCTGAAGAAACGAACCACAATTTGCTGCAACGCCGCTATAGACCATGGCTACCCCTCCCCCCCTCAAAAAAAGCAACCCGGGGGCATGTATTAACCTTTACACTATTCGTCTTCCCTCCCAAAAGAACCGTTTGAGTGTCCAAGTTGCAGCTCCTTAGTTCTCTTCAAGGTCAAGTTTTAAACAGGGCGTGATTTTGTATTGTAAAATTTATTTAAGAAATTGGTTATCGGACTTCGCTGCATTGCCCAGTTTTGTTAGGCTTGCTTGGTCAGCAGTGTTTTGCATGGAACGTTTGGAAATAAATGTGCCATAAGTAATACCAACTATTTGTATTATTTCGATTTTTTATGTGGCACTTAAGCATAATTTTTTAATCAACAACAAACAGCTTTCGATATGACAATGTTTTAAAAAGAAAAAAAATTATGTGCTTGCAATTCTTAAAAGCTTCGAGGGAAGCATGTAACTATTTGTGTCGTGTACACGTGACTACCGATATGATCGGTAACAATCTGGTCTCTGCAAATCGCTTTGCCTCTGCTGAAGATGACTTCACACATTGCCGAAACCATATTGGATTCAAAACATAAAACACATTTCATGTTATAATTTTTTTATTGCCACTTTTTCCAAATAACTTTCAACATTTGCACATATTCAGAGTTGCTTTCTCAAAATTTCTTTCCGTCATGTGCACAAACCCCAAATTTCTTTGTCATGTTCCTGTTTGAAGAAACTACAAAATCTCCCTTTTCAACTAATTTTCAATGTTTTGCACTAATTCGTTTTCTACATTTCAAACTCAAAACGAGATAAATGCATGTTCTGCACTAATTCGTTTTCTAAATTTCAAACTCAAAACGAGATAAATGCATATGTTTTGCACTAATTCGTTTTCTACATTTCAGACTCAAAACGAGATAAATGTATATATGCATGTAAATGCATATATCGTTCGTATGACACTCCGTTAGCTGATAAGACTAAATAGCTGTAGAATAGAGTGAAGAGGTGAATTTACTGGAAAAGGAGTTTCTATGCGCCAACTCTCTAGTACAAGAAACGAACTCTTCTGAAACATTTTTTTTTAATTCGACCGCTATAGAACGGCTTGTGGATGGATGCTCGCGTCATTTTTTACAGACCATCGGAACTTTATGATTGCAATAAAACATGCTGCGCTGGTGTCAGCGCGCTGCAAGGCAAGGTAAGGTAAGGTAATAAATTGCAGGTTTCAGTTCACATCACATAAAATCAAAAGTATGATATATAAGTACACATTTTGTCACCACTTCTGCTCTCAATCCGTTCTCACTAAAAACAAAAATAAAGAAAACATAAATGCAGTAACCATACTATCACAGGCGACGTTTTAAAATTACAGGTGGAGATCTGGCAGAAAAATACATTTAAAAACTTCCATTATCACAGAAAACTGCTGTATATCGACTGAATCAAGACTAGATCAACTCAAAACACCACACTAAAAATCTTGCAACAAGCAATATTTAAGTCTTTAAAAAATAAATAACATATTTTGAACTGATAACAAAACCAAAACACTTTGCAAATAATCAACATTATTTTATATCATCAAAATAAGAGAAATTAATTTCAGGCATGATTTAATAGGATATAATACTTAAGCTTTTATTTCACTTTCATGCCTGAACCCGTGGAATCTGAAACCAAACAACACAATAAACAAAGGAAACTAATTCAGAATTGCTCAAGGACTGTTCCACAAAATGTGCCTTTGAAGAATGGGTGGATGGCTTCGTGATCCACTGCCTCGAAGAAAACCAAACAATGCTTTGGTGCATCGTCAGTTAGGAGTTGGGGATGGGGATTTTTAGATAGCAAGAAACAGTCTGACTGGCACTTTGCCCAGTTCAGGGTTAGAACTCGAGTCTTTTGACATGGTGGCGATTTTCGCAACCAACTTTTTGTTCTGGAAATTGAGTTGACCCGTGGCGAAAGTGGCCAACTGGCAACAACATGAAAACAACAAGTCAAATAAGCGCTTCACTGGTTTTTTATCAATAAACCGGTATTAATCTAACCAACTTGACAGACCGCCTATTCGCCCATCAATAATGTTATTTATGAAAAGAAAATTCCTTAAATTTGTGAACTATGTTTTCCTCAGATTTTCTGGTGGCAAAATTTCGCACCAACATTTTTTTCTGGTGGCGATATGTCAAAACTTGGTGGCAAATGGCCACCGCTACTTTCGAAGCCTGCAGTTACAACAAATGCATATACAGCCACTTCGAGAAGCAAGTTATTGACTAGTAGATTCAACTGTGGCAGAGAACTCTCGCAAACCTAAGAGTTCAGTCATTTTTTCGTTTATTCTGTCAAATGTTACTCATGATCTTGCCAACCGTAGATTTAAAATGGCACATGCGCCGTCTCAAAACTGCGCATGCGCCATTTCCCAAAAAGGTCCCTCGCCGACTCAAAACGGCTAGGCATTCGGTCCTTAAACGGCCCCGGTGCCGTCTTAAAACGGCGCCGGTCCCAAAACGGCGCGTAACATTACCTATGCCCTGAAATCCTTGTTTCGCTCTATAGTTACAAGTTGTCGCGACAATCGAAAAAAAAAAATCATAAAACAGGAATATCAACAAACAAAAATTGAAAAAAAAATTAAAACATTAAACAAAAACAGTTACAGTTAACAAGATATGTCAAGTGACATCCTCCAGGCGAAACAGACCTGAACAAATTGGTACAACTAAGATACACATTTTGGCCGGGTCAAGTGTCTTGGAAATTGGAAAAGCTATCTGCCCAAAGGTCTCTGCGCCTGCGCCATTTTATTATAGTCACAGCAAATTTCACTAAAACAATTCGAGTCCAAGAATATTGAATATCAAGCAACGAGACCTTTAAATTCGGATTGCCAGAGGCAGTTATGTCCAATGTCACTGTTACCAACCGGATTTTACTTATCTGCAATGACCTTTCTTTTCAATATTTAACAATTCCAGCATTTTCGTAAACATTTTGTCAAGTCTTAACAAGAATGCCCACCATGTTTTAACGCTTCAAAAAAATTGTCCTGGGACATTGTGACCAGCCGAGATCTAGTGAATCTAGGAATAAGCTTGTCTGGTTGCAAAAGTGGTAGTCACATTGTACAAGTTTGTCCCCGGACAAAGCCCCAGCTTACGAAAAGCGATAAGACCAAATCCAGCGTGCATGAACAAGGGAATTTCCCTGAAAAACTGGGCTTCAAAAGACGAGATGGCAATGAACTAGCTGAATAATTAATTTAACAATGGACCCGAACATAGACCGATAAATACATACAAATATTTGTTTCCCAGAAAAATACCTTCGAACAACGTATCGAAATTGGATCCACACACGTGTACTGTTAACACGTACTGTTGGACATGCACAATTATTTCAAGCAGCAGAAACGACGAAACACATGTGCCTTTTGACACGAAGAAAACGCCGCGTCTAAAACATCATTACTTAAGTTTCAATGTTTTGTATGTATTATTTTTCGGGGTTTGCATTTCCGAGCAGTGCGCATGTTTATTTAACTTGCGTTGATGTGCGGTTTGCATTTCGGAAAAATGCGCATGTTTATTTAACTTACCGTTATGCTCTGTTCGCATTTCGGACCAGTGCGCATGTTTATTTAACTTGCATTGATGTGCGGTTCGCACAGCGAACCAGTGCGCATCTTTATTTAATATGCATTGCTGCGCATGTTTATTTAACTTGCGTTGATGCATGGCTCGCATTTCAGACCAGTGAGCATGTTTATTCAACCTACGTCGATAAGCCGTTCGCATGTTAATTTAATTTGCATTGATGCCAGGTTCTTATTTTAGACCAGTGAGTGCGCATGTTTATTTAACTTGCGTCGATGCGCAGTTCGCATTTCGCACCAATGCGCATGTATATTCAACTTCCGTTGATGAGTGGTTCGCAATTCGGACCAGTTCGCATATTTATTTAGCTTTTGTTGATGTGCTGTTCACATTTCGGACCACTGCGCATGTTTTTTAACTGCCGTTCATCACCGTTTCTTATTTTAGACCAGTGCGCATGTTTATTTAACTTGCGTTGATGCGCGGTTCGCATTTCGGACCAGTGCGCATGCTTATTGAATTTGCGTTGATGCGCCGTTATTATTTCGGACCACTGCGCATGTTTATTTAACTTCCATTGACGAGCGGTTTGCATTTTGGACCAGTGCGTATATTTACTTAACTTGCGTCGATGTGCGGTTCGATTTCGAACCAGTGCGCATGATTACCAAACTTGCATCGATTCGCGGTCCGCATTTCGGACCAATTAACTGATTCATTGATTGATTAGTTTAACGACAGCAGCAACCCATTAGGGTCATATTGTGTCGGTTGTGTTGGGAGCCACGCAGTTCGGAGCCGTTGATGTTAGACAAGCCATGCAATGAACTTTGAAAAATAGACTAACAGCACCCGTCAATGGACGGGTCGGCACCAGGGGATTTACATCGCAGATTCCAAACTTTTAAAAAAAATGTCAGTTAATTTTTGATGGGCCACTTGCGGACAGACCAGGCATACAAGGTTCGTATGTTGTTACTGTTGTGTCACGATAAGTAAAAAAGTGTTTTTATGTTGGCTGATGGTATTATAAGTCCAGTGACACAACCAACAGAATGGGTCAATTCAATAGTATGCAACGTCAAAGAAGTGCCAACCGGTAAGGAAGTGCGGTTTTGTTTAGATCTAAAAGATCTAACAAGAACATCCGATGTGAGCATCGTTACAACAGAACTACTGATGAAACCTTGAGAAAGCTTCACAACAATAGGTATTTCTCAGTGGTAGATACCAAGAAAGGGTATTGGCATGTTGAGCTTGATGAGCAGTCCAGTTTGCTGTGTACATTCAACAATTCGTTTGGACTTTAAGTTCAACCGTTTGGGATAAATGTATCCCAGGACGCTTTTCAGCGGAAGCTAGACGTAATCTAAGAGGACATAGACAATATCAATGGTATTGCGGACATGACATCGCAATGATCAAGATGCTGGAAGCTAGCAGACGAAACAATATAAGCCTGAACTCCGAAAAGCCGCAATTCAAGCAAGACAAGGTAAACTTTTACGGTAATCAGATTACCAGTAAAGGAATTAAGCTATTAGAAGACAAACCGAGGGCAATCGAGAACCTCACGACACTAGAAAATGCTACGGAGCTGTTGACGACTCCTGGCATGGTGACCAGACTATCTGAACATGTATTCCACGGAACTTAATGGGCCGACATACGATCGTCGAGTCAGACCACTCACCACTCGAGCAAATCTTCAAGAACATCAACAAGGTATCAACTCGACTTCAAAACATGATTTTGTG
This sequence comes from Protula sp. h YS-2021, assembly GCA_949752745.1. NCBI lineage: Eukaryota > Metazoa > Annelida > Polychaeta > Sabellida > Serpulidae > Protula > Protula sp. h YS-2021. Next base: position 60,468,427 of record OX457024.1, read on the forward strand.
GTGTCTACGGTTCGATATAACTGTCACTTACAAACCAGGTTTGAACATTCCAGTGGCTGACGCTCTGTCGCGAGTGTGCATTTATGACAGGATGAAGACCCAAGGCGATACACATCAAGTGAACTTTGTATCCGGTATCAAAACGCCAATCGACAAGCAACGCATCAAATACGAAAGTCTTAAAGACAGACGACGTGTTCAAAGGATGGCCAGAGCAGCGCAAGCAATGCCCACAGCAGCTCTGGGACTATTGGAACTTTCGCTGTAATCTTGTGATCGACGACAGGCTTATTCTAAAAGGTGACAGGATTGTGATACCAATCTCACTCCGGAAGTTCAGGAAGCAATTCACACCGGGCACCACGGTGAAACAAAATTCTCCTCCTGGCCAGAGAACCCGTGTTTTAGCCCGCATAACAAAAGACATCCGCAATCGAATTCAGGAATGTCAAGTATGCTCACGATACTAACCAGCACCACCAAAAATGCCAATGATGCAACCGGATATGCCTGCTAATCCATGGGAGAAATTAGGCAAAGATATTTTCGAATACAAGAACGAGAAATCTCATTATTGTGGACTATTAGTCGAGATATTTCGTTATTCGGCAGCTATCAAACATCAAAGCTGAAACGGTTTGTGGACAGTTTGCAAACGTTTTGACAGAACTTGGTTTATCAAACACCATAATTGCGGACTTTGGTTAAGAGTACACAAGTGAGCGGTTCCAGCAGCGTGTTTAAGACTCGAACAGAGACACTGTGTATGGTTCTTCATACCACCACCAAGCGAACAGCGTCGCAGAAAGAGCAATTGGTACAGTGAAGAACCTATGGAGAAAGGTGGAAACATCACGGCCAATCAAAGGCAATGTGGATGTACAGAATAACGCCCATTGACGATTACTTATTATTGCTGTTTTGGGCGAAAGCCTAATTCATCCCTTCCGCATAGCAACAGAGCAAGTATGAAGCAGCATCCGAAAACCGATTATGATCGCGAGCACAACCAAAAGCGGCGAGAACAAACAAAATTTTACAACAGGACGGCAGGGTGTGACAAAAGACCGTTTAAACCTGGCGAGCCAGTTACAGTACACATTTACAACGACCTGAGGAAGGAATGGGAACCAGGAACAGTGGAGAATCAGGAGAAGCATTTTAAGTACAAGTTTACAAGCGTACATACTTACATACAGACGACGGATACCCCTTTATTGATATAGTCGGCTGGTCAAAAAAAAAAAAAAGAACATGCTATGCACTGAAAGAAAAAGACGACGGATAGCCCCTTTATTGATGGAATAAGACCAGCCTGACAAAGTCGACTGGTCCAAAAAAAAAAAAACAAAAAACAAAAAAACATGCTATGCACCGAAAGAACAAGCAAGTATATGTGAAATACGAGCAGACCCCAACCGCCCCCCAATTCAAATGGGTATAAAGTCAATTTTTGACCACTTCCAGATGACCGAATCTGACCGAAAGTACCAAAAGGCACATCTACTGGTCGAGACCTTTCATTTGAGCTAACTATCAATGCTACACGACTAATAGAACCGAACATATAGCAGGTACAAACTTGTTTCCCTAAACCCCAATCATCGCCCATTTTGGTCAATTTGACCACTTCCGGATTGACTGAATCTGACCAAACGTACCAAAAGGCACATCTACAGGTCGAGACCTTTCAATTGAGCGTATTCTCAATGTTCTACGACTAATAGAACCGAAGATACAGCGTGCACAAGCTTATTTCCCTAAAACGCCAATTATCGTCCATTTTGGTCAATTTGACCACTTCCGGATGACCGAATCTGACTAAAAGTACCAAAAGGCACATCTACAGGTCGAGACCTTTCAATTGAGCCTATTCTCAATGTTCTACGACTACTAGAACCGAAGATACAGCGTGTACAAGCGTATTTCAATAAAACGCCAATTATCGCCAATTTTGGCCAATTTGACCACTTCCAGATGACCGAATCTGACCGAAAGTACCAAAAGGCACATCTACAGGTCGAGACCTTTCATTTGAGCTAACTATCAATGCTATACGACTAATAGAACCGAACATATAGCATGTACAAACTTATTTCCCTAAACCCAATCATCGCTCATTTTGGTCAATTTGACCACTTCCGAACGATCGAATCTGACCAAACGTACCAAAAGGCACATCTACAGGTCGATACCTTTCAAGTGAGCGTATTCTCAATGTTCTACGACTAACAGAACCGAAGATACAGCGTGTACATGCTTATTTCCCTAAAACGCCAATTATCGTCCATTTTGGTCAATTTGACCACTTCCAGATGACCGAATCTGACCGAAAGTACCAAAAGGTACATCTACAGGTCGAGACCTTTCATTTGAGCCTATTCTCAATGTTCTACGACCAATAGAACCGGAGATATGGCGTGTACAAAAAAGCGATGACGGACAGACGCACGGACACCCCAAACCTACAGGCCCCAATCCGAAGGATTGGGGCGTAAAAAAGAGGACGGATACCCCTTTATTGATGGGATAAGATCAGCCCGACATAGTCGGCTGGTCAAAAAAAAAGAAAAAAAAAAACATGCTATGCACTGAAAGAAAAATAGTAATAATTTTTGGATTCTCGATTCGATTAATCGCTGTTGATTAGCTGATTTCAAAAACTGGACCGATTCCTGACACTATTTTACTAATGCGTCAAGCTTATGTTTACAATTTTTTCGCATCAATGATGACTTGGATCAGACGTAGCCATTTCATAAAAACAAAGTGAACGTATTTAGTTCGTTAACCGTGGAAAAATACAACACACAGTTTTAAATACCATGTAAGGAGATGAGTCGTACAAACAAAAATACTTTTTCAGTTTCTTTTTTTTTTTTTTTTTTTTTTTTTTTTTTTTACAATTTTACTAATTTTCGACTAATAGCCCAAAGAGTAAGCCTGGAGTAATAAACAGAGAAATAACCTGGTGCAAAGTTATAAAAAAATGAGCCAAAATATAACAAGCATGTCCAAGGACATGACCCAGCCGAGTTACCAAAAAGGAAAGAGAAAACTATGAAACGAATACTGCTAGGCCAAAAAAATGAAGAACTATGTTTCTTAACGTAACTTTTTCATAATTTTAATACACAAAAACGAGTTTCCCCGGGTGGAAGCTACCCGAAAAGGAGTGTTGGAGAGGTTGGGTTTTGACGATTCACACATTTACCGACATTTACACAATTTTACAAAATTTTTAAGATTACACCATTTCGGTATTTTTTTTTTTTTTTTTTTTGTCATTTGCAAAAAAAAAAAAAAAAGTCCAGGTGGAGAAGCACCTAAGAAACTTTTGATTAAAATTTCATCACTATTTGAAAAAGAACTGACAGAAGTGAATGGTTTGACAATTTGAATTGTTATTTACTACCATTTATTTCAGTTTTTGCCAAACTTCAAAGTTCCGCCATTCCGGCAGTTTTTGGCGAACCGCGAAAAAAAAAAATAGCCTGGCATGCAAAGCCCTGGGGAACATCTCTGCGTAACATCCAGATGATTGGAGTAAAACTGTAGGAGTAGCATTTTAAAAATGGGTCAAAACGGGCACAAAAGGTGCCGCCATTTTTTCGTCAATCGTCAAAAAAAAAGTAACAGCCAGGTTGGGACCACCCAGGGAACATTCCTGCGTAATATTAAAATGATTGGAGTAAAACTGTAGGAGGAGTAGCATTTTAAAGAAAAAGTTTAACATACGCACATACATTCAAGCCCCCTATGGTGATACGACTAACCCAGTTCGACAAAGACGGCTGGGTTAAAAACTACCAAGATTTGAAAAATCTTTTTCATACCACCCTTCCCCAGAACGTATTTTGCCTGTTTTAAAAAAAGTTTACTAAACAAAACACGAGTCCTATCCAGACATAAAGTGCACCACTGAACATCTTTTATATATTTTAAAAAATTCTATGTATTCCTAACAAAAGATCGAATTAGCACCGACTTCCCCTGTATCTTATTTTCTGCGAAATCCAAACAAAAAAAATTTAAATTATTTTCACGCGTTTTACCAGATATTTATATTTAGTTGTATCAAGTAAATTTCTGGTAACTTTTGGGATTTTTTCGCCGGTTTCTACACGTCTCTGCAACAGCTAGGAAACCGAAACTTTTTGCGCTTACAGTTTACCATAGGATCCTGATTAATGTCGAAAATTTTTATCTACATCATCACCTTCTAATCATGTCATGAAGATTTTTAAGCTAAATATCTCGAAAACGATTGTGCTTCGGGAGTACTTTTTCACAAAATTATTTGGTGTCCCTTCTTTTTCTGCTACGTCATTATGAAGTCATTTTATTGATTTATCTCCTTTGTGTACCTCTGATACTGATTAATTCATTTGATACACAATTTTACATTACTTTGTTCTATATAAGCGCCCCGATAAGTTCCCAAAACGATCTTCCCCCAGTCCTAAACAACAGTACCATTTGGCCAATTTTTAGCCAATCGCGAATCGAAGTACCGGGTCAAGAGTGGGCCACTTAAAGAAGATAGGAACAAAATTTTAAAGGTATCTGATCAAAATTGTTGAAGAAGTTTTTAAAGTAAAAGTTTACTTATATGCGTAAACACATACACATTGTCCTTACTGATCAATTAGACCAGTCCGTGAAGTCGTCTGGTCTAAAACGCAGATAGGGTTTTTTTTTCAAAACGAAGTTAAAAAAAAAAACCCCAAATTTTTACCAAAATCTTAGCCTCGAAAAACTGGTTTTTGGCCTCCGGAAAAATAAAGGTTTTTATGGTTGTTTTTTTTTTTTTTTTTTTAAGGACTTAAGGGGTGTCGAAAAAAGGTTTTCAGGGGTTCCGCTGCGAAGCCTACTTATATTGCGAAATTTCAAAATTGAAAGTCACACAATTTTGAGTTTTTGCGGGGAAAACTATATACTGAGACATAATGTGCAGACAAAGCTGAATGTCATACCGCAGTTTTGTTCTGCGAAAGCTATCAAATGGAAACGTCCAGCAGGAGTGAGAAATCGGGTAAGACGGAGGGAGTATGCACAGCCGACGCCCTTCTTCGGATAACAGTTTATGGAACAGTCCTTACGCAATAGGCTGCAAACTAAATTTGAAAAATAAAGAACTTCACTCATTTTGCTTAGTCAACTTCTCGGACCTCCCTCAATACAACACACCACATGTAAGGAACAGAGCTGATTTTAACAATGATATTTAAAATCTATGCAACTAGAGAAATAAACACTAACACTATTAACCAGTCAATAAAGAGAACACTTCTGAACATTTTTTAAATTAAAATTAGAGCTGCTCCATAACTCACAACGCAAATTTTGTATGAACGAAAAGGAAAAGGAAAAAAAAAGAATACTCCCTGTCCATAGCTCCGTAAAGCCAGGCGAAACATTCCTGTCGAAACTGAAGTACGAAACTTAATGGTCTCCTGCAATTTACATGCTTTTAATACTGGAATGGCGCAGGCAGAGAAAGTTCAGGTCTTCTATGGTACTGAATGTGAGCGGATATACCACCATAAAAATCCACCATGACCGACCGCCCCGTTATGTTTTGATTTTCCAACCACAAGTACCACAACTATGAAAATGCATGTGGCGTTGATCGAAAATGCGCGATTCTGGATATGTAGTGGTTCTAAATAACTTTTTTGTTTAGTTTCAGCACTACCTCATTGTCACCATCCCCCCCCCCCCCCCCCCCCGCCTTATTATATTTTTTTCTGAAGGTTTTGTTATACATCCAAGATGCAGCATTCGTAATTTCTGACATTTTGAAATGAAAAATGAAGCATTTAAAGGCAAATTTTCTTCGCCTGCCCTGGATAATCACTGACGAATCCTTCATCGCTAGACAATGAAACACTCCTTCTTTTACGTAGCATTCGCCTTTCCGTCGCCTCCACCTCCTTGCGAATTGCCCTAATGCCATTTTCAACCGCTACTTTCACTGCGTCTGACGTATCATCGTCCTTAGTAGAAGAATCTGACTCTACAGGCGGCTGAGCTGGTGCTTCAAACAAACCGGCATCAACTTCTTCTCGAATCATGCGAATGCGCTTTTCTACTTCTAATCGAATGGCGCTCAAAATATCATCGCCTGCGCTAACAGGAACGGGTTCACCTCTACGACGCTTGGCAGGTATGACTTCGTCCAGGTCAATGATACAACTTTCCCTCCTGCACCGTCGTTTACGACTGAGCCTTTGACGAAATAAAATCTTTCGCATATCTTTTAGAGCATCGCCGTTTGTACGGGGAAGTCGCGGGGCTGATTTAAAAACAGTGTTAGACGATTGAGCGAAAATTCGGTAAAGCTGGTTTTTTGTGTTACTTAATATTTGTGCATGGTAATTTTTGGAAAGTTCATGGGGGTTTTCAGCTCGCTTATCTTTCGGTACAAACTGAAACTTTGCCGTTGCCGGAACATATCCCCGTTTGTTGGTCAAGTCCGTAAACTTTTCGCCACACGAATGCACACTCGACGCAAATATATCGAACAAACTATTTGGTGGTGCCTCTTTGTTTTCAGGCAATTGATCACAGTTGCGTATCACGAAATGCGAATATTTCGTGTCTTTTCCAAATCCCACATCCAGCACGCTATTGCGCACTATAGTTGGACCAATAACTGGCGCTGCAGCTGGCGGTGCTGAACGAAATCGCAGTAGACCTATAAAGATAAAAAATTAGTATATTCTAATAATTGCTTGATGTTGCCTTGGCTTTTTTAAAAATCTTTGACCCAGCCAGAAAGCGAGTCTTGAACATTGCAAGACAAAAAAATTAAGAGACTTTGTGTAAATAATTTTGCTTGACTTGTTTTCTGTAAATGTTTTTAATAATGAAACGAAAACATATTTTTTGCTTGCAAATTAACGAGTTTTTGTGAAACTTGGACGACTCGAGTTAAAAGCCGCGTTGGAGTTTTCTTTAGAACTGACCAAACAATTAACCAACTAAAACATAATCCAGTCAGTACTCTACAACTTAGCACTTCAAAAACTGGTAACGCAGATCCTAGTACAGGAAAACATTCGCCGTTTCGCAAGTTCGACGATTCTGAATAAGCGCCAAATTCTAATGATAATTCTGTACAGTTCGTTTACATGCAACTAAACAAAGTAAGGTAACTTTCTGGAGAATGAAACTGCAGATCATCCCCGTCCAATCTGAAACCTCTCAAACTTAAGCGAACATTTTTTTTAAACATCTGTACAAACAATATTTTAGCAAAATCGAATAGCAACCTCGGGGATAAACGTAAATCTAGGGAAAGCATTGACAAAATTAATGGTAACGGTATCAATATTCTACAGGTCTGAGCAGGTTTATTATTTAAAATTTAAAAATCTCTTCGCTCGTTCATAAAACATACAGAAAAAAATAGACCATTTAAAAATCTGCCTATTTTAAAACTACATGTACTTCCTAGAAAATTTCATTATTAACGCTAAAAATTTTCGAAGGTAAAAACTAAGGTTGTACTGATGTAAAATAGAAACTGATGAAGTCAATGCATACCAGCTGAAGTGCCGACGGTGAATGTTTCGGATTGCTTGTGGCGTGGTGGTACACTAAAGCCTCGCGCACACACTGAATGTTAAAATTATTATAAATTTTGTACAAAATGACCAGCTCGTTGAATGAAATGAAGATGAATAATGCAAGGGCATCACTTGCCTACGTATTTACATTTTGCAAATACAAGTGCAAACTTCTATTTCCTAACCTATAAAATCACTATAATTATATATATTTATAATTTATAATTATAAATTACTCTGCCAGAGCCGAATTCAAAGGGTGGACATTTTAGTACACAAAGAAACAGAACCAAAGTCATACGTTGATGCTGTTCTAAAACAATAATGAAAACCTCATTGCACCATGATGCTCAGTTTACAAGCTCACGCCTATTAAATATGGTACTGGCCCGGGATTCACCAACGCATACTTAACCTTAACTTACCCTTAAACTATAATATTTCCTTAGGGTCCCCTTAGATTTCTTTAAGTTAAGGGAATCCTTATTCACCAAAATCACTTAACTTAAAATTTCCCTTAGGAGACCCTTAAACTTAAAAAAAGTTAAGGGATGCAAACACCGCCCTTAAAGTTTAAGATAGGAATGTATTTAAATCACGTATTAACGCTCATGTTATATTCGTTAATTTTTAATGATCCCGAAAGTTCTTTTTCTCCAATTTACAGGATGAGGATGCAAGGAAATGCAGCTCCCCCGTGACCAGAAGTGGTATTCTGCTCTGTCCTAATATTTAAGGACGTTCTTATTCTTGGGATAAGATGGTTTCTCCTCAATTTTTATCCTTATTTTTCAAGACTTTAAGTTTGAGGATAGAGCAGAAAAGTTTTTTACCATTAATTATTTGTAAAAATAAGGACAGAGCAGAATACCACTCCAGCGTTGAAAAAGCAAATATTATCTAGCCCATTTTTCTTTTCAAGCGAAATTGGACGCAATGGGTACTGAGTTATACCTGTGGCTGCTTTAAAATCCTTTACATCATCGATTGAGAATTTGAATGAAGCCGGTTTCACGATGCACTCGCCCTTTTCGCAATCTACCACTCGATGTTTCACACCCATCAGACGAGTTGGTGTGAGAAAAAATTTGCGGCTTGGTTTGTTTTCAGTCCAGAGTTTTGCCATGGGAACAACCAGGCTATCAATCAAGCTGGTAACCAAACACACAGGTGCCACCCCATCCAGAAAAGTGATTGCATCATGTTCACTCAACATCGGGTTCACATTTGGTGGAGTCATCCAGTGGCTTCCCATGGGAAAAAACCTCCAAAACTCTGGACGCTTAATATACTCTTTTGGCACAAATTCGCATTCCGCGAAAGTGTCCGATAGTTTGTTGACGGTATCATCCATACTATCGAACGGTATCTGCCGACTTTCAACAACTGATCTCAATAAAATTTGCTTAAAATGAAAACTTCAGATTTCGTGCTCTCTCCACAGTCGTAACCATAGAAGGTATGAATATAATTTTCCCGCCACACCCTTTCAACGGTTAAACGGTTTAAAAATATCCTTCCTACCTTAGATTTTGACTAATCAGATTTTTAATACAAGATAAAGACATGCACATCGCTTCTAAAAGATATGTTCTCCACAGTAAAACCAATGAGTTGTATAAGACTCATGATAATCCTCTATTGTTACAGTTTTTCAGCGCACTTTTTTGTTCACAGGCATGGCGGGAGTTAGGTTCTTCACCTTTTATCCCGCAAATTCTTTTTGATATTCTAAACTGGTTCCCCAATTTCAGTAGCTTGGAAATGCTCTGTATAAGACAAAAGTTGCAATATCTGCCCCATTTTTTCTTTGTCGTTGTTATAACGAGATGGAATATCCAACGTTTTTGGTCTGCCACGCAGCGTTATCTATATACTCATACACTCAAGTCAAATATTAATTAGAACCGTATTAAAAGGTTAAAAACCGTCATGGAAAAGGTGAATTAGAATTGTGGTTTGAATAAGAAAGACACTAATTCTGTGCAACATCCATTTATTGACATAATTAAGAATACATATGATAAAAATCTCGTTGTAGAAAAATTCGAATGATATAATACAGAACATTAAGCCTTGAGTGAAAAAGCCTATACAAATGATTGTCGTGAGAAGAATAATTTGCATAGTTGTTTTTGCAAGTAAACACAATACTCTGAAGCTAAATATAATTTTAATATTAAAAAAATGTGGAGAAACACGAAATATGGTAAGTAAAGTAATGATAAGAATGCTTAGCGTTAAAAACTTACCTGAAAAATTCTTTGATAATGATAAAAAAAGAATCGATGATATTACAAATATTACATAAGAATTTTATAAATTTCTAGTGTAGGCGCAAAGTTGAATGGAACGCAAAAGTGATAAATAATTTCCGATACATGATGTGTGTCATGCATAAAGTAATGTATATACACATCCAGTCCATCCAAGCGCTTATATGATTTAGCCATCATGGAGTCAACAAGTTTTTACACTACTTTACCCAGTAATGCTAGCATGAACTATTATCCTACTAATGAAGCCTCTAATTACCGAATTCGTTTGCCTTGTACATAATATTTGAAAGAAAAATATCAAGTGGCCTTAGCTGAAATTCAATATCCACACACGTGGACGACAATGAGATGATGAATAGACTATGCTCTTCTTTATCGATCATCATTTGATGCATTTTATTAAGTTACCATTCCACATGGTTACTGTAAATCCATGCCTGAATTATGTAGTGAAATAAATGAAGAATTATAAACATCTATTAATGGAAACCTTATTCGGTTAAAGTATGACAAAATTAGTCGAAGAGTTTCTCTTTTTTTAGGAGTAATTATGATATTGTCTTTTCTACTAGATAAGCTGAGATTTTGGGATTAATACCAGATAAATGGTATAAAGAATCTGGTCCTGCTGAATATCAAGTAAATTTGAAACATGTATTTTATACACTTTATGTGTACTACAGTATGTGCGAGTAGTAGTAGAAAAAGGAGAGTTCCAGCACAGGAAGTGACGTCATAGGCGCCATAACCATGGTGAAAAGGACCTCCCCCCTAGGCGGCAGACGGGCTAGGACATACTGTCTGTGAAACCCATTATAACGTCATAGGCGTAACCATGGTGATAAAGTGAGGACCTCCCCCCTCCTAGGACATACTATGTGCCGACCCCCCCCCCCCCCCCCCTGTGAAGACTAATAAATAGTAAGACTGTTATGCTTATTAGTTCACTACTTTATTAAATCTTAAATGTGACAAAGCGGCAGTGGTTTATATATGACCACATGAGTAATAAGAGGAAATAGATTCAGAAGCACCAAAAGAAGCTTATGTTAATAATAGGTCATCACATCCCTCCCTTTCTCAGTAAAAAATACTCTATTTTTAGAAACTAAAATTTCGAATGACATTATTTTTTTACAAGTGCGCTTCCGAGTTTAAACAGATTACAAACAGACACTGAAACATCTTTTAAAACGAGCACTTATTTTTAGAAAATGTTTTACATAGTACACATGCAACAGAGCAAAGTTACCCACACAGCTAATGGTAAACTACGCTAAAAATACTGCAACTACAGTTTGCGCTGATGTTTGACCTTGAAATGTAAACATTGCAACTGAAAATATCCAGATATAATTTTGCCTTCTTTTTAGATGTGATGTGCATTCACAAACACATGACTAAATAAACTGTCACACTTTTTAACAACAAAACAAGAAAAGGATTAAGTGACGAAAACTATGATTTATGTCTTTTAATTTGTGACTAACTGCAGCTGCCTAAAACATGCATATTATTTACATTGTTTCTATTAACCTCTCTGGCGGTTTACTCACACGAGTAGATCGCCGAACTGGTTTCTCAACAATCTCCTCCTTTTCAACGATTGCTTGTGATGGTGAGTAAACTTCATCATCACTTCGCTCATAATCAATTTCCGGGTTAAAAGTATGAAATCTGTTTGGTGATTGCACCTTTTTGAAATGAGAAGAATTTCTCGTGACGGATCTAGTGGGAGATTTTGCGGTGATCATGCTATGATTTTTCCGAACCACAGTCATTGGAACCGGATGAAAAGGAGTAGATAGCTTGTTTATTTTTGGTTGCTTTACAAGGACAGCATCACCAATGTTTATATCATTCTCCTTGATGCAACGTCTGTTCTCAGCATAATACTTTATGCTTTGTTTGTTTCTGCGGTCATTTTCACGCATCCTACGATGATCAAATGACTGTACCTCACGCGCTTTCACACCGACAGACGGAAGTTTATTATTAATGGGTCTACCAAAAAGTGCTGTCGCAGGCGCGTAGCCTGTTGTGCTGTGAGGCGTAGCACGATAATTTCTGAGAAAAGCATACAAATCTTGCTTCCAATGTTTTGATGTATGTAAAAGCTTTTTCAAACTACCCATGAAACGTTCACACTCGGCGTTTGAACACGGGTAAAACGGAGTAATTTTCCTATGTTTAAACCCCAGATACTCTGAAAATTTACGGAAATATTCGCTTTGAAATGGAGGCCCGTTATCACTTTTTACAACTCGTGGGATGCCAAAAATACTAAAAACACTATCAAGCTTTGGAAAAACGGTGTTTGCGGAAGTCGACGAAACGATTTCAACAACCGGATACCTTGGGTATTCATCTAAAATGACTAAGGCATATTCATTTCCTGTTTGACAAAAATCAACACTCACTTCGTCCCACGGTGTCTCTGGTAATTTTGACATTTTCAACGGCTCACTCACATTTTGTGGTGTAGCCACCTGACAAAGTAAGCAGCTCTTTACAGCATTTTCACACAGTCTGTCAATTCTTGAAAACCACACCTTGCTACGAAGCAGCATTTTTGTTTTGACTTGACCTTGGTGCCCCTCATGTGCTAGTTCTATCACCCGCTCCTGTAATTTCTCTGGAATCACAATTCTGTCACCCCTTAGTACAAACTTACCATCTACAGAGGTCAATTCATCACGCACTGTTTCCATAATTCTAAGTGCACTGTGATTCACATTTGCGGAAGAGAAATTTTCTAAATCCCATTTCCCTGAGGTGATACATTTCATTGCAAATTGGAGAGTGTCATCTTCCAATGTGGCTTGAGCAATTTCCTCAACACTTAATGCTTTTGGTTTTGAGGTTTCAATAATCATGTTCACATAATGCTCCCCACTTTCCCTAACTACGCAAGAACCACCTGATTGTGGATGCCTGGACATATAATCGGCCGGATTATCGATGCCCTTTTTGAACCTTACCTCAAACTCAAAACCCTGTAGTTTTAATAACCAATTTTCAATCCTAGCAGAAGGCTTCGAACTTTTGTTATTAAACAAACTTAACAGTGGTTTGTGATCTGTGAAAACTAAGAAAGGTTTTCCCAACAAAAATAGACGGAAATGGTGGCATGACCATGCAATTGCAAACGCCTCCCGTTCTATTTGACTATATCTCTGTTCTGTTTCCGTCAGCGATTTGCTACCATACGCAATGACACGATCCTCTTGCATTAAAATTCCGGATACACCAAACGGACTGGCATCTACTAATATTTCTGTACTTTTATTTGGGTCAATATACGCCATAACTTTGTCTGACGTGAGGCTGTCCTTTATGCTTCTCAGTGCTTTTTCTTGCTGTTCTCCCCATTTGAAAACAACGTTTTTCTTTATCAGTTCCCTGATAGGAGCTGTCAAAGTTGAGTAATTCGGAATAAACCTTGAGACATAATTTGTCATTCCCAACAAGCTACGGCACTGAGAAACATTCTCGGGTGGACTGACATTTTTGATTGCCTCAACCTTTTTCGGATCTTGTAAAATACCTGACTCATTGAAAATCATGCCATAGAAACTGATAGATGACTGATAAAACTGACACTTGTCAACATTAACAGTTAAATTCTTTTCATGGAACCGTTTCAGGACACAGTGCAGAGCTCTGTCATGCTCCTGCACGTTTTCACCGTACACAAACAAGTCATCACTGATATTGATCTGATTAGGAATGTCAGTGTACTTCTGACTTTCTCATGAAAAATTTCAGCAGCTGAGCTAACCCCAAAAAACAGACGCTTATACCTAAACAAACCTTTATGTGCGCTAAAAGTACTAATGCCCCTTGAATCTTCGTGTAGCCCCAACTGGTTGTACCCACAGTTCATGTCAATTTTGCTGAACACTTTGGCTCCGTTCAGTTGATGAATGATGTCATCAAGCGTGGGCGTGATATGACGTTCTCGTTCAATAGCCTTGTTTGCTTCACGCATGTCGATACACATCCGGGTGGATCCATTTGGTTTGGGCACTAATACGATTGGATTGATCCACGTTGTGGGACCTGTGGCTGGTTCAATGATGTCATCACGCAACATCTTTTCCACGCACTCTTCTACGGCCTGTCGCTTGTGAAACGGGATACGGAGATGAGACTGATTGACAGGTTTCACAGTTCTGTCAATGTGTAATTTGACGCTACAGTCCTTCATCTTTCCAAGGCCAGTAAACACACTTGGGTACTGTTGCGCGATTCTGTCTTTTGCGTTTTCGAGAGTGTTTAATATCTTAAGTACAGATAGGTCAACAGCCGTCTCGTAGCTTAGCAACGGAATCTGCGCATGTTTGACAACAATAAATTTTGATGTCACTATCTTCCGCTTAGATTCCACTGTTGCTGTGAATTGGCCTACAACTGCCAGTGGAGTTTGTGACGCATACGGAAATAGTTTGGTGTTCGCCCTTGAAATTTTAACACCAAGTCTCGACGCTGTTTAAACACTCACAACGTTAACACTGGAGCCACTATCAACCAGCACGGTTTGCGAAACGTTGTTTATCTTTACACGGATTTTTGGCACTGTTATTACGGAAGGGTTCATGGAAAAAGAATAGCTTTCGTTAGGCATCGCGATTTCCTCATTGCTTTCGTCAGCAGTAGAGCACACCTGATTTACCCCCCTCTTTGCGCGGCAATATTTCGCAAAATGATTTTGCTTTTTACAGAAGTTGCAAGTCTTTCCTTTTGCTGGGAAAGGAGTATCATTATGTGGGAAGTTGCCCCAACAGTTAAAGCAACGTTTGTGTGCTTTTTTATTTGTTTTTGACGCGGCACTGGACGTTTTTTTACCGTATTAACAACCTCACCTTCTATTTCTTTGGCCTGTTGTTCAGAAAGTTCGATGGCCCGTGCCTCATCAAGGAGTCCTTTTAAGTCCAGTGAGTGGTCTTTCAGCGCCTTTCTCCTCAGACGTTGTGAGCTGCAGTGCTGGATAATTTGATTTTTGATTTCATTATCCACATCTGCGAACTCACAGTTCTTTGAAAGTTGCCGGAGTCTTGTGTGAAAAGTATCTGTGGACTCTGTTTCGGACTGTTTAGTCTGTCTAAACGAATAAACGACGAATGCTTTGTTCTTTTTGGGTTCAAAGTATTCCCCCAGTTTTTCTTTCGCTGTTGCAAAATCGTCACCTGTATTGTCCAAAGTTGAGAAAACATCGTATAGATCGTCCCCTGCGTAGTGGAGTAGCAAAGCCCGTTGACGCCTGCCATCCTCAATGTTCATTGCGACAAATAAATTCTCCAGTTTTCCTATCCATTTGTTCCATCTTTGGGCGGTAGCACCATCTCCATGGACATCAAAACTTGGAAAACTCGGCAATGCTTCTGCCATTTTTGTTTCTATTTTTTTTATCCTCGTCGCCAATGTGAAGACTAATAAATAGTAAGACTGTTATGCTTATTAGTTCACTACTTTATTAAATCTTAAATGTGACAAAGCGGCAGTGGTTTATATATGACCACATGAGTAATAAGAGGAAATAGATTCAGAAGCACCAAAAGAAGCTTATGTTAATGATAGGTCATCACACCCCCCCCCCCCAGGCGACAGACCGGTAAGGACAGACCCCATGGACATCATGGACAACACACCTCAGGAGACTCCAGCTATTGATGACTTAACGGTTTTTGAGGCGGATGAATCAGTTTACATCATGGTAAACATGTATGAGGAAACTAAAGCAGCTGCAATAGCATATGCTTTGGAGGAAGCGTTAGGCTTTCCATCTCAGATCCCTCCAGTGAAGGCTGGCGTAACAATAACAGTGATGAGGAACGGTCGTCGAGTAACACTAATACCGGAGTGTTACAAGTGTCGGGCGTGGCTGGAATATGAGGCAGCCTCATAATTGCCGTTGTTGAAATCCGACTTGTTGATGTACTAAAATTTTCGGTCCTTTTAAGGGCCATCCTATATTATGAAATAAAGTAAAACCTGTCTGTCTGTGTGTGTGTTATGTTTTAGAATATATTTTATCACATTTCAGGTTTTTTTCAGATCTAGTGAATGATGCGACATGAAAAATGTTAGTTAGAGGATGAATACCATTTGGCGGATGAATACACATATTCAGGAGAGTAAAATTCTGCTGAGTCAGCAATTTCAACAAGTTTGGCAATTTTGACAAGCTACACACCATTTTTTGATAAACTCTAAATGGTATAAATGGATGAGAAAGACATGCATTTCATCCATTTCCAGGAGAGTAAAATTCTGCTGAGTCAACAATTTTAACAATTTTGTCAAGTTACACACCATTTTTCTGATTACGTCTAAGTAGCATAAAAGGAAGAGTGAAACGTGTATTTCACCCATATCAGCTCTAGCAGTTGATGTGACAACAACGATGGCAACGAATTCAGTCTTCTGTCATGATTGCAATGTGACTTTTCCATCTCTGGAATTGCTTGTGGCACATAGATGCAAACCAGCTGAGTTGAAACGTGCTCATGAAGAGCTTGATGAGAAGATTTAAGCCAAGAGACGAAAGACGGTGCAAGATGGTGTTGACAGACCTGATTAAGTCCTCTGCTGTGTATACATTAAAATATTTCCATCTATGGATGCGTTTGAGGCACATGCATGTGTACCGATGGGAGAACAAAAGACAGTACAAGTAGGGAGAGGCAGAAGAGTTAGTCTTGGTGAAAACACACAGGAAAAAAGGTTTGAGTCTAAGGATGGATCGGATTTACTGCTTGAAATGCGGCAACAAGAGAATCGGATTAAGACACATTTGTTGGAGACTATGGAATGAAATGGTATATTGTCGTACATGTGCGCTTCAAGAAACTGACGGCGAATGCTGAAGATATTATGGTAGAACAAGTGGATAATGCATTTATCACCGGTCCAACATATGCAGTATACAATCCAGCGGATATTGAGAAGGACTTGCCAGAAGCTTATAAAGAATTGTTTACAAAATTTGATGAACATGAGCGACAAGGTTCTGGCTGGGTGTTGGATAACATACTGTATATTGAATTACATACAGCTACGTTAATGCATCTGGAAGCGAGTAGTCTTATCCCACTGCCGAAGAAAGTGAAGAATACAGGAGGCGTATTAAACATTCAGAATAAAGACAACAAGTGCTTCTTATGCTCCGTATTGGCTCATCTTCACCCTCATGACAGAAACCCACAGCGCGTGAATCATTACACATCATTTGAGAAGAAATTAAAGGTGGAGGGCATGACATTTCCGACACTGATTACGGACATTCCAAAGTTTGAAAAGGAGAACGATGTCTATATCAATGTGTTTGGATATGTGCAAGATGTAGTTGTTCCGATACAACTTAGTCGAAACACCAGTGTGAGAGAAATCAACGTACTTTTGATAAGCAATGACAAGAAAAGGCATTACTGCCTCATCAAGAATTTCAGCAAACTTATGACTTATCGATCAAAGCATCATGGAGTAGCTTTTTATTGTTTTAACTGTCTTCACGGGTTTAGGCGACAAGATCTTTTAGATGAGCATCGTAAGTATGTGGCAAGCATGGGGCACAACGTTTATCATCCCCCAAGAAACCGTTCATCAAGTTTAAGAATGTAGCCAAACAACAGCGAGCACCTTTTGTGATTTATGCGGACTTTGAATGTTTCAGGAAAAAGCCTGAAGAAGGAGACAAGTATCAACATCAAACAGCTTACGCCTATGTAGTTGTTAGCCAGTTTGACACACGTGCACCAGTCGTGTATCGAGGAGACAATGCTGTGAAAGTCTTTTTAGATCATATGGTGCATGAGCGTGATCGTATTGTGCATGGTTCACAACAGCCTAAGGAAATGGTGATGACTCGTGAAGATGAAGAGAATTTCAAAAACCTCACAGATTGCTACATTTGTTATGAGCCTCTAGGAGCGGATCGTGTGAGAGATCATGACCATATCAATGACAAATACCGCGGAGCTGCACATAATGAATGCAACTTACAATTCCGACTTAGAAAAGATCAGCAGGGGGATAAAGATTCTTTTATCATTCCTGTGTTTTTCCACAATTTGCGAGGCTATGACAGCCACTTGATCATGGAAGAAATTGGAAAATTTAAAAATGAAACGATTACAGTCATTTTTAACACCATTGAGAAATATATTGCATTCACCATGAGCAATCTGAAATTTACGGACAGTTATCAGTTTATGAGTACCTCTCTACAGAAGTTGGTATCCAACCTTGCGGCAGAAGGGAAAGATAACTTCTACAACATGACGTCTCACATTCACGATGGTGACCAACAAGATTTACTGCTGGGAAAGGGAGTGTACCCATACGATTACGTGGATGAGCCATCCAAATTTGCTGAAACACAACTACCGTCAAAGGACAAGTTTTACAGCCAACTCAGTGAAGAAGACATTAGCGATGAGGATTATGCTCATGCGCAGAAGGGATGGGATACTTTCAACTGTACTACATTCGGCGAATACCACGACCTATACCTGAAATCAGTTGTGTTACTGCTAGCTGACGTGTTTGAAAACTTTCGTCAAGTATGTCTTAACACGTATGAATTGGATCCTGCTCACTACTATACAGCGCCAGGACTGTCGTGGGATGCGATTTTAAAAGAGATAAAGGTGAAGTTGGAATTGATCAATGACATTGAAATGTACCAAATGGTTGAACAAGGTCTACGTGGAGGAATATCTGTGATCACACAGAAGTATGCGAAAGCAAATATCCCCTACGTAGCAGATTACGATCCCACAAAACCAACCAACTATTTGATATACCTGGACGCAAACAACTTGTATGGCTGGGCCATGTCACAAACCAGCCAGAAAGTGGAGTTATGTGGGTGAGCGAGCCAGAATCCCTCGACTTCGCCCACTTGACGAAGAAAATGGCTGCGATATACAGACGGATCGTGTGTGTAGGCTTTCATAATGTTTTTGGTCGAAAATGAAGTTTACAGACCACCTTTCAAGTTTGAAATGTGACATTATGCCTGTGTCATCCTTAATATTTTTTCTATCACGTCAAATTTGGATGTGTTTACAGGAACATAATGAAGTTCGCCATAAGTTTTCATGACAATATCTCCATCATGGCCTTGAATGGGAACAGAACGTAGCAAAGGAACATAATAATCGCCAACAACTTGTGGTTCACAAATACTACAATACACATAAAGTGTATAAAATCCCTGTTTCACATCGGCTTTATGTTCAGCTGTACACGTTTCAGTATACCATTGATCTGGGATAAATCCTAAAATGTCAGCTAATCCAGCGGAGAATGACATTTCAAAGTTATAATTTAGAAAAAGAAAAACTTGTCGCCTAATTTTGTCATACTTTATCCGAATAGCTTCTTTAAGGTCATCTTTCATAGAATTAGTCGCTTCTTCATTGACTGCATGACATATCTTTTGTATGGATCTGTAATAACCATAAGGAATATTGATTGTGTCAAGAACAACATCTGTCAGTGGTTGTTGTCGATACTGAATAGAATAGTCCATTCCATGTCTCATGGTTGTCCATGTATGTGGATTTTGAATTTCAGCTAAAGCCACTTCATATTTTCCTTTCAGATAGATGGTTCGAGGCATATGAATTTGGTAATTCGAAGCCTTGTTGTTGGGATAATAGTTCATACTAGCATTGCTAGGTAAAGTAATGTAAAAACTTGTTGACTAAACGGTATATGTGCGTTGACGGAATGGATGCCTATATACATCACTATAGCGCTCGCCATTCCCACATGTATGTAAATGTTATTTTTCATAATCTTTCACATCATGATCTACAGTGTCTATTACTTCTCATTCACAACAAGCACTTGCACATCTTATTTTTACAGGAATAGTCGTTTCATTTTCCTGACAACATAACTCTTTAAGCCATGTTAAAAATTTTCCCATCCTTCAGGAAACTGTCTTTGTTGACGCTGTTTCATTTCTTTTGTAATGTCGTCACGAGTAGTCTTTTTACTAAACATAGTTTTTGGAATATTAGCATCTACAATTTCCTAGATAAACTGATGCCATCCATGTGGTAGTTCTCCTTGTTCTTTTCTTCGTGTACCAACCAATGCTTCTTTCATCAAATCAACAATGTTGGAATTTGTAATGTCATCGCCCGTTTTCAACACAAGTTCGTTTTTCTCTGTCCATTTTACACCATGTTTCTTGAGTTCTGCTAAAAGTTTTCCATGATAGATAGGTTGAAAATGACTTAAAACAACTTTTCTGGTTTTTCAGGTGATGATGATGATGATGAAACAGACTTTTGCCTAGATTGACTTGTTCGTAAATGACGACCAGGAAGTTGAGACATTTCCTTGGCCTTTTCTCGAGTTCGTTTCCCACGTAAAAGTGTAGATCTTCCAGGATGCATTTGTCGCGCTAATGTACTAATTTGTTCACTGTCTCTAGGATTTTTAAACAGAATGTTATAATGTGTATTCAAACAAATATTTCGCATTTCATTACCATGATGGAATAAATTATGGACAATAAAAATATGCTTAGATTTTGATGACTGCTACTAACACTAAAGAGACGTGTCATACGCTCATCACTTTGACACTTAGTCATTAAGTCATCAATGATGAGTAAGTTTGTTTTTTTTTCGGGTTAAAGCGCTCTTCAATGTAATCTGGAACGCCTTGATAAAATTCCACATTTTTCATTCCCTTGTATAAAGGCTGATCTGCTGCACAGAGCCATAAAGTGGTTTTTGGAGAGGGTTTAATCAACTTTTGTTCTAGAATTTCCTTCACCAGAGACATTTTACCAGAGACCAAACATGTAAAAGGATGCTTCATTTTTTTGTCTGTTTCTTTCACTCAACTGTTAAACTTGTTTGGCCAACCTAACCACTTGACCAATAATTTCTTCACACCTCGTCTTTTACGTGTTGTCAAGACTTTTTCAATTCTATATCTAGAACCTTATTTCGCTAGCAAAATGTTAAACACTTGACAAAAATTAAATGCAAAAATACTTCCTTCAATGGGTTATTTCTTGAATAATATATTGCAACAACCCAGCTTGAATACGTCTTATAAGCCGAGAGGTGTTTGGTTTTTTGTTGACTTAAGATTTTATTGACTGAGCAGGCATACGCCGTGTTATCTATTTACGCAGTGAGAGCTCGCACAAAGCTCAGCAACAGTGTTCTGTGATTTACGTTAAATGCACTGCATTTACTTGCAAAAATACACTCTTTTCACATGGCGTTTTAGCAAAGAAAACGAAATCGCGAAGACGAAAATAAAAAGTGGCATGCATACGTTCAGATCAAGCTCTTCATAAGTCCCAAGTTTCATGGTCCTAGGGCCCATAGTATCAGAGAACAAGAAGACGCAAAAAATCGGAAAAAGTGTCAAGAAGAAAAAAAGGACGAACGGCTACTCCTACAAATTCTCTTGCAAGCCAAAGGCTTGTTAAGTGTTAAATAGATTCCATATCTTTGGTTACTTTCTGCAGTTCTTCCTCATAGAAATGTCCATCAATATCTTCATCCAAAAAGTCTTTCACACGATACAAATGTATTTTTTCATTGCTTCTTACAACGATGTATGACAATGAAGACTTCTTGCTTCCATTTAATGTGATAATCGTGTTGAAATACATATTTTTTGTGGGAAATGCGAACATGGTCACCAATTTTAAATTTGTAGGTTTTCTTCTTCTTCGGGTTCAATTTCAGTTTGTCTACATACATATACTTCCACACCTTAGATTCGTTGTCTTTACGAATCTCTGCAGGAGCATACTTAGTAGGAAGAGAACCATGAGGTCTATGGTTGTAATTGTACACCAAGTCTGGAAGGATGTCTACATAACGGTAAGTTTGATTATGTAGAAAATACCAATACATCCTTCTTTTTTGAGTACGAATGACTCTCTCAGCAAAATTGGTTTTGGTTTCATTCTTTGTAGTATAAGCATGAATTCTCTCCTTCTTCAAAAATGCTTTTACCAATCTGTTTTTAAATTCAGTTCCTTTATCAGACCTTAGAGTTCGTGGTCTTTTCATTGTGTTTCATGAAAAATCTTTTGAAAGGCTTGTATGACGCTGGTATGTTATTTATTAGGTATTGGCTGTACCGATAAATATTTGGAAAACACATCAATGATAATTAGCAAAAAGCGCGTGTCATCATTATAGGGAGCTATGTTTCCCATATCAGCCAAATTAATATCCCACATGTCATCAATACCACGTGTAATAACACGTTGTCTTTTGAGCCTGTATTTTACAGGTTATAGTAAACTGAATGCATCTTGATCCTGTAGCCATTTCTTCACTTATGAATGTGTCACTGGTTGATCATGTTTTCTTAAGATGTGATAAAGTGTGTAAGGACCAGCAAATGCCCCAGGCTGTCCAGGTTTGAAGTAAATATTGGTTAAGTAGTCTTTCCACGCCGACACGCTAACATGAGAAGCACTTCTTAACAGAACACTTTTATTTTATAACTCAACATGGTTTTACTATCTTAACTAACATCTCAACAAGTTTTTACAAATCAAGTATAGATACAATGATGTGAATAACTGGAGACATTTGGTCTTCAATGAACACTAACCAACTACTTAGTTAATCAAATTTAATAGCATCTACACCGTACTTCTTATTTTCTCATTCTCATTATTTGCGTTATCTAACACTTTATCTAAATGATTATAATATTTAGCTTCATTCCAATATGTCTAAACACATGTAGCATGACAAGTATGTTCTTGACACTCTTCATGTTGGCAAGCAGGACATACTAAGCATGCAAATTGTTTTACAGCTGATAGGATTTCTTTGCAATAGGCTTTTTGTACAATATATTGTCTCAGTGTAATGTCTGCCAATATACTGCATCAAACAGTCACAAAAGTGATATGCTGCTCCGGCAATGTTATCGCACAAGTTTGTCAGGTTCAGCAAGATGTTGTTGTTCAAAAGATCCTTCTTCATGTTTCTACATCCTTGCTTTACATGTTCATATATTCCTACACGTCTGCACACCATGGTTAGTAAATGAAAAGTCTCACCACTTTTATACCCCCTCACACAACAACTTTCCCATAATATTCTGACCAGGATATGATGGAGATGACAATTGTTTAACACCTGCTCCCCACCAATGATCATACGTTGCTTCAACTAGAGTCTTATCTTTGCATTCTTTTAACGTTTTTCGAAACAATACACACTGATTCAATTTGACATGTAAAACATCTTGCATTTTCTTCTCTTCACTGTGTGCCACAAAGGACATGGCTTTATCACTTTAGCGATACGTTTTACTTCATATCCATTTCTGCATGAAACAATAGCTGAAGTAATATCTTGACGGTGATGAAAAACTGCTTTCTCATATTGATGCAAATCTTCACTTGAGTTGAACGTATGTCCATACTTTTCAAGTCGTGTTGGAAACATGTTTGAAAGCACTTTCTTGTGATCGCTAAATAATACAACATTCTCCATGTTGTTGACTTTGTTTCTTTTGTTTATTCTGACGCTGACATGTCGGTTTCTTCCTGTAATAAAATATCTTTTAAAATGTCTGCAACCTCTTCTATCATTTTCTTTCTTTCTTTGCTTTGAAACCACTCACATAAGATTAAATTTGCTAGTAAGAAAAACATTGTTATGTTTTCAAAGGTCGATGTTAAAAAGTTACCTGAAAAAGTTGTTCAATTTCCTCTTCTTCTAGCCCACAGGCAATCTCTCAAATAATCAACCACGCGGAAATATACTTCCACATCGTTGCGAGCAGAATAGAACGCAGAATCAAAGTCAAAGTCAGGAGCTTCTATTCCAATTTTATGACTTTGTCCAAGAAGTCTTGAATGCAGTTCAATCACATCAAGACTGTGATGTACAACATCTCAAAAAGCGTCTAAATGATAAAATTGATAGTCTGGAGTTCCATAGCAAGCAAGTTTAGCAATCATCAAGTCACATAAACCTTTTTAAAACATGCGTCCATCTTGTTTCAGTGTGTCTTGAAAATGTGGCTTCTACTATGCTTCACAGACTTTAAGTACTCCACACTTGCCGCAGAAGTTTTCAGGTTCACACAACTTGCAATTGTACTTATGGCAGTGGCAATCATAATCACCAGCATGTCCGCAAGCACCACAATAGTCACAGGTATGTCCAAGTTGATTTTGCGCATTCATGTTCAGCCAGAGGTACGTAAATTTTTCAAGCTCTGACATACAATCTTCCACAAATTTTGCACTAATTTTAAAGCTGCTTGTCTTCTCCATGGCTGGGCATTGAATGATGACTTTTGTCTACTCCTTTTATACCCACATATCTTCTAAGTCAGCTCCCCTTTCAAACATCTTGCAAAGTTCTGAATTCACTTCAGCTCGTCCATTGTTGAATCGAACAAGTTCTGATGCATTCGTCGTTAATGGAACATCATCATCATAATGTAAAATGATTCTTGCAGCTATAACTAACATGAGCTCAGCTGTCCGAATTGATAAATGCTGAATCAATATCGTAAGTTGATTAGTAAAAGTAGTTCTTCACATCCGTATAGAAACGAGCGGATGAAACGATTTCTTGGAATTGTCTTTCCAACAGGTTCCCAATGCTGATGCAAATGCTTCACTTGCAAAATCCAATCCGATTCAAAAGCAGGAAGCTTTGAAAACACAGTCAACAAAGTTCACTTTGAAGATATCATCCATGGTCTCTGCATCGGTAAAGAAGTAATGTTGACATTGTTAATGGTGAAACCTAACACATTTATATATAGAGAGGAAGTCTTACTGAACGTTGTAGTGAAAGAATGGTTCAAATCGGTCAAGTAGTTTTAAAGTTATACACTCTTGAAGTTAGCCATATCACGATCATAGGGGGAGGTCCTCACTTTATCACTATTGTTACGCCTATGATGACGTCATAATGGCTTAACCCTCTGCCGCCTAAGGGGGGGGGGGGTCGGTACATAGTATGTCCTAGGGGGGTCGGTACATAGTATGTCCTAGGGGGGAGGTCCTCACTTTATCACCATGGGGTCTGTCCTTACCCATCTGCCGCCTAGGGGGAGGTCCTCACTTTATCACCATGGTTACGCCTATGACGTTATAATGGGTTTCACACATAGTATGTCCTAGTCCGTCTGCCGCCAGGGGGAGGTCCTCACTTTATCACCATGGTTACGCCTATGACGTTATAATGTTTTTCACACATAGTATGTCTTAACCCGTCTGCCGCCTAAGGGGAGGTCCTCACTTTATCGCCATGGTTACGCCTATGACGTTATAATGTTTTTCACACATAGTATGTCCTAACCCGTCTGCCGCCTAAGGGGGCAGGTCCTTTTTACCATGGTTATGCCGCCTATGACGTCACTTCCTGTGCTGGAACTCTCCTTTTCCTACTACTGCGAGTCACAAATAGTTGGAGATTATTATGTACCTTTACTTATGAAGAATCTCATTACGTACCTGTTAACACATCAAAATTTGATGTCCTAGAAATGAGTATTAAATGAGTAACACAGGGCATAATGTTTCACAAACTTCATTTTTGACAAAAGCATTATGAAAGTATATAGACACGATCCATCCACATACCGCAACCATTTCCTTCGTCAAGACGGTCGGGATTTGAAAGAATTTAAGGGTGCACGTATACAATATGGAAAGTTTACCAACAAAAGTTGTTAGAAGGCGAAAGAAAGTGAAACGAACAACAGAAAAAGATATTTTTTGGTAACAGAACAAATGTCAATCATCCATGTTCATTCTTGTGAATGTAGTCTTTCTCCATTGGAATGGTTTCATATACCCCTAACACAAATTGTTGTAGAAAAAGGTTATAATGTAGATTATCAACCACCCACTACCGTTGGAGGGGGTACTCCAATAAAATTTTATATTCCTGCGAGTACAGAAGAATATTTGGATTTAAAGAACAGAAGACTTCATATTGAATATAGCATTGTGAAGCGTGATGGAACAGTCTATGTTGCAGATGATAGCGAACATCCATCAATGATTTGTTTTATGGGTTATGGTCCAATATTGAATTATTTCTGAATGATTCATTGATTTCACACAGTAACAATTCCCATGGTTACACCAGCATCATTTCTCACCTTATTCATTACTCGGAAGTAAGTCTCAATTCTGAGCGCTCTATGCGTCTCATCTATAAAGATACTCCAGACAATGAATTCTGCGGATGTGAAAAGACGCAATCATGAAAAGTATATTAAAACAGGATTTCATGTAAATCATGAAGGTGGTGAAATACATGAAGCAGGAAATAATGGTTTACATAATCGTTGTCTGGATACGCGTCTAAGCCGTAAATGTATGCTTACAGGTGCCTTAAGAGTAGATTTGTTTGAGCAGGATCGTTATCTTCTGAATAGCATGAGTATGAAATTGCGTTTCCAAAGACAAAAAGATGAATATGTATTAATGGTTGCAAATAATACCTTTAAGGTAGAAGTGAGAAATGCGTTTTTAACCATTCGCAAAGTTAGAGCTAGTCCAGGTATTCAGATGGGACATACAGATGCATTGATGAAAGCTCCTGCCAAGTTTCCTATTACCAGCAAAGAATGTAAAATTTTGGCCATTCCCGTCTTTTTGGGTCAATTACCAAAACGTATTGTCATTAAAATGGTTCATAATAAAGCCTTTTCTGGAAAAGTGAAAAGAAATCCATACAATTCTGAACATTTTAATCTTAACTACATGCAACTTTACCCTAATGGTAAACCAGTCCTATCCAAATCTCTCAAGTTTAACATTAACCGGGGAAAATATCTTGATGCTTTTGAAACTCTATACAAATCTTTTGATAAATTGAATGTGAGAAAAACGGAAAGACTTAATTAAAGGTTATGCTGATTTAACACATGGTTATGATGGTAATGAGCATTATGCCCTTATCAGGTATGGAAACTAGTGGCTAGAAATGAATTTTGCCGTGCCTTGCAGAATACAGTCAATGTCATAATCTATGCTGAATTTGACAACATCATTGAAATAAGCGCGAAACGCAGTATTCAGTTTGATTATAAATCATGATGTCATGACAAAAGACCTATTTCACGGAGTATTCCCACTGGATCAACTGCCAGCATTACAGCAAGGAGTCACTAACACAGACAATCATGATGAATCTGTTGAACATTGAGTTGCCGTGTACTGTGATAAAGCTGTGAAATATTTTGACTCTTAAGAACTTGCACCTATAGATAATCGCTTAGAAAAGTTTTTAAGTAATGAGTATGTGTATAATTCAATACCATTACAACAACCCATTTTCAATACTTGTGGTTTTTATTGTGTATACTGTATATTACATAGAGCTCGAGACGATAGTGTGTTTGATATTGTAGATGTATTAAAAGAAGTGATGGAGATTTTGTAGTCAAACACTTTATCTATAGACATTATAAACAATTGTTCTACTAAACTTTTTTATTAATTTTTTTCAATTTGTGGTTAAGTGATACATTAATCCAATAATGTATATTTTTGTAAATGATCACTAATGTCACTCTAGTGTCAGATCATTCTAATAAGGTCCCTGTCACGATGTTAATTCACCCGTAAACCATTTAAGGTAGAGGGTCCCTGGCGAGGTGTTAATTCACCCGTATTTTTTTGTTTTTTTTCATTCTTAAGAAAGGGTCTCTGGCGAGGTGTTAATTCACCTTTAAACTCACCTCTTCATTTTAATTTTTATTCTTATGAAAGGGTCACTGGCGAGGTATTATTTCACCAGTAAACCTTATACTATATGTCATCAATTCTAACTGAACCTTGGTATGTTTTAGTATATCACATGTCAAACCTTTTGTTGTATAGTAATGAGTAGGATCCAATTCATACGTGCTAAGAGACATATTTCTTAAATTTTCAAACACATCTGCCAAAAGCAACACATCTGTTTTAGGTCATGATACTCTCCAAAGTTATTGCATTGGAATACATTCCAGACTAGTTGTGCATGAGCATAATCCTCATAATTAATTCCTTCTTCAGACAACTGACTGTAACAGGCTTCTTGTGGTGGAAGCTTGGTTTCTGCAAACTTTGAGGGTTCATCAACATAGTCACAGGGATATACTCCTTTTCTCAAAAGTAGCTCTTACTGCTAATTGTCACGCACACGAGCAGCCATATTCTAAAATTTCTCTTTGCCCTCAGCTGCTAAGTTGGCTATTATTTTTTGCAAGGACGCTCCCATGAATTGGTAATAGTCGGTGAATTTCAGATTACCCATGGTAATTGTAATGTACTTTTCTATATTGTTGGGAATGACTAATAGCCTCAACGTTTTTAATTTTTCTATACTCTCAATAAGAAGATGACTATCATATCCTTGTAGGTTGTGAAATAAGGCAGGGATGACAACTGAACCCCACTTTCCTTTCTGATGCTTTCTTAAGCGAAACTGCAGGTTGCATTCACTATGGACTGCTCCACGTCTTTTTCACTGATGTGATCATGATTTCGCACACGATCCACTCCCATCAACTCATGGCAAATGTAACAATGCGTAGCTTGAGCAAACTGTTTCATATCCTCAGCAGCAGTCATTTCAATGGGTTTTGGATTGTTCAACCGATTCACCATGCGATTACGTTCCTCTAACATACACTCAAGAAATTGTTTAACAGCATTGTCCTCATGGTAAAGCACAGGATCAACATAGGCAAAACTATTAGCCTTGTGATGTTGGTAATGATCACCTTCCTGTTTCTCTATACAGCATTCAAAATCAGTATAAATCACAAAGTGTGCCTTTTGTTGTTTTGCAATGCCCTTGAATCAAATAATTGTATCTTCTGGAAATGATAATCGCTGTGCTGCATAGTTCCCACAAATTTCACGATGTTTGTCCAAAAGGTCTTGTTGCATAAATCCATGCAGACAATTGAAGCAGTAAAACGTTTTACCATAATGGTTTGTATGATACGTCATGAGTTGTCTAAAGCTTTCAAACAGGAAATAATGTCTCTTCAAATTATCATCGACTAGCAGTAAGTTGATTTCAGCGTCACTCTCATGTTGACTCATACGACTTAAGTGGATGGGTAATACAACTTGATTTTCCCATGCAAAAACATTGATGGTATTATTGTTCATAATTCTCAGATTTAGGAATTTGATGAATTGGTATTGGAAATGTTATATCTTCCACATTCAGCGCATGTTCAAATGGTTGACACTTGCATTGTCTATATGCATGATCATGCATCGGATGTAGATAAGCTAATATAGACCATAGGAAGCTTTTGTTATTTGTGCTCTTGATGTTGATAACACCGTCAGTATTCTTTATCTTCTTTGGCAATTCAATGTAGCTGGACACCTACAAGGATTCTAAGGTAGCTGTGTGAACTTCAGTCTGAAGAATCTTATCCAGCACCCATGAAGATCCTTGACGTTCATGTTCATCAAACTTGTTGAACAAATCCTTGAATGCATTTGGCAAATCATTATCAATATCTCGTTCATTGAATACATTAAAAGTTTGAGTGCTGAGACGAATGTTATAAACACGTTCTTCCAATATTCCGTGTTCATTTTTTTGGTTATTTTCTTGAATCGAGCTAAAACGACAAGGTCCATTTTATTCCATTGTCTAATCTATCTCTCAAATGTCGTGTGATGCGATTTTCTTGCTGTTGCATTTGCAGTAGCAAGTCGGATTCATTTCAGGTTCAAACACTTCTTGATCTAAATGTGCACAAACGCGACAAGTCATAAGTGCTATTTCTTTTTGAAAGGCAGTCTCGAATTCATCTAAGTTTGGCAGCACCATGCATGACAATACAGACATTTCACTTCTTCATTTGGACTATTCATGTTATCACTTTGGTGTCCTAATTGCAAATGATGAAAATTATAGCTTCTACATATACATCTATGGCTGATTTGTTTTCAATTGCAATGTTTCGTGACACCTTGATGTACTTTTAATCGTTGTTATCATAATGGATATATCTCGTCGTATACGCTGTGGTGTATGGTGTGGTTCTGCATCAGACTTCTGCTCTTCTTTATAATGTGCGTGATGTGCTTTCAATTTAGCATTAGATTCTCCTTTCAATGATGATCTTAAACTTCTCTTTCTCTTCTGTTTCAGTAACGATTAGTAAATTTCTGAGCGACGACTTCTGCTCTAAGCATGGACTCTCTCCCCTGGATAAGGTCTTTTTAAACCATATTTTTTGGGAGTATGGACTGTTTAAAGCAGAAATGGTTATTGAGGAGACGCAAAATGTGGTTGATCAATAAAATGTGAACGAATCCAAGCAGCCACATACTGAAACTGATCAGCCACCTCGTCAAGCACCAGTGGAACAACCGCCTGCAAAGAGAGCTATACCGAGTCAAGCTTCAGTGGAACAGTCTATACCATCACCAATCCTACCTGATGAATATATTCTACAAGCTGATTACGTCTCAAATAAGGCCATTTCAGAGATAATGGCAGAGTTTTTTTCAGACTCAGCCAATGTCTGAAGCCATACAACCTGGACATTGCAGGAGAAATTGGCACATACGAACGTCTGTGCAGCGGAAATATAAATTATTAAACTTCTTTGCTTCTGTAGCAAAAGTTTCTAAACAAACAGAATGTCTGTAAATTTCTGTTACCTTAAATATGCAGATAAGAGAAGCACGCTGTTTTTTAAAACCAAATGTGTTCATATACATATTACAGCTGCACTCATGTGAGCCTGATTCAGGTCTAGTTATTGTACCATGGGATGGGAAATATTGTGACTGAACATCATATGCCTGCACATGAATGAGAGGGGAGGTGGGGGACTCAGGTGGCTCAGTTCTCTTGCCCTATAGTTTATGCTTGGCTCAATTCTCTCGTTCATTAATTTTCCCACATGGGAGGGGTCAATCGGTAGAAAAACCATGACCCATTACGGCTGCACTCATGTAAGCCTGATTCAGGTCTGTCGGTGCAAAACCATGACACATTACGGTTGCACCCATGTGAGTCTGATTCAGGTCTAGTTATTCTAGGAAATAATTGATATCACTAAACAACATATGTCAACAGTTGGCAACATTCGCACATGTCTCATATTAACATCCGCATACACTGTTCACAAAGGTCTAGAGTAATATCCCTTTCTCCGTGCAGTCTACATTTCTGTGAGACAACTTCTGTGCTAAGCATGGACTCTCTCCTCGGGATGAGATCTTTTTAGGCCCTACCTTTTTGGAATGAGAAATATTTAAACTAAAAACGGCTATGGATATATGCAAATTTTTTTTACAAGATAGTTAAGGAAACTTTTGGATTTATCCCATCCGGAAGTTGCTCAGAATTCTCTAAAACGGATAAATATGAAAAAAACATATTGGACAACGATGGCGGTTGGAGTCGATTGAACATGTGCACTTTGGGCGAGCTACACGCTTCAATCTATTCCTGTGGCGTGGTCAACCTTCAAGGTAAGAAGAAGATCAGTATTCGCTTTGGGTCATATACTACGCAAATGCCTGAAAATCCACATGCGGACAATGCGGATGTTCGTCAAAAGAAGACAGGTGCATGAGCCCAAAATGCATACACACGCTGTGTACACCATGCGCCCGTTACATCACTATAGATGCTGCTTAAAACAGGCAATACTGTTCCACTTGTCCAGACTGTACAGTTTTGACCACATACTTCATTTTCAATGCAAAGACAACAGAGCGCACTAACACAATCAACTTTGCTAAAAAAAAACCTACGGTCTTTTAACAGGGTCACCAACTGATATAAAATGAATGTAAAAAGATGTCGTAGTTGCATGATTGATAATGTGTGAATGTTGATGAGTGTTTTTTTTAAGTAGATGGTAAACGACACTGTGGGATATCAAATGGTATCGAATGTCTTGAAACTTGTGAATTTCCATTTTTTCCTCTTTTTTACTCCACATTTCATATTACGGCCGCACTTATATGAGCTTCATTCAGGTTTACTTATTCTATCATAGGATGAGAAATGATTGATATGACTAAACATCATATGCCTGCACATGAATCAGGTCAAAAAACCAAAGTTGCCCAGAATCATCTGAAACGTGTAAATATGTAAAAGTGAAAAAATTCCAAGTTGGGGGGAGGGGTGTCAAAAAACCAAAGTTGCTCAGAATCTTCTGAAACGTGTAAATACGCAAAATAAAAAAATTTTTCACTGTGGGGGGGGGGGGGGGGGGGGTGTCAAAAACACCTAATTGCTTAGCATCGTCTGAACGTGTAAATATACAAACATAAAAAACCACGGTGAGGGGGGGGGGGTTAAAAAATGTTCTTCAGAATCGTCTAAAACGAGTGAACATGCAAAAATAAAAAAAAAATTAAAAAATTCCATGGGGGGGGGGTGGGTGACCCAGTTCTCTCGTTCTATCTTTTATGCTTGCCTTAGTTCTCTCCCACTTTGTATTCATGATACTTTTGCGGCCTGTTACGATAGGGAAAACTTGATTTCAGCCGAAACTATAAAGGGGTATATGAGTAAAGTAACTGTGATCTGAGGCCTGGTATTAGGGCAGACAGTGGTAAGGTTGTTTTGTCTTCAGTGTTTATTGTAACGACTGCTAATAATCCATTCCCATAGAAACATATTACAAAGCTCCATTATCATAAAACAGTAACCCCTGATGAGATCTGTCTGTTGTGTATAAACACAGAGCAGCTGGATATTTTAAAAAGTAGTTCCTCTCTTTTATGATTACTATTTTCACGGAATCCCCAGTTGGTCTGCTGAATAAACAGGTATTATGCACAACAGACCGAACCCCAGTAGAGGTTGGTTGTTGAACATGTTTTGAAAAAAGTAATTTCTCTCTTTTATAAGCACTATTTTCGCGGAAACCCCATTGGGTCTGCGGAGTAAAAGGTGTTCAACAAACCGAACCACCGAAGAGGTTGGCTGTTGAACAACAACGACAAAGCCCAAATACAACAAATGCGGGCGCCAACGTTCTGATCGATGTTACTGACAATACTGAATTAATGCGCCAATCTTTTTTTTTTTTAAATGATACGTATGTGCTCAAATCATTGTGTCTGTAAGGCGAATCACTAACATAATTACTTTTTATGTATTTTATTGCTTAAGTTATTGCTGTAGTGTGGTTGGAATATGTGTTGCTAAAATGTTACTAGGGATATCGCGGAAGGATCATTTGTTTACATTGTGTGTCACTAGGTTGTGGTAATAAATATAGACATTGCAACGTGCGCTTAGGAAAATTTGCAGAATAATTTAACGCAAGTTCATAAAAATGAGTCAGAACGAAGATCACGAAATAGTTGAAAAGTCCGAAACTAATAATGGGATGTCTGGACAACGCATGACAGCATCGCAAGCATATGCTGTTGGGATGGCAAGAGAGTCGTGGTGTGCGGTTGAAGCTAAAAAAGAGCAGGATTGGTGTCGAACAGAAAGAAAACATTATAAGCAACAATTTCAGAGTGCCGTATTTAGCACTAAAGGCCCAGGGGATTCAGAACCGAGATGCAACTGGACAGTGAATAAGCCTACGCATCTCCAGCGGCGGCATTTTTCTATGCAATGTGAGTACTTGCAATACGTAAGTTTGTACAACAATACGACTCGTGGCCTACTCGTACTTCTTACATTAGCCCAAAGAAGTGGATCGCTACCGCTTCAAATTGTGCCTGTTTGGCAAAAAGGTATGCTTGTGCGTGAACTCTCAGCGATGCAAAATTCGCGCCTAACAATATAGTAAGTCAACCGCGGAACAATGGACAGCTTCGTTAATCTGACAATATATGAAGTAATTTAAAGAAGACCTAATTTGGAGCTAGGCTTTCCTGTGGCGGCAAGAATCATAGTTCCTGCAAAAGAACTTGCCATTGATGTCAGTTTTAGAAAGGGCGACTCCATTACAAATTATGGCACAATTTTTATGATCAATTTTGTACTCATTTTTTTTCTTATGGCTCAGATGTAGAAACCCCCATTATCCTAAAACATCCAGTTACAAAACGAATCTTTAATTAATTTTGTAAGTTTCTTCGAAAGTAATGCGCCGTGAATCTGCCAAGTGTGCTTCATAAGAAAAACCTACGATGCAAACTTCGTTGCCCTGGGCCGAAAGATTCTTAGGCTGGAAAGTTGAGATCTGCGGTTATTTCAACTGGGGGATCTGTGACCCTTTCTGTCCGGGGCAGATATGGTGCGCTGATACTAGTAGCGTAGGGATGGTATTTTGTCTCAAATTTAACAATCTTGACTATCATTTGCAGGCTTCCTCTACCAACCCCTCGAGAATTTCTCTCCGCTTCTCCCCCTTCCACTCATATTTTTTTATGATTTTATATGTGTCTTTATGCCGTTTAACGGTTGACTCCTTAGTAAACTGTCGACTTTGAAAGCCACAATACCCGGATTCTAAGATTGACGTTTTTCTTTCAAGATGGGGAAAATCATGGTTTTACCTTTTTTTTTTTCATCAAAATTCGTTGAGAAAGATTCGAAAATAAACAAAGCTAGGTTTTTCGGTACGTCTTTCTTATCCGAGTTTTGAGGGGGGGGGGGGGGGGGCGCTAAAAAGGGATGTACTGTGCGTGATTTGTATCAAGTTTTACAGTAAATTACATTTTTGTCCGGGTCTGGAAGTTGGTCAACAAGGCTGGTCTTGCCGTTCGTCCTTTTATCCGAATCTGGAAGGGGCCACGAAATATAAGTTTTGCTTTACCTTTTTTACCAGGTGTTGAAGGTGGCCGTTATAAATAGGTTTTTTAGCCGGGTATAGAAGGCGCTCGCTACATCACCAATTCCCCACTCTGTTGGTTATTATTATTGGTCTGTCACGCCAAGATTCCAGTAAATAATCAACGTCAAGTGGGATAATTTTACATACTTTAATATGGGAAAAGATTACGAGACTTAACCACTGCGACGTTCATGCCATACAAATGTATTACCATACATGAAAATGGATGATTTGTGGACATTTTGTAAAAAGATATCGAGATTCAACAAATGCGACGTTCATCACATACAAATTGAATGCCCTACATAAAAAACACAGTTCAGACAAATGTACAAACAAATATATGTACACTAACAGGATATTTCACTTTTATCCCAGTTGACGTCACCGGATGGTAAACGTCTGATTTGGGTTTGTACCATCTTAAGTTGATACTGCCTGTCATTTTGTAAATAAGTCAAATATTTAGACCGGATTGCAATTGAAGTGCTAACCACGAAAAGTAATTGTTTGCCTGTCACCATTCATTTCTACGTACCCACGAGGTTAATTCCACTAAAAAAAAAACACGTTAAGCAAGTACTAGCGCGTGCTGAAATCACATCAGAATGTTCTGGCTTCGCCCGCTCACTTCGAACTATTGTAACGAGGGACTAAATTTTATGATTGATGAAAGTTTTTGCTCAGCTGTTCGTTTTTTGTTTTTTTGTCACACTATGAAATGGTTGTTTTTTTTTATTATGAAACATTATTCAACACCAACAGTTCACTTGCTACCTGCTTGAATTAGACCACCAAAAAATTTTAAATTTTTAGGCCCCAACCCTTCGGATTGGGGCCTATAGGTTTGGGGTGTCCGTCTGTCCGTCATCGCTTTATACCCTAGGAATTTGGGGGGGGGGCGGTTGGTGCCTGCTTATGTTTCACAAATACTTACTTGTTGAAAATATTTCAGCAATTTGAAAAATTTCAAGCGACGTAATTCTGACAACAGATGAAACCCTATCATGAAAACATTTGTTCTTTATATTTAAGATATTAAAGGACGAACACAAGTGTAAAACCTGGTACAAATCAAAAGTCAATTTTTCTATTTTATCCGTTGTAACATATTGCAAGTTTGTCTGTCTTTGGTACAACGTTTGGTACAGTGAGTTACATACCAACTGACCAGAGGACTAGTGACCAGCCGAGAAATTACCAGCTACTACACTGACCACCTAGTGCGGATAACTGACCACGTATAGAAAATTAACAAGTTTTACTTTTTTCATTTTTTTTCTCATTTGTTTTTACGAAGCAATTTTTGTCTATCATCTTGAGTCGTCGTTTTCAATTACATCGGGGATTAGGTGATTAAGACTGTGTGTGCGTGTGCCTGGGGATTGGGGTTACTGAGGGCATGTGTTTTACCCTGAGCTTCGAAAACAAAAATTACAACTCGATGTATTTAAGCTGGACTCTTCTAAAATACGGATATGTGTTTCTTTTTTTTTCAGTTGAAAGCCAGATAAAAATCTGATGACGGGCGTGATGTAACTCATCAAACGTATAGATAAGCATCTTTCGCCGCTAGCAGAAAAGGACTTGCGATGACAAAAGGATATTTTCACGGAATACTTCGATATTAAAACCGTAAAACTGTTCATATTACTAACGTTCAGTGTATTATACAACTGTATTGGTTTGAAAAGGTATTATACCGATTTGCAGTATTACACCTCTCAACTGAAGAGTTGGCACTGCTGCGGAAAAAGAATGATTCGCTGTCGTGTATCAACACCACAGTCCTATATATGGATATCTGGAACATTTTATGTTTCACTCTAAGTCATGATAAAGTATTATGTAGATTTTGATTTTTAAGCAAAGTGCAGGTTAATAAAATTATAACCCAGTGCAATGTTTACTTTCTGTTGTGGGCTATATCATAGTTAGAGTTGTAGATGCTAAAGTTTTTGCAAAGTGTTCGAAATTTCACTAAAATAACACACGAAGCAGCATTGTTATGCAAGACTGGGACTGTATTTTCTTCTGAAGCTTTGTTCCCTGATATGTGATATCCGTTCATTTATTTATTTTTTTCTGTCATACACATTTCAAATACAGCTTAGAATAAAGTTTAATTCTCACTGTGTTACTTTTTTTTATAAACAAATGGGTGTTATAGTTCAAAATGTTTCTGTATGATAACTACGCAATATACACTGTTTCTTCATTCTACATAAGTATTAGCACTTTACTGTGTATCACTGTTTTATTTTGCTGAAGAGCTTTAAACTGTTCCTCCAAGCCATGTCGCAAATGTCCGAAATAGCCATGCCTTTCAGTTCTGCAATACATTTACACGTTTCTGTGATAAAATACGGTTCGTTCCTTTCCTGTTTAAAAAGTGAAAAATAAAAACATGATTTTAAATGTCTGTCAGACTATGTAAAAAATGTCTTGACAGTAAAAACGTTGTAAATTTACTCACGTAAAGGCCATAGAAAAACAGTTAGGCCGTTTTAGTTACTATTGAATATTTCACACAACAACTGTGTCAGGAAGTCAATAATTAAATGTATACTGGCTAAAACCGAAACGTCTACACAATAAGACCTTATATGGCTCTTCAAATAGCATAGGGGTATCTTGAATGCCATTTGCTTACTTTTAGATTCACACCAAGTGCTGGAGAATCGGTTTCCAAGCAAAGATTTTCTACTGGCACACTTTTCAATAACTTCTCTCTTTCGGGTTTCGTGGTGGCGTGAGGAGGGAATGACATGTAGAATCCAGAGCTTGCAGCTGTCATGGCAACCGAAGGGCGCCCGGCAAAGTTATGCAGAAGCACCTTTTCTGCCCCTGTTACATTTCCAAGTCAATAACATTTTGAAAGGATAAAATGTATTGCCACAGTGAAATTTAGTGATATATAGGTATAGCATTGGTTTTACCGAACATTTTGTTCTGCAAAAATTAATTGTTTGCATATTTAACCACACATTACGTCACTTCAAAACATGCGTTATTCGTTAGTAACCAGACCACAGTGGTCATAAAAATTGAGCCGACATGTTTGTAAATACTTGTGTGTGTAATTTTGGTATGTAAATCTCTGTACAGACACGCGATTGCTGTAGAATTTTTCCCCTGACATACAGATCCAGATGTAAACAATATAATAAGACCTTCTTCAACAAGTATTTCCAGTGCCCTTTTAGCGGCAGATCTTGAATGCACATTGACAGGTAAATTCAAGTCTTTAGCCAACTTGATCTGTAATCTGAACACATATTCTTGCTCTGCTTTGTCCTCAGCAGATTTGCAAATCCATGGGGAGAAATCCAATCCAATCTAAATAAAAAATAAATGTGGATTAACAAAGAATGTTTACATTTGGATCAAATATATGCTCATCATTGCACATACTCAATGGTGTTATTGGTAAATGACACCGGTACCGTTCAATACAAATATTGACATTATTTTGGGGCATACCTATGTTGTCAAAACGCTGCAGGACTTGTCATGTCAACGTCAGCATTGAGCTACTGTATTAAGCTTTTCAGTGGGTATGCGTTTATCGCGTTTCCTCAGAGCGTCAGTGATATAATACACTGTATTTGTATTATCGATGCTTGTAAACTACCGCGTGAATGCAGAGGCTTCCCTAAACTGTTCCAGAAAGTAAGGATTGACGAACCATTTATCCAGATCTAGTCTTAGTCACCCAAAACTGTGTTGATCACATCTACCCCCCCCCCCCCCCCCGGACAACGCATCCACCACTTCGTCTGCAGGTTTACTCGGTAAAATGTCACCATGAATCAACAACAATGTCTGAAATTCTTTCTTACCATACCAGTCCTATCCGTAACAACATGTCGAACAAAAAAACGCTCCCCACCACACCGAACTTTAAATTATATTTTCGTTCGACCTATTTCGCAATGGAGATCGTATACAAAGGCAGTTCCATGCCTTATCTTGAAGGCTTGATGGCATTCCAGTTATCGGTTAGTACATCGTTTGGCCAATGATCTGATATCGATGTAGTTGATGTGAACAGCACCCAAGGCTGAGCGCAGTAACAAACTATTACAACAATATCCAGGAACATTGTTCCCACAGGATTTCTCCAAAAAGTTTTGAGAAGATTTTTTCAAGTGATTCTATGTCTGATTCATTGCTTAACATATGAACAAATTCACACGATCACCATCTTTTGAAATAACAAACCCTACTGTTGCCAGCTCCAATTCCGAAACAGGTAACCCTCATGCTCTTTCAAATGATGTTAAAACATTAGAAAGATTCCACTGAAGTGCCATGTCCTAACTACAGCAGGTACATGAAGGCGATCGACAAAAAAAGTTTGGACCTCACTGGTGTATGAGTGATACATAACGTACTCTTCGTGGAGTATAAGGTATGAGGAGCTATCATACTTCTCCTATTCCCGTCAGCCTCTGCCCATATTTGCGAATCAGCGGAACAGCCTGTTCATGGTCCTCTCTGGTCACACACTTTGATTCCCCTTGTACGGGATGTAATCCCAAACACGGGTAGATCCAGTCCGGATACAGCTCTGACAGTTCTATCGTCCGCTTAAAATCCTGCCGAGTTTCTGATACCACCACTGCCGCCTGGACTCCGCTTCGCTTGGCTTTGTTTATCACAATGTCAACGTCAGAATTGAATTCTTCAGCATTCAGGTGGCAGTGGGCATCAATAAAATACATCATTCAGCAAACAAATGGGCATATACTTTTACTTAGATTACCGCGTAAAAGAAAACAATTCCATGAAGTCACTGCTTCTTAGAAAAACAGTTTTTTTTTCTAAATAACTAACACAGTTTACCACATAATTTAAACGAACGCTGAAACGCGCTATTTCGGTAGAGACGTTTTTATCTTTGGAAACAACTTTAGTGTATTCTCTAAGGTGACTCTTGCTACTGTCTCGACGTCAATATTTTTAACTTTAGCTATATGTTCACAAGATATCTTCACATTTGCAGGCTCATTTCTTTCCTGAAACATTAGAAAATTGAAATGCCAAAATGAATACCGTTTCCTTGTGCGAGGAGATGCTTACCTAATATCGGTTATGTATGGGTGGCATTTGATGCGTATAACAGATATTCAATTCGCCATATATGCAAAATGCTAATGATTTAAAACAAGATGATAGCTGAAGGTTTTTTTTTTTTTTTGTACAGATCCACTGGTTTGAAGAGCTGGCAGCCGCCCATGATAGCAACAACTCATGCGTATTCTAACACCTTGTTATCTGCAGCAACTCCAAAATCTGGATATGCATTTCTCTGTGTTTCCATTACTGTGTCGCTGCATCTAACCACATAAATAAAACGAAGATCGTACAACTCACGTCTCTGACGGGTCCAAGGGCTGGCGAATCAGTCTCCAGTATCAAGTTTTCTAGCGGCACTTTCTCAACCAGTTTGCTCTTCTGGGCGTTTCCCGGGCGAGCAGCAGACGGTGGAACCGAGAAGTAATAGCCACGGGTAACTCCTTCTAGAGCCACCGAGGCTTTTCCGTCAAATGCGTGCAGTAAAACTTTCTCTGCGCCTTATGACACAAGCGCACTCAAGACGTCTTAATTAAATTGATGAGTATTTAACAAGAGAGTGAAATCATATTGAAAATGTCAAATTTTGTGTATTTGTCTACAAACATTTTTAAATTGTATTTTCACGCAGTTTACTTATTATAAACTGATGGTAATAGTGGATAATTCGGCCTGGGGACATCGCTTTAAAGTTTTTTTGTTTTTTTTTCGAATTTCTAACTGATGCCACCTTAGTGAGCTTCGACTGTAACCTGACTGCTGCTAACAACGTGCACTGTACGAATAAGCTTACCCACTTCCTTTAAGAGTGCAATAGTCGGTCTACCCGCTGATCTTGAGTGAACGTTCCTGTTTAAATTCATTAAAAGGAGCACCGTAACCCTATGTTATACACACAGTACACATGCCTTATCTTTGCGTCGAATTTGTAAACTAGGTTATCGCCGCTGCTATGCAATTCAGTAAACTAATTATACCTTTACAGTGCTATATTATGTGTGTACTATTTTTGTTTTTTGATACGAAGCTTGCCGAAATCGGGATCAGTAAAAAGTACTGAAACTATTAAAAAAAACCCGTTCTGCGTACAGAACAGGTTTTTAAAGTCTAAAATAAACGCTATACTCACAATGGAAGGTCAAATGTCTTCGCTAATTCAACCTGTAACACCGAAATTTTTTTGTTCTTTGTAGATAAGAGTATTTATGAAAAATATTTCTATTAAAGGGTTTATCGTTTCCGGCTTCATTTGCGCTTTGGTGTTCATTATGAAAGCAGCTGTTTTCTTGTTCGCTTTTACATTATGCAATACTGCATCGAAATACGAAAAGGGTAAACCAAACCGGTTTTGTATATTCTGAACAAATTGGAGCTCACATGTTTGGCTAATACAGCCCGCTGGCCTTCTTTATCTGCTTCCGTCTTGCACCAGTAAGGCGTGAAGTCT
Organism: Protula sp. h YS-2021; assembly: GCA_949752745.1. Classification (NCBI taxonomy): domain Eukaryota; kingdom Metazoa; phylum Annelida; class Polychaeta; order Sabellida; family Serpulidae; genus Protula; species Protula sp. h YS-2021. Next base: position 60,509,586 of record OX457024.1, read on the forward strand.
AGTCCAACCTAAAAGCAGTCAATCGCGACAACACTGTACAAACACTGGCGGATTTCGAATTATTTCACATTAAACCGCACTGTGAGGGTAAAGGGACGGGGGTCAAGATCTTGATATTCTTCTAGTATCTTCAGAGCTTCTTATACTCAACCCATACTCATATTTTTAAAGGCTTAAGCTAACAGAAAATTATGTGTGAACTCTATAAATGCCATAAAAAGTGCCCATTACTTTCGGGTCAGTTGCCTATCTCACTCAGTAAGACTCAGTAAGACAAAACAGTGCACTCATACCTCCCCAATAGCTACCAGTTTATCTTGGTACTTCTCGATCAACGCAACAGCAGCATCCAAGTCCTGAAACAAAGGCAAATACCCATGTTAAAGTAATGAAAGCACGGTTATCCAAACACTCGGGAAAAGAGAGGTATCCACCATTAAAAATTAAGAAATATATTAATTTTCTTCGCCGAAAAGAATCTGAAGAACTACAGACATTTTTTTGTGACACCAGTCATATTTCTTTAGGGCCAACGGGCGTAGCGGGCACTGTAAGTGACCGAAGTAACTCTTCGACAACTTAATCGATTTTCTGACACGATAGTCTTTGAAACTGGGTCTGTTCATTTCCACCCGACTGTTTAACTTCCTTCTTCTGCAGGCACGACAAAAAGTATAATAATCTACCTCACAGTCTTGATTCACAGAAAGCGATAAATGCTTACGCGAAACAACCCCCCCTCCCCACTGGTCTGCCACACGGGTTTCTTGAAAGTGTAAAAATTGCGTGTCGTACATTTTAAGTCGGAGTGGTCAATTCTGTCCGGTACTGCAATCACTTTTGGTCACTTGCGGGAGGGACAAGAAATGAAGGTTTGATAAAGCACCATATGGTAGAACCACCAGTTTTTTTTTGTTTTTTTTTTTGAATGAGTAAATAATGTCGCTTGTGAAATGAAGATTATATAACATCCCTGAAACATTATTTCCATGGCGACACAGCAGACGCAATTGATCTAAAATTTTATTCCACGTTGTGTGAAGTAAGTGTTTCATGAGAGGAGTTCTAAACTTGACTTAAGACAATTTCCCAAATGCGTCCTATCAATCTAATTTAATATACTTAACCTTTCTGTTACCCGTATTGAAACAAAGACAAATATGGCATGGCAAATTTAATAACAGTGTTATTCAATGAATTCTCATTTAAAAGTATATTTATTACGTTTTCGAGTGATAAACCAGAAAATTGTCCCCGTGGATTACCATCGATTCAACATAAATTGTTTAGCTGTTGAAATCAGAAGCGAATCGCACTCACTAGAAAAATTTCACATATTTTTTTTTGGTCATTTTTAACATATGGTTTCTGTACATTCCATGCAAACCTCAATTAACATGTAACATGTACATGCCATCAAAAAGATTATTCATACACCGCTTCCTGGTATTGCTGAACAGTTAATTTAGCAGTCCGATCAAAGTGCTGGTTTTAATCTTGAGCTGAAATTTTATGAAATGAATGTGGATTTTAACACTGCTTGAGATCAATTAATTGCATGTCTTACAGGTAAGGCGCTATTTTGTGCAAAATAACCAAATTTGTAAACAAAAATTAGAACAATGAGAATATTTCACTTCATCAACAGCGTCCTTGGTCATAAAGTAGTTCCATTACAGTCGAATCCATTTAAACCGACATCCCTTTAACCGCCATATCGTTTTAACCGACATGTTTTCACAGTCCCGAAGGATTTACCCCATTGACCCCAGTACCTTTTAACCGACATATTGTTTAACCGACATTTTTTGCTCAGTCCCGGCGATGTCGGTTTAACGAGATTTCACTGTATATCAATGCGGGTTTCACGAATGTGTACCTATTTTTAGCACATTAGGCGTGGTGTAGACATTTAAATTTAAAACCAACGAATACCAGCTCTCACCGATGGGTTGACGCTTCTTGGATTTTTCGTCACGGGATCTCCCTAAAAACAACAGAAAAAGTCGTGCACAAATGTCAGAAAAATACGTGGCACATATTTGTATTTATGGTCCTTTGCGTAATCAGAACATAGGACTTAATCACCTGCATGTATTATATGTATATTCAGGATTCGCACAAAACTGAGACAGCCAATTTCCAGGACTTTCCAGGACCATTTTCCAGGACGTCTCCCAGCTGTATATTACTAGGTTTTAATGATAACGAAACTTGTGTCGTTTTGAAATATACCAAGTTCTTTTTTTACAATTTTTTTTTTTTTTTTTTGAAATTTAGACAATTTTTCGTGAATTCGAGCAACAATACGACGCTGCATCACCTCATTTGATGTTCAATTCGATAAAAAGTTTTGGAGATTCTGTCTAGATATGACGATAAAATTATGTTAATAATCAAGAAAATCTTTTATTCTGACGATTCTTTATGAATCTCAACAAAAACACGGCGTTGCACACGCCATATATCTCTTCTATCCGTGTGAAATTTTATAATAATCCGACAAACAGTTTTGGCGACAGAGTCTGGACGACATGTTCCATCACACGAACAAAATTATATCAAACGTTTTACCAAATTTCAAAATACTGTCATTCAGGCTTTACAGTTTCAATTTAGGCTCTAGATGTGAGTGAGATTTTAATGCACTTCAAATGGTTTTGGAGATCCAGCATGGACGCGACGATGAAAATATCTCCCAATAATAACAAAAGCTACGCCACTTCGACAATTTCATGGCATCTTTTATGAGTCTCAACAAAAAATACGACACGTTTTATCCATGTGTGAAATTTTAGAATAAGCTCCAATAATTGAGAAAAAGTCTGTCACTTTTACATTATTTCATGAATCCGAACATAAACACGACGCTGCACAACTTCCACGTGTGTTCTGTCCGTGTGTAAAATTTCAAAACAATCCGACCTAAAGTTTCGGCGATATTGCCCGGAAACGCCTGTGCACAGGCGGACAACCTCATAACCATATCCTTCCGTTACACGAGGGATGATAAGACCATTTTGTAATCACCATTAAGAAAGAAGCTTTTTACTTACAAACGGACCCATTCATGATGTTAAAACACGTATTACCTTAGAACTTACCTGCACTGGATGCAACCCCAAACAAGGGAGAAGAAAACCAGGATACCTAGCGAAAAACATTAAATACAATTACATGTAGCTATTTATTTAGAACAGAAATCAGAAGGCAGTTGTCATTTACTTCCGTTTTTTGTATTCCGTGAATTCTGCAGAATCCAAGAATGTGTTAAAATATAAACGTCAGAATATTTCAATCAAGAACAACTTCAAAGAAAGCCGAATTCAAATTCAAAACCAGAGCGACCAGTGCTCACCAACGGAAACAGGACTTATGGTGGTGGGGCATATGGCGGTGGGACTTTTCGCGGTGGACAGTTGGGGTGCAAGCGCAACACACTTTGAAGCTAAAGGCGTTATGACGGCCTGTGACTTAACCAACTAGAGCGGCCAGTGTACACAAAAAATGCAGGTTTATATCACAGACTTTCAATCAGCACTTATTCAGTTTCTTGTTTTTGTAAACAAAAACAAATGTCTAACCGACTAAACTTATAATTCTCCAATATCCATTTGCTATTTTCTCCGGATGGTGGTCACCACGAACAGGTTTTATTGTACGTCTTTTTTCGGATCTGGAAGGAGGTCACTAAAAGAGGTTTTCTAAAATTTGACAGAATTGTTCTGCGGCTGAGAAGTAATGGCGTGATACGCCCTCCTTAATAAAGTAACTGGCGTCAAAAGTTGAGAGAACCGTTCGATCTACCAAAGGAATAAACTGATCGAGTTTGAAGTCAATCCGATTTTTCGGTCTGGAGATATCTTGCACACAACACTTAGTTCACAACAGGCTGACACAGACGCGTACACACACACAGAAGTACAGACACCATATACTGTCAGGGAGACATAATATATGCACAAGCTTCAAATTTACACACATTAGTCCAAGTCAGGGCACTACCCGACCACAACTGCGTTTCCGTTGAATTTCGACAGCGATGGCAATTTTTTACGTCTTGATGGCATGACGTCACGTGTTTTTCGATCTAGAAGTCAAATATAATACAACCGACGGTCTCACCCACGACATAATCCCACAAAGTTTGAAGCTGATCTGACTTGTCGTTCGAGAGTTATCGTGTTAATAAAGCCAAATGTCCACAACACGTTCTGACGTAATATGACGTCATGCGTTCCGCTATATTCGAACAATAAGAACCGTCGGACCCATCCAAGGCATTCCTATGAAGTTTGAAACTGATCCAATTTTCATTCTGAAGTTAATGTGATGACGTATTTTTAAGTTTTGACGTCCCATTCCATCTACGGGGAAACATAATGAACGATTGTACGATGAGATAAATTTTGCTATTTCATATTTAACACTTGACAAGCCTTTGGCTTGCAAGAGTTATATGAATTTGTGCGAGCAAAATTCGTCCTTTTTTTTTTTCTTCTTGACACTTTTTCCGATTTTTTGTGTCTTCTTCTTCTCTGACACTATGGGCCCTACGACCATGAAACTTGGGACTTATGAAGAGCTTGATCTGAACATGTGCATGTCACTTTTTATTTTCGTCTTTGATTTCGTTTTCTTTGTTAAAACGCCATGTGAAAAGAGTGTATTTTTTGCAAGTTAATGCGTAGCATTTAAGCCACATCACACACAGTTGCTCAGTGAGCTTTGTGCGAGCTCTCACTGTGTATGCTAGATCAGTCAATAAAACCTTAAGTCAACAGAAACTAAACACTACTCGGCTTATAAGACGTATTCAAGCTGTGTTGTTTGCAATATATTATTCAAGAAATAACCCATTGAAGCCAGTATTTTTGCGTTTTAATTTTTGTCAAGTGTTTAACATTTCGCTAGCGGAATGAGCTTCTAGTTTAACTCTCATACTGAAAGTCAGATTACAATCTTTGTTTACCAAAAATCTTAAGTTCACTCATAACTGATCCCGGCCTCATGAATAAAGTGTTCTAATATTTATCAAAATTTAAGGACTTACTTTTCAGCTAGTTGTATAATTTTTTCAAAATTTTCCTTTTTCTCAGCACACATAAGAGCTGCTACAACACCTGCCTGGAAGCAAAGTAATAACAAGAAGAGGTGTCCATGATTACAGCAACAAAGTCAATGCTCACGCAAACTCCAATACCCGTGCTTCCCAATGGTCTAAGCCGAAGCCGCTTCAGATAAAATATCGCAAAATTGGCACATATTACATTATATTATATATTTTTACATCACTTTACATTTGAGTATCCGAAGCTCTATTACTTTTTATTACTTGGTGCTCGGGGACTAGAATTCAGTTGCAACACAGAATACACGTGTACAAAGTCGGGCTGCACGACCTGTTCTTCGATATTACAACTATGGCCCGGACTCAAACTTATCCGAAAAATTTCTAACGTCTTGAAATGTCACACACTGCACACATCGCAGAACTTTACACGATCTGTTGCCCTACAAAATTCGTTCTAAACTGTGTAATATCTCGATGTCTGATTATGTGCTTCCTTCACCCAACTGGATATCTCCACTTACAGGCCCTCCACCGTAAATTATATAATTTATATATAAATTATATAATTGTAGTTCTTTCTACAGTATGGGCGATGTAGAAATATGCACCCAACCAACGAACATGTGTATATCAGAAACGTGACAAAGTTGGTAGTCCTGCGCAACCGTGAATAAACTAGAGCAATGTGCATGGCCCACATATTCCTCACAGGCTCCCCATCAGTTAAACACGGCCATCAATAGTCAATCAAGAGCTGAAATTTTCCAAGTCCAGTTAGTGCATTTTCCTTGGACGAACCTGGCCCATTTACATTACCGATCTGTGTTTGTTCCCATAGAAGCTGCATACCAAGTTTCATTAAAATCCCTGTAGTTGTTCTTGAGATAACGTGTTAACAAACTCATTCGATGCTGAATAATTTCCAGGATTTGGTGAATTTCAAAGTCCATTTGGTTCATTTTCCTTGGGCCAACCTAACTCATTTACAATACCGATCCTTGCTAGTGCCCATAGAAGCTACATGCCAAGTTTCATTAAAATCCCTGCAGTTTTTCTTGAGATATCGTGTTAACAAACTCATTACGATGCTGAATAATTTCCAGGATTTGGTAAATTTCAAAGTCCATTTGGTTCATTTGCCTTGGGCCAATCTAACCCATTTACAATACCGGTCCTTGCTTGTGCCCACAGAAGCTACACACCAAGTTTCATTAAAATTCAGTTATTCTTGAGATATCGCGTTAACAATAGTCAATCAAGATCTGACGTTTTCTAAGTCCAGCCGGTCCATTTTCCTTGGACGAACCTAGCCCATTTACAAAACCGATCTGCGTTGGTTCCCATACCATACAAACTACATACCAAGTTTCATTAAAATCCTTGCAGCAGTTTCTAAGCTATCGTGTTAACAAACTGTTGATGACAGACCAACAGACCGACACACGGTCGATCGCATATAAAAAAAACGCAAATAAACTACAGCAATGAATTTTTACTACAACCAATGAATAAAAATGAAATGTTAATGAGCTTACCTTTTTTGCTCTGTTCACAACCAATTCGCGGTCCTGGAAAGAAATAATTTTTTTTTTGGCACATAATACAGTAAAACCCCTATAGAAGGAACACCATCGGGACAGACGAAAATTTTCCTTATACCGGGCTGTAATTCACTCTTATAATCGAATTTGTGTTAATTATTGTGTGCCCGTTCGAGTGCAAGTATTTTGCAATCAGTACATTATTATCCATTTCCATTTCAAGTTCAGATTCGTCACCTTTAGTCAATTAAATAATATCAGGACGTCATCAAATGGCTATTCGCACCAGTTTCTTGCTTGTAATACCTTACGTGGTGTTATCTGCCCATATGAGCGCGGTCATATTGAATATGCCAATAAACTAGGACAGTCCGCTACTTTAAGTGTTTTTTTTCACCATTATCAAAGCTCGAATTGCGTACATGTTTGCCGCCTTGCATCTTAAAAGTATACAATTTTAGATAAATGTTCATGTTTTTCAGACGACCGATTACGTTTTTTTTTCGAGCGAGATTCCTTTTAGTTTTAGAGGACTGTCACAGTCTTCCTTTGTAACAGGCACTTTCGAACGACACTTTCAATCACCCGGAAAACCATTCTCACGTGGAGAAACAGTGTACATAAAGTTCTTTTCTATTGAGTTTCCAAAGATGCTGACAGAAATGCATATGCCAATGGAAGCTTATTTTTACCGTTTCATACCACGTTTCATACCGATTCGCACTTAAATTTTGCTCAAAATTTTTGCGTTTAGACCGTCTTAGGATGGGATAAAAGTATAAAAAAATTATAAAAAAAAACATTCCTCAACGAAAAGCCCCTCAATTTTCAAACAATTTTTAAAATTGAAAATACTTGTTCAAAAAGCAGTTTTGTTCTTTTAGTGCCTTTTAAGTTTTACCAAAGCTTTAAGTATTTTCAAAAGACGGGGTATAAAGAACTACTGATCAGGGTTGGCAGGTTTCTCCCATTAGGGTTTTTACCCTGGGTTTAAACCGGGTTTTTACCCCAGGGGAGAAATACGTTTCTCCCGCAGTTTCTCCCGTAGTTTCTCCCCTCTTGTTAGTTTTTTGTTTGTCTTGCTTAACGTACACATGAGAATACACAAATGTATGATCGACATTTGTTATTCAGGTTTTCACTCTCTTTCTTTCACTACAAGACAGATGCCTTAGTATTCTACTCATGATCAAAGAAAAATCCGTTCTCTGTCAGTGTGTGTTAAAGTACTGGCATGCTTATCTTCCAGTTACTGTCCGAGCTACGCTTTAACGAAACGTCTTAATCCTTATATCAGGAGATGAAGAGATTAAGGGTGTGTAGTCTCTGCCAGTCTGTGTCAAAGTAATGACATGCTTATCTTTCAGTTACTGTTCGAGCTACGCCTTAACAAAACATCTTAATCCTTATAAAGATTAAGGGTGTGTATTGTCATTAATGCGAGTAATCCTCAACAGCTATATAAGGGTTGTAAAGTCGACATTGTCATTACAAACAAATTACGATTATTGTCTTTGTGCTGCCGTTAAATTATCAACTCAAAATGTTTAAAGGAGGAAGACCTAAAGATAAAGTTTGGGAGCACTTCAGTTTGTCTGCGAAGGATAAAAAATCATATGCTAAATGCATTTACTGCGGGAATGAGCAGTTGGCAAAAGCTCATCGTGCAAAAGTACACCTAGCTAGATACACTAAACGTGAGGGAAATGTGCCAAATGTCGATGATACGCCAGTGTTCGTGCGTATTGTAGAAGATACACCTGCCACGTCGCGAAAAAGGGAAAGATCTGCATCACCAGCACCAAAGCGGCGATCTGTTCCCATGCCCTCTGTTCAGCCAAGTATGGAAAGGCCTGTTTTCAAAGCTCGCCGATCGGTTAAACCTCTGACGTGGTGGTTGGGCGCAAGAAATTGTGGTGTTCCTGCTGAAACCGTTCAGATAGCTACAACCCTTCTCTCATGCCCTTCTTCGTCTGCATCAATTGAGAGGGTGTTTTCGAACTTCAGTGCCATACATTCGAAAGTGCGAAACCGATTAGGCAATGATAAAGCCGCCAAGCTAGTTTTCTGCTACCGTATGCTTCGAGGATCAAATGAGATTGACCACTAAGTGCAACTTAAATGACTGATTCGACCACTTCCATGTGCCGCCTTCAGGCTGATTGGTCTATATATGAACAGTTTAAAGAAAGTTTGAAATATTATATAGATTTTTGGTTAAAATGCGTAGTTTGGATTTTTACGAAAAACTTTTTTCTGCTACAGTAAGCGTTGAGAATCGAATGAGCGAGTGTAAAATATATGACAAATTGGATTAATTAATTGACATTTCTCATGAATCAATGTCTGTTTGAGTAAGGAACAGTTTAAGGGAAATCTAAAGTGTTAAAATATTAAATAATTTGGACTAAAATGCAAATAAACGTTGAAAGAATTTTTATGCCCGACGTTTCTCCCCTGTTTCTCCCCCATTTATCCCCGGGAGAAACATTTCTCCCCGGGAGAAACCCTAAATCCCGGGTTTTTCCCCTATTTCTCCCATGGGGAGGGGAGAAATACCTTTCTCCCTGGGAGAAACCCAACCCTGCTACTGATGCCTTTCGTTGAACCTTTGAAGTTAAATCAAAACGTTTAAAATTTATTAAAGAAGTTTTCAAACACTATTTATGAGTCTCTATACGCAACGCACTGTTAAGCAGGTCGATTTTTCTTAGATAAATTGCACTGCGATTAGCAGTAAATAACGTTCATGTTACTTGTAATTAAAATAACTGAAATCAAACAATAAACGTATATGTTTGACCTGCAATATGTGCTCTATCAGTGTATGAGATTTTTCGACAATCGAAAAAAATCATTCATTTTTTCATTATTTCAGGAGTCCGAATAAAACACGACGTTGTACATTTTCAATATGAGCTCTGTCCGTGTGTGATATTTCAAAAGAACCTAACTTATAGGTTCTTAGATATAGCCCACACGACGTTCGTTATTGTATGAATGCTAATTTTTACCAAATTTCAAAACACTGTCATTCTGATACTTTTCATGACTCGAAAGAAAACCGTGACGTTACACACCTTAAACGTCTGCTCTATACGGGTGTGAAAATTTTAAAACAATCCTGTTAATTGTTTTCTATCCTAGACCCAAAGTCGAAAATGAGCTCAATTCCAATTATCGAAAAAATACTGTCGCTTTGACAATTTTTCATGAATTCGAACAAAAATACGAAGAGTATATGCTCTATCCATGTGTGAAATTTCAAAACAATCCAACCTTTCGGTTCGCAGACATAGCCTCGACACGGCGTTCCATTACGAGGAAGAAAATGTGCGAATGCAAATTTTTACCAAATTTCAAAATACTGTCATTTTGCCAATTTTTTATGAATTGGAACAACAATAATACCTTGCACATATTCAATATGTTCTCTATCTGTGTGTTAAATTTCAAAACAATCCGACCTATGGTTTCGGAGATATCGCCCGGTCATACATGCGGTCAGACGGACAAGCTCAAAAGTACATCACTCTGTTTTGCAGTGGAGAGTAAATACGGAGGAATCTTTTCGTTCAGTTTGCAAAACTGCGCGGTGGAAGGGGTGGAGCTTTTCACGGTGTGTAGTAATGAATTTTTGGATATTCTTACGAACATTGTGAATTTATCCCTCGCCAATGCTGAAGTGTCTGAAAATCTAAAGTGTGCCCTCGTCGTACCTCTTCTCAAAAAAGCCAGTCTGGATCCCGATATTTTGGAAAACTACCGTCCTGTTTCGAATCTAAGCTATGTTCCCAAAATCGTTGAACGTGTAGTAGCAGCTCAGTTGAATCAACATCTTATCACATTCAATCTTTTGGATAAATACCAATCAGCCTATCGCATGTTCTGTTCCGCCGAAACTGCACTGTTACGAGTTCAGAGTGATGTCATGGATGCTCTTGACACGAAGTCTATGGTTGCACTAGCGATGCCAGATCTTAGTGCAGCTTTCGACACCACTGACCACGATACGCTGTTCACACGTCTATACCACCTCTTTGGATTAAGCGATCATGCTTTATCATGGTTAAAGTCCTACTTACGTAACCGAACTCAGACTGTGATCGTGAATGGTTTTACCTCATCAACTGCTACCCTCAGTCATGGCGTGCCCCAAGGCTCTGTTTTAGGCCCTATTTTATTCACCGTTAATGCTACTCCGCTGGCAGATATAGCTAATAAATATAACGTAAAATATCACTTCTATGCTGATAATTGGCAAATTCATATTGCTTTTGATCACAAAAAGGACACTGCAAAGGCTATCAACACTATTGAAGAACGTATCCTGGCTTTCAAGAAATGGATGTGTGCAAAATTTTTGATAATCCGATATTTCTTTTTACCTTAGAACAGATACAAAACCTAACATATAACGGTAACCAGAGTTCGCATTGGCGGGGTTTTTGTCCACTTTGTGGGCATTTTTTACGAAACGACTCACTTTTTCGGAATCCACCGAGTTTCTCTGGACCCAACTGAGTCACACCTTCCTTTTTTGACTCACTTTCCTGAGAACCTAGCGCGAACCCTGACGGTAATGTTTTATACTTATTACCTCAAAGCTTACTTACACAAGAATTTACATTGTTATTGACTGACAGACTCACATGTAGCCATAATAAACGCATGGAATTCGTCATAGGTTCCGAAAAAGTGTGTGAAATATGTTTGTTGATTTAGATATATGAGTACAATATAATGTGACATAATATTGTACTCATATATCTAAAATATCTAATATTAATAGATTACGATAATTTAATGAGTAATTAAGTTGGATTAATATGAAAGAGTTATTTATCGTCCATAACAGTGTATAAACTGTCGTTATTGATAAAAAATCTTGAATTTTTAGACTTCGGGATGACAAAATAATATGGCGGATTAAAGTTGTCCAAAAATATTTTGTCCAGAAATATTCGACACTTTCGATAATTTAAAGGGGAACTCCATTACACCGAAAACAAAAAAGTAATCGTTGAAAAAATACCCAAAAGCGGCGCACGGTCGTAGGTTACTGGTTAGTCTTGGATGACTCTTGCGGTCTTCCTATGACAGCAAGAGTCATAGTTCCTACAATAAGAAATGTCATTGATGTCAATTTTCAAATCTCGGCGCACGACTGGGGCCAACGGCGTTATTTTAGAAAGGGTGCATCACATAAATGACCCAATTATAAATTATGGCGCACAAGTTTTATGGTCAGATAACAATTTTGTACTCAGAAAAATATGATTTCTTTAGATCAGGATATCGAATCCCTCATTATTCCCCACAACAACAGTGAATCCACAGTTGCAAAACCACGCTTTACTCTAGTTTGGGAGTTTCGCTGAGGTCGAAAATAATGCGCCAGGGTACTTCTCAGTGTGCTTTTAAAGAAAAAACCTGCCAGTTCGAGCCTCGGTGTCCTTGAGCGTGCGCCGAAAGATCCAGAGCCTCGAAAATTGAGATCAATGGCCATTTCTATTGCAGGAACTGTGACCCTTTCTGTCCTAGGAAGATAGAAAAGGTCCGCCGGGACTAGTTAATGGTATTAGATACGTTACAATGACCCACTTTCCGCGATCACGGATTCTCCGATCACCTTGCTGGCAGCGCGCCACTGTGCGCGTCGTAAACAAAATACGATCACCCAAAAATAGGTTCTGGGAGGCGTTGCGAAGCAATTTCGTGGTATGGACAGTTCCTGATGACGTAGTGCATATAATCCCGAGCAGCCACGTCTTCGAATTTTTATAATAGGCCGAGTGGAAATTTCCCAACTTTTCGAATAGAAAAAGGCGATCAAAAACTGCTTTAAAATCATCGGTCGCAAGACAAGAGATGAGTAGATGGTTCTTTGAAAACATATAATATAGATACAACCACTTTTCAGCTTTTGTTTGAGCTAAATTCCATAGAAATTCATCGATGAGAGCGATGTTTTTAACGTGGCGAGCATGGATGTGTGCATTTCGCTGCCTGCAGGTGCATTGGTAATGAGATCCGTGACGCGTATCACGTGACCTGAATGGCCCTTTGACAAAGTGTCATATTGGGCCAAGGATGAAGAAATGTATGATGCATCAGACCATTCAATTTCAATGTATTTCAATGTATTCACTTGACTTGATCAACAAGACTTGGTCTATCTCACTTGTGAAATAAGGGAGATACGGCCGATTGTTTACCAGTTAAGGTTGTGACTAATTAATTTAATTAATTAAGTTTTCAATCATCAGATTTAGATGAAGGATACATTACTGAATCCCTCATACCATATTCCCACTATATTCCAAGTTTCATTTGATTATCTTAAAAACTAAGGAAGATATAGCTATTTTTTGGTCATTTTGTATCATTAGAGGTCACAGTTTTTGTTTAACTTGTACTATAAAACAATAGAAAAGGGGGGGGGGGCGTGTTCCACAGCAATAAAATTGCCATATCTCCCTTATTTCTTGACAAATTTTCACAATCTTCATGTCATTTTCTTTGTTTCTTTGGGCGCCATCCAGTGGCATGAGTTTTGAATCATTTTGAGACACTTTATTTTTTTGTAACATACCTACTGGTATGTTGTTGTACCAGACGCAGCTTTAACACGCGATGTGATTAGTTTAAACCAGGCATTTATATAACACAGTATTCCGGTTTATATACATGCCGGCGTGTATACAGACGTTCCTCTATTCGAAACACCCAAAGTGTGATTTTGTATATTTCCAGGCTTGAACTTGTAAGACGTAACTGTGCATATTATCGCTCCCAAATGATATATCTTCATATAACCTCTGTGTCAACCCAAGAAACTTTTACCAAATTATCCAACCTCATCAAAATCTTCAGAATACAGATGTGTATGTGCATCAATCAATGAAAACATGATAAAAATATACAGAAAACCTTCTGTTTCTTTTCCTTTGCGGGGACAGGCTATGTACCGAACAAGACCTTCATATGCAATTAGGGTTGGCAATTTTGGAAAAGTCCAGTTTCAGTTACCGGGGATTTTTTTTCTGTCGGTCGGTAATCGCGGTCACCGACGCTTATGGAACGGATTTAGGGGCAGGGGAGGGTACGAGCGTTCTGTTCCATCCGAAAAGCTTGTAGAAATCATAGCCTTTGGAAGAAACGATTTGTTTTCGAAAACTATCTGAAAAGGGTCAGTAGGGGTAGATCTGTTTTCGCTATATGTTCTGGATACGTATCCAGAACATACATGTATGTTCTGGAAAGGATTGGTATAAATGATAGAAAAAACTGCTATTATCGCTGAGAGACAATTATCAAGATGTGCCCCCCTCGAACCTATTATTAGCGTTATAAGCGTATCACATCTGTTATTAGTTACAACAGACAACTGTTGTTGCCAATGTTGTTGTTGCCGTTGTGGTGATAGCAACAGTTGTTGCCATTGTTGCTATCGTTGGTGTTGCCATATATATAAATATACTGACAATCAAAGACTTTGTTATCATTTGAGAACTGGATGTGGAATAGAAAGGATGTATCAATGCAACATTTGTTTGTTAAATCTTACCATTGGCCACAAAATCTTAAAAGGCACTTAATACATGCCCACACTTCAGAAGTGAATGGACGCGATCATGTAGAAGGAGAACGGGAGGTAGAAATAGAAAAACCCTATGAAAATGCCTATGACGGAAACTTAAGATGAGTCTTCTATTTAAAGTCAACATGGCTGAAAAGAATGTACATGATTGTATAGAATGTGGTGCGTTATACAACAGCCAAGAAGCTTTGTTCAAACATTGAAACATTTTGGCGAGGGTGACGATGACAGCTGTTCTGAAAGTGAGTCAGAAACAGAATATGGTCCAAGAAGTATGTGATGACCATGGGGGCAAAATAAAAAAAGTTTTCAGAATATGTATATTAAGGGCTTGAAGATGCACGTGACAGAGCAAGTGATGATCTTCGACCTTCGACCATTTAAGAAAACAAGACGTACGGAGACACTTAAATCGCTTTATGTACATGTATGCATACATACATACATACATACATACAATTGTATATATATATATATAAAATATATATATATATATATATATATATATATATATATATATATATATATATATATATATATATATATATATATATATATATATATATATATATATATATATATATATATATATATATGTTACAGTAAATCTGTGTAATCAGTAAATTCACGTAATTACTAAAAGTTTTAGGAATTACGTGAAATTACTGTCGGGGCCAGGAATTACGCGAAATTCCTAAAATCTTCAGGAATTTCATGTATTTACTGTTTTCAAGGGTGACTTATTTCACAAATTTCCTAAACATCAGTTAGTAAATATGCGTAATGGAAGTCGAACAAAGTTAAGCCGCAAAAAATGGAGGAATACGCTCACATGAACTTAGCTTGTCATAGATTATTTCGGCCTTGGTGAGTATTTTCCCTCTTAAATTGCAATTCGTGAACTCACTCACCCAAGGTGACATTTGGAGTCATTTGCCAGAGATGGAATTACATATTGAGACCTTTGCTTTAATCTCGAATTGCAAAGTTACAAAGCTATCATCACTCGTGAGTCCCTCATGTCGGCATTTGCTTTCAGTAAAGACATGTGTTTCTGTATTTCAAGCATTGTTAGAACTCTATTTGACCATGATGCCTTTGTTTTGATTTGAGTAAAGACATGTATTTTGTATTCGATTTGAGTGAAGACATGCATTATGCATTCTGTAGTTAATTTGTGTAAAGACTTGCATTCTGTAGTTGATTTGAGTAAAGACATGCATTCTGTATTTGAAACCAGGGTAGAAGCGATGTATTTCATCACTCCAGTTTTGATTCGAGTCTTGAGGTTTACTGAACAAGCATGTCCAAGGACATGACCCAGCCGAGTTACCAATCAAGGAAAGAGAGAAAAACTCGGAAACGAGTGTTCGGCCAAAAATGAAGAACTTTCTTTCTGAACGTGACTTTTTTCATAACTTTAATACACAAAAACGAGTTTTTCCGGGTGGAAGCTACCCGAAAAGGGATGTTGGAGAGGTTGGGTTTTGACGATTCACGTATTTATCGACATTTACACAATTTTACAAAAAAATTTAAAATTCCACCATGAATGGTTTGACAATTCAGTTATTTATTCCCCACAGGGAATATATGCGATCGACCGCGCGTGTCTGTCGGTCGGTCTGTCATCGAGAGCTTGCTAACACGAAAACTTAAAAATTTCTGCAAGGATTTTAATGAAACTTGGTCTGTACCTTCTATGGGAACAAACACAGATCGGTAATGTAAATGAGCCAGGTTCGTCCAAGGAAAATGGACCAGCTGGACTTGGAAATTTCAACTATTGATTGCCGTGTTTAACTGATGGGAGGCCTGTGGGGGATATATGGGCTTGCACACTGCTCTAGTTTACTACCATTTATTCAAGTTTTTGCCAAACTTCAAAGTTCCGCCATTTCAGCAGTTTTTGGCGAACCACGAAAAAAAATAATAGTCTGGTAGACGAACCTCTGGGGAACATCCCTACGTAACATCTAAACGATTGAAGTAAAACTGTAGGAGTAGCATTTTAAAAATGGGTCAAAACGGGCAAAAAAGTGTCGCCATTTTTTCAGTTCTTCGTCAATCGCCAAAAAAGTAACAGCTAGGTGGGAGACCACCCAGGGAACACTTCTAGGTAACATCAAAACGAATGGAGCAAAACTGTAGAGGAGTAGCATTTTAAATAAAAAGTTTAACATACGCGCCCACGCACATACATTCAAGCCCCCTTTAGTGATACGACTAACCCAGTCCGACAAAGTCGACTGGGTTAATAAAACATTAACACATTGTTTTGTTTAATTCACAGTTTAGTAATTTCCTGTAATTACTGGCCTCCTGTTTCAGTTAGTACATGAAATTCCTGCAGATTTTAGGAATTTCGCGTAATTCCTGATATATATATATATATATCTTTGTGTGTTATTGGATGCCGTTGTAACATTTAATGTTATTTCTGATATCAAAATATAATTAAAGATGTCGATAAATCAATGTAGATCTCATTAATGTACATTTTGTTATCAATAATTGAATTTTAGCTGGCAAAAATTTATTTTTGAAATCAAAAATCAATTTTACAAGCTTGAAAAATTAGAGAAGACACATTTATATAAAGTTTAACGAATCGTCGATTAAGTTTTGGAAATGAAAACTTTAATCATTGACATCAATAATAATAATAACATAATTTCGGAGCTCAAGAATTGCTTCTTTCTACAGTAAACAGTAAAAAAAGATTGTATATAAAGGAATATTCATTACTTTATTGATAGATGTGTGCTTCTGAATTATTTATATAAAAATAGATTGATATTTTGATATAAAAAAATAATTTTTGAGATCAAAAATTCATTTGCAGATTTCAAAATATAAATTAGAAAGTCTCACTCTGTAACGATAATATCTGAAATAAATTTTGATATCAAGAAAAGAAAAATAAATTATTGAGATCAAAATTAAGATTTCGCTATCAAATATTTCATTTTTGCTATCACGAATTGACTCTTTGATCAGATCATTAAGTGATCAGACCATTAAGTGTTTTTTGATGTCAATAAATATTTCTTGATATCTCAAAATATTTATTGATATCAAAATGATTTTTTGATATCAGAAATACATTAAGAGATATAATATAATCTAAATATAAATATAATAGATAACAAAAATTAATTCTTAATATAAAAAAATGACTTTATGAGATCAAAAATTATTCTTGATGTCGATAATTCCCTAATAAATATGTAAATGGCATTCCATTATATATATATATATATATATATATATATATATATATATATATATATATATATATATATATATATATATATATATATATATATATATATATATGGAATGCCATATATATATAAGTGACTGGTTCACTTTAATGTAACCGCGGATTATCAGAAGTCCTTGCATAACTAATGAAATACCACACAAGGACACTAACTCCTCTGAATACTCCAAGTGTTCGTGAAATGTTCTCTATGGTGTAACTCGCCTTTTCGCCGCCAAACTCACTCGTTCAGTCGTTTGTAGAGAGGCAAAATCGCGATGAGTCCATGAATAGGCGTCGGCGCCATTGATTGCGGTTCGATCGATGATCTTGTCTGTCTCAGTCTGATCGGACTGTCCATCTCATCGATGCCAGAGGTAGACATGTTGATGTCTGTGGAAATATCGGAGGTGCTTAAGTTAATAAAGAGTTTCTGTAATACTTGCAGAAACATTAGTCAATGTTGCTAAAACAAATCCCTTCAATCAGTCCTAGTCAGCGCAAACAGTCCTATTATTTTGTCAGATTTGTTTCTGATCCCCTCATGTTTGGAAAGGTGACATAAGTTTGTTTCTCAGTGAAATTAATCATTTATGGTGTCAAACTGCAGGTAAAAATGAAACTTTGACCCTTGTAATGGAAAACAAGTCCCTCCTGCCCAAAAATATTAAAGACTTATGAAACACACCGTATATTGTGTTGATATTGCCGAGTAAACAATTAATGTAACGATAAAAGATAAGAAATAAAATTGTAGTTTTTAGTAATCAATGTCAATTTTGAACGCTAATGCTTCTTAATACATTAAATCGTTATTGCTTACAGAAACATGACAAATGTAAAAATTAAACCGAACAAACTGTAATATCTGCTAGATATTCACATATATTTTACATGACAAATGCGAAGATTAAACTGCACAAACTCTAATATCTGCTAGTTATTCACATATATTGACCTCTTCATCATAAAAAAATAACCATTGATTTTAAACTGTGAATTATATATGTGTATTTTTTTAAATCAAAACACTCATCTATCAGACTTGGTATAAAAGCAATCTTTATCAGGTGTGCGCTATATTATGTTTAATTTAACTCTTTCAGATTTTCAGTTCAGTTCGTTCAGGGCTTTGGGGTGTTCCTGATTTCTTCTCCTTATTAATCCTAGTGATCCTTTTCTTCTGTATGTTTTCTTTTGTCTCACGTTTTCAGATTTTCTAGTCTTATTGTCTTTAGTTATTTTTTCTCCTTTTCTTCTCAAATAAAACTGATAATTGATACTGCAACTGAAATGTGCTTTACGCAAAACAAAGATACGATTTTTTTTTATCTAATAGAGGCAATTAAGTAAGCATTGGTTGCTATAATGACAGCATATTTGAGTGTATAAAAGATTTTAATCAGTTTATATAAACTATTAAAACATTCTTTGTACTTAAAAACCAAACGGTCATACTTTCACTTCTTAGCTGTAACTTATCAATAATAAAAGATTATCAATAATAAAAGATTTTGCAATGCTAACTACAGGAAAACTACAATTTACAATATGCATCATCACATTCCGTTAGCTGAGAACTATTGTTTGAATATTTTAATGAAGACAACATTAGAAATACAATAAATATAGAATTAGATGAGAAGATACCCTTCTAAATAAGTTTGCTGTTGTAAAATATCATGCATTTTATTCATTTTTTTCTATGCACTTATTATAAACACTCTACATGAATATTTGTTTCTTATAGTATTAGGTCAACGTTTACCGCAAACCACTGAAAACCAAAAGATTTAGATGACTGTTTAATATTTTTGTGTCTTACTTTCTGTCTGTTCTATATTAACCATATCATATGACAAATCAAAGAGTGAATAAAATGTTGATCGCGATTAATGAAATTATTACCAGAAGTTATGAAATAAACTAACATTTAGATATTAATTAAAATGTACTGGATGACGAAAGAAAGTTTATTTTGAAAAGATGTTTATTTGTTAGTCAACAAATTGATCAATTCATCTGGCAATTTCAAGAGAGAAAATTTAACGGAATCTCTTTAAAATAAAGCAAACTCATAACACCGTTATTTGGCACCAAAACAAAGCAAAACTGTAGCTGCAGCAAAAGAAAGTTCACATTTGTACCGTTCTCATAATTTGGATGTTATACAGGCTCAGTCTGTAAAGTGTGCATATCGTTTGATTGTCGAAATGCAAATTTTTATCGAAAATCAGCAGTTGTGAAGTTGGCGTGATAAACTGGAATCTGTCACTAACAAGACAAGCCACCAACCATGCATTTTCCAAGCATCTCCTTACATTGCGACTGTTTCGGTATCTTCGGTCCTTCAACACCATTCCGATGTGCGGTTGATATTCCGGTTGCACAGCTATTTGTCATTCCTGATGTCTCCGATGCGCTCTCTTTTGCACTGCGAAAGCGATCACGAGGTGCATTATCAGGATTCTAACTGATTGCATCTAACCACTAACACTAATGGCATTGGAGCACCAATCTGTGCCTATGGTTTGGTTGCGATAGTTATGTGGAAGTTGGGGCATCTTAACGTGCACTCATGCTCACTGAGCCACTGCACACATAAATCGAATTAAATGCTGGCTATGCGTACGAAAGCTCAAAGAAAAAATCCAAAGAGGGACCCACATCGATTGATGCTTCACATATTAAAACAACTTGAACATAAATTGAGATATGGTGTAAAATTAGTCGTGGTTTCACTGGTCAAATTTAAATTGTTTAAAAAAATCAGTTTTGCAACTGCAAATTTTCATCTGTCTCTCAGTATATATATATATTTTCAAAATAATTCATGAAAATTATCACGTACAAATTTTAAGACATCTTCCAGTTCTTTCGGATCAACAAAAACTCCTTCTTTATTACAATGGCCATTGTTTGATACAGGTGTTTCTGTTTTTAAAGAAGACATGATGCCATAAAACCTCAGCCCGATTTTGTGAGCTAAATTTCTAAAGCAAGATCTGGCGACGATGTCACATTGTATCTCTATTACAACAGTACCCGGCTTGCAAAATACAGTGTTAGCTAATCCTGCCCCGTGGGCTCCAATAACTAAGACTGCACGTCTAAACAACCGCATGGTTTCTTGATAACTTGGAAGGTTTTTGTCATCATGCACGATGCACGCTAACCCTTGCCTTGCGCAAAATCGTTCCATCTCACCCAAAACATATTCATGGTTAACCAACTTTCGGTGTGAACGCTTTAACAAGATGGCAACGGGTCTCATTGAAGCTCCAATGCTTAATGAAGATTGAAACAAGTAATTGTCTTTAAGCTGTGTAAAAAGTTGTATATTAACTAAGTTTACTTGATGACATCCTCCGCCATGAGGAATATATACAATGTTTGCTGTTGAATGACCGCTAATTATTTTATTTACCAGACCGTAAGTTCTTAGTACTGTTTCTGGCAGGGTGCTTCCTTCTCGTTTTGCAACATGAAGACAAATTTGTGGTCTTGCCCGGAGAAAATCTAAAAAAGGTGTTGCTCTGGTAAAATGCTCTATTAAAGAATGATAGAAATTTCCCATTGCATGCTGCTGTGATAACACAAATATTTCATTACAAAATTCTAAAGCTCCGGCATGGTGCAGGGTTTTGCATTCCCTAAAAGGTAATGTTTGATTTATAGTCATCTGTTGACTACAACCGTGCGTATGTAAAACGTAACCCGATGGAAGATAGACGGCCCCGTTTCTATGAATAATTACGGGACCAGTTACAACATCAAGTGATGTTATTATGTCTCTAAGCTTTTTGTCTTTCAGAGCATACTTTTTCTCGCTACACTTTCCAGATGCCAATGGGTGTTCGTAGTCAGCAACAAGTAAATGCTTTGGAAGTCTTGAAGGTGTAAGCCATTCTTTTTTGTCGATTCTACACTCATTGTTGCAAATTACTTTAGTTATACCTGAAAATGTTTCGGTGTAACCACCTAAGCTAGTCATGCTTTGTGCTTCCAGACAATTATAAAAAATATCGTTTGGTATAGAAACAAAGTTGTCACTTTCAGATATCCATGGTTTATTTGGAACCCTACTCCATGTTAGAAAAAAGGTTTGTATGTTGCTAAACTTCAACCTTTCCATCTCTCCGAAACTAAAAACAGAATTTTGGTCCAGTCCAATTATTGTTTTAAATGTAATATTTAAACAGTCCGCTGGCGAAAACGTTAATGGTGTTTTTTCAAACAATTTAAATAAATTCAATGCATGATATTTTTGCAACATTTCATGAATCAAAAGTTCATTAAAAAGTGTGATTTTGTCGTTTAAAGAATCTTTCTGTACATAAATCCATCTAATATTTTGTTGCTTATTTTCAATGTATGTATATTCAAAATTTCTAGTGCTGCCTGGTTTTATCCAGAACGTTGCGTATAAGCATACGTATAATACAGTTGAAAACACCAGAACTTTAAAAAATACCTTTATCATTTTTGAAATTTCTTAATAGAAACACACATTATGCATTATGTTGGGCGCTGATGAGAGTCAATTTGATTTTTTTCATTTTTTCAAATACTTGACACAATTCAGAGCTTTTGGCCTTCAATCAATTAAATTGATTGCGTTTTATACAACCTTAAACATTTCTTTAATAATCAATCATTATTTATTGCTTGTGAGTGTCTATGTATTTTTTATGTTTTGTCAATATGATAAAAACGAGCTTACAAATTGATTTTCGTGCCCTTTCACATTCTAAGATAGCTTATTGATCAATTTCTATCTCAGATTAATAAACAAAACTCGCTAAAAGCCACAGCTAAGTTTAGAAGAATAAATATATTTCTCGATAAAATTTTTGTACTAACAGAAATAAATCAAAAGAACGCATTCTTTCAATATAAAACGTGTTACACAGCGTAGTCCAGCACATTTTACGAAATGTATCGTGTACAGACGTTGATGTACTTTGAGCATTAAATATCGCACTGAATTCCCAAAATTTACGTGAAGGAAGATTCGAGAAAGTAATACCAGGAAATATCGATGTCCCGACGTTTAGCAGTGCGACATTTAGCACAGGGACATTTTGTCGGGCGATATTTTGCGGAAATTGGCATCTGCGAAATGAAGCCAAGATTTATAGTTGTGGGGATATCTTTTTAACTGGTTCGTCAAATTGTGGGTTGCATTCTTTTTATTGATTGGTCACAGGGAAAAAGTGATAAGTGGGATAACAATGCGTAATTTTTGTCTGTTCGTCTGACCTTGTTGGACTTCAATGCTTTGTTTGTGCAGACAATGCGTTTATAGATGAATTTTTAATGCATTGATAAAATTGTCTTCTTTTTTGCGACTTTGTTAAATGATGAACGAAGCTACAAAATTGTTGCGTTCCTACTTCTAAAATGTTCAGAAGTAAAGGGTGCTATGAGCTTGCGCTAATAACCTGGTCGGGGTACTAGTGTCATTAATGTTGTATTAGCTAATACTTCTTCTTGCGCTAGTAGTGTTTTATGTTATTTGATACCGGTCTAAGCAAATTTTTACGGGATATTTTTAAAATCACATTTGAAACCATCTATTTTGTATTCTATCTATTTGTTTACAATTTTTCAGACAGCTGCTGAATGCAGTAAGTTATGTAAGTTTTCAGTACATAAGATTGGGTGTGGGCGAGATGTTGGACACAGTGCAAAACTGTTACTGAATGAGGCCCTTATCTATGCAAAAGAGCTTCACCAGTTGATGCGTGTGATATGTCTTTGAGCTCAGAAAAAAGTTGTGGATTTTAACTATAGTACCTTCATTTCTAGGGTAGATATACTTTCTGGTTGTTCAAAATGAAAAAAAATAGAAAGTGTTCTTATTTACGATGTGTACCCATCTGCCTTGTATTCATTTCCCTGGTTACCCGCTGTAACATAGCTAATACTTCTTGACGTTTCGACAGAATTTCAGGCTATTTTTAGACTGTTTTCGTCGGAATCTTACATTTAGGCAAGTGCACTCGGTATCGAAATGGATCTAGTGTACATTGTGCATTTCAGAGAGGCACGTTAAGTATAATGTCAGAACGACATAGAAATCAGATGTCGTGAATCCAATTCAAAACGATTGAGCTCAAAACGATTAACAATACGACTTTTTGAGATCCGTAAAGCGATACAAACACCATGGGAACAGGCCCAAACCCCACCGTCAAACCCCCCCCGACTAAAACCCCCCGGCGGCCTAAACCCCCTGACCCAAAATCCCCCGGTTCTCAGGTCTATTTTATATTTTGTAATTGCGATACATCCACGTTGTTAATTACACTTCAAATGCCCATTGAAGAGACCACACGGCGTTTAAAATTGTAATTTCCGAACCACTGAAGGAATTGATCATCACTATAAAAGAAACTTCATACATCCATTGATGAAAGCACTCAGTTTTTGAAATTGCAATTGCTCGTACGATTGATGAGTGTGTGCACATTAAAAATTGCAATTCATATGCCGGTTGCGAGATCAGTCGAGTTTACAAATTGCAATTTCTCTTGCGGTAGATGTGACTTATATCCATTGTGATTCACTTGAATGGGTAATTTAGTGACCCAGATTGCTGTGAAAAATCATGCTACCATCATGGAATACATCACATCTGTTAAAGGAAATCCAAAGATATTGTACCAAGGGCATTTGTACGTAAATAAAAAAATCTAGCAAATGGCTAGGTTTCGTACGAGTGCGAAAAGAGGCGCCAGAACAAATTATCATTACACATTTTCCTTCGGTAGGGGGTGGGGGGGGGGGGGGGTTGGGCCTAGACTCAAACACCATGGATTACGACATAGAGTTGAGGGAAACACAGTTATTTACCGCAATTGAAAGATATTTTGGAAAAAAAAAAAGAAACAGAAGAACTAGAAATATTTATATTTCTACATTTTAGAAATTAAATGGCGTATTCCTTTTTAGACCAACTGACTATAATCGGATTTTACTAAATTTACTTTACGCGATCACGTTTTCTCAGCATATGCCAAGATGTCAAGTTTTTAAAAGCTGTTTTTCTCCTGCTTTGAAATTTGTTACTTTCCTATGTTGATGTTCATTGGTTGTACAGTAAAACGCGCCTCCAGAGAAATCTGTATAATGTGGACAACTCCCTACTTCATGCAAAATATTTGAGTCCTTTTTAACTTCTCATTGGTTTCTATTTATAAGGAACCTGGATAATTTGGACACCTCTCTATTCCGGATCCAATTTTCAGACTCAACTATAGGTTTTCCAACCTCATCTTTTTCTCTAAAATTTTCTTGAAGTTAAACTACATTCAATGCTTCAGGAACTACATTTTACACATATTTTATTTTATTATACAGAGTTTTGACCTTCGATACAAGCAATAAAAATCACACATGGGTCATTCTCCATAAATATCAAACAATATGTATTGTAGCTAATCCGAGAAAGGCATCTAGCAAATGAACTACGGTTCTTCTTTAAACACAGTCGCTTTGTTATTCAAGCTGCTATTTCTAACTGATCTGAATAGCACGCATGGATTTCTCCATGGCCTTTCTGTCTTCAACTCGATTTCGGCACAAAGTCGCTAGGAGCTGCTGTAAGTCTCTGTACTGACATAGAATGCGCTTTCTTGGAGGATCCACGATTCTTTCTAGAGCAATCCCGGTACGAGCGGCACAGTCTTCCTGTTTCATGGCTCGGATTAATGCTCAGACGGTAGTGGATATAACCCACGAGTTGCGAAAAGCTGAGATTCAAAGACCCACAGATGTTAGTGGCATTCGGTTCGTTGTTCAACGTTGTCTCGTTTACGTTCCACAGTCGAAAAGAATATCGAGGCGGTATAATGTTGAATTCTCACAACGCCCGGGTTAAGCGCATTTTGGCTGACTCGGTGGTATGCCCAAGTGACGTTGGTAGTGGCGAAATAATCCAAAGGTGTTCAATGCTTGCTTCCACATCGTCGACATTTCGACCAAATGTCGCTATCATCACTTTAAACCAAATATCGCTCAACTAAACGTCCAATTTGCTTGGCTTCTTGTCAGTGTACCAAAATGTCGGGATACTAAATAATGCCTGTAATTACCCTTGTAAGGTAATGTCGCGATCTTTGAGTATTGTTTGCGTTTGTCTCTCACATAATGTCAACAAGGATGTGTCTCTTTTGGGTGCAGAAAAAGCCGTTGTAAATTTGTCCACCGATCAAATGGATCAGTAAAATGGAAAACCTCACCTCAGAATCCAGGACAAAAATCCCAGCGGTCAAAAGCCCCAGTGGACAAAGGACCCCGTTGTTTTGCAAACCCGGACACAAGCACCAGTGCAGGATTAAAAACAGCCCCAGTGGTCAAAAGCCCAACATTGTTTATCTCAAGAAGCGATCGGCTATTTTGTATTTGTTTTTATTTTTTGCTGACAGGGGGGCAGTAAACCTGGCAAATTATGTGACTAATAAAAAATAGCCTCCCACACATATGCGTTTTTCGATCGTGTTTGATATTGTTTGATGTTAACTAGTAAATTGGAGTTAATTTCACTATAACTGCACTTACTTTTATAGCTCAGGTATTAAAACTCTTTCAATGCTTATAATGTTATTTATTATATGCCAATTGCAATTACATTTATGACAGTAAATTCTTTGCGCACGGGAATAGACCGTAGAAGTGTCTGTCATATTGTTATAAATAAAATTGCCTTTTGAGGAACTGATCCATTGAAATCCAGAGTTGATATTTTAAAATTTAAAAAAATAATCTGCCACACGCCGAAGTAGGTATGACAAGCGTAATTATTATAACACCTATCCGGGGTAGCTGCTTGCCTATTTTGTATAAAAATGGACAATTTTTGTTAAAACTTTCATTAGATGGATTTAGAAGGAAGTTGTAAATGCTACTTTATGCAAACTGATTGATTTTTACAATTTGTTGTAAATAAAAGAAAGAAGTCTCATAACATTTTCGTTGACTTCTCAGATCGTTAGGCGCATTGTTATTATGTTTATCAGTTAAGAAAATGAAACCGTCAAGGTATCACGGGACGTTCCAGTTGGACTAAGGTTCATAAGACCGAAGGTGCATAAGACAGAAGGTGCATAAGATAGAAATCTCATAAGGACTAAGGTTTATTGCACCATACTCATAATGACAAAGTCACCTTTACATATATAAAATATTAAACTACTGAAATGAAGTTATTCTACATACTGCTACATACTAGTGTTCTTCACTCAACGTAATTGTGTACTCAGTTCCAGATGCAATTACTCGCTCAGTGACTCGTACGTGGCAAGAAATGTACTCAGAAAACTTAGTAGCTATGACTACTGACTACTCAGTTCAAATACAGCTACTGGATCAATGTCCTGCTTACACGAATTCACGCACTACATGCACAATTGCTTCCCAGTGCTCCTGAATAGTGCACTGTCCTCGTCGGTACTGCGTTCTGAGCCGCTTTATCCTGGTATCGAGCATACGCCATTTGGAACGTCTGAGGGGTGGCGCGTCACCGTTGCGAGCACTTGCAGCAGTAATTTCGGTGAGACGTTGTTGGTGTTTGAACTTGCGAATGAATATCCATAGCTATGGATGACATCTGGCAACGACGTTGTTACACTTGCGATAGAAGGCCATTACGTCGTTGTTTGTACGGGTGTCCGCGGTACGAGTGTGGACGTTCCACATTGTGGGTTCAAAGTTGCCACTGATTTAATTTCACTCAACGTAACGACTAAAGTCACGCAAGTTGGGTAACGGCGAGCGTATCTTCGTGTGGCAGGATAACGAACCAGGAGTTCAGAGTTGTTGCGGACCAACAGTAACGGTAAATATCCAAGTGCCAAGAACTTGTAAATGCAGGTGCCGGATTAGAAGTGCCGGCTTGTAAACGCAGATTAACGTCTGCGTGGTCACTATATATACTTCAGCAGTTATGACATATCTGAAACAGATTGTTTTTTTTTCTTTGATGTAAGTACGTATTCCTTTCTACAGATGGAACCGAGTAACTACCAGTTTTGAAGCTGTAAGAACGG
The DNA here is from genome assembly GCA_949752745.1 of Protula sp. h YS-2021. Taxonomy (NCBI): domain Eukaryota; kingdom Metazoa; phylum Annelida; class Polychaeta; order Sabellida; family Serpulidae; genus Protula; species Protula sp. h YS-2021. Next base: position 60,537,121 of record OX457024.1, read on the forward strand.
CTTTGAGTTGATGCGGCTGCCACCTTAATCCCCTCCCCCAACCCTGTCAGCAAAATAATAATAATAATAATAATAACCCACCATTCATCGCTTCTCGAAAGTAAAATGTTTGGGTTTTTGACCAATGAGGCCTTTGCCACCCCTGCACTGGGGTTTTGTCCTTGGTTGCAAAAAACTGGGGCTTTTGTCCGTCTACTTTAGAACTCCACTTCAAGTTATTGTTATCATCATAGCAAAGTTTCAGCCCTTTGGGTGGTGATAACTTCCACTGTTCTCTTTTGTTACGGGTTTATTGGTGTTATTACAGTTCCAGTTTTTGCTTCATGCTTATACCTTTTTATATTCGTTCGGTTTGGGGGCATGCTAATCCGTTCATGTAAATTTTAGCATATGGGCATTGTCTCCAAAACCTTCTCTATGCCCTGAAATTGACACTGTTTTGTTTGCACGGAATGAAATTTTGATCTCTGCGCCTGCTACGCTGCAACTCAGTTTCCAAATGCATCTTGATCCCTATGCCTGCTCCGTGCTGTCAAGCAGAACATCGCAACAAATATCAATGGTTCTGTGTTCGAAATGCATAATCATGAAACGGTTGTGAAGTCCCAAGTAATCTATGTAGCATATTAACTGAATTATAACCAAAATTGGAAATGGAGACCAAAAGGAAAGCATACTTGTTTAAAATTTGTCTAAGAATGTGTGTGGTGTAGACAGTTTTGAATACCAGTTATCTGTCCCTTTAATTTCTTTACTTTTTAGTCGTTTGTTTGTTTGTTTGGTTTTTGAGGGGTTGTTTCGAAACGGAAAATAATACTTTCCTTTTTTTCTTTGAACATCCAACTTCAATCAACTAAACGCACCGTAACGTTTGGATACCGCAGGATAATTCTTGGTCTGCAATTTGCTTGTTGGCCAGTTTCCACTCGTCACAGTTAATCAGTCTTTTACTTCGCAAAAGCTTTGAATTCGCTTATCTCCACTTTTAGATGGGTTTCCTTTCAGGATTAATCCTTTCACGCAAATAAATACAAACTTTTTGTGCCTGCAGAATAGCCTATCCCGCCATCCACCCATCAACCAATCAAAATGGGGGAATCCTCTGGTATTTCATCATGATTGACAATGGGCATTCCCTTCAAGCGTGTGTTTGAAAACACACGCCATTCTGTGTGCTCCGCGAATTTTTTCGTTGGGGAACTAGTGGAAAGGTGCGGTTTTGCCTTTTATTTAGTTTATTTAACTAATAATGGACTTCTTTATCATTCTGTGGAAGTTGGATAAATTTGGTTCAGTTTCGAGGCAAATATAGCACTTGTACTTCGGTCCGGCAGAATTTGAGTTTGCACGCAGCGGCGACACGTCGATAGTCCCGAGAAGTGCGCCTCTTTTTCTCCACTAGAAGACTGTAGGATCGAGTGGCTACGTCCACTGGTTCGAACACACACCCTCAGGAGTTGTTTCGAGTCTTTGCAGTCCTCATTGCCTGCTTAGACTCTAAGCGTTTACGGCTTACCGTGCCATAGCAGAAATGGCCGGCTTTTGCCATTGCTTACACTCCAAAAAGGACTCGTTCTTTCTTGTATCTGCAAGCTCTGCAAGATAGAATTTCGTCCGGGCGAAAAAAGCTGTTTTGAGACGTCTTTCTGAGCGTGTGGCACCCCTGGGACCACACGTCCGTTAGGGGTCTAAAACAGACATAGTCCCTCCGTAGGCCCCATGTAGGGTCCTTAGCAACGGCCCTTGTGACCGCAGGGACCGTAGTTCCATGTATTCCCAGACTGGTGATTACAGGCTTACGGGACGTCCCATGCCTTTGCATGGGACCATGTCCCCATGGGTCACATGGAGCTATGGGTCTCACGGGAACATGGGTCCGTAAGGTACCTTGGGACTATGGGTCATGATCCCATAGGGGCACAGGGCTCTTATGGGAACATGGTCTCATATGGGAGCATGGGACTTTGGGGTCCATGGGAATATGGGCCCATAGCGTCACATGTCCCAGAAATACGGGTTTTTCGCCCTTATTCATCATAACTATCAACATTTTGATTATTTTAGATGATATATTTCAATAGGAAGTACTGCATGTCACTGGGAACGATAGCCTAAACGTTATTCTATCTGTTGCCTTGCGTTTTCTGATACAGTCTCTTATGGTCTCTTCGTTCTGCTTACTTTTCAGACATGACAGAGGCCACCCTACGGTCACACAAGAAGGAGTTGCCGTGTTCACACCCGCCTACCTTACTCAATCCCCATACAGTGTGCGATCGCTGCAGGCGAGATCGGGGCCTGGCGTTGTGTGTTGAAACGAATACCTGCCCTGAGTGTGAACAGTTAACCCACAGAGAGTGGCGAGCAATTTACAGAAACAGGGCAAAGAACGATCGTAGAAGGAGCAGACGCAAAGCCCCTCCCTGTTTCTCTCACCGGACTATACCTCCAGCCCAATGGAAAAGGCGAGTTCAGTAATTCTTCAACAGGTATCGACGCCCATCCGTTTGGATACCGGTGCAGAGTCGGATACAGCGGGCACAAAGCGCAAGCGTAAAAAGTCAAAGACGTCCAGAGCCTTTTCGGAAACAGTCGCGGAACTGGACATATTAGGTGGCGATGAACGCGCGGCTTTACGTAACGCCTGGTCCGCGGACCGACAAGGTTCGGGGAAGGAAGGGTTAGGTTCCGACAAAAAACTTTACCCTGCGGAAGGACAAGTAACGGTTGTGCATACCGCCACAGGCTCTGCCTTCACGTCTACTCCGGGTCAACTGGGCATACCAGCACCAGAGGATTTGTTCCCCCAGCTAGATCCACCAACTGTACCCCCCTCCACGGGTGACTCAATGGGCTTGTCGGCGATACTGGCTTTACAGACTCAACTTCAACGCCAGATCCAGGACTTGCAATGCTCAATTAAGGAGCAAGAGGCAAAGGGGACCCCCAGCAGGAAGCGTACACCTTCGGCCACGGTCTCTCGGCCTCCACCGGAATTGCTTCCCTTAACGTCCACGTCCCACGAAACCCCCGCCATGGGTACAGTCAGGGACCGTGAGATGGAGGACCCCAGTGAGGAGGACTCTTCGGGTATTCCACCGTCGGGGCAGGCTTCCAATCTGGTGGGAGAAGAGGACGACGACCTACTTCAAGCTCACACCTCCCCCATAACATCTATTCCCTCTAACAGAGAGAGGGAGATCTATACATCCTCGGGGGAAGTACTCACCCAACATCCCATGAACGCTCTGCGGCAGGGTGAAGAGGAGCAGGAAGGGGAAGAGTCCGAAGAGGAAGAGACCGGAGAAGTGCCCCAAGAGCTCTCAGCACCGACTCAATTCCACTTACCCCTACGGGAAATGGACTCTGTACGTTCCCCAGGTCGCGGTCAACGTCTATGGCACGACCCAGCGGCAGCAGGCCGTCGCTCAATCAGGACCCCGTCTCCTCCCGATCTCTCATCGCCAGCGGAAGAGGGAGCTCCCTCTGTGACGTCATCGTCCCTAGCTCCGGAAGATGTCCCGTTTAGAGATGCCATACAGGAAATAGCCCGCCTTGCTAACGTTACCTGTGGCACCCCATGTCTGGAAAGGGATGACCCCCCATTAGGATGACATCCCAGACGTCTCTGCCCCACCACGATTCATTTATTGCCTTATCCACGAGTGAGGGCATCGCGAACGCAGTGGTAGTACGGTCAAACGAGTTCAAAAAGATGGATGCCAGTGAGGGCCGCACATTATCGCGATTTCATGCCTCAAAGCACTGCTCTGTGCGTCCCGGCCCATATCGTACCTCGGACGATCAGATACCGATGGAGTCACTGGATCAACCATCCAAGAGAACAGTGTGGATGCCATCAGTTCGTGTGGATTCAGACATTCCGTTAGTAGAAAAAGACGCCAGGAACATTGAGTCGTCGGCCCGTCAAGTTTTAAACATTATGTCCTTTCAGGACCACACTCTGAAAGCACTACGGGCGAGATGGGATGATCTGCGGCTCAATGACCCAGTGTCTTCTAAACTTTTGGAATGCCTATCTCTGGCCACCCGTGATGTCGTTAAAATCTCTACCTTCCTAATGACGTCAATGGTATTTTTAAGACGGGACGCCTTCCTCCAGCATTGCTGGTCAAGCGTCAAAGGACTTCGTGACTTAAGACATACTCCCATCCTGGGCGAGAAAGAACTGTTCCCCCCAGCAGAGGTGGAGAGAGTAAACCAAGAGAGCCGTTCGTTGTCGCAAGACTTCGCCTTGATGTCAAGGATGTCGCGTGCCTCGTTCCGCCAACCAGCAAAGCGCAAGAAGCAACGACAGTCCTCTACGGATCACCCCCGACCCAACTCCCAGGTGCAGTCCCCTCCGCCGAAGAGGCCCAAGCATTCGGGAGACAACAAGCCAGAGGGTCAGCATACCCAGCAGCACAGGTAGCAGCCAACCAAAGTGCCGCTCAGAGACGAGGGACTCGTCTCTTGGCGATACTTTTTCTGGCTTAAACGATCTAAAAGAACTACTGTCTTGCAACACATCCTTGCCCGTAGGCGGAAGGCTAGGCAAGTTCTGGCATGCTTGGGCAGAGTTAGGGGCTTCCCGGAGAATAGTCCGGTGGCTCAAGAACGGCTATCCCCTCCCCTTCAAGAAGGGCCCGAGGGGACTCAAACCAACTATTCCCCTAACACTCCAAGCTCCAGGCAACCTGGCCGCCGCTTATCAGCAGGGATCAGAAAAATACTTAGCCCTAAAAGAAATGCTAAAAGACTTACAAGCAAAACAGGCTATAGAGGAAATGCCAGAAAACCAGGTAGGCTTCTTCAGTCGAGTTTTTCTGGTACCCAAGAAGTCAGGGGGATGGCGACTAGTGATAGATCTATCTTCCCTCAACCAGTCCCTGCAAATAACCTCCTTCCAGATGGACACGGCACAGGTTATAAAAGCAATGTTGCGGGAAGGGATGTGGGGCACATCGATAGATCTATCCGACGCCTACCTACATGTTCCCCTACACCACTCGGCCAGGAAGTACCTATGTTTCCAAGTAAATCGAAAGCGTTTCTGGTTTCTGGCACTCCCTTTCGGCCTCTCCTCGGCCCCGTACGTATTTTCAAAGATCATGCGGGTCCTAAAAGCATGGGCACGTCTCCAAGGAATGCTAGTGTTCCAATACTTAGACGATTGGTTCCTGGCACATACTCAACGGGACATAGCCCATCACCAGACAACCCACCTGGTCAAAAAGGCGATACAGGTAGGTCTTATGGTAAATCTGGTCAAATCAGAATTGACCCCAAAACAAGACGTCATCTTCTTGGGGGAACGATGGGACTTATCAGCAGCCCGAGCATTCCCCACAACAGACAGGCAGCAGAGAATTTCTCGGTCTATCCGGAATATTTCTGCCAACCGAAAGGTAAGGGTACAGGCTATGGAGTCACTGCTAGGTCTATTAGTAGCAACCGAGAAGACGGTTCCGTTAGGCCGCTTACATTACAGACGATTCCAGGCACAGGTAAGACAAGCCCTAACGAAGGGACGGTCCCCCAAAGCCACTATGACAGTGTCCTCTTCCGCACTCTCCCGTCTCCAATGGTGGTGCGACCCGGTTACCATGAACGAAGGAGTCCCCTTTCAGGCCCCTCCCATGGATATAGAGCTCCAAACGGACGCTTCCAGGGAAGGGTGGGGAATTCACTGTCAGGGTCAAATGTGGCGAGGAAAATGGCCAGCAACGTTTTGCAGATACCATATCAACTGGCTGGAACTCCGAGTGGTATGGATAGCTCTGAACAAGCTATCGAACCATCTCGAGGGAAAGAGTGTCAGAGTTCTTCTAGACAACTCTACAGCAGTGGCGTATCTGAACAAACAAGGTGGAACCAAATCCTCTCAACTATCGACCCTGACTTCTCACATCCTTCTTCTGGCACGGGAACACAAAATATCCATTGTAGCACGTCATCTATCAGGGAAGCTGAACGTACTGGCCGATCGGGCGTCCAGGGCGGGTCAAGTCATCCACACAGAGTGGTGCCTAGCCCAGTCATCCTTCCGTTGGGTGACACGGGAATCCCCATGGGGTCCCCCGACATTAGATCTATTCGCCAATGCGTTGACAACCCAGCTACCCAGGTTCGTATCCCCATGCCCGGATCAAGCAGCCTGGGCAGTAGATGCATTAAAGTGCCCATGGCCTCTGCAGGAAGTACTCTATGCCTTCCCTCCCCAGGCCATTCTGCTACAAGTCTTGCAAAGGATAATAGAACTCAGACCTCCAGCTCTGTTACTAATAGCCCCGTTGTCCCCAGAGGCTCCGTGGTTCACTCTTCTTCTACGGTGCAAGGTGATCAAGTCCGTCCCGATACCTTGTCACAGGGAACTATTATCCCAACCCCATTGGCGGCACTTCCACCCATCCCCACAACTAATGAACCTACACCTGTGGTGCCTAACCAATCCTTCCTAGAGAAAAAAGGTTTTTCCAAGCAGGTAGTGGAAAAGATGGTAAACAATCATAAGCAATCCACAGCGAAAGTTTATAGGTCACAGTGGAACAAGTTTTCCTCTTGGTGCGCTGCCTCTAAGCTAGATCCCTTCCAGGCGACACCAGCAGTGGTAGCAGATTTTTTGGACCATCTTTTCACACAAGGTCAACTGAAGGTGGGTTCGATAGAAGGTTATCGAGCCGCTATCGGTTCTAGACATAAGGCATCTACTGGCTATGACCCGGGCGAGGATACGGCCCTGTCACAGTTAATTAGACATTTCAAGGTGAATTCCCCTCTCCTACAGTCCAATGTGGCCCAATGGGATTTGTCTCTGGTATTACGTTATTTACAGTGCCCAGAGAATTTCGCGGAACAAAACATTTCCGCAAAAGATGCCACGGTAAGATTCACTTTCCTGTTAGCCTTAGCGTCCGGTAAGAGGAGAGGTGAAATCCATGCGTTGGACAGGGAGATAATAAAGGAAAATGGGGAGTGGAATAGAGTGTTCCTTACTCCCAGAGTCGGTTTCATGGGTAAGACACATATCATCTCCCAAGGACGGGGCACCTTTGACCATATTGCGCTCCCGTCCCTTCAGGGGGAACAACTGTCTGAGGATCGCGTTTCTTTGTGCCCGGTCAAAGCACTACGTCAATACCTTTCGATTTCAGAAACCTATCGCTCAGAAAATCAAAAAGCCCTCATTATCTCTTTCATGCCGAAATTTAACAAAGACCTTTCTAAACAGACCATCTCAAACTACATTAAAAAGGTCATTTTGGCAGCTTATGAACGGGCACAGTCCGATACGGGCCTACAAGACGAATGTAAAGTTAAAGCCCATCATGTCCGCCAGATAGCAAATTCCCTCAGAGCTCTTCGTAATGTGTCTTTGGTAGATATACTTAGAACAGGTTGTTGGTCCTCTCCCAACTCATTCGTTAAGTATTACCTGAAAGACTTTTCGCAAAACGAGTTGTCGGGTCTTTACTCTTTAGGCCCCTTCATTGCTGCGGAAACCATCATTACGAATCCTTCTACTCTGGTTTCAGGCAACCCGCTCCAAAGCTGAAAGGCAAGGGCAAACAGAAAGGGGGATTCCCCAAGGGGCACAACAATTGGTTCAAGGGCAAGAAACAGTGATGCTCTCAGACTTTGTTATCGTACCTCGAGTACAGTTAAGCAAGTGTTTTTAATTCACCACGGAACTGATATTTTCACTTGCATGGACGTTAGTTTTTAAGCTCTAGATTGTTTCCAGGGTAAAGGTAATTTTATCTTGTGCGGGCAGGGTCATCGTGGTCCTAACACCCAGCTACCTGCCATCATCCTCTTTTCGGACCCTAAGGTCAGAAAAGAGGGGGGGGGGGGCGTACACGGTACTTACGGTTCCCGTAGTCCCATGTCACCTCCGGTAACTAGGGGATCGGTCCATGATGACCATGCCCATTGTTCCCATGGGCCCGTAATTGGCCCAAGACACGGGAATCCATATAACAGTGAATGTTTTTCACTTTTTAAGTTTAAATTCTATCAGTATTAGAATCTAAAAGAATATCTAGTCGTATTTTGTAGGTTTTGCGGGAAAAACCTTCAATTTATATTGTGTTCTTTGCTTCGGTCATTTGGACCTTTTCATTTGCTTTAACCTAACGTCAGTTCAGCATGTTATTTAATTGTAAATACTGCAGGCGCACTCCCAAGCAGTATTAAGTTTATTTACGTAAATCTCCGAGATTTACGATCGTATTGTCAAGTATCGACGGTTTGAAATTATTACTGGTAACCTCGATGTTGAGAGTGTGTGGTTGGGACCCATCCAGTGGGTGGAAGGAGGGGGATGGCAGTAACCACTCTTGTGTATGTGATGTACTTGACTTACATGTGTCAGATCTCTATTTTCTGTTCCCATGGGGTCATATCCCATGATGATTGTTATGGGACTGGGAGTGTTCCCCCCATCCCAAACCTTTGGAAAACATTAAAAGAAGTGGAACGTAGTTAGCATTTTTATTCAGTCTTCAACTACGGTTCATCTTTACATCTACCGATGAGTCTTTACGTATCTAGCACAATTCGCAACCTTTTTGTGAAGCAGTACAGAATGGCAGGCTCCCCTGCTCCGGACTTAAGTCCCATCTAAAAGTGGAGATAAGCGAATTCAAAGCTTTTGCGAAGTAAAACTAACGTTTTATTTCGTAAAACGTGCTTTTACGAGTAAAAGCGCAATTCGCGTTCTCCACTTTTAGCCTACTCTCCCTCCCATCCACCCTCAACAAGCCTGGGTGCGTTTTTCAACCACCGAGTGGGGCTTAAAGGGAATGCCCATTGTCAATCATGATGAAATACCAGAGGATTCCCTCATTTTGATTGGTTGATGGGTGGATGGCGGGATAGGCTATTCTGCAGGCACAAAAAGTTTGTATTTATTTGCGTGAAAGGATTAATCCTGAAGGGAAACCCATCTAAAAGTGGAGAACGCGAATTGCGCTTTTACTCGTAAAAGCACGTTTTACGAAATAAAACGTTAGAATTCAATTAAACATAAGACCATTTTGTGATGTGATTAAATGATAAAAATATAATAACAATATTGAAAAATAATGAGGTGTCAGGGCTCTCTTTTGGCTGTAGAACAGAGGGGCAGAACACAGGGCCTAGCATTACTTGTGTGTGTGTGTGTGGGGAGGGGAGGGGTGTTGGCTAAGTTATCAACAATGGTTTATTTAGTAACAAATCAATCCATTATCGCGTAACCTGAGTAATCCGGACACTTGATAATTCTGATAAGTTTTTGTTAGGTCCAACGCTCTTCGGATTAATCAGGTTTTACTTCTATTCAAAAATAGACTTTGAAATTTTGTCACTGAAGCTCAGTATGATTCAGGTGCACGCTGCGATATAGCTAACAGTAAGCAAACTCATTAGCACGCGTGTTTGTTTGTGCGGGTATCGTTGTCACCGGTCTACACATTCCACAGAACTGGTTCAAGACTGCTGTTCAGGTATTTGGCTTCAAAGTAGCGAAGGAAGTCCGCCAGTGCGTACGCAACAACTCGGTTTGGACAACTGTAATAATGGCTTGTTCGTAGTCACACACAATCTCGGTCGGTTTCCGTCGGTGGCCAGTGACGTTGCGAACGCGATCCTTCACGTGACCACGTGACTCTGTAATTGCCGGTAGTGGTCGATCCTCTTCCCGGCAAGAAGACTCATGGCAAATGGAAGAACCCGACCATGGTACAGACCGTGGATCGTCACGAATTGTTAGAAAAGTCTGGAGCAGGTTTTGAACGTTCCGTCGATAAAAATGGTTGAGCAGCGCGAGAGTTTGCAGAGATGTCGGTCGGTGCAAAAGACAAGAACGCCCCATTCATTGTCCTGGAGGGAAATAAAATTTGCTCCGAGCATGTTTGGGACCACTTGCCGTCGATCACAATGTCCTCAAACGTCTGAGATACAGGGTGCATCAGAGACGTGCGTACTCGGTCCATTACTGATCTCAGACTGCTAAACTGGGGAACGCTTTCAACGGGGTCATTGCGAGAGATGATGATGTGATTGAAAACTCAACGAACCGGATTCTTTGGGTGTTGCTGAATGGCCTTGGCCACGTCAGATTGACTTTGCAGTTTGGAGATTTGTGCCACCTCTTCACACAATACATTAGAGAAAAACTAAACATCTCGTGGAGATTAGCAACTGCATTTAAGCAATTGCAATAAAAATCACACAACGCATGAACACCCTCCATAAATGTGTAGTTACACTTAAGTAATGGCAATTAAATTATTCATAATACATCACAGATAACATAAAAAAAAACCAAGTTTTGTCTAGCAATCAAAAGTAATTGCAATTGATTACTCACAATACATCACAGACAAAATAGAGGAAACTAAGTTTTGTCCCGCGTAGGTCAAGTGAGCGTAGTTCTAGTGTGGCGTAGGCCTTATGTACATCGGAAAATCTGTGCGTTGGCCTTGTGAGGCGTAGGTCTCATGGGCACATAAAATTTGCCACTTAGGCCTTGTGGGCCGTAGGCCTAGTGGGGCTTAGGCCTAATGAACAGGAACCGATCTGTCCACCACCGAAAAAGAGTGAACAAATATGTGATGTATCTTTGTCGTTAGAGTGAACAACAAATATCTCAGCGGGGATGCTATCTCCCACTTTCCGGGTATGTTCACTTTCACACTTGCTATTTAGTTGTTTTCACATCGTAAATTCCCTTTTGGGTTTCCTTAACTCACAACACAATTAAACAACACGCGCTCATTTGTCACAAGACTGTTACGATTGCGTTCATACCCGTAAACATGTTGGCGTCTCATCAACGTCGAATTTTCGAAGATTATGGAAGGCTACATGGCAAAACTCCGGATATGGCAAAAATGGCATCAATACCGAATCAACACTGGTCGCATGAACCATAGCAAAATGAATACAACGACCATTTGACAAACAGGTCATTGTTTCCAGATTTTTATTCATTTTTTCTTGGGGGCGTAATTTAAAGCTAAATTTTTCACAGACGTGGTTTTATTCTGCAGTTGCCTAAATTAGGGAGAGAGGCGCTCCTTTCATCAGCTTCTCAACGTCTACCTACTGACTTATTTAAACGTCGGGAGAGTGACATATAGACGTCACGAAAATAATAATCACATCACCGTCTAGACAGAGTCTAGACAAAGTTCCCTTTGTGTTCTTTGTGTCATCGGGTAACACAGAATATACACGTAGTCAATTTTCATTAATATAATTCAAAAGTAGGCCGAAAAAAAAACTGGCGCGCTCTTTAATGCCAATACTTTATGTCCTGATTTTCGTCAACTTTCCAAGCAACAAGTCATTACCAGTACCAGGCCATGAGGCACGACTTTGTATTTTTTTGTGGAACGGATATTTTTACGACGTTATTTTTCGACTACAATAATCGTCGATTTTCCCTTATATATTCCACATGCATCACAGACGTTAATTGAACGTCGGAAAAGTTGGGTTTTCTGTAACGAAACTCAGATTCTGAAGAGCATTTTTATCAAATTTTTGTTCATTGGATGTTAAATACATTGAGTAGGCGTTTTCTGTGGCCGTACATATGATCATAACCAAATTACATCCAGATTTAATGTTGCGGAAGTGGTTATCAATATCAATGTCTTCACATCGTTGCTTATCCAGCATCTATTCAATGTTGTGTCAAAGACGTTGATCTATGAGTGCAAACAATCAGAACCAAATCCCAATCAGATTCAACGTTGCGATTTGGCCTGATACTGATGCAACTTCCAATAGACGTTTTCTCGGCGTCAGAATAGTTACTGTGATATATCATGTCAAAAACTATGTTGCGTTTAGTTTTAATGCAACTGGCAACTTGGCATAACTTTAACAAAGATATTTTAAACATAATTCTGTATCTTTAAGCATTCAAAATCGTTTTCTTTTTGTGGCCCCAACTGAAATTTTCGCTACTCGAAAGCGGTCTAGTTTTCCTTTGCTTACATTATTTATGGCTTAATTCATCGATGCTATTCCGACATTTGGGCCATAGATATTTCGGAAAGAAATAGAAAGTGTAACATTTGGGCCACTGTTTTTGGCCACAATTTTTTTGTTAATAAGTTCACTGAATGGAGGGTGTTCTTTTTTTTCTCCCTGGTCTTTTCGGTGGGTTAAATAACAGTGATATAAAATATGAAGTTTCAAAGCCCATTGGCCCTGTTCATTGATTAAAGGAATTAAATATAGGATATTAGAAAAAAAAACTGTTTAAAAACCATTTTGTCCAAGTGTCACTTCTGTCATGGATTCAATACTTGAAATCAAAGTTTGAAATTGAACAATTCAATGAAAGGATAATTAATTAATTCACAACTTTTTAATAGATAGAAGAAAGATATCATAATAATTGTAAATAATTATTTATTGTTATCCTTTTCTTTCTGATAAATCGGTCATAAAGATATCGTCAACAATTTAACGAATCAATTAAAAAGATGTCACTCACAATTATAAATTGCGACTGAATGTCGTAGATGCCAACTTCAGCTAAGTTGCCGACTAAACCGATCGCAGCATAGTCTCGTTGAGTTAGCTACAAAACTGCAAAACTATTTCTCTTCCGTAGTTCAGTGGGTCGAATCAACATGCACAGATATCCTTTACTTGCCACTTCATGGTTGTTCTTTTTGATATTGCCAATGTGCTTTGTGGTTACTATTTCTTCCATGTTGATTATTTTTGTCATCTACTGTAATAAAACACGGCTAATTTAAGTATTCCAGTGCATTCTTGTTTTCAGGTCGATGTTTATATTTCAGTGTAAAGTGTCCTCGTGTATGTTTTGCAATTCCTTTATTTATCCAGTGAATATTTTAATTTTGCAGTGCATATTAATAACTTTCATTTCTCTCATGGCAACTGCTTAACACTTTGGAATGCCGTTTTAACATTTAACGCTTATTTTTGATATCAAAATATAATTAAAGATATCAATAAATCAATGTAGATCTAAATAATTTATATTTTGCTATCGATAATTGAATTTTAGAGGGCTAAAAATTATTTTGAGATCAAAAAATCAATTTTACAATCTCAAAAAATCTTAAGAGAGACACACATTTCCATAAAATATAACGAATCGTCAATTAACTTTTGGAGATGAAAACTTGAATTATTGAGATCAACAATAACAACACAAGGTTTGATCTCAAGAATTTCACCTTTTCCTACAGTAAAAAATTTAAAGAAACATTCTGATTATAAGGACCAGTCATTATTTATTCACATATGTGTGTTTCTGATTTTTTATCTAAAAAAAAAACAGACTGATATTTTGATATCAAAAATCTATATTTGAGGTCAAAAAATCATTTGCAGATTTCAAATTAATAAAGCATCATTCTGAAATAATGATAACTAAAAAAAAATTCTTGATAAAAATTAAAAGAAAATGAATTACTGAGCTCAGAATTGATATTTTGCTCTCAAACATTTCATTTTTGCTATCATTAATTGAATTTTCGATCTCAAAAAATCAATTTTTGACATCATTAAATAATTTTTGATATCAATAAATATTTCTTGATATCTTTAAATATTTATTGATATCCAAAATTATTGTCAAGATTAAAAATACATTTAGAGAAATCAAATATACAAGTACAGATAGCAAAGATTAATTCTTGATATCAAAATATGAATTTTTTAGATCAAAAATTAATTTTTGATATAGAAAAATCACTTTTTGGGATCAAAAATTAATTTTTAATATTAATAATTCCCTAATAAATGTGAAAATGGCATTCCATATACTTCAGTGTAGGGCAAAATAACTGTGTCATTAAGAGTCGCATGTTATTAACATTGTTTACTTTTGTGGTGGAGATTGGTTGACGAGGCTGGCCGTAATCTTCTTAGACAAAGAAGGGTGTAGATTCGTGTACTTAATCTGCTCCGCGACAACCGCCAGTGAAACGCCGCCGACAAGACCAGTACACGACACTGCAAAGTCGCCTGAGGACCCTATGCATCGCCCGATCTAACGGTTTAGTCCGGGGCTCTTTAGTCCGGGGTTTGCTTTAGTCCTACTTTGCAAAAATTGGGGCGCTTTCGTCCGGGGCGCTTTTGGTGGTCTCCCACTAGAGACACTTAACAGATAGTATATCAGGGTCGCTGCCCATGAATGACATTGTGTTTAATTGACAGAGAATATGTTCAGCTACAGTCCGGAGAATATTTTAAAATTGATGAGAAATTTGGGAAAATATCTCGAAACATTGAAAAAGCTTTTCACAAATATATTTAGCCTTCTATGTTTTCTTTCTTATGCATCTATGGCATCTATGGCATCAGTGGACTACGCAAGGTAGTTTCTTTGAAAAAAAAAATCAATTTGATTGCAAACCAGCGAACATTGCCATTTTTCCGTTTACCGTTTCTTCCATTACAGTTATTTCCGTTACTACTTTTCTGTACCCGATCTGAATAGACCATCCCAACCAAAATCCTTAGGTTTAAAAATAGGCAAGTTCAAAATTTTATTTTTCGCAAATTTATTTGAGTTGGAGTCTGCAGTGTTGATTAGCTTCAGCTGGTTTCAGCGGCTTTTAACCTTGATGAAAAAAATTAAAACGAAAGCTCGGTGAACTAGTAAACCTTTTAACGGACCTTTCCAAGTCTGTTCCATTAGAGTCAATATCGAGCTATTGCCACCTGGAATCATGGGTTCCACATGCGGTAACTTTACATCCTATCCTTCACAAGCTACTTGACCTTGATGGTGATCTGACGTTTCACGGTCTCAGGTCACGTGACTTCTGTCACCAGAGATTTTGAAATGACTGCTGGACTCAGTCCTTTGTAGGCTTTGATGGAAGGGGTAATGTTGCCAACCGGATGGTGTTCTTTAATTTTAATGTAAACCTGGTACCTAGTAATTAGGGTCCTGACACTGAATTTCAAGGTCATAGGTCACAGACGTTTGTGAAATCTTTCGTTTTTGTATATACTACTGAGCAAGTATTTTATTTCTATTCATTCCATTTATATTTCATCCCTTACAATGAAAATTCGAGAAAAAAGGGGAAAGAATGTTGATTTATAACCAACAACTGAATGATCCCTTTCGCACCAATAAAATGAAACTGATATATTTGCACCGATGCCCCATAATACTTTCTCCTGTGTACAATTTTTCTTCGGGATGAAGATTTACTACGGTATTATTTTCCATACTTATTTTGTCCTTCGTTAAACGTATTCTCTTTTTATGCTTATTATGAGTCGCCTCTTCTGACGTCAGGCAATGATTATGTGCTAGCAAACATCCCGAGCAGGCACCTGTGTTATATGCTAATGAATGTGTTATTTGCACTGCCTTTGTGTTGTTACAGTTGAACTTCCTGTAATTTTAGAGCTATTTAATTGAAGCAAAATATTTAGCATAGGTAAACGTTCTCTTTAAATAGATGAAAAAAAAAACTGAGCATGGCTTGGCGCAGTAACAAAGTGCAATTAGGTATTGGCATTAGCAGAACATATTTGAACGAAAGGGGGTTGCCGGTTGCAACTACCTTATTCTTTAAAAAAAATCAACAAAAACACACAACACATGCAAAAGATAAACCAACAAACAGTCAAAAGAGCAAATAAATAAATAAAAAAGACTGCCTTCACAAATGAAGAGCAGGTACGTCAATTAGCGTTTGAAACAAAACATTGGGGGGATTCATCTCCGCAATCATCCACAAACTACTGACAATAATCTATGCTTCGCCATACAGTAAAACAATCTGCTGGACACGACCAAAGCACAAATGTGACAGCCTTGCAAATATGTAGAACTGCCAAAAGGAATAAAAACTAGAAAAAAAAAATACTGCGATAGAATGGTACATCCATGATTTTTGCTGTAGGGATAATCACTGTATGTCTGTTTTAAAAGGGGTGATCAATGTGCAAAAAGCTGCAATCGACCAAGTCGTAACTATGACCTTTTTATTCCATAAAAATACTGTGGGCGACTTCTTATTGCCGTCTGGGGAGCAATATTGTATTCACCACCATCCCCCGGGAGCATTTTGTTTTGATAACAGCCTGACAAAAGATAAGGGTTATCTTTGTGTGAAAATATCGTCATTGTATATTGCAAAAAGGATTCAGAGTTTTTATACTGGATCTGTAATAACAGGCGTTTAGGTTCTGCATTAAGTACAAGTTCTCAGCGTTGTGAACAACCCTTCTGGGATCTATATGCCTTTGTTCTGTGATCTTATTTGCCCCAATTAGATATAAAATTGACATATAAAATTTAGTAAATTTGAAAGTTCTCTCTTTGCGTGATTATTCCGAATATGTTATAGCGAGTATAGAGGGTGGATGTTGAGGGTTGAGTGGGGTATCATAGGAGTTAAATGCGTGGAACAAACACAAACAAACTTTTCTGTGGCCTGAAATGGCGATTGCATTAAATGTCAAATCAACCCACACATGCAAAAGCAGTTCTTAATGGTCTCAATATACACCACACGGCATTGGAGAACTTGAAAGAAAGGTACATGCTTTTTGAGATAGAACTGGAATAAGGGAGAGGCAAATACGCACACGCCTACCTGTGGAAAGGTATAATTATGGAGGAGATAGCGTATGGGAGAACACACTGCTGTTTGCTGCTGTCACTTTTCCGGACAGCTTCGTCAGTTTCGTTGCAAAAGCATACATGCTGAACATGTCACTTTAAAGACATAAAGTAAAAGAAAATGCGTGACTTTCAGTTTCAAAACTGCTATAAAATATGAATTGGATGAGACTTTTCGCTATAATCTTTGTGCACATACCTTTACGGTACGGGCAAGAGTTGCTGAGGAAGGAGCGAACGACCGCATGTTTTGGATCTTGTCGCTGCCAGGGTGACCCCAGGAATGTTCAGGTAGATTGCCATGGAAGCAATCTCACATGGATACCAGCTCTAGGAGCGTTCACCACACAACTGTGAGTATAATATGTGTGAAATGTTTATCATTCTTATTTGATAAATAATTAATATTAATAAAAAATAAAAATAACAACAATTATTACACTTCTACTACTTATGCTACTACTGTGCTGCTACCACTATTACTGCTAGTTCTGCTTCTGCTTCTAATAATAATAATAATAATAATAATAATAATAATAATAATAATAATAATAATAATAATAATAATAACAATAATAATAAAAATAGTTGTAGTACTTATAATAATATTACTATTTTAATACTAAAGCTATTAATGATAATAATAACAACAACAATAACAACAACAATGATAAAATTCTTGCTAAATCAGTCTAGAATATCAAATTATCATTAAGCGTATGGCACAGAGGCAGAATACATCCTGTTTGAAGCCCTTTAATAAGCTCCGTGCCTGGTCCGAGTATCTGACTCATTTGCCACATCTTTAGCCTGGCACACTCTGTCACTACATGCAATTCAGAGCTAAGGATTTTTCAAAGTGAGAACCTGACAAATGGACCCTTGATAGAACAGTCGCTAATTTAAGGACGACAGAGTGTGACTTATTTAAAGGTGTGCGACTATTTTTATTACTGACAAATAACTTGGCTGTCTATTTTTACCTATCAAGATTTTTTCTTGACACAATAACGAATTTTTAGGCAATCACGTTTGCTGGAAAGTACTCCAATTATAGCAGAAAACATATTGCATAAAGCAATAGGTAACCCTATGAATTGCTTTCACACAAAACACCAATACATCCTGATTTTAGGGGTAAAGTTTGCTACTATGAACAAAGACATGGTGAAGTGCGCAGGAGCAGAATCGTTGTGGTCCTGGGGTCACTTGGGAAAAAGAACCATTATGAAAAATTATACAATGAAAATGAGGGAAAATCTGAGGGCAAACTGCAGTGACTTATATATATATATATATATATATATATATATATATATATATATATATATATATATATATATATATATATATATATATATATATATAATAAAAGACAATATTAAGTTACTTTTGCAGTGTAAAGAAATGAAATCTGTAAATGACCATTTGACAAGGGGAAAACTGTTAGTGAATTCCCACGACATTGGAAAGCTTCATCCACACGGTGTTATCTTTTCCCTCTTTCGCCAGTTTGCTATGTAATTTGGAGTAGGTTCTCTTGTGTTTACCCAAATTCGACTCCCTTAAATCAGCTCAACTGCAAAGTAAAGAAGTTCTTTCCAGAGACTGCATCACCGGGTGCCCCTGGATGTATAAAAAAAGATCTTTGTCAAGACAGATCATCGACAACAGAACGTGGTGTTTCAAACAATGAAAATTGATTTGTTATCGTGTGAAGGAATGAAGCTTAGATCAAAGCAAAGGCTTCGTAATACAGGACCAGATTTACTGCTTTGCAAATGATCAAAATTGTGGAGAAAATATTATTTATGTCCTAATATTTAAAAGCTAAAGTAACTCGTCAAATTTCAATGTAAATAATTTTAATCATGTTAAATTTGATATAAAACTGTTAAATCTGGGGTTTCAATTTAGTAACATGTACAACGTATAGGTTTTCACAAAATATAGCTCGCAGCTACAGACTGCGAAGAAAGGAATGCATATACTATGTATGTATTCTATATGGTTACACTGAATTTTGTTACATTTTGCTAAAATGTGTCAACCGTGTGGTAACCCGACAGTATTCATGAAATCAAACTCCACCATGAATGACCATAAATTCAAAAACACGGTCAATATATGTTTATAGTGTGGTTACTATATGGTAAAATATTTTTTACGAAGATTTATTGATATTTCAGACACGTACTGCAGGATTCCAGATACAAAGTCGATCTTAAACCTTAGAATTTATACACAGAAACGAAGCTACAGAATTTTAATATGCATAAAAGTGTTGTCGATTAGTTGTCAAAGAAGTTACTCAAATAAAATCGAAAATGTGTCTCAGCGTAAAATATAGAAAAGTGTTTAAAAGTATCCGCATTGGTTTCGTTGCGGTGCAAACAAAAAATAGACCACTTAACAGAAGAATAAACCACAGTAAACGAAAATAAGCTTTCTTCACACTGCATGCAATTATGGTATGCAACTTCAGTAATAGCTCCTATTGTGTCAAGTAATTTCGGTAAGTGATAAACTCATTTCCCTTGTAATCTCGCCCTCTGACTTAACAATGCACAGCTTCATTTTTTTCTGAATAGGGGTAAAGCAGCTGCAAGCTTGTAGAAAAAAAGGTCGTGATAATTTAGAAGACCGCTCGACTTTGGAACTCTGAATGCGTAATGGGGGATTATACTGCTTATTAGTGGGTGTCTGACGTCAGTTGCCACATTTAGAACGAAATATACATTTGACGCAACTGTCCGAGAACTATATACATCACATTCTATAAAACAAACCCTAAAACAAAGAACTGTGATAAATCTGAGTTCCATTTCAGTTGTCTTGTAACATAACTTGCCTAGTTCCCAGACATCTCGTACACATTTTGTGTATTGCCGCCTTGTTCTGATACAGCCAGTACACACGTGGTCTATTACTGTCTGGTTCCCATATATCTCGTACACATATGGTGTATTGCTGCCTGGTTCTCAGACATCTCGGTGGCATATGTGTATTGCTGCTTGATAACCTAACACCGTGTATAAGTACAATGGAAAACTGTATGCTTTCATGTCATCCCATGCACGTGCGATACACAGCGCTCTGGCTCATCTCATGACTACAGTGAACGGAAAAATGCATTGCAGTTATGTATGACGACCGAACCTCCCCCCTCGCCCCATCCTCCGACTCCTTGAAGGAATAGACTTGTGATATAGTAGCTATGTAATGCAGTACTCCAGAACCTAAACCCACATATCGCCCCTATACTAAACCTACACATACCTCATGAGTTACCCGTGCATAGAAAAGAAAGAATCACAAACAGTCTGGCACCTCTGAAACCTAGTTCATATGCCTTTGCATTACTTAATTTCAACCTAAGTTAATTGTTTACTCTTGGGTATTTTCAATCACGAAAAACAAAGCAAACCGATCATACAAGGAATCATCGTAGAGGGCACAGCCCCCAACCGGGGCCACATACGTGTATAAGGCCCCCAATCACTGTAGACTATATTCCAAGCCATAACAGAAATGTAATCTGACAAAGTTTACGTAACAAGTAAGGTAGGTGAGATTCCTGAGATATGGTGTTCACAAGGTACATTTTCTTGGTTTATATACCTAAACATTCTGAGTCCCATGGTGACCTTGAAAGTAAGATCAAGGCCACCAAAACCTAATCAGATCGAGAACCTTTTATATAGAAGACACACACCAGGTTTGAATGAAATCCACCCAGGACTTCTTGAGATATGGTGTTCACAAGGTACATTTTCTTCATTTACATCTGTAAAATTTCTAAGTCCCATGGTGACCTTGAAAGTGGGGTCAAGGTCACCAAAACCTTATCAGGTCGAGAACATTTTATATAGAATCCACACATCAAGTTTGATTGAAATCCACCCAGGACTTCTTGAGATATGGTGTTCACAATCTTTTGTATACAGACGGACAGACGGATAGACGGATGGACGGACAGACGGAAGCCGATCCTATAGCCCCCTCCGGGTTCCCCGGTTGGGGGCTAATTAGCACAGTATCCAACTTGTTTCGACGACCTTCTACTCGAATGTTCTCAATAATACTCTACAATTAGCCATACAATTGGTGGTTGTTCCTAAAACCCCATTTTATATGCACTGAATATGTTCCGTCGCTACAATATATTGCAATGATGTGGACTGCACTGCATTTCCGCATGGAATAGAAATATACTGACCCAAAAAAGAAAGTATCCAGCAATTTTAAACTCTGTTATTTCTATTATTAACTACTCAATCAATCCAAATGAATGTTTCACATATTTAAGTTCCACATCAGTTCTATAGGTTACTGTGGAAAACAATAAATTCGATCAGTTAAGTACGCAACCACAGCATCTTGGTTATTCAACGGGTGTCAATTTTCAAGCCTACATTGTTATGTATAGATGACTCGCCACTTAACACCTTACTAACTATCTTTGTTGTAATCTCATCGAAAGAAATCGCTTTTCAGTTTCAGATCAGTGAGACACACGTGAAATTTAAAAAATAATGCCGTGGTTGGAAAGTGCCCAGTTGATAATTTTAGGAAATTTATGCAGTCTGGTTCCTAATCATAGCTTGTAATGTATATATATATATATATATATATATATATATATATATATATATATATATATATATATATGGATAGAAAGATAGATAGACAGACAGATAGATAGATAGATAGATATAGATGGCTAGAAAGATAGATAGATAGATAGATAGATAGATAGATAGATAGACAGACAGATAGATAGATAGATAAATAGATAGATAGATATTTCAACAAAAATCTGCAAGCAAGCATTTTTTCCACAGCAAGATAAATGTTATTTATAAAAGTCAAATGTTTTGAAAGCTCTACCAAGGAAAGTAAGTTGAAACTCTGTGCATGGCAACAACAATGCCGTGAAATCTGCTTTTCAGTGTTCGAAACCACAAGCGTACAGCACAGATTGCCTACACGCTGTAGATACTACGTTAAAAATGCCCCTGTGCTGTATGGAGCTTATACATATGCTTAAATGATTAAATTTCAAAGTTCATTTCTTATTTTTCTCTCATTTCTTTTAAAACCCTAGTACAGCCACAGGTTAGCAAACTCAGTTCTGCAACAGAAGTATCAGATTTGTATTTAAATTATTGTTGTAAACTGATGTGACGGAGCAACTGATTTTCGTACTTTACACATGTCTAGACACAATGTAAGTTGATCTGCTCCCCTTTAGAGTTCATAAAATAGGCAGTTGAGATTATCTTCGCTCCTTGCTGTTACTCTGTGCTGGTGTTACAGCTGCAAATGCATCGGGCCAGAACGAGTAGATTTGCTATGCAGTTCTTAATACACGCTCAACTTTCCTAAAATGAGCAGGGACGCAAGGGGAAACACGAAGCTCTATGTATAATGTTTGATCTTGGAGTTTCTTTAAATAAGAGCCCATCTGAGCAATTAAAACGGCCCATCTCAAGATTGCAAGCATCTCAGTATGAATCTTTTAATGAGATCATAACTGGCTATTTGGAGAAATAAATATTTGCTGCCTGCGTATGATCAAAGCCTAAGGAGACGCATTTTGACCCGATACTCAGTCCAGTCTACGCTTAGTGCGGACCGGGTTGCGTGCACGAATCCTGGCACAGGACGCTCTCTGTCACTCAACACCACTGTGCCAGGATATCTTGGCCCGCTCTCTACCCCCTTCCCACCCCGCACACACACTTATAAGTGTCTTCCCAACAAAGCTGAGGGATCTGCCCTAAAACCCTTGACAAAGGTTAGTAAGGCAAATCACAGGATGTGGACATTTCAAACATAAACGAACATTACACTGCGAGTTCACTGTAATGTGAACTCTTATACTGGTTGTACAGGTTTGAGTGTAGTGAGAGATAAAATATATGAAATGCATTCTTTTTAGTTTTGTATTCACATAGAGCTCCAAGATATCATAGCATAATTTTGCTCCCGGGTCGGGGGTGAGGCAAGTTATACTACAGTGAGGGCAAGATATTGGATATCTTGTCCGGGGCCAAGATGTCCGGTCCAAGATATCCTGTTACACCGGACGAGTTAATATTAACATAAATGAAAGACGTGGATCGTCGATTTCCGAAACGTATTGTTATATAAAAATATATTCACCCGCATTCGTTGGTATAGCCAGTCTATCAAGAAATTAGCTTCATCACAAATGAGAAACGATTTTGCCACACTGAACTGAAGAAAAACACATGACAAAACGAAATGAATTCTTGGTAACAAAGTAACCTGTACATTATTGCTATGTGCAAAAACACTTTATTTGCTGGCTAGCACACCTGCAAAGACTTCGAATGACACAGAACATCTACATTTTATAAGTATATATAGACGTGAAATTAGTCTCTTCTGACAAAAAAAAAAAGAATATGGTGCTAAATGATTGAGAGAAAACACTTTTTCTATTTCTATTCAGTAAAACTTTTTTGTCGGAAAACCAGGTGTCAATTATGTTTTCGTTGATGAATAATGATGGTCTACATAGGGCGAATCGACCTCAGAATGCATATGATAAAGCACGCTTTAAATGTAAGCATTTCACTACATCCTTACATATTATTGCACACCATGCAGTATTTTTGGTTCTGGGGACCCCCCTCCCCAACCTCTGGTAAAAAGTGAAAAGTTCTCATGCTGTGATATACTACATTGAAGTACTGCTTTGAAAACAAAAAAGAACTCTACAAATTTTATGTTGTTGTGGGACTGATATTCTGTAAAAGAAACGTGAAGCGAGAATAGTAATTGATATTGTAGGAATGCCAAATCGTAGGCTAACTTGGAATTCAGATGCAGGACAACTGGGCAGTGGTAGGGAAACGAGAGTTTTGGATGTTTTTTCCACATAAGGCCTCCCTGGGCGATAATTGAGATCATGGTATAGTCTTGCGTTTCAGACAATTCTGATCATTTCAGACCCTCCCCCCACCTCCTAGTGACCGACCGATCTCTCTGAACTGTGTTTATTTGACGGTCATCAATGTGAGCTGTATGTACAATGATAATGGTAATGTTGGAGCGGTGGGCTTATATAGGCCTTTATAACACTAAATCATTTCACGTTCCCACCATTGATGTTGCAGACATTCCCACGATAGAACATCTTCAAATCAACTCCCCTCTAGGCGGGAAATTGCAAAATTTTACGTTTCAGACAATTGTGAACAAGTTTCAATTTTTGACCCTCGAGATGTGGATAGTGCCATGCATTACTGCCAAATTTAGATGAATTTTAGAGACATTCACGTGAAACACTGATTGCCTTTCGTAAGAAAGTGGACTTATTACTTGTCGTGTTTGCTTCCATGTTTTCAACAATATGCAGATCACACATGCTATGATACTCATGCAACACCAATGCAATCATAAAAAGAGTATAAAAAGATTAGCTGATGAGTCAATCCACCTCCTGCATAAAAACAAAAGAAAACAAAAACTGAGACAAAAACTAAAACACAAACGAAGAAACAAACAAAGAAGCACGTAATGCAAGTGGTTAAATGTAGAAGAATAGGCCTTGGTTGATATGCACATCAAGAAGTGTTTGAACCTGAAAATGAATCCGACTTGCTACTGAAAGCGCGACAGCAAGAAAATCGCATCACACGACATTTAAAATATAGATTAGACGATGGAATAAAATGGTATATTTTCGTTTTAGCTCGATTCAAGAAACAACAATAAATGAACACCGAGTGTTCATAGAAGGTGTGGATAACTACTCATCTGAGCACTCAGGCTTTTAGACTATTCAGTGAAATGGATAACGATTTCTAAATGCATTCAAGGCATTATTCAACAGGTTTGATGAACATGAACGTCAAGGACCTGGATAGGTATTGGATAAGATTCTTCAGACTGAAGTTCATACAGCCACATTTGAACCCTTGCAAGCCTCCAGCTACATGAGTTGCCAAAGAAGATAAAGAACACTAAGGGTGTTATCAGCATCAAGAACACAGATAAGTAGTGCTTCCTATGGTCTATATGAGCTCATCTACCATCCGATGCATGACAATGTATGTATAGCATCTAAGTATCAACTATTTGAACATGAGTTGAATGTGGAAGACATAACATTTCCAACACAAATTCATCAAATTCCTGAATTTGAGAAGAAGAACAACATTGCCAGTAATGTTTTTGGTTAGGAAAATCAAGTTGTAGTACCCGTCTACATCAGTCGCACAAGTCAACGCTAGAGTGAGACTGAACTCAACTTACTGCTCAACAGTGAAAATAAGAAGAGGCATTATTGCTTGATTAAGAAATTTAGTTGACTCATTAAGCATCGTACAAAGCATCATGGTAAAACGTTTTACTGCTTCAATGTTCTGTATGGGTTTTAGACCTTTTAGAAAAACATCGTGAAGTTTGTGGGAAGCATGGAGCACAACGATTTTCATTGCCAGAGGATACAGTCATTCGATTCAAGGGCATTGCAAAACAACAAAAGGCACCCTTTGTCATTTATGCTGACTTTGAATGCTGTAGAGAGAAACAGAAGGGTGATCGTTACCAACATCACAAGGCTAATAGTTTTGCCTATGTTGTCGTCAGCGAATATGGGAAGCGTGCTTCTGTGCTTTACCGCGGAGACAATGCTGTCCACACATTTCTACAGTATATGATGTACGGACGTGACCACATTGTGAATCGATTGAATTACCTAAAACCCATTGAAAGGACTACCGGGGATATGAAACAATCTGCTCAAGCTACTCATTGCTATATTTGCCATGAGTTGATGGGAGTGGATCGGGTGCAAGATCATGATTACATTAGTTTTAAATGCCGTGGAGCAGCCCATAGTGAATGCAACCAACTGTTTCGCTTACGAAAGGATCAGAAAGAAAGTGGGGTTCATTCGTCATCCATGTCCTATTCTACAACCTACGAGGATATGACAGTCATCTTCTTGTGGCGAGTATAGGAAAATTCAGAAGTTGAAGTTATCAGTCATTCCCAACAATGATGAAAAGTACATTGCAATTACCATGGGCAATTTAAAATTCATCGACTCCTACCAATGCGAGGGAGCATCCTTGCAAAAATTATTAGCCAATTTAGCGGCTGAGGGCAAAGATAAGTTTCAGAATATGACTGCTCATGTACGTGACAACTTTGAGCAAGAGTTACTTGCGAGAAAAGGGGTATATCCCTACGACTATGTTGATGAACCCTCCAAGGTTGCAGAAACCACCACAAGAAGACTTTTACAGTCTGCCAGGAGGTTTTTCAGTAATTACACACAAGTATGCAAAAGTCAACAACCCCTACATTCAGACTATGATGTGACCAAAGTCATAACTACATCATCATTGATGCCAACAATCTCTATGGATCTCTATGGATGGAGTTTGCCAGAATTTGTATTTGCATGGGTGGAAGATTCCGAATCTCTGGACTATGTGAAAGTGAGTCAAGATACTGAGACCGGACATATTTTAGAGGAAGATCTCAATACGCGGATGAAATTCATGATCAGCATAGTGACTATTCAGTGGCTAATGAAAAGAAAACTGTTCGAATCAATGAATTGTCCGAATAAGATCAGAACCTGAGAAAGCAGATGGGATTGAAATGTAAACCTACGTAAAAAGTTGATTCTCAGTCTCAGTGACAAGGAAAAGCATGTGGTACATTATCGAAATTGCACAATATGTATCTCTTGGATTGAACGTGACAAAGGTGCATTGAGTCATTATGTTCCAGTAGAGTAGATGGTTAGCTCAATACATAGATGTCAACACAGAGAAGAGAAAAATGGCACAAAACCCGTTTGAAAAACTACAATTTGCCATTTTTAGCAAACCATGTAAAAATGTGAGGAAAGGAACCAATGTGGAACTGGTTCACAACGAGAAACGTTTGAGAAAGGTTCAGATTTGGTTTTACTACTCTAGATCTCAGCATAAACCTCATGTATGGTTATCACTACAATTACATTTTAACAACAGTGGATACAATATGACTTCTTCTACTCTTTAAAACTAAATATTCCTCTGTGTTACCAGGTATATGAAATTCTGTTGGAGCGCCATCTCTAATGACAGTGAGTGATTGATAGTCTACACCGTAACTTTCTTTCTCCAGCAGTATGATTAACATTGTATGTTTCTTATTTGCAAATATATGTTTTGATGTAGTTCCCTTCGCTATGTTTTGCCTTCTAACAACCGTCTGTGGTGTACTTCGCTTATCAATGGCACCGACAATCTGAGCTACACGACCAGTGACGTTTTTAACCACATTCTTTGCAGCCTTCTTAAGATGTGGCGCAACAAATTTAGCCCCTACTTTAATGAGTGGAATAGCTTTACGAGCCAATGCACCCAAGAATGAACCAATACCATCTGTATATCGTATGCGTGCACCTTTAAATCCTTGCAAACCACTCGATGAAGAAAACAGTTGTGGTATGCAGATGGATCGTGTCTATATGCTTTCATAATGCTTTCATAATACTCTTTGTCGAAAATGAAGTTTATATATCACTTTCCCAGTTTGAGACGTAACATCATGATCTGTGTCATGCTTGATATTGCTTTCTATCGTGTCAAATTTTGATGTGTTAAGCGGTCCATAATGAGCTTCTTCATAAGTTTTCATCATAATATCACCATCAAGACCTTGAATGGGAGCAGACCGTAGTACAGGAACATAATAATCTACAGTACACATAAAATTTATAAAATCCCTGTTTCACATTTGCTTTATTTTCAGCAGGACCAGATTGTCTATACCATTGATTTGGAATAAATCCTAAAATCTCAGCTAATCCAGCAGAAAAGACAATTTTATAAGCATTTTTCAAAGTAAAAAACTTCTGCATCTAATTTTATCACACTTTAACGGACCAGAGTTTGGATTAATAGATATTGGTAATTCATCTACTGTATCGCATATTTCAGGTATGGATCTACAGGAACCATATGGAATGCCAACTTCATGAAACGTATCGTCTAACCGATAATGAATGTAATAGTCTATTCCTTGTCTCATTGTCGTCTATGTATGCGCGTATTGAATTTCAGCTAAGGCCGCTTCATATTTTCCTCTGGAATATAGTGTACGAGACAAACGAATTTGATAATTAGAGGTTTTATTAGTAGGATAATAGTTCATGATAGCAATACTAGGTAAAGTAATGTAAAAACTTGTTGACTCCATGATGACTAAATTGTATAAGCACGTTGACAGACTGGATGCGTACACACATTACTTCGTGCATGGCCATTCACACTGCGTACATTGCTTGCATTACGTACGTTGCTGGCATTGCGTACGCTGCATGCATGGTACACATCGTTGCTATCTATTACTTCCCCTTTACAACAAGCACTTGCACACCTTATTTTTACATTAATATGAGTTTTAGTTTCATTTTCTTGACAACAAAAGCATAGCCCTTTAAGCCATGTTAAAAATTTTCCCATCCTTCTGGAAACTGTCTTTGTTGACGCTGTTTCATTTCTTTTGTAATATCTTCACAAGTCTTTTTGTCAAAAACAGTTTTGGGAATATTAGCATCTACAATTTCCTGAATAAACTGCTTCCAACCTAGAGGTGATACTTGTCGTTCTTTTCTTTTTGTAGCAGCCAATGCTTCTTTCAGAAAATCAAGAATGTTGGAATTTTCAGTTACATCTCTGGTTTTCAACACGAGCTCATACTTATCTGTCCATATCATACTTCTTAAGTTCTGCCAGAAGTTGTGCTACTTTGACATGGTTGAAAATAGTGTAGAAATGTTAACAGTTGTGACTTTTTTTACTTGACTACAGCAGACGTTACAGCAGACTTTTGTTGTTGTGACTTAAATGACGACCAAGAGGTTGTAGCAGTTTCAAGATTTCGTTTGTTTTTTTTAAAGTTTATTCACTTAACCCTTAACACTGTTATTTGAAGGTTGGCTTGGTAATAATTTTCTATATTCTGATTCCGGTATAAGGACCATTTTTAATGCGTACTTTATTTTAATAACAATTGAGCTAAAAATGGAAGTGCAATTCCTTTAATTTTTCCAATAAATCCACTTTTTAAATTAATCATTTTCTTTTTACGTTTAATGTAATTTTTATCAGCCAGTTGTCGACTAGTGTGTTGTTAACGCTTTAATTTTTTATACATATGTGACTTCAATGGTAAGTGCCCATGTAACATATTCGAGCATATTTCAAACAAACTGGCGAATTCATTTTTGTGATCTGCTTCAATAAGGATTTACGTTGTTTAGTACTGCTACGTGCTAATAAATGAAGAAATGGTTGATTCGCTTGAATTCGACTAGACATCTTGACGTATCAAACTGTTGTAATTCTTCATATACTATTTTATTCACATAAACGTAACGTGTAAATTTCTGTGCGAATACTTAACTTATCTTCTGTCTTTGGTTTCAAATTAATAAATAAATACCACAAGATTTGCTTGTAGCATCTTTATATGCCTCAATGACAAACTGAGATTTCCCTGGATACATTTGCCGAGCCAATGTACTATCATTTGGATTTTTAACGAGACTAATGTAATGTATGTGTATTTAAACTAATGTTGCGCATTTTCTTTTCATGGTGAAACAGATTGTGTAGGATGAAAATAATGCCTAAATTGTTTTGACTTCTTCCAACACTGAACAATCTGGTCATGTGTTCGTCACTTTGACATTGGACATGAGATCATGAATAATGAATAAGTTATTCTGTTTTGGGTTGAAACGCTTTTCAATATCCTTCAGAATATCTTGTTGAAATAATACTATTTTCATGCCTTGTATAAGAACTGATCTGCAGCATAGAGCTATAAAATATTTTTGGAAATGGTTAAATGACTCTATGTTCAATAAGGACTTTCACAGGCGATCTGTTGTTAAAGAAACCAGTCATGTAAACATATGCTTCATAGCGATTGAATACCAGATCCCTTGACCCAACTATTAAATTTCTTTGATCAGCCTAACCACTAGACAAATAATTCTTTCAAAACTCGTCTTTTTCATGTCTGCAAAACTTTTTCAATTTTCTATATGGATTGAATGTCTTTTGTAACGGCTTTGTTGCTCATAGAAAGGACCATCAATATCTTCATCTAAGAAGTCTTTAATACGATACAAGTGTATTCGTTGCTTCTTACAACGATGTGTGACAATGGACACTTCTTGTGTCCATTTTATATGGTAATCCCTTTGAAATATATATTTCAGGTGTGAAATGGGAACATGTTGACCAATGTTAAACTTGTAGGGTTCTGGCTTTTTCGTTGATTTTAATTCAATTTATCAATATACATTTGTTTCCACACTATGAATTCAACGTTCTTGGTAATGTCATCCGGGCATAATGCATTTGGTAAGGATGCACGAGGTCTATGATTATAATTGTAGACTAAGTCTTGCAAAATATCTGTATCGATACTTTTGCCGATGTAGAAAATAGCAATACATCATTCCTTTGAGAGTACGTACAATGATATCTAGAAATTACATCCAAAAGTCTCGTTTCCCAACTACTCTGGGCAGCAGGTCAACTGGGCCGTCACTTTTTTAAGGAAGTTAGAGGTCATCTACTCCGGAATTTATTCCATACCTATCCACAAATGGCCAGCTCAAAGAATTTATTGCTCTAAATAAAGGATAATCTCTTAAATAATATTAATTCCACGGGCTGCGTATTCTATCTGAGATACAGGTGTTGTAATCTCTGGGCTTATCTACTGCTTCGAAGTTCGTTTAAAATTCTTGCTTCTACACAGAGTAATTTCACGCATAGACGTAAATCCCATGATTTTGTTTTAATGTCAAGGGCTGTTATGCTTGTCACAGGCACTAGGCCAGTACTCCTTGGGCTTACTCATAATATTACATCTGTTCTCAAATCCTGCCCTTTCGACCAGTTGTTTACTTTATCAATTGTCGCCAGGTCAGTTAACGTTAAATGAATTCTTAAATCTAGTGTCGTGATGCAGCAGATTCGTGATTTGCTTAAAAGTTGCTTCTTTTTTTAAATAAAATACATTAAGATATTTTTTTCTTTGTCTCATGTCATTTGAACTGCAAATCAACAAGGAATAATTTGTCTGTTTTTGACTTTCCGCTGAGTTATAAACCGAAAAACATGCTTCCATTCTGCAAGAAGTACTTAACTTAATTAGTTTACTCTCTGTCTTATGTACGTTCTGTCCTGGGTACGTTCTGTCTCAGATACTTTCTCTCCTGGGTTCATTTTGTCCTGTTCAAAATACAATAGCCACTTTTGTCCTGTTCAAAATACAGTTCGCTTGAACCGTGATTCAAGCTAAGCAGGGTTGGGGTGAGTGAGGTCGGATTTTTGTATGTATTTATATTGCATGCTTTATTAAAATCCAGAGTTTATTGGAGTTATTTATACCATGCTAAAACATTAATTCCCACTTCTAAAATTTGTTTGCGACTAGTTTTTTCGTTTGGATACTTTTCAGAAATCTCCTCCTACAGTATTTGACAGAGGAAAATGAAACTAGGCACACTTGTAGAGGGTCACGAGATCTCGATGAATCCACAAATTTGTTTGACCTCAGCAGTCAAGGTCTAATTGAGGTCAAAGTTATTTTTTCTACAAAATTGTTTCCTGAAAACTCTTCCTAGCGGAACTTTATATTTGGTGCACTTACAGACAATCATTATGACTTGGTGAAACTGCCAATATTTTTTACCTTGAACTTAAAGGTCAACGTGAGGTCAAAATATTTTTCAAAACGTTCATTAATCACGTAAAGTGGCCATAAAAAGTGCTGAAATCCCAGTTTAAACATATAAAACATGCTCATTAGGGAGTAACCTTCCATCTTGAATCTTGACCTTGAGGGTCAAGGTCAAAGGCTACATGATCTCATGTGCCGTTAACAATAGGCCGACATATCTCGAAAATGGTCAGAGATAGAACGCTTTTGAGCTCATTTTTGACCCTTTGAAACTAAACAACGCTACATAAGAGGTACTTCGGTGACCTCGACCTTCTGGGTCACAGTCAAGGCAAAAAACCAGAAGTTGACTATTATCTCAAAAACGGTTAGAGATAGATCGATTTCGAGCTCATTTTCGACCTTTTGGGCCTAAACAACATTACATAAGAGGTACCTCGGTGATCTTGATCTTCTTGATGACGGTCAAGGTGAAAAATCCTAAGTTGACTATTATCTCGAAAATGGTTAGAGATAAAGCGATTTTGTGGTCATTAAGAACACACTGGACTAAAACGACGCCAAAAAAGATAATGTGTCACTTTGAGCTTCTTGGTCATAATTTAAGACAAACATTTTCTTGGTGGTTTCTTAAAGGGAGCTAATTTCACCATCTAGCTGTGTTCTGTCTATGTTAGATATAAATGAATAGAAACTAATAAAACTTTTCAAGATTTATTCACAAATCAGAGAGGGGGAGAGAGTGAAAGAGAGAAGAGAAAACTATACATACAAACATAAAAACAGTGTTGAATTGAGAATAAACTTCCAAGACTAAAAAGTCACGATCTGAGTCCTAAAACGAATAAGCACCAGCGGATTGAACACGAAAAAGAGTCTTTATCGTCTTCCGTGTAGCATTTTTGGCTCTGTTCCTTTCGAGAATTTGATAAAATCATTGATTTGATTGAAACACTCACTGCACTATTTGTGGGTATACTTTTTATCCAGGTCGAAAGAGTTGTTTTTGCAACATCATAATTACGCAATGACTTGCACTATCGTTTTCTCACCACTTTCTATTGTTTTTATCACTTTGTATTTAATATCCAGGATGTAATCCTTGTGATTCCTTTTTTGCGCCATCATTTTCCGTTGTCATTCAGTTTTGATGATAAATCAGTGATTCGAGACATTTTTAACTTTTTATTTTTGGAATCCCGGAATAACCCTCTGATCTCAAATTTCCGTTAGAAGTCTCTATGACGAAGGCTTTGGTTCACAGGGAAGGGATTTTCCGAAGTAAATGATGGACAAAAAATTAACTGTAACCTATAACTGCAATTACAATGATCCCCTAAGGCCTGTTAATGGCTCTGATATAGATAATTAAATTGCATGAAATGAGAAGAGCGACACGCCTGAATAAGTATGTTCAAGGAATGATTCCCAAAATGATGCGCACATAGAGTTTTAAATTTACAAGAAATGTGGTCAAAATGTGGCACGAATTAGCCGGTCCTCGTTAATTCGTACGTTTCCCTAGGAATACAGTGATCCCAAAATCGGGACCTAAGAAATTGGTTCGAATTAAGCGAAGGTACAATTCAACGAAGGCGAAGTAAGGAGGGGTTGCTGTAATACATTTCAGTAGATACTTACTTTCCGTATTTCACCCTTTATGAAAAATATTTTACTGCTGAATAATAATCATCTTGAGAACTCTAAATGGCTTGATTTGCAAGTGTTTCTGTATGGATTAGGACTCTGGTTTAACTTTTTATGGTGCGGCGATATGCCTCCGGACGATTAACCTAAGCAACTATCTGTGACTATTCGCCCGATTTTTTAAATTTTAAATCGGGAATATTTTGAATTGCTCATTTTGTTACTCAAAAAGAAAAATTCTCGGGAGTTCTGCCAATTCAAATTAAAACTAAGCCTGTGCATGAGAAGATCTACTTCAGGGTTCTGTCATTTAAAATCAATGCTAGGCTATATAAACGAAAAGCTACTTCGGAGTCTTATATATTCCCACACTTGCAGGCCGTAAACAAAGTAGTATTTCAGCACTGTCATTTGCTGTCAAAATCCCATGCTGCAATAGATGATAATTCCTTTTGAAACTATGGAAACTGGATACAGCTCTTAATTCAAAGATGCTCCCATGTCAGTAAATGTTTTGAAAGAGATTCTTATAAAAAAAATAAAAAATTGAAATGGAGAAATCAAATTTTGCTTAAAAGCCTTTTTTCAACAAAACAATAATTGCCACCTCATGTCATTGTAAGACTCTGTTATTCAGGCGGGTAGTCATGCTTTTCAATTTAGGGGAATTGTTGCAAGGAGAATGTTAAGCTGACTTAAAATGAATTCAGGGAAAGAAAGCTAATAAAGCTGAATATGGACGAATCGCATTTGATGAAAAATCAGAATGACAAAACAACGGATACCAGTAAGTGGACGCTTAGGAATGTTTGTTAGAAATGAAGTGATCATATTGTTAGAAAAATAGAGGAAAAGACGGGCAATGCATGATAGATCTTTATAGATATTATTCAATTTTAATCTGCATCATGCAGCCCGGACGTACATTCATAACTTAAGAGGTGATGTGACTCCACTGTGAAAAGCAAGTGAAAGCCTCAGTCATTTGTAGTATTTGCTAAATTCACATTTTCCGATTTTACTTCATTAATTTAGGTACTGAGTATGTTGATTGGTAAGAAAAGATAAAATTATCAGTATCAGGTGCCCGTAAGGGTAATGGCTTACGAAAAAATGGTAACGGAAAAATTGGTATCGGAAATAATGGTAAACGAAAAATATTAAAGTGTTATACCAATAAAAGGCGTCCTAATAAACTCCAGTTGCTAGAACGTTTAATGACTTGACTTTTGTGCCTAAAAATTAGTAAAAGGAAACAAGTGGATGTTTATTACTCTGAATTATCTGAATCCTAAATCATAACTTTGGCATCATATTAATTATGCTAAAAAATTTGTTTTAGATCTTTATTGATTTTTCTCTAGTGGCTCAGCACGCATGTAAGAATTTCCGTTCTATTGTGGTTTTATTTAAAATTATCACATACTAAATGTAACATATTCTGCTAGAATAACCATATTGACGCTATCCTGGATGCATCCTGAAGTCTAAACACTTCATTCTGTGGCCTATTTCAAATAGAAGTACGAATTTATCAAAGGTATTTATAATGTTGCTGAAAAGAAAAACACGCACGTCAATCTCAAAACTTTGTCTGTATTTGTTTAACATCTTTTCAGTGTTCTTGTCAATGTAAACAAAAGATGACATATATGAAACTAAATGTACATACAGAAATACATCAATTTCCTTTAAAGCATGTAATTTTAATGCAAATTTTGAATAAAAAATACTCGCAATATACATGCACTCGATTAATAATGATGTTTCTTTATTTATATTTCTATTCTACATGTTTAATTATTACATAATGACGCCAACTTATGAGTGGATATAGAGCCTGGCACAGGAACCTGTAGCCAACAAATGTATATCCAGGAGTTTGAAGCTATATCTTTTCACTTTGCAAATTTTAAATATTTTGCAAAAGTTTCAAAGCACAATATTTCTTCAGTACATTTGTTAAATGATCAACATAAGACGTAACGTTTGTCTATTCATAGTCTTGTTTTACATGTTATTGTTTTCGACCAGTTATATTTTCACTAAAAATTATTTCAGGTGACGGTTCTCCTTCATCCAGGTCAAATAAATGTTTCCTTTTTAGTTGTTTGCTTAGAGTCGCTAAAGAAAGCTTTATCTCGTACTTTAAATAAGGAAGGCCAATATTATTTGAAAAAAAGACGTTTAATCGTGTCTGGTCTTACAGAGCAACACGCTATACCAAGCTAATTCAATTCAAATTAATGCTTAAAATGACAGAAGTTGAAAAGATATATTAAAGATCAAAGCTTGCATTAAAACCATTGTCAGTAAATCACATTGCCCATTTCAAATAAGTTAATAATTTTAGTTTTGAATTCAGCATAAAATATTAGCTTTTATCAAGGTATCACTGATTAGCAACGTAATGAGACCTGAAGCCATATGTGCAAAATTCTTTATTCTGTGCGGTCTTCAGCCGAACATCACTTTTGCTTATAAAACTAAGACCCATCACGTTTAGTTTATTGTGCTGAATTAGCGATTGCAACGTTTGGTCCTTATAAATGTTAACAAAGTATAAAGTTTTATACTTTTCCAAGTATATCATTCGCTTAGCTTAATTTGTGATTCTACGGTAATAGCTTCGATTCCAACTCAAAGCAGAAGGATGAGGTTCGCTGCACTTGTCTTTGCTAAGCGAAGCAGTATCTTAGATATAGTAAGAATGTCACAAATATATAAGAAAACGCCGGTTTAGTCAGTAATCAGTATTATACTACAATTAGGTTATAAGGAATCACTTTTGTTTTAAATTCATGCAGAGACCTTAAGTTTTTGTTTTATCTTCAACTGTGAAAAGTTGTTGTTGTCATGTTGCAAAAAAAGAGATAAATCACGATTTTGTGACACTGTTTTACAAAGGCGAAAAGGGGGGAGTAAGTGTAGATTTGAATTGATCTGCCGAAATGATTTCTCAAAAGGTCGTCACAACACGTATTAGTTCTTCTAAAGACTATAACATTAAGAGCATTCTCTGTATGTTTACATGAAATGTGCAGTTCGCAATATTACAATATACACTTACATTTACATGTATACATTTAACTGATGATTGTCGAAAACACAGCAGCGGAAATTTTGTAAACGAGTTTTCAAGCAGTTTCTAATACTAACTTGCGTATAATAAAATAAGATGAACATGATCTACTTTATTTTTGTAATAAACCTACTCTACAAGCGTTTTCTAAAGAAAATAATTGTTGCTTTAATTATTTGAATTTTATAATATATAACTGAATATGTATTATATAAATGCCAAAGAGGATTGTGAATTATTAAGTCCCTTTGTTGAAGATTATGAGGTCATTTCTACAGGACACTGTTTGCGCTTGTTTTAGCAGAAGATGTCGGATTTACGTGGGGGTTTGCAAGCCTATTTATACTTTTATTTTTTTTCAGTGATATCAGTAAAAATCACCTGAATGTTCTACCGGAGTACGCCTTTTCACACTTGAAATTTCTACAATTACTGTGAGTACTTTTTTTACTGAAACATGTTATGTTTGGTGTCTTTGATTTGAAATGAATGAACTTTATTGGACTTGGGTATTTGCACTCCTCACGTCTGTCTTTAATCTAATTAACACTAAAATAGCATGTCAAGGAGTTTTTTCTCCAGAAAATATAATTCTGTATTTTTTTGCCAAACCCAAACAATTTACAGCAGCCAGGCTTAACAAAAACAATAATTACTTTATTTATGAAACATTCAAATTGAATGAACTCTCTTATGATTATTTAACAAGATATGTTTTTCGAGTGCATTGATATAGTTTTTAAAATTCCCACGAACCCTGATTAGCCTCTTCTCATATTTAACCTCCTTTGATTACTCCGCACTGTTCTTCGTGTGGTAGGTTGTAGTATTGTTCTTGTTGCAGTGATCTCTTTCCTTCTTTTCCCTATAACGATGGGCTAAATGTTTTTAAGAAGGAAATAAAACCACATACTAGCGATGATGCTTCTTTTTTTTTTTCAAGAAGGAAAATTCTCGATTATTTTTTGCATAGCGATCAGCCTTACAAATAACAAAACCCCCTGTTTCACGGAAGTGTGAAAATTCACAAATAACCGAGGCAGACAGCTGGTCTCCACAGCAGCACCCAGCAGTGTTGCTAAAACGGTGCAGTCTAAGCGGACGCCATGTACCATTGTTTCTATACTTTAAAACTATAAACTGATTGACTATTTACTCGATGCGATCAGTCAAGTTAAATATGAAAGTAATTTAATTCCTGATACAAAATTCATTTGTCAGTAAAACACAGAAGAAAGGTGGCAATTGAATTATTGATAACAATGACAGGTTAGCGATATTTGTGAGTATACTTAATGCTGCTAATAATGTAATTATGATATCGCAATGGCTATTTTCAGATCACTGGCGGACAACAATTTAGAGACACTCCCTCGCACATGCTTTATGGGAATCATACACAATTTCCGCTTTCTGTAAGTATTAAAAATTGTGTGACTTTACTTTGCTTTACACGTGGGGGAGTGACTTTAACCTTTCACCCACTGAGGGTGAAAATGCGCTTGATTTAAAAACATCATTTATCATATCTAGTCATACCAGGGCACTTCAGCACCCTTCAGTAAATGCGTGCCACATTTTGAGTTAAGAAGCGTCAAAGGTTAAATGTGTGGGAAGCACTGAAAAGCCAAATTTTTATGCTTAGACTATTTTCTTTACGCATCAGTTATACATTTTTTATGGGTTATATTTCCAGTCGAGCAAAACGTTTTATGGATGTTTCCGTCGTATAGACTTCCGTCGTATAGTGCTTTTGAAGACGCTTTTTCATGCTTTTCTGTTTTTTTTTTTTAAACAGGAGCCTACTTGTTTCTTATATAAAGGATAGAGATATAGCAAGCACAGAAATTTCAAGCAGTAGAAATATTCGCCTTTTTTAAACAAAACAAAAATAATAAAAATAAAACAAAACAAAACAAAAAACAAAAAACAAAAAAAAAAAATAAATAAATAAATAAAACAATAAATAAATAAATAAATAAATAACACATCAGCTACCTCAGCTGACATGGTTTTACGAAGAACAGTTGTGGTTGTTTTTTTTTTTTTAACATATAGTAGTGACGCCTATTGCGAGCTCGCACTTCTCTATAGATCGTGTTTTTTTTTAATTTAAATTCTTCAAAGTGGTGACTTTCGTTTACTCTCTGAAGCTTTTTGTTGGCATTTGCTCATTTATGATTTTCGTTTCTGGTTTGTTTTTGGAAATCTGCAAACATGAGAAATTAGAGTGCTTAGTGACATTGTAGTGTCTCGGTTGGTTATATACTGGAGGCGGTTGAGGCTGTTAATTACACCTGGAAAGTTTCACTTTCCTGGTGTAACTGGTGTAAATGAATTCGTACTGGAAAGCGAAACTTCTCTATTTTTTATCTGCAAATCATTTTCGCGCAACTCGACAAAAAGGTGAATAGCTAGAAAGTTGAAATTTTACATGAGTGTCGATGGTTATCCATTCTGGTGCTCTGTGAAATTTTGAGGCGAAAGATGACTTTGACGGTGTTTTATGGATACTAATTTTATTCCACACATGAGCGATATATAGCCTTTTAACTATAGTAAATTGAACAGTGAACAGTTCACTGTTGCATAAACTGTTTTTTGCGGTCCTGTGCGTGAGGTATCAAGGCACGAACACCTAAATAGGGTAGGTACCGTCTGCTGACGATCATATGCTTTAATAAAATTTTAAAGGTTGACTTGTCGATAATGTATAAAGCTGGTTACTTAGTTTCATAAAATCACAATTTTGAAATCCCTTCCCAGTGTGTTGTATGACATTTTCTCACTGATTCTCATCCTCGTCTTCTTCCCTCCTCTGTTTGGCTTGGTTCGGAATATTTGAATATATTCACCCTCAAAACTTTTGCTTCAGATAAAAAAAATCAGTGAACTTTCCGAATTACCAAATTTAAGTGATCTTTCAGGGGAATTATTTCCCTTAATATCATTTTAAATCAATCGCCTTTGTAAGAGCGGCGTTTTGTTGTTGTTGTTGTTGCTCTTTTTTTTGCGGGAGGGGGTATCGCATTGAAGACTAAGAGCTTTGATTTATTGCGTAAAAATTAAAAAACCCATAAATCCGTTAAAGGGTTTGGTTAAGGAAAGTGTTGACAATGTAGAAACCGTTATACTTTTCCAGGTCTATCAAATCGCTTACGTGAAGCAACGTGCCGTTCTAGTTTAAGCAGCTTGCTTCAGCTGATTTCTTACAATGACATTATCTTTTGCAGAAACTTGCAGAACAACAAATTTAAGAGAGTCCCAAGCGAGGCATTTCAACATTTACAATTTATAGAGCATTTGTAAGTCTTATTTATATTCTACAATCCTTTCATTTACTAATTAATTTGTAAATTGGCAAATTTCTTTAACTTGCATGTAAATTCCGCCTGTTGTTTTAAAAAGGGCTTATTATAAAGTGTATATTGTTTGAACAGTTTTGTGAAGAAAACTAAGATCAGGTTCGAGGCCATCCATGCTCAGAAGTTTTAAAAGTATACATATCTTGCTGAAGTGTAGTGAGTGTGAGTCAACCATTCCACAAATCTCGTTTATGTCCGTGACATTTAGAAATGAAAGACTGAAGAAGTATGGTTTTCA
This sequence comes from Protula sp. h YS-2021, assembly GCA_949752745.1. Taxonomy (NCBI): domain Eukaryota; kingdom Metazoa; phylum Annelida; class Polychaeta; order Sabellida; family Serpulidae; genus Protula; species Protula sp. h YS-2021. The sequence continues at coordinate 60,576,825 of OX457024.1, forward strand.
GTAAATGGCGTTTTTGTATTGTTATCAGGGATGCTTCAATTTTAAAGATCAGTTTTGCGAAAGAAAGCTTTAAAAATACAAAAAAAAAAAACATTCTGAGGTTCGGGCAGCATTGCCTTTCAATTTGAAGTGCTTTTTCGCCAATTCAAAATGTTACTTTTTCTTGACTTTCTAAACTTTCGAAATCTGAAGCTTTTTAGTTTTAATTCTCTTATTATTATACAAAGTGACAAAAATTTCCAAGTTTACAATTTTGCATCAAAAACTGTATATATATAAAGAAATTAGTTGTAATCGGACCGGTTTATTGCGGAGAGATGTGTTAAAGAAAAGGTGCGCTACTCATTGTCTAGGAAAAAAAGCGAATAGGTGATTGTTTAATTTCTACAGGACCTCACAAGTCAACTTGCTAGCTGTTGACTACCTCCTGAAACGCCCCTCTTCCCTCCCTGCAAAGAAATAAGTCACCAAAGTACAAGTATACCAACAAATTGCTGTAAATACATGTTAATGATCAGTGAATGCGTTCAAATTTTCAGATGCCCTGGAAACAACCCCCAAAGGTTTATGATTTTGCTCTACATAACTTAGAAGTTTTGATCTTAGCTTATGTAACATAGAGCCATTCGCAATGATTATAGGGAGACTCCAAGTGAGAAATAACTTATAACTGAAATAATTGAGAAAAATATCCTTTGTGAGAGATCAAGACTTCTGTTCTCGAAGAAAAAAAAACGTTTTATCTCATTTTCTTTGACTGTTGAGAAAATGTTCTTTAAGGATGCTGAGTGGATAGCTGCTCAGCCAAGAAAGATTTATCGAAAATTTTTGCATTATAGCATATTAAAAGAGACAAATTTTTAAGTACTAAGTTAGATAATGTAAAAATATATAAAAAATTTAAGTCTGAGCATTTCCTTATGTAAGCAAATCTGAACGCTGCGTGCCGTTGTTATATAGGGTAGAGACCTCCACGCATACCTGCAGAAGACTAAGAACATATTAAATGCCTTTTTGACATATCAATTATTTCAAATTTTAACTCGAGACGTTTAACTTTGATTGGGATAATTGATCCTTTATGGGAGCGACCCCAATTGATGATTAAAAAGGCACACCCGGTCGCCTTATTTCACGGCAATGCCACCATCGCATCGCATTGCGTGTTAACCCAGCGTCTACAACCATTTTCCAAGTAAAACGTTATTTTGTGTGCAGAGCATCTATTAGTAATATCGCTTCGTCCGTTTGGATAACACTCCCTGTTCCACTTGGTGCAAAAATAAACAAAAAAAACCCGACTTTTCCTAAGTAACTCCTATTTCTACACAATAAGGTTGTGTTGTAGTAACCATAATATTCATTGGTGTTACCACAGGCAGTTGACTGGTAATGTCATAAGTGAAGTACCCAGCGACAGTTTCGTCAGTATGCAGCATCTAAAAGAGTTACTCTTGAATGACAACAGACTAACGAATGTACCCGAGGCGATTGCCAGTATACCTTCTCTTCAAGCACTGTAAGGGCTTTTTTCAACGGCAAAGAAAAACTTATAACCTAATTTGTTTTTCTTTTCTGGGAATTTTCACTGATAGCAAGAAAACGTTGTTAGAGTTAAGGTTCATTGGGACTCTTTATTTGTTTTTCTTGAATATTTTTGTTATTCGGTTTTATATTGCGTGTTTTTCATGGCGTTTTCTTGGTACATTTCAGTTGCCATCGTTTTGTGATTTTCTCCAAACAATATACACACAGTTAAACATCGCTAAACTTACTTCAGTCTTTAGCAATGGGGAATTACGTAGTTTTGTCTGTGGCATTTTATCTAGCTTCACTGGTACAAAAGCTATTGTTGCCGTTGTAAAGACCAGAAAGTTACCATGCATTTAGAATAATCTTCGCTTGTAACTTTCACAACTTCAAAGTGATTTGTGTAACCTGAAACCTCAGACATAATGTTTAATTGCTGAAAACTAAATTGTATCAATAGAACTGACATTTGACATTTAATTCAAATGGCAGAGTTAAGAAACATTGCTTTTAATTTCGCTTCTAGTTTTATACTCATATCTTGCCATTGTATAAACAAATTGCAATTAACGAAAAATTTAGGAAACGGTTTCAAGTTCGGAAGTGCAAAATTGCATGATTTGATCAAACTTTGAATGTGATTTAATGCACATTTTTTGTTCTCTTTCTTAGAACACTGGACACGAATATGATAACATCAATACCAGAAGAGGCATTCCTGAACTCGACGGGACTGTCTATTTTGTAGGTCACTTATATTATTCTTAGCTCCATGCTAACCTGATATTTTTTCGTTAATTATATTCTGCAAAAATAAATGATTGATTAAAATAGATGCCACTGTCACTTTCATGCAAGTGGTCCCCACCCTTAGATCACAGAATATCTTCTTAATTAACTATACTCAGGAACCTGACTTTCCCGTCACTTCACACGCAAAACTGTTTACTCCACAGTCCGTTCTTCTGTCAGTCAGACATGCTGTTCATGGTGAGTAAATTTTTTTAGTCGTCCACCTTATCTATTTAACCTATTGACCTTATACGGGGTGTTTTAAAAGTAGGTTGAAATTTTTAAATTTATGTTTCACGGAACAAGGTTTCTGCATAACAACAGAATCAGAAGAATAGAGAAGGGGGCATTTGGAAGACTACACAACCTCACTGTTTTGTAAGTATAAACTGCACGCTTCACTTACAGGCTGAATGAGGGACGCTCATGTGCCAGTTTGTGGGTAGCAGAGAGGGTGGGTTCTTAGAGTGAGTGCGGATTTAGCTTGACGGGCTGTAATCGACCCCCCTCTCCCCCGCTGGAATAAGTGAAAGAGCGCTGTACTTTAATTTTGTTCATTGATCACAATGGGGATCAGTTTATTTTGTCTGTTATTATGTATTTTGTAATCTTTCAACAACTGCCATTTAAAGACAAAACGTGACCATTCTTGAAAGACGTTAAAGAACTCCGTCTGAATGATCCTGGCCACCTTTGAAAAACCCACAGCATGTTCCTCCTGTAAGACAATCAGCAGGATGACTATTACTCTTTACTAAGTATAGACACTATCCTATTACGCGTTCGCCCAAGCAGTTGGTTTTATACCAGGGCAGATTTGTGATATGTGTGATATGATTTGTGGCTCAAATGAGCATGTGGGAAGTTGGCTTACACTTAATTTAGATGACTAGATTTCTATCAACCGTATTCAATCTGCGCAGGATGTAATGAAAAAGCGGAAAGTGTGTCATGTATTTAGTGCACAAGTTTCTGACGTCAATCCAGTAACATGCAACATTCTTTCTGCAACTGGCGCAACCGAAGTAATCTCATCTGTCAGAAGAACCGGTCAACCTTGAACGCCTTTTAGTTTATATCTTTTCCTTGTGCAAAACAATACTGCTTGGAAAATTTCACTTTGAAAGCTTTTGTTCCCAACACTGAAAAGAGTTTACATGTTGAATTTGCGAGTAATGTCCACCGACAAAACAAGCCCTTTCTTACTGCCTGAACTGTCATTGTTAAATCTTAGGTTCCCAGCGATAAATAAAGAGCCATTCAGATGCTGCTGTCTTCCTTAAGTTTAGGTTTATACTAGAACGACATTAGCTACAGCGCAACCAAACATATGCCCTGTGGTTACAGCTAGTCAAGTCGATTGTAAATATCATGAGGTAATCCCTTACGTCAGATTTGTTGACCAGATTTCAAAATATGTACATATTCCAATCTATGTGTGCGCTGTAAATGAATCAATGCACGGAAAATAAATTTTTCAGTTTGACTTGTTTGTTTCTGACAACAATATCCAATTATAAAAAAATGCACGCAATTTTACAGCTAAAAGCAGAAAGAAATGCAATAAGAATATGATACTATTGTTCTACAAATATTATTATTCGTATTAAGAAAAAGATTACTATTGAGACAATTTTTAGTTTATTGCCTGGTTTGAGTTAAACAGGTGTAGTATTAAGGTTCTTGCTTTAAATGTTAAAGGTTGGCGTCTGTGAGAAAATATAAGTGCAGCAAATTGCTATATACTAATAAGCTTTATTTAAAACACAGCAAGTAACTTATAGTTAGGGACACTTTTCTTGTTATAATGCATACATTTTGAAATCTTGTCAGTAATGTTATTTGTGATATATCATGATAAACTTATAACATAGTAGATGAGTGCGACCATATGCGCTAACAGTAACAGGAACAGACTCAGTGTTAGGAATTGCACAGCTCTGTGCTAGCACGTGCGGTTGTACCGCCGAATCCACACACTGAAAAAATAATAGCTTAAAAACAATAAAATAGGAGAAACGGCATTTTCAGTGGATAAATTACTTGGCTGAAATGTAAAATACCTCAATTATTGGTAGAGATGTCAGGCTGAGCAAAGTTAATAGCGTCATAACTTGTGTCTGGTGAAGTTTGAGTCAAGTTAAGACTCGAATCAATTTAAGACTGGATTTGTAACCCTCCATTTGCCAAAAATAAACCCTGCTGTTGAGACGGCGCCGGGGCTCCTATCTAACAATTGAATTTAGACAATAACTGGTCTCTTGATTTCTGGTGGGTGCCACAAATCCCTTTTCTCATGAATTTGTTGGAAATAAAAATAAAACTGCAAGCTGCTAACACAAATAAAAGCACAAAAGAAGAACGTAAGCCCGAAATAGAAATGCAAGTAGCAAATTAAAAAAAACATTCCGACGTCAACACACAACATCACAACGGGCAGTATCTTTGATTCCAGAGCCAAATACAAAACATTCAGTTGTAAAGGGAATAGATACGCAAACTGCGTCCAAGAAAGTCACAATAGATAATTATTTTACAACGAAGTATGCGGCAACCAACCGCAATTGATTTAACGTGACCTTTCTGTTCGTTCTCATTGTATGTGTGTGAAAGAACATAAAGTGTTAAGACATTTGAAGCCTTAATCTAATAAAAAAACGTTTTTTTTTTAACCTAACATAGTTTAATAACTAAATTATTGCTAAATCAACTGCAAATGAAATAAAACGTATGTTACTTTAAGCTCAGTTGCCAATTCGTAAAATCTAAAAAGGGAATTCGCAACACTAATATTTTATATACACTGAAAATTTACACTAAAAATTAGGCGTGAAAAAATTAAAGATACCCTGAAATGAATGTTAACCATGGTGAGCAAATATTGACCACCAGGAGTGTTTTCAACTTTTATTATATATATAATAAGTAACTCTTGATTACAGACGGCTGGGCAACAATTCTATAACTGAAACACCGAATTTGACAACAGCGGTCAACCTGGAAGAAATGTATGTATTGTCTGGAAGAAATGTATGCATTGTCTCTAAGAATTGTATGTTTTGTCTGGAAGAATTGTGTGCATTGTCTGGAAGAATTGTATGTATTGACTTAAATCCAGCCAGAACAATAACATTCAAATAGCGTGTTGACCAAGGTTCTGATTTTTGTCTTTTATATTAATTCAAGTTATTATGACACGGATGGCATGATTTGGAGGATACGCGAGCAGAATCTGCTTGTTAAATTCTAGGGATCTTCTCTCGTAATGTTAACCGTAAGTTAATGGCAAGTGGCTCCTCAAAGAAAAACGGCAAGAATAATCTTCTGTTTGCGAAGAGTAACTGGCAAACATATAACAAAACACTCTCCGCCAGAGGCTATTAAGACGTATTGCCGGTTGCTGCTTATAAAATAGTAAGGCTGAAGAGATAGACTGGTTATTATAAATAAATCCATTAATTGTCTTATTTTCGATCTACATGGAGACTTGGCCATTGGATAGATAAAGAAAATAATGTAAGGTGGCGTCTATGACACAACCTGTACATTTTTTCTGAAGAAACCATAAACTTAACAATTACTGTAAGATCATCCATCAATTTTCCATCAGGTCAGGTTGTTGTTGTGTCAAAACTAATTCATGGAAAATTGATATAATCCAAATGACAGCGTTCGCCGTTGTATTTAACAGAATATTCAACAAACCACACCATTTCTCATGTACAGACTCTTATTTTATTAGACATTAAAACTTTTAGCAAATCTCACAAAAAGAACTGCCTAATTACCATAAAACGGAATAACAATGGGCGTTTTAGTTCTGTTTATCTGCTTTGTGAAAATCTGTCAATTATGGCGATAATTACCGCCAGTTTTCTTGCGCAAAAAATACGTGGAATATTGATTCCAAACTTCCTCTCTCAGCTCCCTTATTCGATAGCTTAGCCCAAAACTCAAACTTAAAATGAGCCTAAACTTGAGTTACACACTCTTGTAAGCATTTGCTCAAAATATGAGTTTGAGCTTTTATGTTATGGAGAGAAACACCGATCACAAGCAATCTTATTTGATTTATCTTTGTCGTTTGACCAAGTTTTGCTTATTGAATGAGTGAAGCTCATACGTTACTCAAATGTGAGGTTGAATGTGAATTTAGGTTTCAGTTATGTTATTGAATACGAGCACAGGATTATCAAACTGACTCTATAACTCGTTGAAACAATATCCTTTCCTTATACACTCTGTTTTGAATAATGATTTCATGAAACTGTCGTAACAAAGGCTTATTTGGTTCCAGGTGTATTTTTGAATCTGGGCTGCATAAAGCCGTGTGAGATTAGGTGGAAATTATATATACGGTCTGTAAGCCACACTTGCGCAGCTTTTAAAGTACATAAGTGTTTATTATTTTAATTTTCACAAGAAAAGCAAACATCTGCATGCAATAAGAGTGACTGTAATGAAAATATATTGTAAACTTATGTGGAATTAAACCTATTTCAGAATATTATCCAACAATTTGATTGGTTACATTGGAAGTGACGCATTTAGCCAAAACAAGAAGATTCGTATTATAAAACTTGGTGGTAATCCTATCCTGTCTGTGGGTCATTTTGCATTTTCTGCCTTGCCCAGACTGCAGAAAATGTAAGTTATTTTATGCATCTTACAAATATTAAAAATTATTTAACAACTAACTTTTCCGAATCGCTTCTTACCTCATGCAGCAATAACTCCAGAATTTTCAGTGTTTCTGTAATAAGTTTAAATTTATGCGCCTCTGTCTGACGCACTTAAAATATCAGTTAACTGATCACTTTTATAATCAGTAGACTTAGTGCCAGTTTATATTGTGTTATTAGAACTGGTCTAGTTTCCTTTTTTTCCCTCTTGGATAATGCGATGACGAGCATAATGTTAAATAAGTGGAAAGTAATTGACTAAATTAATAGATGGGTATGAATTCCAAAGGGGAATTTCAGTCTCTCCACCTCTGCAATAAGCACACCGTCAATCATTTGTACTGTCAGAGTGGTGTCGGGTGCAAGGGAACAAGTCATTTTTCCCAATATGAGTGGTAATGGGCACTTGCACACTCTCATCTTCGACCAGGCATCGATTCAACTCATACCTTCGTCTCTCTGCCTCGAGGCTCCAAACCTGACACATCTGTAAGTCAGACTTGTTCCCAAGCTTGAGTTCACTTAATTGCTGTATGTAACGATTCTAGTTTGACAGTTTGCTTGAAACGAGAAACGCTATTAAATCTTACATTTCGGACAGTCACATTCTTTCGAACACATCAACGCTACAGTCTTCAACATTGTTTATCATTACAAACGTAACTTCTATTCATTTTGAAATTAAAATGTTCTGTACTCTAGTTTTACATATAAATTTATTTATTTATTGCGTTTCTTAGTGACGTCCATGCAAACCGCTTGAGAAAGTTTCCTGACCTTGGGCAGTGTCGAAACTTAGTTTCTCTGTAAGTATTTAAGCACCACAGTTGTCACTTCGGACAGAACACAAAACAAATGACTAGTAAATGTCCAAGGAAACATCATTTAATGGTAATTTGAGAAGCCATTTTTTGCATGGATCAAGATGTGTAAAAATCTTGGTAGCTCAACAGAAATTTGTTGCAAAACTTTGGAACTTTTGTTTCAGAGACTTAAAATTCAACTTGATACGTGACCTGGGTGTTTGTATGTTCAACAACCAATCAAATTTAAGGGATTTGATTATGTCACATAATGCAATTCATCACATTTCTCGAGAGGTTTTCCGCGGGCTTCATTCCCTTACTTCTCTGTAAGTACAGCAAAGTCATTTCATTGAAATTTTGGCCAGTGATGCAAGAATAACAAAGTTAGGAATGTATATTTTCAAGGAAAGCTCACATCTTGGAAATTATAACAGTAGCAGTTTTAGGAGTATTTTAAATACCAGGAAAGTACACTTACTTGATATCTAAAGGGGGTAAGATCCAGGCAATAAGGTGTTATCGCACGTGGTGGTGAACCCAATTCGGTCCGAAATGCTATGCTTTGAATAATATACCATTTAATAAAAATGATATTCTGATTTACGCAAGTGTTGTAGTATCGCAGTCATTTGATGGGGTCCGTGAGTGCCTGGTTGTGATCTGGGGAAGCTCCTCTATACCTCTGTGATATATGGGTCACGTTAAATTTAACCAAGGCAACTGTTGTGAGGCACTTTCAGATGACATTAACGAAGGGCTAGATGACATTTATTTAGTTTTTTTTTGTATTTTTATGCAACTGTAGAATTCTACATCAAACAATTATTGTATGGATATCTAAAAATGATATTCTGATTTACGCAAGTGTTGTAGTATCGCAGTCATTTGATGGGGTCCGTGAGTGCCTGGTTGTGATCTGGGGAAGCTCCTCTATACCTCTGTGATATATGGGTCACGTTAAATTTAACCAAGGCAACTGTTGTGAGGCACTTTCAGATGACATTAACGAAGGGCTAGATGACATTTATTTAGTTTTTTTTTTGTATTTTTATGCAACTGTAGAATTCTACATCAAACAATTATTGTATGGATATCCTGGGCCTCCGAAGTCAACGTTCAGTCAGGCTAACAACTTTGGAGTAACGTGTCCTTTTCATGTCTGTGACAATAACACCCCAGTTGTTATCAGGAATAACCTGACACAAAGGCAATTACAGACTCCTTCAGAAATCTATTGCGTCGGAAATCTGTGATGATAGGCGACATGTTGTAGCGTTTTTTTTCTAAATGTGAATAAACCTCAAAAAGAGGAAACTGTAAACAACATGTTCTTTCTGTGCCTGCAATTTGACTCACTTTCTTATGCCAGTAATCGTGTTTACAGGTAAAACAATGTTTACAGAGATATAACTGCCTTCTCCAGCATAACAAAATTAATTTGAAATAGTATTCTGAAAGAAGTATTAAGTCCGAAAGTGCTGTTGCCTTTATGACTCAAAGCAAATTAAATTTACACTTTTTATACTGCTGATTTGCTCAGGATTTGTTTGATTTTTCCAAGTGAACCGCGTTTAAGTAAGCAAAGCTACCCAGTAAACATGTTAAGGTCGATCCAATATCGATTTGAGGATGCGACGTTGATCCGACCAAGTCAAAACATTAACTTTGGTTGTACTTCGGTTGTTATTATTCGCGAGCAGATCAATGTCTTACAAACGTCTTTAACACAATGTTGAAGAGATGTTGGTAAGCAACTTTGTTAAGATATTGCTTTTGATCGCAACAAAAACGCAACTTTCTCCGATATCTAATCAGCATCTTTTGCGTAACGTTGAATAGACGTCGGAAAATCGATGTTAGATATGTGTCGAAAAATCAACGTTGTACAGACGTCGGACTCACAATCAAGATACAACCACCCTGTGTTGTCACTTATCGAAGACGGTAGCCGTGACAAGTCATTTTGAAAGTAGATCGAAACGAAGATATAAAATATGAGAATTGTGAGAGCGCGCATTTTTCCCTGCTTTTAAAAAATATTCCTGGAAGTCGACTTCATACGTATCCTGCGTGACCCATACATGGGGTTACAGGGGAATGAGGCCGACCACAATACGATTGTTGCTGTTTTGACATGCTTTATGCAACGTTAATTATATGTAATCGACGTCTATTTAATGGCGCAAGGTAGGCCTTATTTTAACTTCCAAATCCGACGCTGATTCGACTTCGACCGTGATGTCTATCCAATGTTGTTGCAATGTCGCAATGTTTACTGGGTGATATTGTGGTGTTCTGTTCATACTGTGGCTCAAACCCCTGCTTAATTAATCCTGGCGGGTCTAAATCACTGCTTTTACGTACTATGGTTTGGTTAGGATTAGCTCAGGCAGTGTACATCAGAACATGATATGTTCAAAGTTGCTTCATTAGCTTATTGAAATTTTAATCGAAGTTACGCAAATACGTTGAGCGTTCATACTGCGGCTTTGCTTAAGATTTATCTAACCCAGGAGAATTAGTCAATCCCGAGTGTGTGCTTTAAAAAAAAAAAAGAACTACATCGGAACCCCCGGATCGGACCACCCGGCAAATGGGACCCTTTTGGACCGCTTTCGATATACCCAAAAATGGGTTCTATAATAGACAAACCTCACGACTGAGAACAATAATTTAAAAAAAAACAGCTGAGAATACCCAGTAAACATTTCGAGGTTGGAACAACTTTGATTAGACGTCGAAACCAACGTCGGATCTAAGTCGGGTTTCAGTTGTCTATGGAAGTGGGAACATCGCATATTTCCCGACGTTGTACAGACGCTGGGAAAGCAACGTTGTATAGACATCCTGAAAGCGACGATACATAGACGTCGGCCCATTAATAATATTGAAATATCACCTTGACAGCGGCTGTCATAGTAGTCACCCCTCCTTTGAAGTACACAACTTTTCGGTCATCCGTAAGACACGTGACCAACTTTTCTTGAATATGTTTCAAAATTAGGTGGGAGAAAATGCTGATATTTCACGTCTTCGCTTTGGTCTATTTTCTGGGTCATGGTCATTGCTACCATATCCGGTGAGCAATAACAAAAGAGGGTTGGTTTTCTCTTGTGATTCCAGCGTCTATACAGCGTTGATTTCTCGTCGCCTATCTAATGTCAATTTTCCGACGCCTATTCAACGTTTCGCCAAAGAGTTTGATTAGACGTCGGAGAAGATGTGTTTTGATTACCCAGCGTTTATCCAACAGTATGTCAAAGACGTTAGGAAGAAGTTGATCTGTGGTGGCGACCAGTTCCAACCAAAGTACGACCAGAGTTAATGTTGTGTTTAGTTGCAACGACGTCGTAAACTCATATCGATATTGGCTCGACGTTGGAATGTTTATTGGACGGACACCCTGCTATACAATATTAGGTTTAATCTATTATTCTCGGGAAATCCGTGAAGGCAATTAATACAGGTAGTCTACCGAAATAAAGCTAAACTAGACAGAATTCCACTAGATAGCGGAATGGCCCTCTTGCAGACACCATTAAAGAAAATATTTGTATTAAATCATGACCGAGAAGCTTAAAGTTATACAGTATTGGCCCAGTGAGTTAAATATTAACCCAAAAAACGCTGTGTACTTCAGTGACACTGATCGAGAAGGTCAAGGTCACCGAAGTACCTCTTATAAAACGTAATTTAGGCCCAAAGGGTCGAAAATGAACTTCGAATCGCTCTGTCTGTAACCGCTTTCGCGATGATAGTCGTTCAATTTCCGGTTTTGCCCTTGACCGTGACCAAGAAGGTCAAGGTCACCGAGGTACCTCTTATGTGGCGCTTTTTAGCCCAAAAGGTAGAAAAAGCTCAAAATCGCTCGATCTCTAACCGTTTTCGATATAGGTTGGTCTTACACGAGGTCACATGACTTTTGACCCTGACCTTCAAGATCAAGATTCAGAACACAAGGTGACCCTTAACTTAGTACGTTTTATATATTAAAACTGGGATTTTTGCGAGTAATAGGCGTTATGAAAAATATTTTAACCTCAATTTGACCTTGATCTTTGAGTTCAAGGTCAAAAATATTTGCGGTTTCACAGAGACCTGGTGATTGTTTATAAGTGTGCCAAATATGAAGCTCCGCTGATTCAAACGCTAAAAGGAGTTTTCTGGAAACTATTTTGTAAAAAAAATACTCTGACCTCAATTTGACCTTGACCGTTGAGGTAAAAAAATTGGTAGATTCACTGAGACCTTGTCATCCTCTACACATGTGGCAAATTTCGTCTTCCTCCATCAAATAGTGAAGGAGGAGTTTTCTGGAAACCATCCTAACGGAAAAAAAAGAAAAAAAAAAAACAGGGAAAAGGGCAGAAACCAGAAAAACTACAAACTTGTACCCAGTTGCAAACGAGGTTTGCAAGTGGGAATAACGTGTTCGCGTAAGTTTTCCTAAGTTAGTTATTACTGTGTAGAAATTGGGGCGATAATAGTAGTCTAGTACTGTGTGAAATATAGACATGGTATTCCCTTCTAATATTAGAACATATGAAGGCGTTGTTTTCGAGTAATTCCGCCGGAGCTGTGCACCATGTGGATACATCCATGACTTGTGCTACAGTGCATTACTTTTGAATATAAAATACTGAAATCTTTAAAACCACATTTCCTAACACAGTACCGCACAACCCTGACTTTGACATGTCACACGAAATATAAGGAACCCAAACGGTAAATGGCACACTCGGATCAAAAGACCAGATCCATGCGTGATGTTAATGCATGCTGAGTATGTTTTTTGCATACAATGGTTTAAACAGGTTAAGTTGAGCAAAGCCTGTTTAAATCTTTTGTGTGAACAATTTTTAAGGCAAGGCCAGGCTATACACCAGGGTGTAAACAGGCTGGCTGGTATGGTGAAAGTGAGCAGAGATTTGTTCTCATGAGAGAGACGTACGAAAGCCCCGTGGTGACTTCTGACTTCAAAATTTCAACAACAAAAAATTCAAGCTTCAAACGTCAAACTGGGGAATAAAAAGAGATTGGGTCACATCTTGCCAGTTTTTTTCACCCCGCCCCCCACACACACCAAAAAAAACAATCTTGCCAACCACCAGAAAAAAATTGGGAGGGTGGGCGGGGGGGGGGGGGGGGTTTGCATGAGAGAACTGCTTGTACTCTTTTCGTACTGTGCCTTAACTCCAGCTTAACTAAGCCTACCTGACGTTACTAAATCGACCTGGCTTAATCAGCCCGGTGTGGGTCCTTAAACTGGCTCAGAAGAGTCAAACTTATCAAAAGCGCAGAATGAAACTAGCATAAGGTATGGATGTGAGCACTGATGTTTGGACAAACTGTACGATATAATTGCTTGGGGCAGGTACTGATCATCTCTAGAATTACAGAACAATATTTTGTTTTGGTTTTCAGAGATCTACAGCACAATAAAATCCAGTACATTCACCCGGATGCATTTCTGCCACTCATAAGCCTACAGGATATGTGAGTAATATAAAATTAAACACCGATATCGTTCAGGAATTGTTCGAAAGATGGCGGTGAAGTAGGGGGGAAGAGGGCCCCGGGCTGGCTCAGACAATAAATATTTTCTTCCGCTGTCAAGGGTGGTACTCAAGGAGTGGAGTTAAAAGTGGTTGATAATCTGAACTCCAAAAAGAAGGGGATTTCTGTGATATCTGAAAAGAGCTTTACATATAGCATAGTAGACACGTAGATTTATTGCAGCTTTCTGGTGGAACATATAACTAAAAATACAATTACGCAAAACTTGTGTAAAGGACAAATGAGATATGTATGCTGAAGGGAAGGAGAGGGGAGAAGAGGGAAGTTTGCTGAATAATTTGTACATTTTAAAAAAATACTGTTAATCTTTTCTATTTTAATGCAATTCATCAATCAACATTAACACAGAAACCTCAGTGGAAACGAGTTTGATGTAATGCCGAGTGGAGGATTACGAAATGTTCGACATATCAAAGTTCACAATAATCTCAACTTGAAAGACTTCCCTGGACCTGAGCATTTCCCTCACATCATGTCACTAACACTTGCCTACGCCTATCATTGCTGTCAGTTCATATCTGGCACTCAAAATGGAAATATCGATCCATCACATATTGAGGAAAATATCACATTTTTAGATTATGGGCCACACGCCCCCGTCTTTGAAGGTGAGTCATTCAAAATTCAAGATGAACCTATGAACTTAAAGAATATTTGTAGTAACTGTTATTTTGCAAGGAGGGGGTGGTTGTTTACAAATTCTGCGCTAAAAATTTTATACTTTATGTCACTGAAAAAGAAAAGAAAGGGATTAAAATATTTGTATGTTTTTCTTTTCTTTCTTTCTTTTTTTCTTTCTTTCTTTCTTTCTTTTTTTTTTTTTTTTTTGAAGGGGGGGGGGGGGGGAGGTGATCATCCTTTTCTTCACTTTTCTTCACAGTGAGTGGTAGCTAGAGTCTTGATGAAAACTCCGCGCATTAGTATATGGGTATACTGTATGAAATATTATCCACAGTTACAAATCTGACCGGTTACGGAAATTGCTAGTTTGGTTCAGGTTGGGGAAGTTGATGACACGTTCAAGTCATTTCACATTGTTGTATGTTGTTGTTTCAGGCTTTGAACAAGCCGGTTTATCAGAGAGCTACTCCTCCTACGATGCTATGTGGTTTAATGGTGAGATAACTACACAACACATGATGGACTACCAGTCAGTGCGTGTTAGATCATCGGTCACCTGCTTACCCATGCCAGGCAAAAGATTATTATTTTTATGATTATTTATTATTATTATCGTTATTATTATTATTATTATTATTTTATTATTGTTTATTATTATTATTATTATTATTGCTATTTATTAAATACTACTGTTAATATTATTTTTGGTAGGGGAGGGGCGTAACTCAAGGAATTTTTCACATCGTATGCAAACGTTTATCGACTATCGCAATAGGCTGGGGCCCTGGCTTGCCAGCTGCTGTAACCCCCTCCTTCCCACTCCCCCAGCCTGTTTTGGACAAACTCTTTCAAAGTTAGTTTTGACATGCCTCAATTGTGAAGATGGTGATTTGGTTTCTTTATTAGGGCCGTTCCAGCCGTGCATGGATCTGATGGGCTGGTGGTTTACTCGCTGCGGGGCTTGGACAGTGTTTCTACTTGCTCTTATCGGCAATATAACAGTACTTGGAACTAATCTGCTCAGCAAGAAAATCAAAGTACCCAGGTATTGTACATCATTTTACTTCCGCAGTATTATAAAATTGAAAGATTTACTTTATAACCAGTCGAGAAGTTGTATGTTTTAAAATGCCTCATGAATATCCATATATTTGGCACATACTCAACACATATTCATGATATGGTCACAAAATGGCAAACATACAATTTGCTCTGTTGCGATCACTCTGTTATAACTTTTCTTTAAAATCACTAGCAAATATCAAATATGACCAAAGCATACTTCATGTTCTTGTACATGCTCACCATGGGATAACCACAAATACCATTTCATGATAATTACATGTAGCTGGCGTATAGTAACATGTATTGCAAAAGATTAGTGGTGGCCATCCAGTTGGCAGTTTTGATCACAGCGAGGCGGTATTCCAAGTGGCATTATTAGTTTCCTACTTGCAAACATAGTTTGCAAATGGGTATGCTTTGCTAAGAAATTTGACGTAGGACGATGAAATCTGGCACAGAGATAGAGGGTGATGAGCTGTCGTGAAATGCGAATTTTTTTTTTACCTTGACCTTCGATGTCAAGGTCAAATTGAGGTCAAAGTATTTTTGACTTCAAGGTGGTTTCCAGAAAACTCCTGCTACAAGGTTTGTAGTAGAAAGATGGCATTTGGCAGAGACATAGAGGGTAATGAGTTGTCGTGAAATCTGCAAATTGAGGTCAAAATATTTTTTCAAACCCCTACTTATCACGTAAAATTGCTGGAAATAGCGCTCAAATCTCTGTTTCAACACGTGTACGGTGTCAGCAGGCACTAACATTGCAGAATGAAGCTCGACATTCAGGGTCAAGGTCGAGGTCATGTCACCTTTGTATATCGTAATCCGTTAGAGAAAAGTTGTCCATTATCTCCAAAACGGTTAGAGATAGAGCGAGTTTGAGCTTATTTTCGACCCTTTGGGCTTAACAGACGTTATACAGGAGGTACCTCGGTGACCTTGACCCCCCCCCCGTCATGGTCAGGGTCAAAAACCGGAAGTTGGCCATCATCTCGAAAACGGTTAGAGATAGAGCGATTTTGAGCTTATTCTCGACCCTTTGGACCTAAACGGCGTTATATAAGAGGTATCTCGGTGACCTTGACCTCCTCCGTCATGATTAAGGTCAAAAACCGGAAGTTGACCATTACCTCGAACGGTGAGAAAACTGAATTTGATTATTGGTACCCAAAAGAGATTGCGTAATATTTACTTCGAGGTCCTCGTTCAAGATAATAATTCGGAAGCCGATAACTATGTCGAGACATTGAAAAATGTGTCTTTGACCAGATAGATTGTGCCATTGCAAGTGGGTGCCATTTCGCTACGTGTAGCGAAATTCGGTCGAGTTTTTTCCCACTTTCTGTGACACTGTGACACTAACTAAATGGCTACTTTTCCGTAAATTATTTTTGATGAATCGACGTGCGTGGGGATTTTTTTAAACTTTGTTCTCTTTCACTGAACCATCAAAATTATTCCTCTCAACCAAGAGTCCTGTTCGAATACATTACTTGTATTTCCTTGAATTTCCTTTTTGGCTCATGCAAGCTATTAACAACATTAATGTATTTGATTTTCTTTATTTTTTTTGGGAGTTCATTGTGCTACACAAGTTTGCCTTTTAAAGTGCAACAGGCAAAAATGTATTCATCGAAGCAAGAATTTCTTTACCTCTTTTGATTCGTTTTCATTGAACTTTTATTTTCTTATTCTAAAGTAATTAGTAACAGACTATAATAGCGTCACAGTTTAGTTTTTAATTCTTTATGACATGCAGGTTTCTAGTTTGTCATCTGGCATTTGCTGACTTACTAATGGGTGTCTATCTGGCAATCTTGGCAATCCTCGACGCGGCGACATTTGGTTGGTATTTTCAAACATTCCTTTTACAATTAACGTCAATGGTATTGCATGCTGTACCTGTATATGTCAAGTCATTTCAATCCATTTCTGTCTAAAACTCTTGTCTATGACACATCCGCTCATTAGAGACCTTCCATTTGAAGTTTTGTTGCTTAAAACTAGTCACTTTTTACACGGAGCATTTTATTTTTATCTATTTTTAATCTTGCTGTAGATATGTATTATTACGAACTGAAACACCGAGGTGGGGATTCAGGTGTTGGCAAAATAAAATGAGTTTGCACTTGCATTTATTTTCTCTTTTCAATTAACATTGTGATTGACAAATCTGTGATAAGGAGGGGGCTCCGCCAATGCAATCTTCATCTGAGCACTGGTAAAACTAGAGCGGCCAGTACATAAAAACATAAGAGTACAGATTTATATTGCATACTTTCAATCGACACCTATTGAATTTCTTTTTTTAAACAAAAACAAATGTCTCCCCGACTAAACCCACAATTCCTCAATAACCAGTTTTTTTTCTTTTTTTTTTCTTGTTACTGAAATAAAAGATTCAGTTCTACAGACCAAATCACAATTCATTGTCAAAAATTCAAAAATAAACAAGACTAGATGATGGTCACTAAAACAGATTTTACTGAACGTTCTTTTTATCCAGATCTAGAAGTTTGTTGCTACAACAGTTTTACTGTACGTAACATTTTTATCCGGGTCTGAAAGTTGGTAAAGACAGGCAAATGGTTTGGATTTTTTTTTTTGGTAACCGTCACCCTCCCCCCAATCACAGGGTTGAGATTTCGCGGTCGCCCGGTCGCCCGTGACGACCAACTTTTGGCTCGGGTGACCAACTTTTTCGAGTTGGTCGTCCGAGTGGCGACTAACTTTTTTCTGAGTATTTTCAGGTAAATACTGTTGATTATTTTAAACACCATTTTGTTGTTGTTTTTTCATGTGAGGCAGGCTAGACAAATTTTGCAAAAATTGCGCCGGGCGACTAACTTTTTTAAGTTGGTCGCCCGGAGGGCGACCAGAAAATTTTACGAAGTCTCAACCCTGCAATCATCTAAAGTAACCCTCTGAACGTAACCCTCACCCTTTTAGCCAAGGTTACGGTA
This sequence comes from Protula sp. h YS-2021, assembly GCA_949752745.1. NCBI lineage: Eukaryota > Metazoa > Annelida > Polychaeta > Sabellida > Serpulidae > Protula > Protula sp. h YS-2021. The sequence goes on from OX457024.1 coordinate 60,594,858, forward strand.
ACGATTTGTATCCTAAGTGCAATTATAGCAATAATGTATGCCGTGTCTTTCGTGCATTCCTATCGGCCAAAACTCATCAGAAAGGCATTCTGCATAACTGCGCAACATGGCCTCGTAGATAATTACTTCGTCATGCACCACCACTGAAACTGGCCCCTACCTGAGCGGCATGTTACGTAATAGCTGTAGATGAGTAGCGCACAAAAAAGATCAATTACAGCCATCTAAGAAAATACTTTGGATCGACAATAACGCTGCTATTATTTTCGAACAAAAATGGACAAACACTTGAAAATCTTCTGTAAAACGCTGAAATCCCCAGCGTTGTTAACAACTATGGGAGGGGGAAGGAAAGGATGTGTGGAGGGGGATTCAACGACTGCAAAATATGTCACACAAAACTTGTTGCGCAATTGGAGCCTTTCTTAATTTTCTACCTACACCAAGTTTGAAGTCGATCCGATTTCCGCTATCGAGATAATTTTACCCAATGGCGTCTTTCGCTCGTTCTGCTCCGGGCATGCTTGACAGAATCTTTCGGACCTGCCAGGCAACATTCACGCCAAGTTTCAACTTTCGCTGAACGTTCACAATGACCCAAAGAACATCCCTATAAAATTTGAAGTCGATATGACTTTCCGTTATGGAGATATTTTATACACAAGATCTTGTCCAAAGTATGTGCATATTTTACGTGATGACATCATACGCCATACGTACAAAGGGAATGAACAGATCAAGTTTGAAGTCGATCCGATCTTTCCTTCTCGAGATATCTTTGACACAACAGTTTTTTCACAACAGAATGACACATATACATAACGTACAAACACTATATGTTTCTCCTTGGTCGGGGAGATATAAATATTTGATTTCACCTAACCTAAAAGTCCGCCTTCCTTGCTTTGTTTCATGTACTGCGTACGTATGGGATTTATCCTCTCTTATCCAACCATTGGCTCTGCATTGACCTCTACACCGCCTCCCTGCCCCATCCCCGCCGAAGTATCATTTTCTTTTAAAAGCTACCACCAAAGTTTGGAAACAATGTTTGGTCAATCATTTTTATATATAATTAAGGGAATGCAATATGTTATAACTTTTTCTAATGACCAAAGCATCTAATCAATAAAAAATGTTAATATACAGGCGACTTCAGAAAGCATGCCGTGGACTGGCAGGGAAGCAGTGGTTGTAAGACAGCAGGCTTTCTGGCGGTTTTTTCCAGCATGCTATCAGTGTACACTTTAGTGGTGATTACAATAGAGAGATTGTATGCGATAACACACACTATGAACCTGGAGCGAAAACTGTCATTCCCCCTAACAGGCATGCTTTTCCAATTCTATTTCTGCCTATTTTTAGTTTTTAACCACAGAAAAGGAATAACTTGGTCGTAAGATTTAGGAAACAACCACAGTGTATTGTAAATTGATTTGATCGAAAAATTCTCAAGAAAAAACTGCGTCATCTAAACTAATTTCAAAGTATACGCCGTGTGCATGGGAAGAGCCGTTTACTCAAGCAGCGTCATGAAACCAGAGCAATCCGAGAAAGCCATGTGACCTTCGGATTATATCCTTTTGCAAACTGCTGAATATGGTCCTGTCATTTTTTATAATTTTAAAGCACATTGATCATTTTAATGTACATGCGCTATATAAATACCATGTAATGTAATGTAATGTAATGTAATGTAATGTCTCAAATACGCTCAAATACACCATATAACTTTAAATATATGACATAGTTTTACGAGGGTTGTGGACTATTTGCAAACTCATTAGACAAGAACTGGAACTATTCGAGTCAAATCGCTTTCATTTATATCCTAATTTCAATATTTAAAACACATAGACTGGAATAAGCGAATAACTGGTACAACTTACAGGCACTGAAACGTAACTTTGTCACACCTTTTCAGGGAGCATTATGGCCAGCGGATGGCTTTTTGCTATCATCATGGCCGCTTTACCGTTATTTGGCATAAGCGATTACCGCAAATGTGCTGTTTGCCTACCCTTTGAAACAAGTGATGCTGTTTCACTAGGTAATATCCGAAGGCGGAGGTTTTTACGATTAACAAAAGCGTTTTAACTGAGGCTTGTTTATTAAATCATTCCTCCACCAACAACACGTATGTCAAGAGTTTATGAAACACACTTGTTCCTTGACAAATACGACTAGGAAAATAGCGTGACAATGTAGTATCTACCAGTTTGGACACTGGTCCAGCGGTCTCAATAGTTCAGCACAATCACACAATCACATCTGTTGACGGCTGAGTCAGTGTTAACCCACGCTTAGCTATTGCATATTTCTGAATCAGTTCAGTCATTGTGCTCGTGTTTTTTAACAGGTTATGTGGCATTTCTGCTCTTGTTCAACCTGTTGGCATTTTTGTTCATTCTGGTTTGTTACGGTAAGTGTCAACAATCAACGTATTTTCATCTGTACTTGCCTTTAGAATTCGAGACGAAATTTATCAACATTTTTTTTTCTTAAACAAAAATCATTGTTTATTTGTAGATTTTTTAAAATTAAGAATAGCTTTTTTTCAGTAATTGTAACTGTCGATATTATCTACTTTTACGTGTATGATAAACCAATTGACTACTTTTATATTTCCACGTTCAATGTTTATTACACAACTTTCGAGAGTTAATTTAGATCGGTTAAATTTTTATATCACATGTGAGTTTTAATATATCCTTAATGCACTAAATATTTTATAGTATTTTTGTTGAATTTAAAAAATGTCTCAGGAAATCTGCATACAGCATTTCATGAAATGGCCGCCCGATCTGGACGAGCGTAACAGTAAGGGCAACTCCTGTTGAATCTCAACCATTATGGCTCCTACCGTTTTAATTCACGAAATGGTCTGCTAACCAGATTGTCTGTGACATATATTCATTTGATGTGATCAATCCTATTTTATGTTCGATTGCAATCCAGTGATCGCAAATTTTAATTAATTAATTAATCAATCAATTATTATCACTGGTCTTTCTAGGTAAAATATATTGGTCCATCCGCGGGTCGAACGCATGGCACAGCAACGACAGCCGCATAGCCCGGAGGATGGGCGTACTCATCTTCACGGATATGCTCTGCTGGTTCCCCATATCATTCGTGTCACTCACCGCTCTATTTGGTTTGCATCTGGTGTCGCTGGAAGAAGCTAAGATATTCTTAATTTTTGTGCTGCCAATCAATGCTTGTGCCAATCCATTCCTATACGCAATTCTCACAAAGCAATTCCAACAAGATTTCTCTGATATATGCAGGCGTCTAGAGGAAACATCAGAACCGAAACAACTCAACGTGATACCCGACGAAACATCATGTGATCTTTTAAACAGCCAATCAGTGGTGACTGATGCCTTCGACAGCGGAAAAACCAGTGGTAACGATACGCGTAGGGGCCATATATGGATTTTAAGTTTGATAAGACGGCTGTTCAGAAAGAGGCAAAGTACGCTTCGCGGAGAAAACAGACTGGAAAAAGACAAAGAAAAACGTTTTTCTGAGGAGTGTAATCCAGTAATACAACAAAAGTCAGAGGAAAAAACACAAGACTCAAACAATATCGGCGAATGCTTTTGTCATAATATGGTTTCTGGGGTGAATCAAAACGCTTTCAAACGCAGAAGTTTAAATAACGAAATGTGTATTGCTCCTCTGTTTAACAAGCGTCATACTTCCAAACGAGGTCAGTCGGAATCTATATTAGCTGCCTGTTTAAAAGAGGAAAACATATTACCCATGAATCATCTGGATATGACGTCACACGGAAAATACAGCAATAAAAGGAACGACAGGTCAAAGCATCTAGCGCAACGTAGGAAGTCACAAAACGACGATCCCACGGACTTGACCTATAAGAGGGGCATGACTTTGACTAGCTCAAACAGTACTGACATCACTTATGTTGGATCAGAATATGACACGGTTTCAAGATGCAGCAGAGGTGCGGATCACGACTGTCCACACACCTCCATCGGTAAAGATGCGGTACTGGACTTAGGTGAACTTGCCGAAAATGAGGAAATAAGTGAATACTCTCTATAGGTATACATACTGCCAGTCACTCTCTATAGGTGTACATACTGCCTTAGTCACTCGCTATAGCTCTATAGGTATACAAACTGCTATAGTCACTCTCTGTAGGTATACATAGTGCCATAGTCACTCTATAGGTATACAAACTGCTATAGTCACTCACTGTAGGTATACATACTGCCATAGTCACTCTACAGGTATACAAAATGCGACAGTCTAGGTGGTGAGTCATAAAGCATTGTTTTGAAAAGCAATAGCTCTTCATTACTAAGGCACCCAGTGCGCTGAATATCATTAAAGCGTTTCAGTAACTATTCAAGGACCAAAAAGAACATAGCCAAGGGATAACAATGTAACCGACCAGTACTCATTCCATGTCATCAAACCAGCACTAAAGTAACTTCCCAAAGCTGGACACTGACATGAATGGCAGCAAGCTGAAAAACTAGCCCACATAGTGCAGTCAATATCAACGACCGATGGATATGCGTGCGCTGCATACTCTAGCGCAGTGACTAGTGAAGTGTCAAGATAAACTGAAAAACTTTTCCGACTGAAAACCGGTAGCGTGTTGTCTTTCGAAAGCAGCATAAACTTAAACTGTTTCAGGCTGAGCTTTTAGATTTCATGCCAGCATGTTTTTCCCTTTTCTCTCTATTCTGTGATATCATTTTTTGCTTATAAAGCTGTTTTTCTCGGTGATAATTGATAAGCTAGCTTCATAATACATCAAAGCATCAAAGCTGACTAAGTAAGTTATTGTACTTTTTATGATTAAAGCAAATGATCTTACTTGAGTTCTTGCATTCTGTGTTTGCTTGTTATTAATCAGCAGCAATTTAGCTGTAAACAAGAAAGGTCGGTGAAAGAACCTACCCTCACCACCCCTTTCCCCATCCCTCAGCTGAAATTTTGCAAATTGTCGGGAATGGCTTCCAGATTTCCTTGTTTATTTGGTTTTTTGTTCTTGTTTTTTTTTTTTTTGTTGCTTTTTTTCCATTTGAAAGAAGACCATAGTAACAGAAAACAAATATTTCTCCGCGAAAATTTCCATTTATTTTTAAATCTTTTCCAGTATCAACTACTGTAATTGACAAAGGCTGTCGGTTTCTTCTGTATTTGGTTTGAACAAAATTCACGCTAAATTAAAACGAATCTCTTGTTTCACATTTAACCTTTATTCAGTATACTCCGTGATTCGTCACTTACTTAATCGATGTCGCCATTTTTTTAATAGTTTTTCTTCATCTTGCAGTATTATCGCCCAACAAACAATTTTAACTGTGACACATGAGTTGTCTCCCATACACTTACATTACGGAAGGTAGGCAGCCACCAATGCTTGCCATTACCGTTTCCACGGGGTTTAATCTGAAGGTTTTGACATGATACCTGCCTGCCCCGACACTTAACAATGCTCACTCATTGAACTACGTAGCATGTTGCCCTAAAATATTCCACTTGTAAACCCCGAGTCAAAAAGAAAAATAAATAAATAAATAAAAACGAACCGAAAGAAGAAGCGAAAATCCGTTTCAAACTTGAAGCTAACCGAGACCCATGCCAGCTGACAGCCGTTCCACACCAGCCACAACGGAAGGCTGAGCCCATCACTGTGGTCTTCCTTTCCTACGTTAATTGAGCCTGTTCTTTAGCCCCAAACAAATAGTGGTGTATAAAATATTTCATTTTTCATATTACGCAAACATTGTAAAATATTTTATTTTACAATATTTCCTCAATTTAAATTTTAAATGGGGTAATTTGAATATTCACATTCCAGTTAAGAGTGCATTAACCATATCCACAGAACACTACAATACCTTATTTGTTTAACATGACGCGTAACATTTAGCCCATGTTAACTTATTTTGATTGAACTGTTAGGGCAAGTTGACCCAGTGAAAAAAAAATGTTGACCTAAATCAATAATCATCACAAGGTCAGCTTAACCAATGTTCTCCAAAATAAGTCAATATCTGCTTTATTTTATTTCCCTAAAGTTCAGAATCCTAGAAAATGGCTAACCGGAAGTGCTTTCTGGTCAATAAGTTCAAATGGTGACAAAGATCCTCTAAAAATATGATACACCTTTCTACAGCTACCCCAAAAGATGTTCATTTTTTTATCCAACAACACATCTATAGCAGCTTTATCAACCACGTGACTAATTATAAAGGTAGTGACTCGTATCACAGCTGTGAAGTATTTAAAATTCAAAAAGCAAAACTCCCATGTGACAACAACTGGCCGCACTCGGGCCCACAACAAGCAAGCAACACTGTGTTACTTTGTATTGCAGCTCTTAACATCGGTATTTATTTATGTACTTTATTACACTGGGCTGGATGACAAGTACACAGGAGTCAAATGCGTAAACAGATACTTAAATACTCAAAAAAAACTTGCGCCATTTAAACTACAGTGTAAAAATAATTAATTCCGTTGAAATATATTAACAATTGTAAAAAAAAAAAAAAAAAAACAAAAAAAACAAAGAACACGTTCATTGGTAACCGTTTCGACAGTTCATCAACAAGAGAAATCATTAAAAACTTCCAAATTTAAACAGTGTCATGTTATCAGCAACTAGATTTCCTTCAGGACAATTTTTGTGTAGGTATAAGGAAAAGACATGTGTTGATCACATAACAACTAGAGCGGTTAGCACACCCGCAGATCAGTGCGCTGTGAAAGCTATAGCTCCTGGCATTATTTCACCAAGTAGCAGGATCCTTGAAACACTTTAACATTGTGTATCGCCCTTTTACTCTGCAACTGATCCGAGTTCTTTTTCTCCCTTTAATAGACTTGCACTTGAACAATACACATTGGGAACTCTCTCAGACTTCACATTATTAAGGCATTCTACAAAACTAATGAAGAATTTCTTCGGCATGGATTTTGCATGATTACACATCGAAAGCGGAAAAGACATGAGCACACCGAACGAAGAGGTTGAAATAACCAAATCTCCCTTACACCATGAAACAGTCCGCGTTAATGCACACAAACAATTCCTTTGATCTCATATTAACAAGAGTAATTTCGAACAATACAAATATTGTATAGAACACGGAAAGTCGGGCTTAAATTAGTGTGAGGATGGCGGCAGGGGGGCAGTGATGGGATGGGTGGGGGGGGGGGGGGCGGGCTTGAACTTGGGCTATAAAGAGTGGGCAGGTCAACTTGTTACCTTGGACAATCCAGGGATTGCGTTTTATATTTCACACAAATATCGGCCTATGGTGTTGGTTAGTGTCAATACGTGGAAAACGCGAACATTCAATACGGAAACAGACATGACGAGAGCTCTGCACGTCACAGATAGCGATGAATGATCTCATTTTTTAAGGCATATAACGTATCTCGATTTTACTTCGGTAGAGTGGAGTCCGACTTCCAATGTCCCTTTTTGCACTTTAAAATGACATAAAATTAGACGCCGCTGGTTTCACCTGTGACCTTCGAGCTGAGGGTTGTGAGCCAGCAACAGAGTGCAAGTCATTGTATTAATGTATTGCGTGTAATATTAACTCACAAAAAACGTGTATTGCAGATAAATGGTTACTGTTTTATATTCTAAGATATGATTGAAAACCACGTTTCTAAAGATGAGCCCAAGAAAGAATGGTCTATTTATCGCTACCAATACTTAAGCTGCAGGCAAACAGAAAAATGCCATGTCACCTGTTAATGGAGACTAGTAATAGAGCTGGCTAGAGGAGTCCTTGGGTTTACACCTGCCCTGGCTGCTGAGACCCTGGAAGTGACGTCATATTAATGACACAGACGACCAATGAAAGTGTCCGTGTATTTCACAGGTGGCCTTACACAGAGCTCTGACTTTTAAGCGCAAGCACTGCTGAATTTTACACTGGGGATTTAAACTACTGCGCATTCAACAAGAATTTTCGCCGAGCTTCTAATGGCTTTGCTTCTCCACTTACTACAGGCGACTCTCAGGTTTCAGAAATTCTTGGATAAACGAATTTAATTCCGAGTCCACATAGTTAGCCTTATTTCTGAAATGAAATAAAATGAAATTCTAATTTTGAAGCATGATACAAGTGATGCAATATTCTACAATTTACACTACTCAAAATTAAAAACCATCGAACTAAATTAGGTATAGGTATATTCTTTCATATGGTTTCAATTTAATCAGTAACATTTAAATGTTCGATGGGAACTGGACACCTCCGCCTTTTCGTAACCTACCATTTCGTACCCTTGCGAAAGATATTTCGCACTCTAATTTTAACCACTTCGCACCCTGGCGAAAGACACTTCGTAACTCTGCCTGTCACTCCATACCCTAGCAATATATTGAGTTTTTTAATACTAAAGGAGCACAGAAACTCAAGTTTCATACTTGTATTTCTTAATTTTATTTTATCAACAATGCTATAGAAACATTTTGTGGGTCGAATTAAATGCCCAGTCCTGTCTTTCTGCAGACCGGAAGTGGATCTTTCTACTGTGCTGTTCCATGTACAGTACCAGAGATTATCGGAAAAAAAAATGAACACGAAACTACTCGAATTAAATCCAATATCTCGGCTCGTTCTCCCTGCAGTTGGCCTCTCGAACATGCATCGCTCATTTTGCTGGTTTTTCCTAGTTGGTACAAGTGTTCGTATTTTACGACATGGTGACAAAGATCGTGATCCGTTGCGGTACCCGCTCCATAACTTAGAGCATGAGAGCAAAGATACTGCTAAAAGCTTTCAGTATCGTACAAAGGGTGACTGGGCAGATCTTACCCAAGATGGTACGACCTGACTTAGGTATGATCTGCCCATTCACCCTTCGAAAAAAAAATTATAAACAAATGGCTAAAAGTTATCTTTGCCGTGAAAATTGTTTTGTTGTAATAGTAATTTACTCGTAAGGCGAAATTTGGAAACGTAAATTACAACTCAGGAATTTCCCCGGCCTGCTACTAAAGAAGGGATGATGGTAATGTCTTAAATACATACTCTGGAATTACCCAACTAGGCTCTCAATTGCATATTGCCGACTTTCTTGGGAACTGATCAGAGTACCACCATAATGAGCAAATTATTGAGTTTGAATTTTGAGTTTGTCTGCCTTATACTCTCCGGTAAAAGGGGCTACGGTTAACGAAAGAAGACTGTTACTTTTTGGAGCACGTCGATGAAATTGCAATAAATGGATTGCAACCACCCACAGCGTTGTTTGGCAAGGTTACGCTGTGGTAGAAAAACTAGAGTACGAAGCGTCCGAAAACGCAAAGGCACGAAGTGTCCAGGAACTTATTCGATTATTATCTCAAAAGCAAATCATTTCAAACCTTTCTGCAATTTAACTCAGCCCTGTGCAACAATGTAACTGCGTCATTGGCATCTCCTTAGCACCATTGTTCCGACAATATGCCGCATACAGACGACACCAGGGAACATACCTCAGTGTTTTCGCTTTCCCGCTGATCTCGTCCAATTTGCCCATGACGTTCTGGAGCTGGGTTAATTGTGAAGCCAAATCTCCCTTACTGATGTCCACTAGGTGCGCCAAGCGGGAAAAGGTGGACTGCAGTTCTCTGTAACACCAAAATGCAATTACTGTCTCCACCAAAAATAAGACTGCATAGTGTCACTTACACATCACAGAATGCCATAAAATACAATGGGCATTATGTTTCAATGAAAGCGGTTTCAGTTAAAATTAAATAGAAGCAGTTGTTATTATTTACAGACAATGCTGCACCTTTGTGTGTTTTGCCATTTATTTTTATTTATTTAGATGTTACTTTTTATTTTTTTATAAGATGTATAGGATGCAAATGAATTATCTCAGTTGTTAAAATGCCTCTGCAACACATCTACCAAAAAATCTAATATCAACCCCCGACATATGCACCCCTCTCCTTCCCCCCACCCCACACCCCCCACCACCCCAGCCACACGCGGCGCTCACTGCTTGACTTGATGGCTACAGTTGGAGCTCATCATATCGACGATAAGGCGCAGCTTCTGCCTGGCAAAGGCCACGTATTGCTGCTTGAAGGCGCGCTCCTTCGCCTTGTTAGTCCACATCAGGCGCTCGTAGACGTAGACGAAGCCGTACAGAATTCCGCACACTGCTATCACTTTCCAGCCGGCTGCCTTCCCAACCTGTTCGAGCAATGGAAAATAAAAAGACCCCAAACTGCTATCATCATCTGCGTTACATCACGTGACCTCGAAAAGTTATCTACTTTATATTTTACTCTCTGCACGAACATAAAATTAAAAAAGGTGAACTTCTTAAGTTAAAACTCTGTAGAAAAATATTTTACTCACTCAGTGAATGCAAAGGTGTGTTGTTTTTAACCCAAAAACCCGTAACTACTCACACAACACGACCGGTTGTTTTTTCACTTCTGGGATACACAGTTACTATTTCTCACAGTCTGGCACTGAAGGACCAGGAATTTCTTATAGCCTCCTTCCCACACACGGCCACTTACCATGCCAGCGGCGGCGAGGGCAGCGACCCCCGACCCAGCGGAAACACTCGTGAAGCGCGCCAGCACGGCCATGACGAGCGCCGCGTCGCTCGACTCTGGCGCGCGCCGCGACGAGGAGAACTCGTTACTGGGCGTCTGCGGCGTCAGCGGCATTGCAGGCGGTATCTGCAAGCAACACACATACGGTCCCGTCAGCACTCAAAGCAGTACCATGGAAAATCTAAACCAGACTAAGAACGATGACGAGCCTCACGTTGTAGAGACCTGGTGTCGTAGTGGGACATACGGACTAAGCAACAATAATGTCATAGCAAATGTTAAAGCCCTTTAATCCCTCCTCTCCACAGTATGCAATAATTTCGGCGTTTTATTAGCTCCAGCCTCCCTCCCCCTCCTCCTCACTCACTAGAATTTTATCGTATTTCAATCTTCGAGATAAATTATAAAAAAGTTGTATTCTTTAACCAAAATTCAGTCAATTACTATGGGATTTCTGGTTTCATATATCGTAATACGCCATAATATATAAAGTTACCGTGTCTGATCCCGCCATAAGTACGGATCGCGTACCACGTGGTCCCAGGAACCTGTTCATCAAGGCTGTAATTCCCAGGGAAAACCTAGAAACAGCCCACAAACAGCGTACACAACCAAAGAACATCGCCAGTTTTTGTCGTTGTGGCCTTTAAGACTACAAGACACATAAAAAATAAAATAATAAAAAGAAATAGGTATGAAATGGAACAGAGCAGCAAGTGACACTTACCAAACTCTTGTTCACATAACAGAAACAATAAATAAGAACAGATAATAATAATAATAACAATAATAATAATGACAATAATGATTTATTATTGCACTATTGCTATAATTGTAATTAGTCAAACAACACACTGTTACCTAAACTGAATATCTTCCTGAAAGTCGGCGCAGAGATTTCGACAGTCTAGTTTATAAGCCGGTTCGAAGTCTCGCACTGGCATTAAGCCTGCCGCCTGTGATCTCGCCTCGTCCGGTAACAGCGCACTGAGCCGCTCTGCAACAGAAACACAGGCGCTGCGCAATAGTGGCGCATTCCCACACCATTTTTTTTCTCCTACAGATTCGAGAAAGGAAGCGTTTTAATCAGTTTATGTAACTATCCGGTATGTTTTAAGCGTCAAGAAATGGTAGGGACTTGAAACTACAATGCGATTAAGCGAATGATGCGATTAACCGCTATGAAATTAATCAAATTCATCTGTATATGCGGCTTTTCTATATCGGTAATAATGAGCAATATTTCATATACTTTTTGGTTAAGTTTTAGATCTTTAATTTTATTTTTCTTCTGGCATATTCCTTAAGCCATAGGCCCATTTATCCACATTTTAACAGTGCCTTTCTCATCTTTCTCCTTAAAAATACTAAATTTACTGCAAAACAATTGAAGGGGTCCACGCATAAACCTGCACTATCGGAGAAAAACGCTTTTAAAGTTTGAAATTTGAGTAACAGACATAGGTTTTTCCCAACCGCATTTTCCTAAAAAATTCCCATTTCTAATCGGTTTTGAGGTGTAAAACTCACATATGTGATAGAACAGAGGCCAAGAAATACCGTGGTGGCAATAGTGCATTTTCCTCATAAGGGGAGTTATGAAGTTTATGCATGGACCCCTTCAATTTTACTTTTAATTAAGAGTCTTTTACCATACTAACCTAAATTGTTATGGTTTCAATTTAACAATCTACATTATGTGTTACCACGAAATCTTGTGTTTCCTGAGACAACACTCCTATTTAGTGCTCCATCCTGAATTTCTAACAAGTAACCCCCCCCTTCCTCCATCCCCCCCAACCCCCTCCCCCCACATACCCCCACCTTACCAAAACGAACTTCTCGATCCCCATCCCATTAGGCAGCTTTGAGGAACACTTACTTATTTCACTGCCTAGTTTTCGAGTAAAAAAAAAAAAACATAGCAGTTACCGCTTGTGGCACACTACCTCAATAATTACTGATATCAAGAAATGTGTTGAATTTATGATATCAGAAATTCTTCCCATGATATCAAAAGCGGAATGTTTGATATCAATAAAATCCATTGCTTAAATTGTTCACAAACCTCCACCTAATGAGACAAGACGTCATTTTGCGATATCTCCTCAACAACTATGACTGCAGATAACTAACAGGCCAAGACACATACATACACAGCTTCGAAACAAAAACTGTTATTATCAAGTAATAATGTTGATATCAAACACTTTACACTAATAACATAACTGCGATGTAACTGTGATACTCATAAGAAAATTTACGTCACTAGAGGTAATAACGTCACAAATATCAACATTATTCCGTAATTAAATGGTATTTTCTAAATCAGTACGGCAAGGAACAAGAGCAAGTGATTTTATAAGCAGATCTGGAAGAAATACACAAAGGAACTGCACACTTTGAATCATTTTCAAAAGTATGGTCGTGGAGGATTATTTCACCATTTCATTTCTTAAGTTCCAAGCGAATGAATTAAACCTTTAGTGTAGCAGTGCATTAATTTTTTTCCGACAAGATTCCGCAAGCAATAATTTTGACTGTATATTTCAGTGTTGTGTAATTAGCACGGCGTCACCAACAGGGATACCACATCATTATAATTCAATTAAAAAAATAGTGATTTTTCTGTTACGGAACCGGTGAACACACTAGTACAGTGGCAGCAGCAACTGAGGCAAACTTCTGGGGAATCACAATTACAACGCCCCCCCCCAACCCCTTCCTCTCCACCACCAATACATGCATCTGTTTAGTCACACAAATGAACAAATCCCAACAGATTCGCACATAGGGATGTAGAGATTGGGAGGCACATCTGCTTAATTACTTCAAACTAATGCTAAATGTTCGCGTTCGTAAACTCTTAAACAGTAACAAACATAACCATTGAGTCATTGAGCACAGTGTGATTCAAAACCTACACCAGTATTTAAAAACTCTACCCAAAAATGTGTTGTAAAAGGCAGCGTTCATGGTGACAACAAAACGATTAAGTTTATGGTGCTAGAAAACGGTTAATTTCACCGTGCGCAATCAAAGCTATTTTTTCTTTTTTTCACCGTGCGCAATCAAACCTGCTTTTTTTCTAGTGATTTCTTTTGTTCTTGTTCCTTGCCTTACCGAGGATATCCTGCTGCATGGCTTCTACGCCGGATTTCAGAGCGATCGAGCACCGCTCGGTCAAACGGCGACTCATTGTTGCTTCAACGTGAATGTGAATTTCCTAAAATATTAATGCAGTCACAAAAAGACCTTGATCATACAACACAATGATGGGAGAGAAAATCCTTTACTTAAGAAGCATGCAAAGGACTCGGGGTTGAACATGTGTTGCAAGAAAACATGACGGCCATGTGAGCTGAAATCAACAAGATACTGTAAAAGTAGATCTATAAACTTTAAAATGCAACCATATATACATCACGCCAATGCAGAGAGGACAGCCTCTAACCGGAATTGAAAATCCAAGATGGCGGCCACTGAGACATTGAAAGCGGGTAATGTTCAAAATAAAATAGCGTGCACCTACCCACTACGGTAGACGATCTAAATACAAAATATCACAGAAAACAATTTTTTAGGGTGGGAGCAACAGCCAGCCATGGACGGTCGCACAGACGGACAACACCTGAACCTATAGTCCACCTTCGGGGCTAAAACCACAAGCACAACAAAACGTTTCGGTGGAGAATTTAAGGTCCCAGACGAATCTAACAGTAGTGATATAAATAAAGCGACACTGTGCCAAACATGCATGCCCTTTGATGCTCCATTCACAGGGACAAAGATGCAACGGCTCCAGATCTCGTCAGACAGGAAATGTCAAGGTCACATGTAACAGAAAACAGAAAACAATGGAATGAGTTCCAATTTCGTAGCGCAACCGAATATCTGTTTCCACAGCAAATTGCGGAAAAAAACAGACAATCATTGAACAAAATGAAATAAAAATGGGAAAATATTAAACAGTGCACCAAGGCCCGGGCGTGGTACACCACACAATATGCAGCATTCCACTGGACACGCTAGAATCTAGACACAGTTAGGGGCAAAATGACAGATACTTCCATCACGCATGTTCCAGAATAACATTCGGTATTTTTTGTAAAATATTCTATTTACTCATGTGTGTGTTCTTTTTTTCACTTTATATTACGGAATACTGAATGCATTCGTAATGTTATTCACAAATTTATAGGATTTTGAGTACCACGTATGAGGACTTTTTGATTTACAGATCACCAATAAAGTTCAGAATAAACCGTGTGAGAACTCCACTGTGTACTGCGAGCTGAATCATGGCTGCATGGTGACAACAACAATGAAGTACTGTAACAACAAGCTAACTTTGGCCTGATAACTGACCCCAAGAAGATATTCCGGAACATTCGTGAAGCAAAGGTCAAGCACATAAACACAAATAAAACACGACAAATCAGCGGTATACAAGATGTTAGCGTCCGTCACCACACACACACGGGTCCGATTTCGCCGGCGTGCGGCCTACCTTGTATTTCGTGGTTCGTGACATCGATGACTTGATGAACAAAACTAGAACAGCGTGCGTGCAGATTGCGGGTCATACACTCTTCAATGTGAAACGGCAATTCCTGTTTTGTGAAATTTCCACATGACTTAACATCTACAGACTACGGCGATGGCTGCACATTTGGAACCGGTTCGTTGCAGAACCATTTTGACAAAGAAAGTTAGGCGTTTATCCAGTTAATATGATTATCCGAAGTAACGGCATCATATTTTAAACATGCAAGTTTGCAATTAACCATTCTGATTAATCACTCTGTGAGTAACCGATTTCATCCGCATATTGACCAAGTACTTACAAGTCCCAAGGCCTTTTAAATGTTCCACCTCACCTCTGTATTTTATCACATTTTCTCTGTCTTTTTTTTTTTTTTTAATTTGCGCTTGCTTTTTAACAGACAGCGCACAAATTTGAGCCAGCATATGCAACATAATACACAGACGAGGTGTTGTACAAAAACAATCATCATTCTTGCTAGCAACACGAAACTTGAGCATAGAATTGTCCGCCAGGGAGACGGTAAAGAAAACAGTGTGGAGCAGAATCTCGTGTTGCACAGACCAGTCTGTTCAGTAACTGTCTCAAGGAAATGTAATGGATAAGTGAACGACTTCACAATGAAACTCCATCAACAAGATTTTCATATTTATGCGGAACAGATCACGGGATACTCTGTTAATGACTAAGTCGTATGGAATCAAATTTTCAATATCACTTACTGAAACTAAATAAACAAATAAATATCAATAAAACAAATAACACTGTGAATTTCCGCAAAGAGCAAATACTTCATCGCATACCGGATTTTCAACCATCGCGTTGCATCGCAAGAGGAGAACACACCACTTGGCTTACCTGATTTACATAATGGTGCTTACGTCAATACTACTCATTACATCCTTAAATAGCTACATTTCTAACAGACCACAGTTATTTTAATGAATGTGGCAGCCTTGTGTTTAAATTAATCCTACTGTTGTCTTAATCCATAAAAAAATTATTTCTTCCTTTTTTTTTTACTATGAATGAGTTTTAGGGATCATTTTGAGTATTTGAATATCGATATAACACTCTTTAAAACATATCCTTATTGACATAAGTTTAGCGTCATTATTTCTGGATTCCCTTACCTTTTTGTAGTCTTTCAAAACTAAAGGATCGGGATGAAACGGCTTCTCAAATTCATCTACCAGAATGGCTAATCGTTTTACTTCGTCAACAAACGCTGTGGCAACCTGATATAAAACGTACAATTAATTTAACAACTGACCCGCTGAAACAGCCGTGCTCATTTTGAAAATAGCTAAATAAATAATAATAACAAAAAATATTTTGATATGATAATTCTTATGACCAGATAAATTGATATTTTTCGGTGAAACGCCTTTGTAACCATGCTTTCATTTTTATTTTTTTTAATCATCTTTTCTATTGGTTTTTTTTTTTTTTATTTTAACACACACGACTCTGAGGCACCGGAATTGGCCAAGCAGGGGAGAAAAACTGACCTTTCTTTCCACTTCTTCGGTCATTTGCGCGATTCGTTCCTTGATTTCGTTGGTGAGGATGCCCAGGTCTTTCTGCATTATATCCAGTCTCTCCTGCGTGTGCCTGTAATCCTGTTCTATCTGCGACCTACAAGCAGGTATGCCATACTTGCACGCTGTTGTCTCAGTTCAAGACCCAGAATATTACATACAGTATCGCAAGTACTCATGCGGAACTTGTATCAGTATCTGGGCAGGGTATAATTTTGATCTGACAAATATTATACAAAATAACAATCTTTACATTTAATTCTTTTCTACCGAGCCGATTCCAAGGCCATGGTGTGTGTGTGTGTGTGTGAGAGAGAGAGAAAGAGAGAGAGAGAGAGAGAGACAGAGAGAGAGAGAGAGAGACAGCGAGACAGAGTGAGTGAGTGAGAGAAATAGAGAGAGTGTGCGTGGGAGAGAGAGAGAGAGAGAGAGAGAGAAAGAGAGAGAGAGAGAGAGAGAGACAGAGAGAGAGAGAGAGAGAGAGAGAGAGAGAGAGAGAGAGAGAGAGAGAGAGAGAGAGAGAGAGAGAGAGAGAGAGAGAAATGACTGACTTCTTCTCGGCGGACTTGTCACTTATGTCCTCCATAGTGGCCCGTAGATCTGACGTTATAAGCTTGCCATTGGACGTGTGCTGCATGAACTTGGTCGTCACCGCCGACTGAGACAAACACTCCTGTAAACGTACGAAAACACAATGACCGTCCAAATAAACAACTGGCGTTTATGTTACAGCGGATCTGTGAAATCAACAGCTTCACAAAGTCGCTGAAAAATTTGAACAAATCTGTCAAATCTTACGTTTTAAATTATAAAGTGAATGTGAATGTGTATGCGTTCGTCGCGGCTTGTATTTCGATATTTTGACAGGCTGCTACTTAGTCACAGTGTTTTCACTTTCTTTTATCATGTACAGCAGCCAAGGACGCCATAAAGCGCTTTGAAACAGTACATACATTGCACATATAGTACCAAATTTGAGAGATCCGCTGAAAAATAGCCATTGATTTGACTGATCCACTGTAACATACACAATCTGGCGAAATACTACACCCTTAAGGCACGAATTCCCTGCTGGTTACGTGAATTAAAGACATCTCACAGGACTCGTACGCGTTTTCCAAATCAACATTCCCCGTATCTTTCCTGATTTTCATGCATGTTGACATTTCAACACAAGTTTTCTATGAATTGTACGAGTCCCGCTATCCAAAATTATTCAGTGTACACAAAGAAATTCTGAATCGCCCTTGTTCTTAGCTGATTTCACTGAACCCGTAACTTTATAATCAATTTTGATCAAATTTGATCGATTTATCAAGAATAAAAAATAAGCACAACTTTACCTCAAATTTCTTTTCAAAACTGGAAAATGCAAAGAGTCTGTCTTGATAGCCAGTCAAGAGGGTGCCACCTGAACACATGTCGTTAGTTAACAAATGTTAATCATACAATTCAGTTCTACAAAACAGTGCAAAAAGGCAAAAAAAGGTACCACTGACAAAGCATAGAGAGGGACATTGACTTTCGATTATCTTGAACTACGCTCATCCCCCAAAAGAACTGGTGTTATGCGATCTTATTTGTAGTCCTCTCCAGCATTTTTTCGGGATTTCTTTCATGAAACGGAGCCCAATTAAGACCAATCTTCGCGTTGATCTTTATGGTGGCTTACAGGCGCATTTTCATTAAATTAATTTAATTCTTTTCGAGAAACTCCGCAAATAAGAGAACGACATTTATCAGAATTTAACGATGCCGTCAATCCATTCGAATGTGGCTTTTATATAACATATAATCAATGAGGTGTTATTCTAGACAGAGTATTTTGCTGGTGGATAACTGCGCGGTTAGCTTTTTGTGAACACGGCACCTGGGGTTCCGGGGGTGCCGGGCACGACCCCCGAGCTCTGAAGACGATACAGCAAAGCCTCGCGTGCCGACACGAAGTAAACGCGCTCCTTGGCTTCGTGTGCAGACGACACTTTCAGTTCGTCTGCCAAAAACTGGACGTTTCTCTCCATGTGTTGTTTCTTAACCTAAAATAAAGGATACAAACACCTCAGTGGATAAGGAAGCAGCTTTTTTTATTGTAAGTAACTTGCCCCGCTTTTAGGAAACTGCGCAGTTATTTAAAGCAAGGCCTTTGCTGATACTGCCTATCACTATAACTTCTTCATTGTTATTGATTTATTCAAAAAAAAAAAAAAACCGAGTCGTCCAAAAAAATGTGTGGGCCGAGCTGTCCAAAAAGGGCCGAGTTGGCAATGGGCCGAGTTGTTCAAAGCCCCGTGGACATTGTGCCGAGCCGTAAAAGCGAAAACATTACAAAGGTGGAAGGCGAAACTGACCAGTTTTGACAAAATTTAGATTACAAGTTTGGTAGAAGACCTCGTGAGCAGCATCGCTCTCAAAAGTAATCGGCGACAACATAAACCACTGCTTATTTGGGAGGCAGACCTATAAATATTGCATGACACACTGCCATATTGGGACAACGAAAAAATTCGCATTACGTAGGGCTTGAACTCGACCTGTTGCCATCGTAGCCTAAAGTTCTACCAACTTAACCATCTGTCCTGCACACGTTACGACTGATGAAGAAACGGGAAGTAGTAGCACAATGTGATTTTTCTTCAATTTGATCGCTTTTGGCCAATTCGACAAATAAAACAACAAACTCAGGCGGGAACTTGAGGGCAACATTCCCGTTAAATTTCAATGTAATCGGACCGGATTTGTAGCACGGACACCTCACATGTGCTGAGCATAGCCCACCGAAGACAGTCGGTTCTGATTTACTTCAATCGGTTACGATTTTTGAACGATTTCTGCGCGCAAAACGCAACAGACTTGGATGATTTTAACCCTTACTTCTTCCATGTACTCGGGTTCTAACACGGATGCATCCCATCTATTGTTGAGGATAAACACGTTGGGCTTGGATAACCGATCGCTAACTTTGTGAAAGAAATTCTTCTCCTGAAATGTGAATTAAGCACAAAAATTAGGCCTATTTAAAAATCATAACAAAAATTAAATTTTTCAAACACTTGTAACAATAAATCTCTGAACAAGTTGCTTTGCTTAATTTATCCTTTTCACTGCTTAAATTTTACACATATCTGTTATTTTGGTCGTAATAAAAAAATCCACGAAACTCTGATTAGTCACACAAAATGCACAGCAGGAAAAAATAAATATTCATCTTATCATTTATTAAACAAACCGACATTTTGCAATGCTACTTTTGTTTAAATTGTACGTTGCCCACTTGAAAATGACAACATTTTAAAATTCACACACGGCCAATTTTGAAGTAACCCGCTTCTATATCTACAGTGCCTCTTATTGAATGTTGTCTTCTAGGTTGTGTTTTCATGGTAAACAAATCTACATTGAATGGGAAAGGGAGGGGGAGGGGGGGGGGGGGGGTCGAGGGCCATTGAAAACATTTTTACACACATCGGAGTAGTGCGTGCTCTCTCTCTCTCTCTCTCTCTCTCTCTCTCTCTCTCTCTCTCTCTCTCTCTCTCTCTCTCTCTCTGGGTTAAAAAACTGCATATGAACAAGGACTGCGGGTAGAGATTTTTAAGGATGAATATATGCAGACATCTAAAATATTGCCAGATGCACCCAAACATTTACTAACAAACATAAAACGGGTTACAGTAGGCCTGTGCCCGGCAAACGATTTGCAGGATCGAATAATCCCGCAGCTATTATTTGGGATTCAACTGACAATTTCAGTTGCCTGTCCAGTGCCTGAAATCTTAAAATAAAGCAAACAACGCACTACAAGTCGAACTGCATCCAAACCGACAGTTACGTCTTAAGATTTTGACTTCGAAAGCAGTTCGCAAGAAATCTCTGAGCACCCTAAGTCAATCCTTGCCCAAATCACAAGAACCTGGACACAGACCGCCCTTCACAACGCAAACGATCAGCCCACCCCCTTCACCCGGACACTGTAATCGCCAACGCCTGTCGACGATTGTGCATCGAGGGGTGTTGACAATCACCGGTGTAAGCCATGCTGTGAGCTATACGCACATCTATTCTATCCGCGCCTAGCTGCGATGTGCTGGAGCGGATCCAGACGTTCACAAAGCGAGAGAGGAGTGGGTCCTAGGATCAAGCTCGACCTTTTTTTTATTTAAAACTTTGAAAAACGTAGTTTCAAAGACGATTTCTCACAAAGGGGAGAGGAAGTTTTAACTCACACCACCCCCCCCCCTCCCACCTCCTGCCCCCATTCCTGGATCCGCCCCTGTTGTGTGCGATCATAAGATGATTACGTACAGTCTGCATGAGCGTCGACTCGGCATTGCAGACGAGTACGAACACGTCGGCGTCCATGCAGAAGCGATCGATCCACAAGTCCATGTCCGGGGACACGTCAATCCCAGGACTGCCGCGTGCAAGGCAAGGATGGAAAGAAGAAAGAAATAGATGAATGAAGCCGGCTAAACTGCTCATCGATACACCCATGGCTTTCAGTTTTTTTCCTGTGGGGATTGGGGAGAGAGCACAATCTTCGCAAATCAACCTTTGCCAACGAAGGTATTATTCTTTCCTGTCACTCAAGACGACATCAATCAGATTTGAGGAAATGCATTTTCCCAAGTTGCACACACTGTTATATTGGTTATGGAAACTGTCCAGCTTGAATCCAAAGGTGGATGAAATGCTGGCTCTCCAACCTGTGTTTTTAAAACAGTTAATTTCTGCAAAAAGTAAGTTTTTTGTTAGCGCATAAAATTAGTAAAATCCTTTTATTCACTGCGAGCAGTCGCCTGAATTCTCTGCCCTATAAATACAAAAGAATTTCTATATCGTCAGATTAAAAAGCCGACGTCATACATATACCGCACCGGCAAAATTGTGCACTCTCAAACTCTTCGGAATTAGTTGGAATTTTGCATAATATTCACTCATCATGTGATTTTTATTTCATTTATACGAAAAGATGCTATAGTGGAAAACTGTTAAGTTTGACGATTCTCACGGACGCCCCAACTGAGTTTGCGATTGCACAAGATACGTACGTCACACTCCCTATAGCATCGTCGTTTTGTTAGTTTAAATAGCCCTCCAATCTAGGGAACCATCTATTTAGATCGAACGCAAATTTTAGTAACCTTGTTCCCATACAAATGTCACATATTGTGCCACATATTAGAATAGGAACCGTCAATGCAAGATCCTTAAGAGCTAACAGAACTCTAGTCAAGCCCCTAATAATAGACAATAACATAGACATTTCTTGTATAACTGAAACGTGGCTTAATGATGACGATACCTTTGTGCCTCGTGATTTCACCCCGAACGGCTTCACATTTCTTAGAAAAGATCGTAATGGTGCACAAGGTGGTGGGGTCGGTGTACTTTGTAGAGACAATCTTAAGCCGAAACAACTATGTAGTAAAACATACAGTTCGTTCGAACACATTTTAGTTTCCTTGATAACCAAAAGTAAGACCTTACGTGTCATATGTGTTTATAGACCACCATCATCTTCGCCAAGCGTTTTCTTATCCGAATTTACTGAACTGCTTGAGAATTCGTGTCTTGGTGGTAGTCCTATTGTAGTTTGTGGTGACATAAATATTCACTGGGACTGTCAGTCGAACAAACTGACGAGTGACTATCGTGAAATTTTAAACGCTTTTGGCTTGAGGCAACATGTAGCACAGTCTACTCATCAATGTGGTCATATTTTAGATCACATCCTCACAAGACAAGTAGATAATCTTTCGCCAACAATCCCTGTTGTAGCGAATCTCGTCACTGATCATTGTTTGGTTTACTTTGACATCCAGCTTATAAATCAGCAAAAGCCAATAACACTTTCGTCATACCGCCGTATAAACAAAATTGATGTGCAAAATTTTAGGGAGGACATTAAGCAAACTGAAATGTTTCGGAAATTTGAAGAAATGGACCTTGATTTATTGGTTTCTAGTTATAACAATGAACTACGTACCTTGCTTGATAAACACGCCCCACTTGTTCATCGTAAGTCAAAGACGACGCGTAGTGAGCCATGGCAAAATGATGAAACTCGTGCTGCGCTGTCTCGGATGCGAGCAGCCGAAAGAAAACTGAACAAAACGCATTATGATGTGGATAGATCCAACTACTTTGCATTGCGAGAAAGTTACAGGAAACTGGCTGATACGACTAGTTCATTGTACTATTGTGACCTAATTGAACAATGTTCTGACCAAAAGCAGCTGTATAAAACAGTCCATGGAATTATGCATAAAGAACGACAAAATCCATTACCCGACACAGACTCTCCTGCTGCCCTAGCAAACAATTTCAATGAATACTTTAAATCCAAAATTGACAATATCAGAGCCACATTTGAGTGTGACGATCTTGATCCTTTCACGTTTGACTGTCCTTTTCAAGGAATCCCTTTATGTCATTTCCGCGAACTCAGTATGGATGACATACACAAAATTATAATGGAATCAGCCCCCAAGTCATGTGACACTGACCCTATCCCTACATGTTTATTGAGGAAATGTATAGATGAGTTACTCCCAATCATAACAAGAATTGTAAATCTGTCAATATCTACGTCCACATTTCCAACTCAGTTTAAAGAAGCTTTGGTCCAACCCCTTCTAAAAAAACCCGGGCTCGAAACAATTCCTAAAAATTATCGGCCTGTGTCAAATTTGGCCTTCGTCTCCAAAATAATAGAAGAAGTTATCTGCCAGCAACTAGTGCACCACTTAGAAATTTTCAGGTTAGATGAGAAATTCCAATCTGCTTACAGAAAGTATCATAGTACAGAGACAGCTCTAATTCGCCTTTTCAATAACCTACTGGTCCAGCTTGATAACAAACAGGCAGTCTACCTGGTATTTTTGGACTTGTCCGCCGCCTTCGACACAGTAGACCATGATATTTATCTTCAACGGTTACAGCGCTCTTTCGGTGTCGAGGGCGATGCGTTAGGCTGGATGTCATCCTATTTATGCGATCGCAGTGCGCGGGTCAAGATTGGTAGTGTTCGATCTGACGCTATTTATTTAGAATGCGCACTTCCACAAGGATCCAAAATAGGCCCCAAAGGTTACTCTCAATACACCAAACCACTCGGTCCGCTCATCAAGGCTCGAGAAATAGTGTATCATTTCTATGCAGATGATTCGGGACTGGAAAGAGGTTTCAATCCTCGTTCGTCAGCAGATCAGCTTGCAAACCTTACCGAGGTTAAAGGTGTGATTACCGACATTGGAGCCTGGATGAGTGCTAATAAACTTAAATTGAATAAAGAAAAAACCGAGTTTCTAATTATTGCAAGCAAGTATAATGAGCAATTCATCGAGGTCGATCAGTTGTGCTTGGACAGCGAATGTGTTCCGCGCTCTGATACTGCACGTGCACTTGGTGTAATGATTGATTCATCTCTCACTTTGGAGGCCCATGTGAGCTCAGTCATTCGCATATGCTATTACTACCTGCGATGGATTCGAGACGTCAGGCCCAGATTAACGGAACATGCTGCAAAGACACTAGTCCACGCTTTGATTATCAGCCGCTTGGACTACTGTAACAGTTTGTTGATTAATCTCCCGAAATGTCTTCTTGGGCGGCTACAACGGATACTCAATCATGCAGCTCGTGTGGTAAAACTGTCGCATGAAGAGTCCACTCGTGATAAACTGATCGCTCTTCATTGGTTGCCGATTGTACAACGTATCATGTTTAAAGTTGCCTTAATTACGTATAAAGCCCTTAATAATCAAGCACCAGCATACATTAGAGAGATACTTACGCCTTACGTTCCAGCTCGTCGTCTCAGGTCGTCTGACCAAAGTCTACTCGTTGAGAATAGGACTAACCAGCGCTATGGTGACAGGGCATTTCAAAATGCAGCCCCGAGATTGTGGAACTCGTTGCCTTTGGAAGTGCGAATCGAAAAGGATATTTTAGTGTTCAAGAAATTATTAAAAACTCATCTTTTTAGATTAGCATACTACAATTAGTTCCGTGATATGCCGATCTAGTCACTATAATTGTAAGGATTTGATGTGAGACATTTCAGTTTTAACAACTTTTGTGAAAGTGTTCAAAATTTCATTCAGTATACAAACACTTTTCTAGTCACTGATTCTTCTGTTATGCATAATTTTTAAGTTATGATTCTTCTATTCAGTAAGTATGTAATTACTGGTATTTTAGCTATTGTTGCGCTTAGGGTTAAATCCATTGTAAGCGCATTATAAATACGTATAATAATAATAATAATAATAATGAGTATGTTTCTTAAGTACAGCTAGAAGAAGCCACAACCCCCCGCCACCCCCACCACCCCCTTCCCACATTCCATTCACATTCTTCTGTATGCACCAAACTGATGGTTCCAAAGACTGAGAGCAAGGTTCACCTTAAAAAACTTAACTAAATAAACTTAAAATGCCACCACCGTAAGAAAGTACACTCACAAACAGAAAAAAAGAACAGTCCAGGATCAAAGAACAGACTGCGGTTTTCTACCTTTCTCCATATCTCTTTTTTTATGATATTAGCAACCTACATTTAATTAGAATGCCAGAAATTACAACTAGGAAGAGAAATTCAATAAAGTCAAATGGAACCTCTGCAAAATTTGACAAAATTTGAACCTCTACCCAAATTTGACAAAATATCCAATTCATACAATTCAATCTCTTTCGCTTATTATTGTACAGATGCACATAATTCACTTTTTATTGTAATAACGAAACATTCACCGCTGAAGCAAAACACGTGTTCTGAAATCGAATGCAGTCTGGCATTTTTTCAAAATTACAGGAACATTGATCCGGAACTGCTTGGAGATGTAAGGACACACAAACGAACAACTGGTCAACTCACTGTTTGCATCAGTGTAGATTCAGCATTGGCCACTAAAACGAACACATCGGCATCTAAACAAAACTTGTCGATCCACACATCCAAATCTGGATTTATATCGATACCCGGACTGTAGCAAAAAAAAAAAAAAAACAAACAAAGAAATTAACTCGGCCCATAGAAATCGTACTTTCTGAACCGGGTCATCTGTAAAATACCAAAAGGGTTAATTGTTATAACTGTTATTTATATGAAATGTTCGCTGCACCAATAACTTTTTACATTGTCAAGTAAGATTTATGAGAGCATACTTTCAACATCAGAGCACACACAAATGGAAAATTACCTCACTACACTCAAAGAACAAAGACAAAATATAAAATTATACGTAACTATGCTATAAGAAAGTTACTGTTTCTCTGTTCATACTCTTTCCTGCCTGTATATTAATCTTTTTGTTTATTTTATCAGCTTTTAATATTTGTCAAGATGATAAATAATAATTATTCAAACTCAGTTCAGCAGTTCATGACTACAGCGCCGCCAGACAACTAGCTCAACTTACCTGTCAACTAAAATGACGTCATCTTTCAGTAAGGGACACCTGTCCTTAGGCCAGCAGATCTTAATCACGGTGTTAGGCTCAGCCTTCAGCTGACTGATGGCACTGGCTCGTTCGCTGATTGACTGGATGCTAAACTGTTCTTGTTTATCGCCCGTTTCCAGATACGCATCTGAACTATCTGTTCCCTCCACCTGAGGCAATAAAGCAAGCTCAGCACAACCAGTATGCTCAGTACATCGGCTAATATAACGAGTAACCAAAGTATAATCGTTCAGTATTCTCACTACGTTCAGTAACCTCAGTACGAGTAAGCTCCGAACAGTCGGTCACTCCGTGCAAACAGTATGCTCAGTACATTTAAGAAGCAAGTAACGTCAGTAATCCCAACACATATTCACCAGTCAACGACGCGTGCAGTTGTGCAATCTTGCGGTTTTCAACCAGAAAATAACCCAGAAAATAAAAAAAAAAAAGAAGAGTGATTAGACTTCTATATCTTCTTTTCTGTAGTCGACCTAGATCCCGAAAAGACGTCCATTTAATTTATTTTTTATTTATTATTTAAGTCAATCCAAAAATACGGGATCACTAACAATGATTAATTTTATCGAAGATTTATTTCACTTTTTTTCTTTTTGTTTTACCTGATGACACTGACTCACCTGTAAGAAGCAATTAGTTGTGTGACCCATACCAGTGGGGAGGATTTGTTTTTGTAACATAGCATTAATCACGGTTGATTTTCCATTAGACGTTCTGCAGCATAAAAAATTGCTTTATCAGCAAAGCACTCATAGAAAAAAAATCATGTAGAAATTATTTACTTGATAAACTTAAATGCTTTTGATTTTTTTAGTTACCACAAAGTGCATGAAGGTTTCTGTCATGCACGCTTCGATTTGCATTAAGCATCTAGACACGTTTAAATTCATGTTTAACAATGCTTACAGACCTTCCAAAGACGACGCGACGGCCACATACAATCACCCCCTACCACCCCCCCTCCCTCTCCAACCCCCCCAAAAAACTGAAATGAATAAAAAATAAATACAAAATTAAAAAAATAAGAGTATTCAGCTGAAGACATGAAACCCAGTTTTACGATAAACAGTATGAGGTGTTATCACTAACCTCCCAAAGAAAGCTACTTTCATGCGATTTCTGCTGATAATTTCACGAATTCCTTTTACACGCTCGATGTACTCAACGACGTGTTGCACTTGTTCCGCCGTGACGATCTCCTCCGATTCGTCAATTCCTGTGACGTAACAAGTAAACGTTTAGAATCAAGGATATCGACCAATAATCTTTTCTTTGACTTTGAGCTTCATTAACACTTGACAAGCCTTTGGTTTGCAAGGGTTATATGAATTTGCGCGAGCAGCCATTCGTCCTTCTTTTTTCTTGACAGTGTTCCGATTTTTTGTGTCTTCTTCTCTGACACTATGGGCCCTAGGACCATGAAACTTGGGACTTATGAAAAGCTTGATTTGAACCTGTGCATGTCATTTTTTATTTTCGTCTTCGATTTCGTTTCCTTTGTTAAAACGCCATGTGAAAAAGAGTGTATTTTTTGCAAGTAAATGCAGAGCATTTAACGCACATTACAGAACACACAGTTGTTTAGCTTTGTGCGAGCTCTCACTGCGTAAATAGATAACACGGCGTATGCCCGATCAGTCAATAAAACCTTAAGTCAACAAAAACCAAACACTACTCGCCTTATAAGACGTATTCAAGCTGTGTGGTTTGATTATTCAAGAAATAGCCCACCGAAGGAAGTATTTTTGCGTTTTAATTTTTGTCAAGTGTTTAACATTTCGCTAGCGAAATGAGGTTCTAGTTATTGAAAACTGATTCTTTCTTTTTGATAAAAAGATTCGGTCACCATGAAATATGCTTCAACATTCGAGCGAGAAGAAACGAGACGTAAAAAAACATATTGCCGGGAAAGGGAAGGTGTACATTTTTAGGCAAGCTAACTGAAATGACCGAAGAAAGGGTGTGTTAGATGCGAAATATTTCTAATATAACTAACTTGTAGAAGCACAACGGTTATCGGTAACTAGTCCTATCAGTGAAACTGACTGAGTCCCAAGCCGGAACACAAAGAATAACCCTGTGACACACGAACCGGTTGGCATATCGACACGCAAAATACCTCTTGAACATATACAAATGGTGAGGAACATTTTGGCACACGCACAGCAGCTGTATTCGCCCAGGTGTTTGAGATACAGATTACATAAAATCATGTACTTCAAGATCAAATGTGTAGAAAATTACCGAATTTTGAAGGAATGTCAGAGACGACGAGTGGACATACCGACAAATAATTCTTATTGCACACCAACAAACGGAAGGAATCATACACTGACTCCCATAGAAAAGTGACCCATCGGTCAAAATTTGATCATCAAATACTGACCCCCCCTATCAAATAATGCCCCCCCCCCCTCTTTTTTTAATGTATAAATGAACTATAAATTAAAATACAAGATTCTGTCTGAATTATTGAAGTTCCAAAAAAAATCTGTGTGCAGCAAAGCAAATAAAACTAAAAAATGTCCACAGGTTTAGACTGTATTCACTGGCTCAAAATGGGCGCAAATGTTCGATACGCACACGCATTCCTCGGTGTTGGGAAGTGGCGCGATTGACTGTAGGTCGTATCCGGGGCGTAAAGAAGCCAGCTGTATTTAGTTGTACAGTCTTCTCGCTGCCCGGAAGGATATTTGATATCAAATATTGACCGGGGGCGGTGTTTGATATAAAATATTGACCGGGGCACGACGTTTCACATAAAATATTGACCGAGGACGTTTTTTTAAGAAAGAATTGTCCAATCATAAGAGGTGTTGTAATTTCTGTTGTCCAACGATATTCAGGCAACAAACTAGCATAATTGTAACAAAAATTGCAATTTCTATAATACCTTAATACACCCTTTGCTTTTGTGTAAACGCAGAGATAACATGAAAGAGCTCATGAACATGGACAAATTGCAATTTCCAATAATTTGGACTGATAAAAGAGGATATGGCATAAAAGGGTTTCCTAATTGCAATTGGGATATCACAGAATCACAGAGCCGATGAAAAAGAATTTTGGAATTCAGGCTGAGGGCTAGTATTTGATGGCGGAGGCCGATATTTGATAGGCAAATACTGACCCCATGGTCAATATTTGATAATCAAATTTTGACAGGGGGAGCCACATTTCTGGGGGGTCAATATTTGATATCACACCGGCACAGCAGCTCTATTCGCCCCCCGGGCTTCAGATACAAATTACACAAATTCATGTACCTCAAGTGTTGACAGACAGACAGACGGACGGAAAAACCCGAATACTATAGTCCCCCGCTTATCCTTACGCGAAGTGGGGAGGGGGGGGGGGCATGTGTGTGTTCATTGTAACAGGGATGCACATAAGACCTTCGCATTTCGGCGTGGCGAAGGTGGAATCCATTTGGCGAAGGTGAACAGATTCACCATCGCCAATTTGGCGAAGGGAATTTTAGGCAAAAATTATTATAATAAAATCAAAACATGTTTTGTTTTTCATTCAGGTAAGCGTGAAATGAATGCACAGCTATCCTATTGACAAACGCAAACAGTGACGACACTCGTTCAACTTGTTCATTTTTACACACGCATATGAATTTATACTTAACAGTTTTATTAAGAGGGTTAATTTGGCGAAGGTGAATTCGATTTGCCCAAGGTGAATTGAACGTCCTTCGCCAAATTGGCGAAAGTCAAAAAAATCTTATGTGCACCCCTGATTGTAACCGTATTTGTATCATTGCTTACATGTATTTTAGTTAGTGTATAAATTCAAGATGTGATATACATTGTTGCAAGCAATATATATTATACTATTATATTATATTATAATAAAGGTAATCTCACAAACCTTTGACGAATTCTGTACTTTCGTGAACGTAGGCAAAGATATCCTTAAAAATATCGTTGATCTTTTTCTTCGCCTGACCAAAAAGCTTCAAGGGGGACGTTGGTGAGGCCCTTCCATTAACCAGCTTACGAGGCGGTGTAGTAAATGGGAGAGAAGCAGGTCCTTCTGATGGGGGAAGATCAACGTGCAAAGGCCTCCGAAGTTGACCCGACATACCTGACGTCATTTAATCAAGTGCAGCTTCAATCTAAACACCAAACAAACAACTAATTGTGAGTTTTTTTCTTAATTCATTTTTCTTTAAAAGCACACTGAGAAGAATAAAGGCACTTTCAACTTCGACGAAACTCTCAAACTTGGGGGGGGGGGGGAGGGGGGGAGGGGGGGGGAGATGGGGTTGCTATATCTATTGGTGCTACGGGGCGGCAGGTTTCTAAATCTTAACCACGACAAAAAAAAAAAAAAAAAAAAAAACTACTCTTTTCAGTGCAAAAATTGTGCGCCATAATTTACACTAGTGTCATTATGTGATATAGCCTTTCGAAAACTAGGGCGAACAGCACACACAAACATCAGTGTATCCGAACACATCAAGCACTTTTATTAGTCAATACTGCCGTTTTGTTTAGTAAAAACAAAAGCAAATACGTTCCCTGACATCCCATCTCCCCACCCCCATCGTTTCCCCCACTTGCCCTGCCTGCGGTTCACAAAGATTTATTTTGACAATGTTGTACGATTTCAGAATAATAAGATTTTTTACCTCATATAAATATATCTGAATATTTCTGTATGATGTGCCCAGAAGTCGGCTTACGGAACAGCTTTATCACATTTCTCAAACCTCCCTTCCCCAAATTCATAGAAGCGGAAAAGGCGCTAGTGGCGGGACTGACGTCAGAGCAACCACGCTATAACATCATATGGCGCCAAGTGCTGTCTGATACGCGTCAAATACAATAGCAACAGGCAATACAACCCAAGGCATAATTCCACAAAGTTTGAAGTTGATCCATTTTTTTTTTCGTTCGAGAGTTGTCGTGTTAAGAATGTGCGCCACACGTTTTGACGTCAAATCACGCGTTGCGTTGTATACGCCAAATACAATATGAACCGTTGGACCCAGGCATTATCCTACCAAGGTTGAAGATGATCCGACGTTTTGTTCTTGAGTTACAGTAATAATGCATTTTTTATCTTTTGACGTCATATGACATCACGCGTAGTCCAATATGCTTCAAAAAAGGCAACTGGTGGACTCAATAAAGGCGTAGCCCATCAAATATGAAGCTGATCCAGCTTGTCGCTCGAGAGTTATCACATAATGACGTCATACGTTGCACTGTATGTCAAAGGCAATATCAACTGTCGGACCCACCCAAGGCATTATCCTTCCAAGTTTGAAGCCGATCCGACATTTCTATCTGCACTTACAGTTATGACGCATATTTCAAGTTTTAACGAAGTTGTCCAATATATATGCCAAGTACAATAGCAACAGGCGGACCAACCCAAGATATAATCCCGCCAAGTTTGCAGCTCATCTGACGTTTTGTTTGAGAGTTATCGTGTTACAAAAGTGAAGTATTTACAACAAAGGCATACACTACATACATATACAGTGAAACCCTGGTATTAGGGACAAAAAGTGACTGAATAATTTTGTCCTTAACGGCGGGGTGTCCCCAATTTCGAGGTTCTGTTTTGTCTGACAACTACAACTAAAATCTTTGGCTATTTTTCTTACACTTTTTCAATCACTAGCTTTGATTATTTTAACTTTATCAGATAGCGAAAGTTCGTTCCGTTTTCTTTTCACACCACCGATATTCAGATTTAACACCTTGTATAACATCTTAACTGAGTATAAAGACAATGAATTACTTGTTCCTTTATACGCATTTAAAAAAACGGAGCACATGTCAATAGGGTTTAGTAGTATAAAGCTTCTCTCTTAAGCATACATCTTTTGTAATAAGCCCTGTTGTCTTTACATGCACTGTGTTCAATATGATGTACTAAATACCCACAGATAATAATAGCGAAAAAACAAACACTTTCGAGTTACAAGCTGATAGGTGTTGTTTACATAACGTACAAAATATGGGTAGCAATTTGACTTTCCACAATAGATGGGTTGTTTTAAATGTGTAGCCGTGCTTACGGCATAAAAAGAGTGTCCCTAATTCTGAATAGAGGGGTGTCCACAATAGAGGGGTCTAGATATAACAGAACTCTATGGCCTTTTAAAACAGACTGAAAAATGCTGTCCATAATTCAGAGCTGTGCATAATAGAGGGGTGTCCATATCCGGGGTTTTACTGTACTTATGCGCACACAATGTACAAAAAATGTTTTCCCTCTACGAGAGAAACATAATAACACGATCAGCCTGTCGATGAAACCAAAATTCTTATAATTTCGAAACTATTAGTTATATACACGAGACACACTGTGATGCTTCCGTTGCCCCTTTCGGATAAATGCAATTTTCTCTTGACCATACTTGTCGATTTTCTTCACAGACCCATGTATCCGCATTGGAGCGGTACACCTTTCGCTTGCATGCTCTATAAGGTCTACACTACACCTCTACTACAAAGTGTTCGTATCCTCTTTCCGTTTGCAAGACTTTTTCTGATGGGCCATATACGAGTGCATGTGTAGGCATTTACTCTATCTAACTGGTATGACGTCCTTCCATAGGAAGACCACAAGTCATCAAGTACTTCATTTATTGCAAAGGGACTGTGCTGTACTGTCGTTTTATCAAAATCCCAAGCAGTGATTCAATGACTGCACCTGATCTAGGTGTTACTCCGCCTCTTCAGATGGTCCTGTAAGTGGTGGCACCGCGATATGACGGCACTGAACCAAAAACAATCAAAAGGAATAAGGCAATTTACGTTTCCACTGCGTATAGCTCAGTGGAGGAAATTTGCAGGATTACACAGGAAACACAAAGAAACAATAAGGAAAATGTGCTGAAGGTTCTTTTTCTCAATGATGACAAATCTGTACATATGACTGCATTGCGAAGGTCTTCCAGGCCCAAACGAGCTCTACAAATATTTCAAAGTTATTCTGATATTTTTCTCCATTGATCCCCACGTATTTTTGTCACCCAAAACTTCAATATTTCATTTACCGCAACGCCCGTACAAGTAAGGGGAGTATTTGAGAGTAAACTGTGTGGTCTTAATGGTTTTAGGGAAATATGCCTTATATTATTCGGAAAAAAATGGTTATCACTGACATGGGAGGTCGAGCAAACATTGCTGGTACAAAACCAACAATTTCCTAGGACAGAAAGGGCCGTGATTCCTGCAATAGAAATGACCACTGACCTCAACTTTCGAGGATATGGATCTTTCGGCGCATGTTCCAGGACAACAAGGAAAACAGGGCAACAACCGACGGCCTTTACTCCACCCCCCCCCCTCCCCCTCCTCCGAAAGCTACGCTCTCGACGCCATCATAAACTATTTCGAAGACACCTATATCGGTCAGTCTCGACGTCGCAATGGTCGCAGTGACCCGCTGTTCCCACACATGATGTGGAATATGAACGAGCATGTAGAAGGGGGCCTACCCCGCACTGAAAATCACGTCGAGGGGTGGCATCGGAAAATGAACTCCGCAATGGGTGCATACTACCCGATCATCTGGAAATTCCTGGATATCATCATAAAGGAACAGGAATTGACGGATATCAAGCTTAATCAAGTGCAAGGTGGCCAGGTAGCTTCGTCACAGCGTCGGGTGTATCAGGCAGGGTTGGGAAAAAGACGGCCTTTTCCAGATTTGACCGGGCCAGTGGTTTTTTCTGGATTTACCCGCCTTTTTCTGGTCAAGTTGAAATGTTAAAAATGCACTCCATATCAGTAAACGGAAAGCCTTTAGATATTGAAGACAGCTGATCTACAAATGAAGATGATAAGCCATGAACCATAACGAGTATTTATTTACAACCGTAGTCAGCAGAACAGAGTGTGTTTAAACAATGCAGATACTTGTGTTCTGCTGTGTCTCTCAATTGCATTTTTATCGCTATTTGTCTGGAGAAAGACATCGCGCAGCATCTTCTATGTAAACGTGTGTTTTCTCTGCCCCCTCCCCCCTCAAGCGTCATATTAATGGCTATGCTATCGTTCTAATTGTCTCCGGAGCACGTCAACTCAATATATGTAAAGGCAACCCAGTTCTTATTTTTGTAATAAGAAAAGCTTCTTATTACGCAAAAACTGAATAGTCTGTAATTTAGAATAAAATATTTAGGAATTAAAGCTGAATAATTATAATTATTATATAATCATTATATAATTTTACTATTATATAATTATTACATATATTTCAAAGAGAATGTTATTATTTTAAGGATAATTCCAAAAGGGTAAATCCCCCGGATAAATTCACCTGAGATTTCATCAGGACGCCTCCCAGAGACTGGCCAGGAATTGGTGGTAGAAGACTTCCCCAATCGTCAGATGTTAGACTTCTTGAGAGGGATAGCACACAACTTTTTAATCTGTTTTCGTATACGTTACGAGTTAATAAATCATTTAAGTTAGACACGTTTGCTCTTTTGCTTTTGCTGAAAATCCAGTTTCAATCAACATTGTCGTTGCATCTATAATGTGTATATTGTGTTGCCCTATGAACATGCAATTGCACTGTTATTCCCATTATTGCTTGCGTGAAAAAGTCAAGATAAAATAAAACTCAAAATAAAAAGTGAAAATAAAATGTTGGACCGGGGAGGTGTGAGCCGGTGGGGAGGGTTATGACTTGGGGGGGGGGGGGGGGGTGAAGACCGGGGGCTAAAGGCCGCCGAGAGGTTAAGACCGGGAGGGGATAAAGACCGGATGGGGGGGGGTGTAACCACCTAGACTCACAACGAGGTTCGAACTAAAAGACTTTTTCTTAAAAATCGCGATGACAGGTATCCTGGCGCATTATTTTCGACCTCGACGAAACTTCCTAACTTGAGTAAAGAGTGGTTTTGCAACTCTATATCCATTGTTGTTGTGGACGATACTTGCAAAATTGGCATCAATGGTAAGTTCTGTTATAGGCTCTTGCTGTCAAAGGAAGACTACAAGACTCATCTAGGACTAATTCCTACTATACATGCAAAAAATAACACAACGTGGTACTTCTTGGGTAAGCAATACGTAAGTTTGGGAAATAAATGGGCCGTCTGCATTTGAATCAGTCACTAACATTGATACAAACGATGTCGTAGAAACCAAGATGGGGACGTCAGCAAAAACACAGTTGAGCACTCAGCTTTGAGATTCGTGTACTACGTCTTAAATAACACATGACACTTTCAATGGGTGAACTCAATTTCGTCCTCGAGATTTACGCAAAAAGAACTTCAGTTTTAGGATATAAACATAGAAGCAGAGAAGCTTAAAAATATATTAGGCAATGGAGAAATACATAAAATCACCATGGAATAGATTTAGTGCTCTTTTTGTGCTAGAAACCCATAATAATAATGCCATGAACAAATTTTTCCACATTTTAATAACCCTTGACACTTAATGGATACTCCATGGCAGAAAAAAATAAACCTTTAGTGCATTTTTCTTCTTTGTTTTCTCACTGGAATCCTGCAAGTTTCCTCTTCTGAGCACGCCTACTAGAAACCGTGAACTGGCTTAATTTATGAAAAAAATATTATGATATATACTTTCCCATGTACACGGAAGAGACAGTAATTTGGACAAAATTATTGTTTTTTTTAATGATTTAGGGAAATATCCCTCAAATTACACGGAACAAATATATACCACTGACAGAGGAGGTCAAACCAGACATTACTGATACAAAACACAGCAACTCCTAAATGTACGGACAATAAAATACACAAAAGTAGAAAGTGTGTTTCTAAGATAAACAATGCACAAGTTTGGGAAATAAAGTGTCGGCCTGAACGTTAACATATCACCCACAGCGTTACAACGATGTCGCAGAACCAAGATGGCGACGGTCTGCACGTGAACCAATCACCAACAGTGAAACAAACGATATCGCAGAACCAAGATGGCGACGTCAACAAAAAAAACAAAACAAAAAAAAACAGCTGATCAATCTGACTAATCTTATTAACTTTTCTCTAAAACAACAAATGATACTTTTAATTTTATGTTAAAATATTATGACATACACTGTCACAAGTATGTGGTTCTAAGCATGTCCATTATTAAAATGAGTAAAGCAGGTTTCAGCCTATCTGTGTCAAATGTCCCATTCTACCATCCGTTCCATTCTACGGTCTGGGCTTTGTACCTACATGGATCTAAGCTGGAAAAATAGGTAAAGGAGGTTTCGGTCTATCTGGGTCAAATTTCCGATTCTTCCATTCGATAGCGGTAAGAGGCGACCCGCTACTGAGGTTCGTCGTAAATTATGATAGCTCCAAGAAGCGGTGCGCTAAAAAGTTTCGAGGCACCGCTTCAAAGCCTCGCTATATAACGATAAGCAAGTCAACTGCGCTCGCTTTGAGGGACCGCTCTGGCTACTTTGTGCGAGATTCAACTACCCATAGGTTTTTATTGGCATTTACTAAAGGCCCTCAAAGTACACCGGTAATCATATACAACTTCTGTGTTACGCTTTCTTTAAAAGAAAATAATACGGAAATAACCCCAATCTCCCGCAATAATTGACATACGTTTGTATACAGGGAGCATACTTTGTTACGTGAAATAGTAACAATAATTATGCAATTATCCACCAAAAAACTTTTAAATTGATATTTCAAAAAGAACGTAAAAATAAACAGTTATATATTGTGGGCCTACAAAATAAATTTATACTTAACTCTGCATCTATCAACTATTCTAGTATGTATTTTAGAAATAAACTATGACCCCTTTATTTAAATTTTCGGCCCCTTGACTTTGGTCACGTGACATTTAAGGGCCAGAATGTAAACAAATATTTGAAGGTGGCTGCGGAAGCTAACTTTTCTGCACTTTTATGAACAAATAAAAGATATACAGCTCACTAAAAACTGTGCCTGTTTTACAAAAAGGCATATTGGGAATGAACTTTCTGTAGATGTTTGAATAATAGGGGCTGGTATGCAGGATTCGTAGCTCTGACAGAGAGATGTACGATGTTATACAAGTCAGAGCTAACTTGGAGCTAACCATCTGATATAATATCCCCGCTCCCGGACGTAAAACTGTGAATCGGCTCATTACATAATCATTAAAGAGTAAAATACCAGGATGATGAGCTACTAAAAAGAATTGTTCATTAGCAAATGACCGCGTAGGTCCTCATTTGCTCATGAAATCAAACAACAACACAGATGAAAAATTCAAAGCACATGTTTATGTTAAAGGTCGCATTTCAGATGCCTTGAACATTTTATTATCGCTCATGGAACCTATAACTCTGACATACCGTGCGCATGTTTGTAACACATGATTGCATAAAAATACGAATACAGAGTTATAAAAATTGCAATTACCATGAAATTTGTAAGGAAGAAAGACCATTCTATTACACAACAAACGTGCGAGAAACCGTTCTTGTTTACAGTTAAGGTCAAGGACAAGACTTTTTACACCCGATTGGGTTGTTATAAAACAGCCGACCTCTGAGGGAATCTGGCCGAACCGCTGTAGAGGTTGGCTGTTGCACAACAACGCACCCGATTGTTTTGGAGAAGCAGGAAAGCGTTGAATTCGCTGGAGGTCTGCGTTCAAGCGTCTACAATATTTAACACGTCCAAAACTTTGGCCCCGCCTTAAAAATTTAGTTAAAATACTGATACATTATTTGAAAACCACAACTGTGAACGGTTTATAGCCGAAATAGAAAACAAAACATAAACCACATGTAATTTTTGGTCAGGAACCAACTTGAGGAATGGAACATTTAAGACTGACATTTTGACAAAGCACTGAAATTAAATTGAAAAGTGGTGAAAATCTAAATATGGTATGTGTTTTTTTAGAGGCCTCTCAATGTACTTATCGATGGACCAACTTCAACAGCATTTCCATGATGTGTATTCTCGTTTTCCAGACACAAACTACACTATGAAGGGTGGAATAAGTTTAACGTGTATTGACTGAGAAAAAGAAGGAGTAGTGGAGAAACCCCAAAAGGCAAACATTATTCTTCCAATTAAGCGAAATCTCTCTGTCACGTGGATGCAATGGAAAGAACAATTCAAGCTCTACTTTGATCTAGCTATGCATAGTAAATTAAATGTCATCAAGAATAAGATGTTGTTATACGTAATTGGCGAACGGGGTCGTAAAATTTATCATACCCTAGCGATAACCTCACTTACGTTTACATTATGGCCACCTCTGAAAAGTGCTGTAACCGTTGAGCGTTACCGTTTCTTTTCCGTAGCAAGGAAATTAGCACGGTTAGAAACTCGCTAATCAGACAGAAGGAATTGTTTGTGGTATTTACAAGGCGAATACCCGAGAAAAGCTACTGAACAAAGAAAAACTTTAACCTTGAAAAATATCTGTCTGTGTGTCGTTGCGATAAAAGCTATTTCACAGGTATCCTCGACTGAAACGATCCATGCCACACAGAAAGGAGGTGTTAGACCTAAAACTGCAAAGTCGTGTAAGTTTTGTGCAAAGAAACAAGAGATTCATCCACTTGCCCTGCCTGCGGTTTGCAAAGATTTATTACAAATGTCCCCAATTTGGCCAATTTTTTGGCGGATCGCCAAAAAAAAAATACTATTTTAAGAGAGGTCTACCTAGAGAACAATTTTCAAGTGAGGTCTACCAAGAGAAAACTATACAAAATTGGAAAGGAATCCGATCAAAATTGTGGAAGAAGCAATTTGAAAATTAGAAAGCAAAAAAATTAAAAAATGTCCCCCATTTGACCAATTGTTAGAGGATCGCCAAAATGAGCAATTTTTCAAAAGAGGCCTACCTATGGAATATTCGTGCAAAATTTGAAGAAAATCTGACCAAAATTGTGCAAAGAAAAAAAAAAAAAAAACGTTTTGAAAATTGGCAGCCACAAAATTACAAATGTCCCCAATTTAACCAATTTTTGGCGGATCGCCAAAAAGAATACTATTTCAAGAGAGGTCTATCTAGAGAACAACTATCCAAAATTGGAAAGGAATCCGATCAAAATCGTGGGAGAAGAAGCAATTTCAAAATTACACACCAAAAAATTAAAAAATGTCTCCCATTTGGCCAATTTTTGATGGATCGCCAAAATGACTAATTTTTCAAAAGAGGCCTACATAGGGAATATTTGTGAGAAATTTCAAGAAAATCTGATCAAAATTGTGGGAGAAGAAGCATTTTGAAAATTGGCAACCACGAAATTACAAATGTCCTCAATTTGGCCAATTTTTGGCGGATCGCTCAAAACAATTATTTTTCAAAATTGTGGGAGAAGAAGCAATTTCAAAATTAGATACCGAAAAATTAAAAATGTCCCCATTTGGCCAATTTTTGGCGGATCGCCAAAATGAGTAATTTTTGAAAAGAGGCCTACCTAGGGAATATTTGTGAAAAATATGAAGAAAATCTGATCAAAATTGTGGGAGAAGAGGCATTTTGAAAATTCACAACCGAAAAATTTCAAATGTCCCCCATTTGGCCAATTTTTGGCGGATCGCCAAAAAAAAAAATTTAAAGAGAGGCCTACCTAGAGAACATTCGTGTAAAATTTGAGAGGAATCCGATCAAAACTGAAGGAGAAGAAGCATTTTAAGTAAAAGTTTATACACGTACATGCGTACATACAGACGACGGATACCCCTCTATTGATAGGATAAGACCATCCCGACATAGTCGGCTGGTCTAAAAACTTCAAGCCTGATGCAGGAGCTTGGAGGGAACATTCCTGTCAAATTTCAATTTCGGATTTGTGGGAAAAGTAGCACTTTCTGTGTTTCTTAAATTTGGCCAAATCACCAAAACATTGTACCTGTTGTGAGATTACCCAGGGGGAATAAATCCAAACTTCAAGACAATCGAACCTGAAAAGTAGGAAGAGTAGCATTTTGAAAAACTTTTACACGCATTCACACGCACCGTACGACGGATACCCCACACTGGTGAGTAGAGTCCACCTGTATAAGATTATAGTTCAACTGGGCTAAAACGATTTCCACAGTCAACGGATAATATTAACGACTATTTACGTTACAATCATTTCAAACATTTCTATCATTTATTGATTTAATTACCGAATCAGAGAACTGTCTTGTGTCTTATTCTGTGACCTGTCTTCAGGCTTCAGAAAACTTGTATCGAATGTTCCATTTGGTGGCCGGGCGGTGAATTTATACCTATTCGGCACAAGGAGATATTTGTAGGGAATTACAAAGTTATTCATATGCTGATCATCAGCCATTGAAATTAAATCACCTTGTGAAATTCTTTAGAAGCAAGTTTTTATTGCAAATAATAAATTCTACAAATCTGTACATTAATTAAACCACAGCTTTAAATTAACAAAATGTCACAACTATAAGAAACTTTTGATTATAAATTTATAATTTGGAAAGGTACAATTACTTTTAAACAAATTTACAGACACGCAAGATCAAAGGTATCGAGTCAAAAATCTGAGCGCCGCTAGAGAAAACTTTTTGAACTAGAACAGATATGATTAAAAGGCAAGAGATATTAGACATAAACAGATGTACAATCACGCCAAAACAAAGCTGTGCAAGATATCTTCGATTCAATCAACTAAAATTACTGATTACAGAGTAATATAGAAAAATTGCTTGTATCCTGAAATCGGCCAAGGATTTGCTTACAAAACATTAATAATCGCAAGTATATAATCTAAATGACGTCATCTTCCTGGCCAACTGATCAGAAGTTAATCTACAAAATTCCGTATTTTTGGAGTTACACATAAAACGAGAGACATGACAACCTATGCACAAGGCGGTGATCACTCCTTCAATCCCTACTCCCAAAGACAAAAGGAAGTTTACAGCATATAATGTTTGTTTCCCTCTCAGTAACGCGTAACTAGACACGTATCAGAGTACACCTGCCCTTTAAATGCGTACGATACGCGGAATATCCGCTCCAATTTGTTCACTGCTCTTCAGTCGTTTTTATGAAAGACACAAAAATTTTTTTTTTTTTTTCGGCTAAGAAGAACAAGCATTGTGAAAAAAATAAATAAATTTCTCCGACGAACAAATAGGACAGTTAAATATTCATCCACAATCACAGATAACTGTATCTATAATTTATATCACGGTTAAAAAAACAAAACAAAACAAACAAAATAATAATATTATAATCGGATTAATTCTGAAACAATAACCAACTCACAATTTTATGAATTAGGAAAACTGCTAATATAATATTTAAAATATACACAAATTTCCATATATTTATGTTCACTATTTTAAAGCAAGATTATCCACTAATAATTCATTTTAACAAACGGCATTAATCACATAGATTCAGGACATATAATGAACAGTAGCTATGAACCTCTGGAACTAAATTATACCACAGCCTAAATGATCACAATTTTGGACTACTTGACTAGCGGATGAATATCCTTGGGCTGCATTTGGAGCATGTCAATGCTAAGATTCCACAGCCTCAGCGCATCCTCCGACGACTGCGCCGCAGGAGATAGTTCCTTCTCAAGGCACTCACTGAAGGCAAAAACATTTTAAAACATCTTTATGTGGTTGACTGAAATTTGCATGGAAAATCATGAAATGCCTCTTTGATTTTATGTTCAGTTAAAAGTCAACGTTAATTTCGCTTCTTCAAGGGAAAAATTCAATGAGTGCTGCGTGTGTGTTTGTGTTTCATTTGCACTAATTCATATCAATCTACATGAACAGCTGAGCAGTGACATGTATGTAGACATAAATACAGCAGGGGATGTCGTACTCGTAATATTTGCCTGACGCCATGTTGTTGTCCGTGGCACAGCATAGTATCGTCTGCGCACCGGCGTTGATGCTCTTCGTGAAAGGCCACGTGACCACGTACGTAATCTTGCTGCCAATGGGGCCTTGGAGGTAGAAGTGTCGCAGGATATTGGTCAGGATGCCACCTGGGTTCAATGAGTAGGTCGCTATATTTGTACCTGAAAATAAGCCAAGAATGACCACGGACACCGCGCTCGGCTGTATAGCGAAGATATCACGAAAATACTATCAATTTTAACCAAATTTAATTTAACGGAAGACGTCACGGGCAGCAATGCTATCAACAGCAATCGGGCAGGATTTGTTGAACGAACAGCATCGTCTGTGGTTCTCTTAAAGCTATCCGCTTTTGCCAATATTTCGCCATTTCTTCTGAACCGATTGCAAAAATACTACACCCTCACTGAATTTTGGCCTGAAAGAACGAAAGACGGTCTCCACACATTGCACAGACGTGGTAAAGTCAAAATAGATGCAGAAACTTCCAGTTGGACGCAGAAAATATAGTAACTGGACATTGACCTTAACGAACAATATGCATCAGCTGCATAATCATTTGAAAATTAGATAATGGATTGCGGAATCTGACTTGAGAAAGCGGGCGCGAAGACTGGCTATTCTTTATATAAAAGTACCGTTCAAGCGTTTGGCGAGTTCCCTCGTGAACAGAATAATCGCAAGCTTGCTCTGGCCGTAAAGTTCGATGAGACTCATGTCTGAGTGCTCATTGTTGATATCATCCCAATTCATATAGCCCTTTTTGTAGAAACTCGAGGACAGATTGATTATTCTGCTGGAGTCTGAAGCGGCCAACTCGTCCATCAGGAGATGTGTCAGTAAAAAGTGACCTGGAACATAACCCACAACTCGACGTCAATGACTACAAAGTGTGATTAAAGATTTGATTGAAGTACATAAATTAACGGTTCTAACAACACGTTACTTACAAATTGTATTCTACTGATTCAAACAAGCAGCTATATGTTATGTACCGCCAATATATTTAAAAAATATATATATGTGTTTAAAATGAAATATCGTATCCCTACAGATACGTTGTTCGTATGATAATACACTTCACCTAAGTCCGAAACGCTCATAAAACTAGAGCCTCAGTAAGGCAGGATCCACCGTGAAGCAGTAAAAGTAAAATGC
This sequence comes from Protula sp. h YS-2021, assembly GCA_949752745.1. NCBI lineage: Eukaryota > Metazoa > Annelida > Polychaeta > Sabellida > Serpulidae > Protula > Protula sp. h YS-2021. The sequence goes on from OX457024.1 coordinate 60,637,950, forward strand.
GTGAAAAAGCTACAGGTAAAAATTAACGATTTTTGATAGCTTTCCTCACGTGAATTTTTGGCAGATTTTCAAAATAATTTCAATTTACATATTTTTCACAATCCAGTGTTTAACATTCCCCGATTTAACCTTAAAGTAGTAGTTGACGGGTTAAATCACGACGTCAATTTTTCCCCCATTTTGACAATATGCACATCTTCAATATAATATTTTCACCATGCAAGGGGTCAGGTTCTTACGACAATCACTTCTATGAGAAGTCGGCCGGACAAAACATCGTCTCACGGCTTTCAAGCCAAAAATTCACCATTTTTGACAATTTTCCACGACATCAATTTTTAGCCGATTTTGACAATAATGCCACGTTGCACATCTTCAATATATATATATATATATATATTCACCATGCAAGGTTTCAGGTTCCTATGATATACCCTTCTATGAGAAATCGGCCGGACAGACAGACGGACGGACAAGCTCTTAACTATATCCTCCCATTTTACGGGGGATAAACACGACTCACAACATCCATAAGTTTTAAATACATCTATGTTAGAATAAGCTTCTCCAGTACATTTCACTAATAATTACTCACTGATGAGTGTTTGAAATGGAATGTGAATACACAAGCACATTGCTAATGATCTTCAAGATGCAGTACCTAAATGATTGACACCAAAAGCCATTTCGAATCCATCTTCCGTTTTCCCATCCAAGTGGAAAACTCCCGCGTTATTGACCAATATGTCAAGTTTGGTCTCTTCTGAAAATACAAAAGATATAATCCTAATACATGTGTTTTAGCTTGTATGAAATAAATGGTTTCTCAGTACAGCATGTTTTATGCTCATGTTAACGTTTTTCCCTTCTTTGGGCAAACACGTTTTTAGCGGTTTCCTCAACGAAAGCCCTGGGTGACGGATACTTGTTCGCTTCGGCTAATTATTCCTATCTGCTATTATTTCCTATTTGCTTTGTATTAAACCTAAATGTTGTTCGAATCTTACAAAACTCCAGCATTTTTTCACCAAAAAAAAAAAAAAAACTAAAAAAGGCTAATATTACTTGAAAAGGCGAAAATATTCGCAGTTTCCTGAAGCAAGCGGCGGGAAAATATCTAACATACTCCTCTTAAAATTCTTCGCGAATTCCCTGACAGATTTCACTGAGGCGAGATCAAGTATCATCGGTGTAATGGTGACTCCAGTCAGGTTCTTTATTTCTGCCGCTGTCTCTTCCCCTTTCTGTTCCGTGCGGCACGTTATGTAGATTTTACCCCCTGGAAAAAGTTATCGTAATGCATAACATCATGGTAATAACTTTCAGATAAAACTAAAATATTAATCTTAACCCTCTTTTCTAGAGGAATTGAAGCACAGGCATTCATTTAGAGAAGGACTGTGAGGTGTCCACCGAGCACAATTAAATCTGATGTAGTCAGCGTCGGCACAACAAGGGGATCACTCACAGATCCGCATAAAAAAACCGAGATTACCTCGCTCGGCAAGGAGCTTTGCCATCTCGGCACCCAGGCCGGAAGTGCCTCCGGTTATAAGGGTGACTTTCCCATCGATGCGGTTTTTATTCTCGCAGACGCATCCATTGCTCCATTGCCTTTCAACGATAAACAAGAATGTCCATGGACATCGACTCCAGCCGTAAAAGCGAACGGTTAGAGGAGAAAGCTGGCAATAGCTGGGCTAGCTGGTACAGGCTTTACGATAAATAACAATATTACATTTTGAGAGGTAAAAATACATAGAAGTCAACGGAGAAAACAATAACATCACTTCGAAATAGACACAGAACAGATTCTGGGCTAGCTCTAACGAAGCGCCGACTTGGGGTTAATTTCGGGCTAGAAAACCATTTAAAAAAGCAATCGTAGACAGCACAGCCCCAACTGGGCTTCTGATTACGGAAGGCCACAAGGGCTTCTAAACGCAAGTTGAGCGATACCATAACCTATGTGCTACATGTTGTTTCAACAGAAGAATTTACACCTTTTGCTGCAAATTTCCAAGCAGTTTTCGTGTTATCACAATAAGAAATGCGAATGAAGGGAAAGATTACGGATCATTTTAACCGACCCCCCCCCCCCAAAAAAAAAAAAAAAAAAAATTGCACATGTGGATACAAATCCAAAACGGCGGTTTGCAGCCATTTTGTTTTCTATTCAACTGAAAACCAGTCCTAAGCGTGTGACTTTCTGATGGTCAACCTATGTCTAAAATTTAATGGCGTTCTGTAAAAGTAGTTCACGAATTCTCATGTATCCAAGAAATTGTGGATCAATCAATCAATCAATCAGTAGTATCTAACATTTGGTGACGATCGGCAAAGTAATTTTTATTTTTTGCTCTGTTGTCAAAACATAATGGAATAAACTCAAGATGGCGGCTGGTGGTCATTTTTAACTCATTGATTGATCCCCAAATCAACCGCGATCGTCCTGTATGAACTGGTAAACCTTTTCTGATATTTGATTATTGGTCAAGTAGTTTGTTTTATCCTGTTAACAACAATTTGCGGATGAAAATTCAAGATGGCGGTCATTTTGAATTAGTGATTGGTTATAAATTCAACCCCGATCGTGCTTTGTAATGGTAAGCCTTGTCTGAAAATCTGTAATGACCGGTCAGCCAGTTCTTATTTTATCTCATGTTAACAATCATTTGCGGCTAAAAAATCAAGTTTAAAATCCATTTAAAATTTACTGATAGATCAAATCAAAAAAAATTCAGTAAAACTGACCAAGTCCCCCGCAGACGTGCAATCACAGGATCTCAATCAACAATTGAGCAGCTTGAAACATTTACGGCTACATAGCGACGACAAGCAGCCATTGTACAAATCAATACGGTGAAATTTTAACGGTCTTCCCATTTTCCTATTTTTTACGAAAATCTCAAAATAATCCCTCGCTGCACAGATCAACTATATAAGCTTTCTATGTGCAAGAGAACAAGGGAATCGCTTCAATGGTTACGGAAATAGGTCAATTGTGCTGTATTTTCAAAGTTTTCCCATTTTTGCGAAATTTGCAAAATAACCCCTCGTTGCACAGGTCCACTACATAGTCTTTGCATGTGCAAGAGAACAATTGATTCGCTTTAATGGTTACGGAGATATGGCGACGATAAACACCCATTCAATAGGTCGATTAAAGGGAATTTTCAGTTTTCCCATTTCCCCACTTTTTGCGGAAATCTCAAAATAACGCCTCGTTACACAACTTCACTACATAGTCTTTGCATGTACAAGCGAACTATTGAATCGGTTCAGTGGTTACGCAGATAAAGCGCCGACAAAAAAAGTGTCGACAGACAGACCCGAATCCTACAGTCCCCCGCTTCGCGCTACGCAGCGGTGGGGGACTAAAAAACAGTAGTCGTATTGAACTGGTCAACCCTAATTAAAAGTTGATAATGATTAGTCAACCAGTTTTTGTTTTATCGTGTCAACAATAACCTTCAAGAAATTTAAAATTAGGTCAAGGCCAAAACACAATAACGTGTACCTACCCACCATGATAGGTTGTCTTTACCCAAAAAAATATAGGAAAGGGATTACTGGTATGAGTGTGGGATAACTGAGTGCGCGAACTAATTTTTCTTCAATTTAACAAAGAAATTAAAAAGATGCAGTCCATAAAAAAGAGTGTCAAATATCCGCATCGCTTAGCAGGAACACAGATCAGACATCTTGGCGTTCTTTATTACGAGAAACCTGATAAAAATACGCACATGTATAAATTGTAAAAAGTAGGCAATGTACGGAAATTTACATTCAATATATTTTAAAACAGTTTTGATTTTACTTTTTGGATGTCACTTCCTTTAAAATTCCAAATAATCAGTTAAAGGTTTTGCGCAATTATCCAATTTCGTCTCCAATCCACGAGACCTTCAACAAAAACTGAAATATCACGCATAAAACACGCATTTGAAAAGCTCCTTTGTTAAAGCGTTGACTTTTTCCATTTATTTTGAACGATAAAAACGCCCAAATTTAGAAACTTCTTCGAAATGTGAATACTTGCAGCAGTTAGAAAACGCTGTGATGCAATCATAATTAAAATTTAAAAGATGTAATTGTTCGTATACTTAAAAAATAAATTGTCAGCTCTCAAAATTATTAAAACAATGAAAACATTTAAAGTTTACGTTGTTTTACACCCTGTCAACTAAAAGACAGTGCTTTTAGTGGAAGTTTCACGATTTTATTTTTTTACATTTTGTTTAAACGAATTACACTTTTTTTGTCCTCAGGCAACCCCGTTTTGGCACACCAAAACGGTTTGTTTACGAGGGGCAGAAGGAACGGTTACAGTAGATCCAAATCGGTCAAATCATCTTCCGTGGCTGGAAACAATTGTTAGTAGTTAAGTATCCCAAAATAAGAAATATTTGAGTCGACAGGGTGGAAAAAATTACATCTGGCCGATCAAGTTTAGTAAGAATTGAACAGTTATTTGTCACTAGTTACCATCTACTCTAACCAATCCTATCTCTTCTCTCTGGTACCTGCTAAAGTGGTAAGCCCATTCGTACTTTCGGATTTTCCGATGGAAGTGTCGTTTCGAACGATTTTTTTGGGGTCAATTTTAAAAGAAATATTAAGGGAAAGCAGCAAAATTCTACCATAATTTTGTTTCACCATATACTCTTTCGAATGAAAAAAGCCATCATATCATCTTTTAAAAACTACTCGTATTTCCATAATATTCAGCCAACTGGTATGTATTTTCTGATAAAATGGAATTGTGCCGGTTTTGAATATGCTTATTTGATGGAGAAAACAGGCACTCTGGGTACGAGTAAAGATATCCTACTATCGCCCAGCTACATGATCGCATGACTCTATCCATTGATTCTAAGGAACAATGCCTATACTAAATTAAGCCACAATTTAACTTACTTCAAGCCATACAGAGATATTGCTAAAACAAGAACCCAGAAAGCTGTTTTTCCAATCATGTCTCCACAGTTAACAGTGTTTGATACCTAACCTCTTTTTTTGCCTGCTCATTTTAACCGTTGTTGCATAGCAGCTAACCTCTACAGCACTTTTTTTTTGGTCTGATGTGCGTTGTTTATATATATATATGACCTCGGTGATATCTATATATTATGTATAAACACAAAGCAGGTGCATATATTAGAAAGTAGTTTCTCACATTATGAGTACTGTTTGTTTAGAATCTACAGTGGGTCTGAGGAATAAAAAGGTGTTATACACAAAAGACCAAACCATGACCGTCTAGAAACCCCATGGAGGTTCGGGATGTGAAGGTTCAAATGACAGAACTCTATAACAATGCACGTGTGCGTGTTGTCATAATGTGCGTCATAGAGCGGCGAAAAGTCATACAGCAGCGAAACGTCATAAAGCGACGAAACGTTCTAAAAGAGCTTTGGGCGGTTTTGAGTAGACAGAAAAGAGGGGTTCTGCGTCAGGAAGTGACGTCATTCTGTCTGGACCGGAAGTGACGTCATTCTGTCTGGACCGGAAGTGACGTCATAGGCGTAGTCGTGGGAACGAAGTGTAGCCATGGTAACGAAGTGACGTCATAGGCGTAGCCATGGTAACATGACGTAGTCATGGTAACGTAGCCATGGTAACCCTGGTAAGAAAGTGAGGACCCCCCTAGGCGGCAGTCGGGACAGGCCCTATAGTAAAAAGTGATGACCCCCCCCCCCTAGGCGGCAGTCGGGACAGACCCTATGGTAAAAAGTGATGACCCGCCCCCCCCCCCCCCCCCCCCACCCCTAGGCGAGCAACATTCTGTGAAGTCAGCAACATTCTGTCAAGTCAGCATAAGTTACACACCACAATTTGATCACATCAGAGTGGTATATAAGGGATGAGCACCCGACACTAAACCATGTGGAGACGGTAACAAGAGACATAATGGACAACACACCATCGCTACCTATCAACACAGACATGGATGTCCTGCCGGAAACAGTTACTTTTGATGAAACATTATTACCGTGGGAGGATATTGATGCGTTCCTGGTAAACGCTGAAAAAGCCTTGGAGGAAGCGTTAGACGACACTACACTGGAGCAAGGAATACCTCAGGAGGAAGCGTTAGACACTTCGTCAACTACACTGGAGCAAGGAATACCTCAGGAGGAAGCGTTAAATGCTCCGTCAGATGTCACTGCAGTGGAACAAGGAATACCTCAGGAGGAAGCGTTAAATGCTCCGCCAGATGTCACTGCAGTGGAGCAAGGAATACCTCAGGAGGAAGCGTTAAATGCTCCATCAGATGTCGCTACAGTGCAGCAAGGAATACCTCAGGAGGAAGCGTTAAATGTCACTGGATTGGAGCAAGGAATGCGATATCCTGATGGACCTGATTACCCGTTTTGGGTTGTGAATGCACTTGTCAATGGTAGCAACACACCACTTAGTGCAAAGTTAAAAGCACATCTAAACCATTATAAGGAATATGAAGTGAGTGATGACGATGACGAAGTGGACATGTCAAGCGATGACGAAGAAGATAAAGATCTTAAATCTAAAATTGAATCGAATTAGACCATACCTGTTACTAAGGATGATGTTGCGTTGTTGAAACGAAACTTTCAAGCAGTGCTTCCTCTCATCGATTGTAACATTTTATGGTGTTTATGTGAAGAAGGTTTTTTCAACCAACATACGTACATGTATCTAACGGAAAAAGTGAATACCGTTATTCAGCTGATCTACATGTTAGGAAGAAACATAGAACATGTTCCGGATACAAAGTTCTCCGAAGCCATGACTCGACATTTCGTTCAACTTATTAAAAGTCTTCATGAGGAACATTTTAAGACTTTATGTCTACCGGTGCCAAAGTGTGTTGATGAGGATCGCGATTTTAAATGTGCAAAGGTTATACTACAAGGTTTCAAATACCTTGAAGAACGTATTCAAATGTATGATATGATGGCTTACCTCTATGAAAAAGGACATTTCACCTTGTCAATGGTCTTCAAATGGATAGTAGGTAGTCGCGAACGAAGAGACTTTTTAGTTATTGTCATGACACAATCTCTAACAAACGGTTTACCAACAGCCTTTCTCGATTGTTTCAATGAGATGACTCCGCGATTTTACAAACATCTCATGAAAACCTACATCTAACACCTTTATAAAAAGGAGTGAAGTAAAAAAACCATTCACAATGTCAACATTACTTCTTGACAGATGTATGACTATGGATGACGTCTTCAAAGTAAACTATATTGACTATGTGTTTTCAAAGCATCCTGCTTTTGAATCGCATTGGATGTTACAAGTGAAGAATTTGCATCTGCATTGGGAAGCTGTTGATAAGGCTATTCCAAGAGATCGTTTCATCCGCTCGTTTCTACGTGAATGTGAAGAACTGCATTTACTATCAACTTATGACATTGATTTAGCATTTATCAACGCGAATACAATTTGGGCAACTGACTTCATGTTAGTTGTAGCTACTAGAATTATTTTACATTATGATGATGATGTTCCAGATAATGTATCAGAACTTGTTCTTTTCAACCATGGACGAGTTGAAGTGAATTCAAAACTTTGCAAGTTGTTTGTTGACTCAGCAGATAGTTGGGTATAAAAAGGAGTGGACTGCTCATTTCTCAGCAGATAATTGGAGGGAGTGAAGTCATCATTTCTCAGCAGATAGTTGGAGGGAGTGAAGTCATCATTTCTCAGCAGATAGTTGAAGGGAGTGAAGTCATTAAACTGACTCAGCAGATTGTTGGGTATAAAAGGGAGTGGACTCCTCATCAGTACATTGTGCAGTCATGGAGAACAAGACAAGCAGCTTTAAAATTAGTGCCAACTTAACCATTACTGTGGAGCATGGAGAATATGGGCTATTTCTACGCATCACACGTGGAGAGAGATGATGTGCTTATTCGCCATCTTTGTGGAAGATTGTATGTCAAAGCTTGAAAAATTTGCGTGACATTGGCTTCAAACTATACTTAACGCAAACGAAGTGGCTTGAAGTCATTTCATACTTGGATATGCGTTATGGGAGTTTTGTGCGCACATCACTGTTTGAAGGGAAAGAATACACGCATTACATCAACATGAATGATGGTGAATGGGAGACATTGCTTCAGGAGATGGACAACATCAACACAGCCCTATCACCATGTGTGGAATGTCATGACAAGAAAACTATCATCAAACTTCAAAAGGATGGTCGGATGAAGGTGTCAAAACTGTCAAAGAAAAGACTGGCTGAAGTTCAATTGGAGAACATGAACGTGCAAAATCAACTTGGACTTACCTGTGACTATTGTGGTGCTTGTGGATATGTGGAGGATTATCATTGCCACTGCCACAAGTACAATTGCAAGTTGTGTGAACCAAACAACTTCTGCGGCAAGTGTGGAGTACTTTAAGTCTGTGAAGCAAAGTAGAAGTGATAAGTAGCAAGATGGACGCATGTTTTAAAAATGCTTATATTGACTTGATGATTGCTAAACTTGCTAGCTGTTGCACTCCAGACTATCAACTTTATCATTTAGACGCTTTTTGGGATGTTGTACATCATAGTCTTGTACATCGTAGTCTTGAACTGCATTCAAGATTTCTTGGAGAATGTCATAAAATTGGAATAGAAGAAGATTCTGACTTTGACTTTGATTCTGCGCTTTATTCTGCTCGCACTGATGTAGAAGTATATTACACCGTGGTTGACTATTTGAGAGATTGCTGCAAAGAGGAAACAGAGGAACTTTGTCAGGTAACTTTAATTTTAAAGATATAAAAACCTTTTAACATCTTTGTGATAACATAGCGAGTTGATAACAATGTTTTTCTTACTAGCAAATGTAATTTTATGTGAGTGGTTTCAACGTAAACAAGGAAAGAATATGATAGAAGAGGCTGCAGTCATCTTAAAAGATATTTTATTACAGGAAGAAACCGGCATGTCAGAATAAACAACAGAAACAAAGTCAACATGGAGAATCTTGTACTATTCAGCAGTCACAAGGACGTTCTTTCAAACATGTTTCCAACACTTGAAAAGTATGGACATGTGTTCAACTCAAGTGAAGCGTTGTATCAATATGAGAAAGCAGTTTTTCATCTTCGTCAAGATATTGCTTCAGCCATTGTTTCATGTAGAAATGGATATGAAGCGAAACGAATTGCTAAAGTGATAAAGCCATGTCCTTTATGGCATACAGTAAAGAGAAGTAAAATGCAAGATGTTTTACATGTCAAATCAATGTGTATTGTTTCGCAAAAAGTTAAAAGAATGTAAAGATAAAACTTGAGTTGAAGCAACGTATGATCATTGGTGGGGAGCTGGTGTGAAACAATTGTCATCCCCTTCATATCCTGGTCAGAATATTATGGGAAAGTTGTAAGAAATGTTTTGTGAGGGTTAGACACTTTTCAGACTCGATGTACAGACGTGTTATATGAACATGTAAAACATGGACAAGTTTGTTAAGTGAACAACTGAAGACTTGTGCTGCATTGTCGGAGCAACATCTCACAAGACTGTATAATGGCAAACATAACACTGAGACAATATATTGTCCAAAAAGCCTATTGTGAAGAAATGTTATTAGCAGTAAAAAAGTTTGCATGTTTAGTATGTCCTGCTTGTCAAAATACTTGTCATTTTGCATGTGTCTATACATATTGGAATGAGGCTAAATATTACATACATTTAGATAAAGTGTTAGAGAATGCAAATCAACGTTGTGAGAAATATGGTGTAGATACTATTACATTGGATGAACTTAGTAGTTGGTTAGTGTTCATTGAAGACCAATGGTCTCCAGTTATTCATACCATTGTATCAATACTTGATTTGTAAAATCATGTTGTTTTCATGTTAGTTAAGTGATGTTAGTTAAGACTATGTTGGTTGAGTTATAAATAAAAGTGTTCTGTTGAGAAGTGTTTTTTCATTCATCATGTCAACGTGGAAAGACTACTTGACCAATATTTACTTCAAACCCGGACAGCCTGGAGCATTTGCTGGTCCTTACAAACTTTATCACATCTTAAGAAAATATAATCAACCAGTCACACATTTACAAGTGAAGAAATGGCTACAGGACCAAGATGCATTCAGTTAACTACAACCTGTAAAATACAGGTTAAAAGACAACGTGTGATTACACGTGGCATTGATGACATGTGAGATATTGATTTGGCTGATGTGGGAAACATTGCTCCCTATAATGATGACACACGCTTTTTACTCATTGTCATTGATGTGTTTTCCAAATATTTATGGGTACAGCCAATACCTAATAAATCACATACCAGCGTCATACAAACTTTCCAAAAGAATTTTCATGACACACGGCAAAGACCAGGAACTCTAAGATCTGATAAAGGAATGGAATTTAAAAACAGATGGGTAAAAGCATTTTTGAAGAAAGAGGGAATTCATGCTTATACCACAAAGAATGAAACCAAAGCCAACTTTGCTGAAAGAGTCATTCGTACTCTAAAGGGAATGATGTATCGGTATTTTCTACATAATCAAACCTACCGTTACTTAGACATTCTTCCAGACTTGGTGTACAATTAAAACCACAGACCTCATGGTTCTCTTCTTAATAAGTATGCTCCTGCAGAGATTCGTAAAGACAACGAATCGAAAGTGTGGAAGTATATGTATGTCGACAAACTGAAATTGAAACCGAAGAAGAAGAATTTTTAATTTAAAATTGGTGATCATGTTCAGATTTCCCACATCAAATATGTATTTCAACGAGATTATCAAATAAAGTGGACGCAAGAAGTCTTCATTGTCACACTTCGTTGTAAGAAGCAAGGGATACATTTGTATCGTGTGAAAGACTTTTTAGACGAAGATATTGATGGACATTTCTATGAAGAAGAACTGCAGAAAGTGACCAAAGATATTGAATCTATTTATTGAATTTAAAAAGTCTTGAAAACACGTAGAAGACGAGGTGTGAAAGAATTATTTATCAAGTGGTCAGGTTGGCCAAACAACTTTAACAGTTGGGAGAAAGAAACAGACATTCAAAAATGAAGCATCCATTTACATGTTTAGTCTCTTGACCTACAGGCAGTGGCAAAACGTCTCTGGTGAAGGAAATTCTAGAACAAAAGTTGATTAAACCCTCTCCGAAAAGCATTTTATGGCTTTATGCAGCAGATCAGCCTTTATACAAGGGAATGAAAGGCGTGGAATTTTACCAAGGCATTTCAGATGACATTGAAGAGCGCTTTAACCCGAAAGACCAAACTAAATTATCATTGATGACTTAATGACGAAATGTCATAGTGATGAGCGAATGACACGTCTCTTTAGTGTTGGCAGCAGTCATCAAAATCTAAGCATTATCTTTATTGTGCATAATGTATTCCATCATGGGAAAGAGACGCGAAATATTAGTCTGAATACACATTATTTTATTCTGTTTAAAAATCCTAGAGACAGTCAACAAATTATTACATTGGCGCGACAAATGTATCCTGCCTATCAAGCCTATCAAGATGCTACCAGCAAACCCCATGGTTATTTATTCATTCATTTAAAACCAAAGACAAATGATCAACTACGTATTCGTACAGGCATTTTACCAAAAGATACACATTATGTATATATTGATAAAGCAGTGTATGAACAAGAACCAACTCATTTAACCATTCGCAGTCAAGATGTCTAAACGTATTCGAGCGAACCTTCTGTTTCTTCACTTGTTTGCACGCAGTGGGCCTAAACGACGTAGATCCTTGTTACAGCAAGCTACAAAGGAGGAACTATCAAGCTTCTTTGAAATCTGTTTAAATATATTGCGAGGACATTTACCCCTTAAACTCAAAACGGCTTAAGGAATTCAAGCGTGAACGTCATACGCTACATACTCTAGCAGGTAAGAAGATATCACTTCGAAGAAAAAAGAAGTTGATTAATCAGAAAGGAGGATTCATTGGAGCTATTGCTAAATTTGCATTACCCTTGTTAGCCCAACTACTATTAAAATGAAACATACTATGAAAATGGTCCTCATTCCTGAATATGAATACAAACTGTTATTAGAAAAGAAAAAAAGACATCATAACAAAAGTAAATACACTTTTACGTGGGAAACGAACACGTGAAAAGGCTATAGAAATGTCTCAACTTCTTGGCCGTCATTTACGAACAAGTCAGAAAAAGCCTGTTCCGTCATCCAATGCTGAAAAACCAGAAAAGTGATTTTTAAGTCATTTTCAACCTATCTATCATGGAAAAGTAATACAACTTTTAGCAGAACTGAAGAAACATGGTACAAGATGGAAAGACAAGAATGAACTTGTGTTGAAAACGGGCGATGTCATTACAAATTCTAACATTGTTGATTTGATGAAAGAAGCATTGGTGGCAACAAGAAGAAAAGAACGAGCCATACCACATGGTTGGCATCCGTTTATCCAGAAAATTGTAGATGCTAATATTCCAAAAACAATGTTTAGTAAAAAGACCACTCGTGACGACATTACAACAGAAATGAAACAGCGTCAACAAAGACAGTGTCCTGAAGGATGGGAAAATTTTTAACATGGCTGAAAGAGCTATGTTGTTGTCAAGAAACGAGTATTCCTGTAAAAATTAGATGTGCAAGTGCGTGTTGTGAAGGAGAAGTAATAGATCATGATTTACATACTTGTGCGAATGGCGCGCGCTATCGTGAGGTATATAGACAACGTCAACGCACATTTACCATTTAGTCCATCATGGAGTCGACAAGTTTTTACATTACTTTGCCCAGCAATGCTAGTATGAACTATTATCCCAACAACAAGGCTTCGAATTACCAAACCATCTATCTGAATGGAAAATAAGAAGTGGTTTTAGCTGAAATTCAATATCCACATACATGGACAACTATGAGACATGAAATGGACTATTCTATTCAGTATCGACAACAACCACTGACAGAGACACTTGACACTATCACTATTCCTTATGGTTATTACAGAAACATACATGAAATATGCCAGGCAGTGAATGAAGAAGCGACTAATTCTATGAAAGATGACCTTAAAGAAGCTATTCGGATAAAGTATGACAAAATTAGACGACGCGTTTTTCTATTTCTAAATTATGGCTTTGAAGTGTCATTCTCTGCTGGATTAGCTGAAATTTTAGGATTTATCCCAGAACAATGGTGTACTGAAACGTGTACAGCTGAACATAAAGCCGATGTGACACAGGAATTTTATACAATTTATGTGTATTGTAGCATTTGTGAACCACAAGTTGTTGGTGATTATTATGTTCCCTTATGGAATACAAGGCCATGATGGCGATATTGACGTAAAAGAAATGAATATTAAGGACGACACAGGCCATAATGTTCCGTTTCAAACTGGAAAGGTAATCTGTAAACTTCATTTTCGACCAAAAGCATTGTGAAAGCTTATACACACGATCCGTCTGCATATCGCAACCATTTTCTTCGTCAAGTGGGCGGAGAATTACCGGGATTCAAAGGAGCGCGAATCCAATATGGTGATGGTATTGGTTCAATACTGGGATCATTCGCTAGTAAAGCTATTCCATTACTTAAGGCTGGGGCTAAGATCGTTGCGCCACATCTTAAAAAGGCTGCAAAGAATGTCGCGAAAGATGTTACGGGTCGAGTAACACAACGTGTGTTTGGCGAACAAAAGCGCGTGCAACCGACGAAACGTGCCAGAAGACGAAAAACAGCCAGACGGATAAGATCAAAACATATTAAAAAGATATTTTTTAATCATGTCTCTCATTCATAATCATTCGTGTGAATGTAGTCTTTCTCCATTGGAATGGTTTCACATACCACCAACGCAAACTGCTGTAGAGAAAAGTTATAATGTCTATCAACCACTCACTTCCATTAGAGAAGGTTCTCCAATAGAATTCTACATTCCTGCGAGTACAGAAGAATATTTGGATTTAAAGAACAGCAAACTTCATATTATATGTCGCATTCTAAAGGCGATGGAACAGCATGTGGCGCAGATGATAATGTCTCCTGCATCAATGATTTGTTTCATGGGTTATGGTCTAATATTGAATTGTTTCTGAATGATCGATTGGTATCTCATAGTAACAATACCCATGGTTATACCAGCATTATCTCTCATCTCATCCATGATTCGGAAGAAAGTCTCCATTTTGAGCGCTCTATGCGTCTCATGTATAAGGATACTGCTGGGTCAATGAATAGTCATGAGGTGAAAAGAGCCAATCATGAAAGATATGTATCCGGGTTTCATGTCAATCGTTATTTGCATACACGTCTCAGCCGTGATTTTATGCTGACAGGTGGTTTAAGGATAGATTTGTTTGAGCAGGATCGTTATCTTCCTAATGGCATCAGTGTGAAATTGCGTTTCCATAGACAGAAAGATGAAAATGTATTGATGGCTGCAGATAATACCTATAAGGTAGAAGTGAAAGAGGCATTTTTAACCATTCTCAAAGTGAGGGTTAGTCCAGGTATTCAGTTAGGACATACAGATGCATTGATGAAAAGTCCTGCCAAGTTAATCATCACTGAAAAGTGTTTGCCATTCCAGCATTATTTCAGTCTTTTGTGAAAGATAACATCTTTTTGGGTCAATTACCAAATCGCATTGTCATTGGTCTGGTTCATAATGAAGCCTTTGGTGGATCAGTATTGAGGAATCCATATGATTTCAAACATTTTGATCATGACTATATGCGACTGTACACGGATGGTGAACCAGTTTTATCCAAACCTCTCAAGCTTGACATTACACAGAACAAATACCTGGACGCTTTTGAAACGCTTTACAAATCGTTTGATAGATTGAATGGTGAGAAAAGTTCCATTATAAAACGGGAAGATTGGCCTAGAGGCTATGCTTTATTTTCGTTTGACTTAACACCTGATTATGATGGCGATGATCATTTTCCCCTGATCAAGCATGGAAATTTGCGGCTAGAAATGAATTTTGCTAGGGCTTTGCAACATACAATCAATGTCATCGTCTATGCTGAATTTGACAACATTATTGAAATAAGTGCAAATCGCAGCATCCAATTCGACTACCAGTCATGAACACGAAGCAGAATGATGCCATATTGAGTCATGATGTCATGACCAAAGACTTGTTTCAAGGCGTGTTTGCCATGGACCAGTTACCATCTTTACACCGTGGTGCCTATGTCATCAACACAGACGATCAAGATGAACCAGGAGAACATTGGATGGCAGTGTATTATGACAAAGACCCTGTAGAATATTTTGCCTCTTATGGACTTTTACCTCTAGATGATGTTTTTAAAATGTTTTTAAGATGTGTTAGAAATGTTTTTAAGAAAAGACTATATGTATAATTCCATATCATTACAAACGCCAATATCATCATCATGTGGTTTTTATTGTGTATATTATATATTGCATAGAGCTCGAGGTCAGAGTATGTTTGATATTGTCAATATATTAAAAAGAAGGGATGGTGATTTTATTGTAAAGGATTTTGTATATAGACATTATAAACAACTGTTTTATTAATGTTGTTGTTGTTATAGTAGTTAAGTTGTAGTTAAGTTGTTATTCAAGTTTGTTAAATAAAACAACCCAAGTTTCAAAGTGTCTTGTTTATTGTGTTAAATTTACAAACTCTATTTAGAAACTCTGAATTAACAAACTCTATTTACAAACACTTAATTAACAAAGTCTATTTACAAAATTTTATTTACAAACTCTTAATGAACAAACTCTATTTACAAACACTTAATTAACAAAAGCTATTTACAAACTCTATTTACAAACACATTCATTTTTCAATACTTTCATCAATGAATGCCATTCATTAGAATCTAAATTGATATAGGTATCATAGACATTATACCCGTATTTGTAAATGCTATGAAAGTTTACATAACGCACATCACCAAACTTTATCACTTTAACAGTTACATGTTCAGACAGTTTCAGTTCAGATCCTTCTTCTAAGTCTATGTCCATCACCCGCATAGGCTGTGTCACCTGAGTGGATTTGGTACCCCGCATAAGTTGTATTCCATGCTATTTGAATTCAAGCACAAGGTTCTTCCCAATCCAATGTTTGTAACAGCGCGTTCCATTCCACTGTGCTGAGGATGATGATGTCCTTGTGCTCTGTAAGCTCGTCATGTTGACGAAATTGAACAAACACGTCTAGACAGTTCTTAATGACACGCACTTCTAAATCATTTGAAAGTAGAAGCAGAAAGCCAGGTATCCTCAACTTGTCTAGATGATCCTTCGACACGGATTGTTCGTCAAGCGATAGTATGATAAACTTTCCAAAATGTCGTAGCACTATATCATCACATAAGTTTCTCATATATGAGAATCCATATGTAATGGGTTCATAATCCAACAAATAGTCTTCCATCTTTATGCTCGGATGATGGCGAAAAGCGGACAGCTTCTAGGAATCGTAAGACTGCGCGCCAGTTCTTGATATTAAAGTGGATCAATTCTATATGTAAAGTATCTGGCACAACTCCCATATAATCCTCTGGATAATCCTGTAAAAGATTTCTCCAGAATGTCACACGTATGTTAGAATCATGTTCAGTCACAAACACTTCAACTTTATTTCCAAGTCTGCGTTTAAACCCATGTTCAAGCGGTATGTTTTTGAAGTCTTTCCACACTTCAGATTTAAACCGATAATCAGAACTTATCCGAGAACCTATCATCACTTCATTCCTATCATTTACAGTAAGGTAAGCACCATCGTTAAACATGAGTGCATTCATGATGACAATACCTTGTTATGCGCTGTCTTCTTGTCTGCGAAGCCTTTTATCCACTTCTTTGACTTGCTTCTTCAGCATTTTCCATTCAGGTATTGTCAGCAAGATACCTTTTTTCGTAGGACGGTTTTTTCCAGTCCCCTCATCTCTGAGGTATTTGCGAATGTTCACCACGCCTTCATTGCTTTGTTTCATAATCTTGATATACTTTTCATTGCCTAGAGAAAGCATTCCATCCCACGACTGTGGTGTAGGTGTTGTCTCCACTTTTAATTTCTTGATGGTTAAATAAATTTTTTGAAGTCTTTTACTGTATCAGCAAGAGTATCCATATCCGTTGCAGATCTTTTCCGATTCATGTTCACGCTTCAATGTTCACACCTCAACTAACTCTCAAGTTGAAGTGTAATGTATACTGTAATGTTAATACGCCAAAGTGGAATAGCCATCACTCATCACATATCGCTTGTCATCATAGGGGGAGAGAGCCACTTTCCTCAACTTCTCCGAGATAGTCACTTGTATCAAACAGATCAGCATCTTCCTGCATATCTTTGTAGATATCGTCCGTTTCTATGTCATAACATAGACTGTCGGTGTCGCTGAACAAGAGCTTGGCGTCGGGATATTTGGTCATGATGTAGTTGTAATGAAAGTGGAACATGAGCACTTTGCTGAAGTCGAGAACGGTGAAACCAACTTGGATGGGTTTATCCAGAAGCAGATCAACTTTGCGTAAATGTACCGCGGTCAAATTTTCGTTGAAAATTCTAAATTTGTGGAATATAGGTTTGGCTACAAGTTTCTTGAACCGCTTTTCCTGGTGAACGAGTTCAACATTCATACGCTTTCTCACATTTTCCATGGTTTTGCCAAACACAGAGTTATTCATCAATTTGATAAAGTCTTTCTCAAACGGATTCTTGGCCAGCTTTCTCTTTTCCGTGTTCAAGGAGATGTATTTTGCCAACCATTTGCTCTGTGCAAACATGATGGCACGATGCACCTTAGTAGTTTTCAATCCTAGTGAGACGTACTGCTGTAAATTTCTATAATGAAGCACATATTTCTTCTTGTCACACAAGCTGGGAATGAGCTTTTCACTAGGTTTGCCTTTCATGTTCAGATCTTTCCGTAGCTTCTGACAATATTCTGACAATTCTCCCACTTTCATACATTTCCGTTCTGGAGCCACTGGATAGTGATTATGACGATCATTGATTGAATATGGGTATTCTATATCCACTTCTAAAAGGTACCCAATCTCGTCATCTTCATCCACATCCATGAAGTCAATAGATTCTGGCTCGCTCACCCACATAAATTCACTTTCCGTCATGCTTTGCGACATGGCCCAGCCATACAAGTTGTTCGCACACAGGTACACCAGGTAATTGGTTGGTTTCATGGGATCGTAGTCTGCTACGTAGGGGTTATTTGCTTTCGCATACTTGTGTGTGATGACAGATATTCCTCCACGTAGACCTTGTTCAACCATTTGGTACATGTCAATGTCGTTAATCAATTGCAATTGCCCCTTTGTCGCTCTTAACATGGATTCCCACGACAGTCCTAGCGCTGTATAGTAGTGAGCAGGATTAAATTCATACGTGTTAAGATATACTTGACGAAAGTTTTCAAACACGTCAGCCAGCAGCAACACATCCGACTTCAGGTATAGGTCATGGTATTCACCAAATGTAGTACAGTTGAATGTCTCCCACACCTTCTGCGCATGCGCATAATCCTCATCGATAATATCTTCTTCACTAAGCAGGCTGTAAAACTTGTCCTTGGACGGCAGTTATGTTTCAGCAAACTTGGATGGTTCATCCACATAATCATAAGGGTACACTCAACAGTAAATCTTGTTGGTTGCTATCATGAATGTGTGGCGTCATGTTATAAAAGTTATCTTTCCCTTCTGCCGCAAGGTTGGATACCAACGTCTGTAGAGAAGTACTCATAAACTGATTACTGTCTGTAAATTTCAGATTGCTCATGGTGAATCGAATATATTTCTCAACGGTGTTGGGAATGACTGTAATCGTTTCATTTTTGAACTTTCCAATTTCTTCCATAATCAAATGGCTGTCATAGCCTCGTAAATTGTGGAAAAATACAGGAATGATAAAAGAATCTTTATCATCCTGCTTATATTTTCGGATCGGAATTGCAAATTGCATTCACTATGTGCAGCTCCACGGTATTTGCCATTGATATGGTCATGATCTCTCACACGATCTGCTCCTAGAGGCTCATGACAAATGTAGCAATCAACAGCGTTCTTGAAATCCTCTTCATCTTCACGAGTCATGACCATTTTCTTTGGCTGTTGTAAACTATGCACAATACGATCACGCTCATTCACCATATGGTCTAAAAAGACTTTCACGGCATTATCTCCTCGATACACGACTGGTGCACGTGTGTCATACTGGCTCACAACCACATAGGCGAAGCTATCTGGACGATGATGCTGATACTTGTCTCCTTCTTCATGCTTTTTCGTGAAACATTCAAAGTCTGCATAAATGACAAAAGGTGCTCGCTGTTGTTTGCCTACATTCTTAAACTTGATGAAGGGTTCCTTGGGGAATGGTAAACGTTGTGCTCCATGCTTGCCATATACTTCACGATGCTTGTCTAAAAGATCTTGTCGTATAAACCCATGAAGACAGTTGAAACAATAAAATGCTGCAGTCTTGCGCTTTGATCGATAAGCCATAAGTCTGCTAAAACTTTTGATGAGACAGTAATGTCTTTTCTTGTCATTGCTAATCAAAAGCAAGTTGATTTCTCTGGCGCTATTGTTTCGACTCAGTTGTATTGGAACAACTAGATCATGTTCATATCGAAACACATTGATAGACACACCATTCTCCTTTTCAAACTTTGGAATGTCTGTAATCGGTGTTGGAAATGTCATGCCTTCCACCTTCAATTCGTTCTCAAATACTTTGTATTGATTCAGACGGCATGGGTTTCTATTTGTTGAAGGGTGAAGGTGAGCCAATACAGACCATGAGAAGCTATTGTTGTCATCATTCTGAATGTTTAATACAGCCTTTGTATTCTTTACTGTCTTCGGTAGTGGGATAAAACTACTCGCTTCCAGTGGCGCTGACGTAGCTGTATGCACTTCAATATACAGTATGTTATCCAACACCCAGCCAGAACCTTGCCGCTCATGATCATCAAACTTGGTAAACAATTCTTTATAGGCTTCTGGCAAGTCCTGCTCAATATCCGCCGGATTGTATGCTGTATATGTCGGACTGCTGATAAAGGCATTATCCACTTGTTCTACCATAACGCCTTCAGCATTCGCCGTCAGTTTCTTGAAGCGTGCATGTACGACAATATACCATTTCATGCCATGGTTTAACGTTTCTAGCAAATGTCTCTTAATCTGGTTCTCTTGTTGTCGCATTTCAAGTAGTAAATCTGATCCATCTTCAGGCTCAAACCGTTTTTCCTGTGCGTTTCCACCAAGACTAACTCTTCTGCCTCTGCCTACTTGTACCGTCTTTTCTTTCTTTGAAACATGTTCTTCATGAGACACATCTTCCATCATGCATGCATGTGTCTCAAACGCATCCAAAGATGAAAATATCTTTGCACATCCATAGCAGAGGACTGGATCAGGTCTGTCAATACCATCTTGCAATGTCTTTCGTCTCTTAACTTCAATCTGCTCAACAAGCTCTTCACGAGCACGTTTCATCCTAGCTGGTTTGCATGTATGCGATACGAACAATTAAAGAGATGGAAATGTTATATCGCAATCATGACAGTAGACTGTTGCCATCGTTGTTGTTGTTGCTGTTGCTAGAACTGAAATGGGTAAAATACACGTTTCACTCTTCCTTTTATACCACTTCGATGGTGTGTAACTTGTTGACTCAGCAGAATTTATGCCACTTTGATGTAATCAAAATATAGTGTGTAACTTGTTCAAAAATTGTCAAAATTGCTGACTCAGCGAAATTTGTCACTGCTCACGTCTTGCTCATTTATACCACTTTGATGGTATATGGTGTGTAACTTGTTCAAAAATTGTTAAAATTGCTGACTCAGCAGAATTTTACTCTCTTGAATGTCTTACCTGCAGTTGTAGAGTTATACAGCTGCACTGTACAGCTATAGAGTTATACAGCTGCACTGTACAGCAGAAACATCTAGCGGTGAAGCCAAATGGTATTCATGCGCCAAATGGTATTCATCCGCGAAGTAACACAGGATTACTGTAAACTGAATCAAACAGTGAAATTTCCAGGTAAATGGGTCAAGTATAACAAAAGTTATCCCAATTTTAAGTTAAAATGGCGACATGTCAAATTATGCATACAGCCAGCTGTGCAAATAGTCTATGATCACTTTATAATAAAACTTTACATAAAACTGAATCAGTGAACAGTGAAATTTTTATGCAAATCGATCAACTATAGCGAAAGTTATCACACTTTTCCCACTTTTGTTTACAAAGTTTCAGTGAGTTCCACTTACCGATATGGCTGTCACTGTTGTTGGGGGAGTGAGGTGCTCATCTCTTTTATACCACTCTGATGTGATCACATTGTGGTGTGTAACTTATGCTGACTTGACAGAATGTTGCTGACTTGACAGAATGTTGCCCGCCTAGGGGGGGGGGGGGGTCATCACTTTTTACCATAGGGTCTGTCCCGACTGCCGCCTAGGGGGGTCTGTCCCGGCTGCTGGTTAGAAGGGGGGGGGGAGGTCATCACTTTTTACTATAGGGTCTGTCCCGACTGCCGCCTAGGGGGGGTCCTCACTTTCTTACCGGGGTTACTATGGCTACGTTACCATGACCACGTTACCATGACTACGTCATGTTACCATGGCTACGCCTATGACGTCACTTCGTTACCATGACTACACTTCGTTACCCTGACCACGCCTATGACGTCACTTCCGGTCCAGACAGAATGACGTCACTTCCTGACGCAGAACCCCTCTTTTCTATCTACTGTTTTGTGCTCGTACACGTTTATCACTGCGAATAAAGACTGCCTTATATAAAGGAAAGGTACTACCCTCTCTCCTTTAGTCTATAAGTACCGTTGCACAGTACAGCCATTGGCAGCTCATGTTTTCGCTTCCACCTCTTACACGTTCTCAAACACTTCAGCTGAAAACTGCAGCATTACACTGCCTTATATACTAGAAACATACCCCCTATGAGGGGCAAAAATGAGATTTTGCATAGTTTTACGTTTCAGACAATTGTGAAAATATTTCTTTTCTAGACACCTTTTCAGCATATTGCACTGTAAGACTTCATGTTTTCAAATTGTTGCATTTCGTTACGTTTCAGGCAATTTTGAGTTAATTTCCCGAATTACTTTTAACGAAAAATAAAAAGTTACATTTTGCTTTTCTCAAACAAACTTAACTATAAATTAAACAAGTATCATTGAACGAAAAAAAAAAACAATTTAACTAAATTTTTTAATGAAAAAATAAACAAGTTACATTAAACATTTTTCAAACAAACCTAACTTCATTACATGGGCTTGCTGTATATAAGACATTTGGAGCCACATTTATAATCCTGTTGCATATAAGAAGTCATGAACCATATTTGTGAGCTTGTTGCAAAAAAGAAGTCCCCTTGTTGTGGACTTGTTTCATATACGTCGAGAACCATTTATGTGGGTGAATTGCAAATAAGACGTTTGGAACCACATTTATGGGATTGTTGCATATAAGAAGTCATGAAATATACTTGTGGGCTTGTTGCATATAGGACTGAGTACCACGGTTGTGGGCTTGTTGCATAAAAACGAGAATCACGTGGACTTGTTTTTATATAAGAATATTTGAAAGCATAGTTATGGGTTTGTTGTATATAATTCGAGAACCATGTATGCGGGCTTGTTGCATATAAGAAATCATTTGTGGTGAGAGCTTGTTGCATATAAGGTGAGAACCATGTAAGAAAAAGCTTAATTAACACTTGATAAGCCTTTGATATGGTCAAGGCTTATATGAATTTGTGCGGGCAGCCATTGGGCTATTTTTTCTTAACAGTAAAAATTCATTTTCTTGTCTCAGCTTCTTCTCTAACAATACAGACCCTAGGACCACAAAACTTTGTGTTATGTAGAACTTGATCTGAGGCCTTGCATTCGGCCTTTTTTCGTCTACGATATTGTTTTCATGATTAAAGCGCCATGCGAACACAGCTGATTTTAGAATAAATAAATATGGCACATTTAAAAGCAAAGTAACAATTGAGCAAAACAACAAAGCTTATGGGCGTAACGCGAGCTCTGCCTGCATAGAGACAAGTGCTACTCCGTTCAATCAATAAAGCCTTTGAGCCAACATAGCCAAGTAGGTGAACCTTATAAGCCGCATACATGCTCTCTACTTAGATGTATTACAGACTAGGCGGCTTATAAAAAATTCATGTTGTTCAAGAAATAATAAGCCGTTCAAAGAAATATTTTTAACCTTTAATGTTTGTCAAGTGTTGAAGATTTTGCTTGCGAAATCCATTTCTAATTTATGTAATATATGTAACATGTAATATAGGTATGCCTTTTATAAAAAGCTTAATGTAACATGTTTAATTTCTATTCGTTAAATATAATTTAATTAAGTTTAATGTTTTTATGTTGAATGTTACTTGTTTAATTTATAGTTAAGTTTGTTTTAAAATGTTTAAAATGTTCATTTTTGTTAAATGTACAATAGTTAATTTATTTTCTGAACAGGTTATTTTATTTCATTGAATATAATATAGTTAACTTTGTTTGAAAAAAATTGAAATGTAACTTGTTACAATTTTTTTGCTAAATAATTCAGTTAATTTGTTTTATTTTTTTCGTTGAATGTTATTTGTTTAATTTGTTAAGTCTTATTTGTTAAGTCCATTTGTACAAACGTTTAATGTAACTTATGTAATTCTTTTTGTTAAAAGTAATTTAGAAAAGTTCAAAATTGCCTGAACATAAAGAAAAGAAAGTTTTTAAGTGATGCTCTTTTGAAGTTGCCATGTCTGAGCCTACCAACTGCCTTATATACTATATAGCCTAAGGGGGGGTGGAGAATCTAGAAATGAAAAATGTTCAGAATAATCTGAGGCGTAAAACTATGCAAAGTCAGATTTCTGCGTGTTCAGAATGTTCTGAACTATACCAAAATCTTATTTTCACCCATAAGGGAGATACCTTTCTGGTATATAAAGTAGTGCAGTGCTGCAGTCCTCATATGGAGTGCTCAACGTATAAGAGACTGGAGCGAAAACGAAAGTTACTACTGGCTGTACTGTGCAACGCTTTAATTAGACTAAAGGCGAGGAGGGCTAGCACAGTCTTAATTCACAGTGTTGAAGAGCACAAGACGGGAAACCCGACATCTATGACATTTTCTGAGCGCTCGCACGTCATGACGTCACACACGCGTGTATTATGAATGAGTTTTTCCTATCACATGTACCAACGCAATCCACCCCCCATGGGAGTTCTAGATAGCCACCCAGACAGCCTCTTACAACATTACCAATCTGGTGGTATAACTATAAAAATATGCATCACACGCGTGAAAAGGTGAACCACAAGGTGCAATATATTATACATTGCAAAATCGCAAAACTTGTCACAAACTTGTCACTAGCTCGTAAGATTGACCAGCCTGATACGGAAGCACTGAATCGTTGATTTCAGTCGATGTGATGCTTCCGCAGCCAAAACGTAATATTTTAAGATGCTTAAAATGAAATCCACTTCAATCATCGCTTCAGAAGTTACTGCAGTAAATGAATAAATGATATCATTTATTAAATAAAAATGTAAGAATTCTAATGATAATAAAACAAAATTTCACATAAAAATCAGTTATCAAAAGGAGTGAAAAGCCTCTAACTTAATTGAAATTGGTCAAATGGTGCCATTTAAAAGTTTTTAATCTCTCTGTTTCGATCGGATGGCCTTCAATTTTTTATATCATCATCATCATCATCATCATCATCATCATCATCATCATCATCATCATCATCATCATCATCATCATCATCATCATCATCATCATCATCATCATCATCATCATCATCATCATCATCATCATCACCATCATCATCATCATCATCATCATCATCATCATCATCACCACCATCATCATCATCATCATCACCATCATCATCATCATCATCATCATCATCATTATCATCATCATCATCATCATCATCACCATCATCATTGGCACAGATGTTGGTCGCCACTTGTTCCTGCCAGGTAGCTCGCTCGTCTCCAGCTTTTCCTATCAGCTGCCCGCAATTCAGCTGTTGCGATGGGTATGCCAGTATCTTGCCTTACTTGGTCAATCCAACGTTTGGCTGGTCTTCCGTCGGGTCTTGGATTAGGGAAGTCTTGTCGGTGCACTCTTGAGACATAATTTTCTGAAGGACGCCTAATTACGTGACCGAACCACCACAATCAAATTTTCTTGCTATCTTCCTTTATGGTTGGTATGGATTTAAGTCTCTGTCGTATGATTTCATTTTATAACTTGTCCTTAAAGAGGTGACACCGAGGATTGTACGAAGACAGCTCATTTCAAATACTTCTAATTTTCTTGCATCTTCAACTTTTAATGTCTATGTTTCGGAGGCATATGTTGCTATAGGTAAAATGAAGGCTTTGTAAAGTCTTATTTTCAGTGCGCGGCAGAACTTGGGCTCGTTCCATACAGATTGATTTAGGCGACCAAATGCTGAGGATGTCAAGGCGATTCTTCTCTTAACGTCAGCCGAGCTGTCCGGTACCGAGATGCCGAGAAAGAGAAATTCGTTAGCTGATTCAGCTTGCACACCATTGATCATGATTGGGTCTCGACTTGGTGACAGTATCTTGCATTTGGCACCGTTGATTTTCATCCCCAATTTTTCACATGCTTGTTTTAGTTCAGCTGTAGAGAGTTGCAGTTTCTCGATTATTGCGGAGAGAAGGGTGGTGTCATCAGCATATCTTATATCTATTGAAAGTGCGTCGCTTATATTCAAAGTTTGATCTAGAGATTTTATTTCCCTCATAACATATTCTAGAAATATATTAAAGAGTGTTGGCGATAGCAAACATCCTTGACGAACACCTATTTCAGCCTTGAACCAGTCTGTTATTGCTGCGCATTCCGTCTCACTATACAAGAACTCAATTATACGTACAATTTTGGGGTCAATGCCAATAGCTTTCATCATCCTCCATAAAGCTTTCCTCCATACGGTGTCAAATGCTGCTTTGAAATCCACGAAATCAAAATGAAGCGGCACATTGTGTGTTCTTTGGCTTTTTCAGCTATCTGTCTCGTGATAAAAATAGCGTCTACAGTACCTCTTCTTGGTCTAAATCCTTTCCTTTAAATTGGCTTTCCTTTATATATATATATATATATATATATATATATATATATATATATATATATATATATATATATATATATATATATATATATATATATATATATATATATATATATATATATATATATATATATATATATATCCATATGGCCGGAAACACAGGGGCTATGAATTGGGCAAAAGGGCAATTCGAATTAGTCAGTCTCTTACCAGTTCGACAACTCTTCGACAAATTCTTGCCAAAAGCATATTATGCGTGTATCTACCTTGTCTCGACCTGCATTTCACTGGCTCCCAAACTGATAACTTCTTAAAGCTGTTGGAATATGTTGAATAATATGTTGTTGCAGGACGACCTCTACATCGTTTTCCCATGGGATGGAGTCTATAGTCTTAAAGTGCAGGGTGGCAATGTCAGTGACCCGTGGTTCAGTCTTCTGCCTTTGATTTTATCTTATCTTTAACTTCTTTAATTTACATGGAGTTTCTGTATTGGTGATATGATCTTCACATACTTTTCATAGCGTACTTTTGAGGAGTGCTGTGCAAATTTCATCTAATTTAATGTGGAGCTGAGATTTTGAAGTCCATCCGTCACATCCATATACAAGATAAATTCTACCTTGGATTAACTGAAATTTTAAGATAATTATGACCACCAAATCTTTCAGTTTATCACACAGTGCCACACAAGCACAAACACTGCAAGTGCCACACAAGCAAGTCCAATTCTGTGTTTGATATCCGCAGCTGAACTACTGATAAGAGTTCCAAGGTATGTAAATTCTTCAATGACATTCAGTTTGAGCCATTAATTGTTTTCGCTTCTGGAGTCTAATTATATGCAGTGACCTTGGTCTTCCTCGCACTAGCTTTGACTCCCACTCCAGATGCAGAAGCTTCTACCCGTATAAAAATTTCGTGAGCTTGCTCTATTTGCTCACTAATCAGTATGATATCGTCAGCAAAGTTCAGATCTATTAAAACGTAGGATTCTACTCTTCTGCACAGTCTTCTTCTTACTCTGAAACTCTTCTTCGTGACCGCTCAGTGATTTGCGCATTAAGTATCGGGAGCTATGAGGAAAAAGTAAAGAGATGGGTTATCTCCTTGTAAAACACTAACAAACATTTTGAATAGCTCTGTTTCTACCTCCGGTGCCATAAATCTAGCTTTTGTTCCTTCATACATCACTTTTATACCCTGACCAGTCTTTCAGGCATTCCATATGCTCGAGTATTATGATTAATTTTCCTCGATGAACAGTGTCAAATGCCATTTTAAAATCAATAAACAAAATAATAGCTTACAGGTTCTTGTCTTTGACCATGTTTCTGGTCTAAACCCGTTTTGGCTTAGTCTAAGGTGAGGGCAGATCACTGGAAGGATCTAATTAAAGATCGTTCTGTTTTATGTTCTGACAATTATGGAGCAAAGACTTATATCTCTGTAGTTTCAGGCTTTGGAAAAGTCGCAAAATTTTGACATCAGCACATCTCAGACCTGTCTTTTTGGTTTCTTGCATTGACGGAAAGGCTCTTTTGTTACACTGTCCTGTTCTGTAAACATTACTACGATGAGCAAAACAATAAATGACAAATGATGTCAATTAGATTTGTAGACTAGGAAGTGTAGCTAATAACGTAAGTGGCTGTGGATACTAATTTAGGACAAAACTTGAAGTCGACAGGCAAAAACGACGCTTTGTCATTGTAGAAAACGCTACCCCAAAAATATCATCTGCATATTAAGATGACACGACTTCCTTTAGAACTTGAATATCTATGATCTTGTAGAGTTCTTTGTAAATCTCTATCTCTACTGTTCTTTAAGCAATTTTAAGTTAGCGCAAAATTTGAAAAAAAGTTTTGTGAGAACAGCTTAGCTTAAGAGTCAACTAAGTGCGGTGCGTGGTACAGGCAACGCATTTTGCAACTTATTGTCTGCATAGCACTAGAATATAACATTGTCAGGAGGAACCAAAAGACAATAAAGGCTTATTCCATCGAATGGCGTGAAAGAATGAAAAATGTAAAGTTTCAATTCATATCCTCGTATATCATTTTTAAATTTAGCACGAAGTTCAATTTTGGCTTTTGTGAGAAAGAGAGAGTAAGTGAGAAAGAGAGAGTAAGTGAAAGATAGAGAGGGAGAATGAGAGAGATTGTGTGAGAGAGAGAGAAAGAGAGAGAGAGAGAGAGAGAGAGAGAGAGAGAGAGGAGAAAGACTTCGAAATAAGAAAACTTTTCTATATATACGGAAATCCGAAATAAATCATGCGGAAGTGGCCTGTGCTCTTATGCTTACAGTCTGTTCTTCATTGTTATCAAGAAAATGGATTATTTTTATATGCAATATCAGGTTCGTTTGCCAAAATAAAAATATTTTTAAATGTTAACCAAATTATGGTGAATCGGATCATGTTTCTAGCATTTCAGAAAACGTGTGTTAGGCCAGTAGCTTCAATAAATAGAATAGGCATTAACGTATTTTTCAAAAATTATTTTATTCTTTTTTTTTGGAAAGCACAAATCTATTAATACTTTTGAGAATAAGAATACAAAGTTTGATGTCTTGAAACAGTTGATTAGCGTAAAGGTAACCTGAAAAATACTAGAAGGTCTCATTTTTTCCTGTGGTTTTTTTTATCTTATTTATAGATTATTATATAATTCATTTTGTTTATTTTACCATTGTTGTGGATTAAATTGTAAAGCAATAAACTAGAGAATTGTGTCTTATTTTATGTATGTCAAAATTTTGCGAATTTTCCACAGCCTGAAACTACAGAGAAAATGTATACCACTTTCTAATTGGTATTAAATAATGGGAAAACGTTATGCTAAGAAAGTTATTCAAGTTAGGGATTAGATAGTGGTAGAATATACCAATACAAATGTATTAACTTCCACTTTCATTGATCTTAATCATTAATTTTATTCTTTGCGAAGTAATAAGTCAAAAACATGGTCGACTTATTGTACAATGTTGTAAAAAGCAGCAATATGTCATCAAAATGTTGATCTTTCATAAGTGCGTGTCATAGTGATGAATAAAGCATGAAAAGAGGTAACTTACATAGCAGAAACTACTTGGATAATGAACACGAAGCTCGACATGTAGGGAATGGCGAAAGGTCGACAAGATTTGGGGTGGGCATCTTGCGTATTCACAATAGAGAATGCCGGAAGTCTGCCAATCACAGACCGAGTTTAGAGGGTTGCCTCAACCCACTACAAGCCAGGAAAAATTTTGCTCTCTTTAGAGAGTGACACTTGGCACAAAGTATAGGCCCGCAACTATCTTAAATAAAAAAATATTCGTTAACAGCCCAGGACCACTTGTGCCATTTACCATTTTATACACTTTTTTATGTGCTTTAGGTAGCGGTCGAAAAAAGAGAAAGAATAAGTTTTAAAGACATGTTTCGGGTATAATTTTAGCATTAATTAACCATAAAACACTACAAGTTATCTCTCGAGCTAACATTTTAACAGCTATATTATGCTGAGACAAAAATTTGTTGCAACACTGAGAATCCTTGCCCTTCTGTACGTAAAAAAGAGTATGCATGCCATAACATGTTGCAATGCAGAAACAGTGTCTGCACGTAAGGCACAGAGCGGTGCAATGTGTGGATGCTCACAATTTATCTCACAACTAGAAATACTTTGTCTAAAGTCACTGTAAACTGTTCACTCTCTTTTAGTGAATTAGTTTTTTTATTTATTATACAACTTGTAAACCAAATCCAATAATAGTACAACTTTAAATCAGTTTTACACACACGTAAAATTAATCTTTTATTTTCATTACTACTAATTCTTAACTTGCAGGCACAGATTCTATAAAAAATTTCTTTCATTTTTTAAACAAAACTTTCAGTTTCAAGCCCAAAGATTCAAATATGAAAACATTACATAACGAAGGAAGACCTAGACCTTTTTACAACCATTTGCGTCATAGGACATCATTTGATTGGCTTCTTAGGTTAAGATGGATTACTGAAAAAGATCACCATCCAAGTAACATTGTACAAGTGTACTACTTAAACAATTATCACCATTATTACGATGTTGATGCGATTGGAGTATTGGAGTAAGTGTGCATTTGCAATTTACAACATAAATACAGTCAAGTATCATCATTATCACGATGTTGACGCGATTAGAGTATTGGAGTGTGCATTTGCAATTTAAATCATAGATACAGTCTTAGTGTTATTATAAACAAACTTCATACACCTTGATATTTTAAGGGAAATTCCAGTTCTCATAAAACATTTTCTTGGCTTTTTAGCTAGTTCGTTGATATATTAGAGTCAGAAGCCTAAACATGTGGAAAATGCAAAAGGTAAAGCACAAATTGATAGTCAATATGGGTATATAATATGTGAAGTCAACCTCTCCTCTATCTCTGCAGTATCGCATAGTGTACGTATACGACTCTACATATTCCGGAGAACCAGCACATATACCTTATTTACAGCAGCATATATGCCATGTATGCAACACAAAGTAACAAACCAAACAGATGGTAACAACCAAGAGAAGATAACAAGAGCTTAGCAATTATAACACAGTGTTTATCTTTAGACAACAGGTGATTACTGGTTATGACAGCCTCACTAATATTTTTCACCATTTAGTCTACATTTATTTAATAAACTCGAAATGAAATGTACTAATAAAAAGAGACGATTAGGATGAGTGTTATTATTAAATACACTTAAAGCCTTTTCTATATGAAATTTACTTACATACTATAATATTGCCATACCACACCCCTGTATCAAAATGTTATATAAGGAGCAACAAAATGTAAATTAATATATTATTATTTAGTAAAAAACCTTATATTTTTATGCTTCTTTTTAAATTAACACTTCCAGTGATCAGTGAGAATCATTTATATTTTCAAAAAGAAGTTCATAGACAGCTCTCTGGCAAATTCAACTTTTTAGCCCTTGCTTTGTTGCATATCATTCCTAAAAATGTAAAAATTTGGCATCTTTTTATATTGAATTGTATATTGCACTTATTTATTACTTAATCCTAGCATATTTTTCACGTAATATTTATTGATCAGAACATGTTAAATTTTCATTTATAGAAACTATAGCTCGATCGAGAAATTAATGCTTGTTTTAAGACATTTGGCTTGATCCATCGGAAATCATTGAATTTTAAAGCACACAATTGAGGCTTGCTGTGCTACAACTTTTTTGCAACTAAAATACTTGCCACATTTGTTCTGATATGATGTAATGTCGATCAGGGACCGGCATGCTATTGAAATGAGTTTGCACACTAAGTGAATAGGCTCCCATGTCATCAACTATCATCCAGTCCCCATCATTAAGCTCTGGTAGGTAAATATCTTCTCCAATCAGATCTAAAGAATCACAGGTCTGTCCCCAAAGCGTTGAAAAATATCTTGGTTTTCCTTCATATTTCTGAAATAATTGAACGTACAATTTTTTACAATGACAGAACTAGCAAGACAGAAATGATACAAATAATAATATAAGTATTTGTCAACACCTGTAGGAATGATGGATAAAATTAATCATATTAATCGGTCGCTGTTGTTATTAGGACGGTAAACACTCTTTCCACAAAAACATCAGTCGTATGAAACTTTCCATAGCGACTGTTGTGAAAAACATCTGGTGATAGAAAATGCATCTTGTAGAAATACCTGATGTTAATGTGTGGAACGCTATTTTCATGAAATTATTTCTTTTGTGATCCCAACAATCATCAATTTCTCTTTGAATTCTTATGACAATAACAACTGTACATTAGCCAAGGATTTACTTCAGCGTTTATTTAACGGAGGTGAACAGATATGTTTTAATTTAAACAGTGGTTTTCTTTTTGGGGATCTTTTAGCGCAGAAAAAATATCTCTATTATATATATATATATATATATATATATATATATATATATATATATATATATATATATATATATATATATATATATATATATATATATATATATATATATATATATATATATATAGTAGAAACCAGCGGACACCTCGGAATACCTTGTGAATTCAGCACACTAATGAATTGAAATTGACGACACAATAAGGGACACCATAACTACATC
Organism: Protula sp. h YS-2021; assembly: GCA_949752745.1. Classification (NCBI taxonomy): domain Eukaryota; kingdom Metazoa; phylum Annelida; class Polychaeta; order Sabellida; family Serpulidae; genus Protula; species Protula sp. h YS-2021. The sequence continues at coordinate 60,670,206 of OX457024.1, forward strand.
ATAAATGATGTTTTGCACAGACTGTAAAAACACGAAACTGCCTTATCCAACAGTTTTGTCCCCTGAGCACATGGCATCACTTTTTTAAACAAGCCTAGCATCCTGACAATTTTCTCCGTCCTTTGTTTATATCACAGAAGCCCAGAGACATTTAGGCTAATTTTGTAAACATTGTGACATTAGCAAAGAAGTAAATCTCAATAAATTCTTTAAATATTCAAAATAACCAACTGCCACTGATATATTGTTCAACATCAAAAGAAAAAATCCATATATTACATAACCTTTATTCTAGAATATAGGCAGTAACAGACACAAACGACTGCAAACTCCCGTCACAACTTATAATATTGTGTGATATGGAGTAAAATACTAAATTTATTTTATACTGTTACCTTAATAGTTAAAAAAATAAGAGTGATGAAAGAGTCTTTCCATCGAAATGCTTGAGCAGTAGTCGGAATTTTTAACATATAAATATAGTCTTTAACCAAAATCTCAAGGCAGCACGACTATGTCCCTGGCATCAGCAAAGATTTTAATACAAAAATGGCTTATGTCAATATTTCCACCAGTATTTGTCCAAAAAGTAATCACCAACAGAAATTTCAAGACAGTAACACCATATCCCTGCGTTATTTAAGATCTTGATAAGAAAATGCTTTTTCGTCAATAAAGATAATAATAAAAAATAATTGCGTGGTGGACACTTGTGGCCACTGCATTTAACCGACATTTTAGGAAGTTTTCACTAAGAGGAATTCTTTCGTTTTTAAGAAATTGTTTTTCTGTCAATATTTTCGCTAAAATTTGGCGATTCGACAAAAATAATAGCCAGTTGCACACTTATGGTTCCTACCTTTATACAAAATTTTAATCCTTAGTAGGAGATTGGTTTTTAAGAAAATTTTATTTATGGCCAATATGTATCGCTGATTTTTGGCCAATAAAAAGTTACAGCAAAATAGACTACATGTTACAAGAGTAAAACTACAGTTACAGCCAGGTAAGTCCCCTGATCGCTATCTTTGACTTAAAATTTGAGACAGTAAAACTGCTATCGGAACTTCTGTAGAACCTGGAGTTAAAATGAGTTCAAAACTTTTACAAGAAATGTTTTCGGAGGAGGGGGTGATTTCAATTTTTTAGCGTTTGTGAATTCTACCTCCAAATGCGAAATTTTGGCTTAAATTTAGTGCATGAACTATGCTCTTTCATACTTTTGTAAAGCCTGGAGTAGGATCTGCTGTTCGAACACAATAGCTTATAATTGCAATTAGCCTTTACTTAAAAGGGCGTGAAAATTCATCGACTCACATGTCAAACTTTACACTTCAGGCGGTAATGTCTGGCCCTAATGCCTGTGTATTAATTATCTTTGACCCAAATATCCCTGGCTCAAATGTCTTTGGCTCAAACGTCCAGTATAGTAAAAAAATAAATAAAGATGCAATAATTGCAAACTAGATAAAGAAACTTAAAGACAGGCGGCATTAAATGAAAGCAAGTCGAGCATTTTCCGGAAAGGTTAAAGTAATCACATCCGCCGATCGGGGAAGTGTTACAAAGTATTGCTACCAAGATAAAAGGAGAGCTTGTGTAACAAAAGATAGTAGAGCTTTACAGCTCGGAAGAACAATAGTTATAGCTATTTAATACAGTTACAGACTTAAGCAATAATCAGAAGAAGGCAATGGGTGCTGCCAAAGACAGACGAGATCACTATGCTGGCACGAACGCTCAGAACACCATCTCTACACCATAATCAACAACAGATAACTTTACAAAATGGAGAGAAAGCTGTCAGTCATATAAAATTCCGGGAAGCACCAGGTCATGACCAAATTATAACTGGAGTCCTAAGAACAGGTGACTCAACGAGCCTGATGCTATGCAAATTATCAAACACTTTGGACATCAGGGTAAATACCAAAAGACTGGTCAAAAACGATTTTAGCATTCATTCACATAAAAAGCGATAAAACTAACCCCTCTAATTTCAGGATAATGCCATTATCGACGATTTAGAGCAAAACGTTTTGCAGAATCAAAACAAAGAGCCTAAAAATAACTGAAAGAAGAGTTTGGATTCCAGTTTGGATTCCGTCCATCAAGAGGAACGATATACGCAATATTTATTTATTAATTATAATAAAAGCTCCCCATATAGAAGCTCCGGGGACACTTTTCAGAAACTTCCTGAATAGTGCCCCCAAAAGACTCTATTTGGTTTGAAAATTACTGCGCCAGAAGGCCGTTTTCTATAAAACCAAAATATGAATTTGCTGGTACATTGTCTGACAGCTGCCTCACGTGCCAGGAGAAGATGTATCGACACAGCCCCCAGCTTAATCGTTTGGATAGCGGGAACGCTGTGACAGGGATTTGGGGGCTAGACAAAATGCCAAAGTTACCGATATCTGTCCTGGAGTAATGTCTCAAAACAAGATAAAGGTTTTTTATTTAGTAGCTGTTTTGACGACGGCTCGGCACCACTTAAACCCTACATGAGAAATGATATTTTGCAATAAATTCACACTCAGTTTCAAAACATTTTTATACAAAAATGGGTAAAAGAAAGTCGTTTACGATAAAAGAGAAGTTAGAAATTTTGAAACGCAAAAGGTGAGTTGATTTAATAAATTATTGTGTTTTATGCCATAAAAATGCTTACTTTAGCTGTTTCGACTAAAGAGGTACTTTCCAAATAATACCCTCGGGGGCACTATTCGGCAACTGTTTCTGTATAGTGCCCCTGGGGGCACTATTTGGGCGCAACATGAGATTGAAAAGTCCTCGAGTTTCCGAATAGTGCCCCAGGGCTTTATTTCGAAACTCCCGGTAACAAAGAAGGGGAAGAAACACACAGTACCACTACAATCCATTTTTGTTGACTTCAAGCGTGCGCTCTATACAGTCTGGAAAAACGCATTGCGGAAAATAATGCTGGCAATATTTTTCGATCCAAATATTGTCCGAATATTCACAAAGCTATATCTGCAGACTGAATGCGTCGTGGTAATAAATGGTCAGCAAACAGAATGGTTCAAAGGTAGAGTAGGAGTACTTCAACAGTTTCTGCTTTCTTCCTATTTACACTTTTTTGCCTGAGCGACAACCTCAGATAGATATCAGATACGCATATTTGAAAGGTAATATTGTTGAATATCAAACACTTATTCTCCACATTGCTATATATGCCATGTAAACCTCGATGCTAACTCCCGCAGACGTCATAAAAATCAAAGTGTTTGAGATAAGGCGTCTCAGCGCAATAACAGGAATCACACTGAGGGACAGAATGAGCGACAAGAAAATACGTTAACGGCTTGACATACAGAGAACCATCACCAAAAGCAGAAAGACTAAATTGTTTTGGACACATGGGAAGAAAACAACCAAACAGCATGGTATCACAGCGCTACCAGTTCGTTTTCTGTAACCCTAGACCAAAAGGAAGACCAGTTAAAAGATGGACAGACCAGAACAAGGGGGGTACGGGATTACTGATAAGAACGACAGCTAGCATCAGAGTGATTTGCCGTTGTCTGGGGAGAGCAAAGAGTCAACAAGTCAAATCAAAAATAAAGAGCAAAGCCACGTTGGTGTGTGAAACTCTCGGTTTGTGATACTTCACTCTCAGGGACGACCAAGAGTGAGTTCGTGTTCTTTTTTTGGCATTTTAAGGATATATGATTGCTTAAATATCAAAAATAAGGCTCGAACATTTCATGCAACACTTTTCCGTGCGTAACATGTTCTAATTCCCACCCAAGTGAAAAGCATCGAGCTCAGTAAAAGAATCATGATAATTCCTCAATATGAGAACCACCGACTGTTGTTTATCTAGCACATGCGTGCTTTGTTTGTTTTCTGACCTCATGAAGGTGAGAATAGAAACTGACAAAGTGTTTTTTCATTCAGTTTGCAGGGTGGTCTATGTTGAGGATACATTAACAATAAAAATGAACAGAAGAATTTTGGCTCTGTTGAAAAGTGGTCCAAATTATGGGTTTATCCAATCCGGGATTCTGGTGTATCTATTGAATCTTGATCTTTTTATCAAATTTATATGAGGAATGTCGAAAAGTTATGGGTCTTATTGGGGGGGGGGGTATTTATTATATATTAAATGTCTATGAACTACAAAAAACGATTAAGACCACATCAACTGGTTTACAACCAACCCCCTCCCCGCCTTTCCAGCATGCAGTCCAAACAGGTTCAACAAATTCTAAGGTGATTTTCATTCTAAAGGTGTAGTTTTCAGTTTTTGTTGCTGATTCAATGTTCACAGAAAATGTATTGTTTCTCATCCTAAAATGAGGGTGATTTTTAACATCGATTGTTCTACTTCGTTATTTTGGGCACCATGAATCTGTCTCGTTGTCCCCTTCCCCCGTTGAAACTGGATCCACCATACGAAGAGAATATGCTAAGTATAGTTGGTTTGCGTGGGTACAACAAGCATTAAATGATGCGCACTACATCTACCATACCGCCCAAATAAAAAGGCGTCCAATCTAGAAATGAACAATATTTTAAAACAGAACCATTCGCTATTTCGTAAATAAATACCGTAGTATGATTTATTTGCAACCGACTGTTATTTTACATCCCCAAATGCCTAAAAGATGAGTTTCACTGTATTAATTTGCCAAAGGAATTCTTTATGTTATGTCAGCTCGCACCACAAGATCTTCAACACTCATTATCATATATTACTGTAAAATAAGAAAACAATACTGAATTCAGTTTTTCCAAATCAAGGCCATTACATCTGCTAACCATCGATAACTGATATAAGAACTCTTACAACGGCAAAATTAGCAGGCGGAAAAAAGTATATATTTACGAATTAATTTAAATTCAAATTACCTCTGAGTCAGGTAATATAGGGCGAACTTCTCTGTGTTCTGCAACCACGCAGTTGAATGAGCTGTAGATTCCATCATTCACGTAATACATGAATTTCACAGCTACATAGAACAGAGAAAAAACTAAACAAGAATAACACAAGTTACTAACACACCAATTACAAATTAATTGCAAATAACTTGACATATCAAAAACCTTTTTGGTCATCGGCAAAATGAGAGCCCTTGCTAAAACAAAACATTTCATTCTATCATTTTGAGAGATTTGTTTCTGACCCCAATTCATGCTTGGAAATGTGACAAAATTTTGTTTCATTGTGGAATTTATTATTTATAATCTGAAACTCTACCTAAAACAAAACTTTGGAAAACATTATCGAAATTTTTCGTTGCTCATATTCCCCTTCCCCAAAGTATTCCAGACTTACGAACCTCACTAGATATATAAGTTCGATATATATAGTATACAAGTATTCTTGTCACTGGGTAGGTGTACTTAATCCCTGCCTGCATTGCCCTATTTATTGTAAAACATGAAGATACACTGAAATGGGCACTAACTTTTCATATAAGACTCTATTTTCCATATACAAGGCTTTACCATGTTATAATTTACAATTGATAATTGCAAATATACATGAAACTCATTTCTACTCCGAACAAGAACATTTTGCTCACAACCAAGTTTTACTCTGGAGTTTGATGGATCAAGTCATTTGAAATATAAAAGTCTGAAAATTCGCCTGCTTATGCCTGGGAAAATTTTCTAACTGAAACTGTAGAGGCAAAATGCAAATTCAAAACATGACAGGCATAAGCAAAACTCAAATGGATCAAGCCGACTGCTAGGTCAAGCGCAGCTGGGTTGTTATGATATCTGGCGATAGTGGACTTTACCATTCAAATACCTTTCGTGGATCGGAACCGATATGATCCCTGCAATATTGCAAGAATTACACAATGATAATTTCGGGTAACAATGGCTTGGTAAGAATCTGGGTTAATGCACTCGCCCTGAAAATTATGGCTTAGTTGCTCTGGTCTGTTAGGACAAGTATACCTGGCTATATATAGTTAGCACGATTGGGCAAGATATTTTAAGACAATGAGAGTTGTTACCCTTCTTAGGCATCCGCGACCGTTTTTCAACCCTGCGTTTGCCAATTATGTTGACTGTTAATGTAAACGCTGAAGTGACGAGAAAGCGTCCAGGTTCAGCAATGAAACGAACACCCGTCTCTTCTGGAAAATGGGTATCCAATGCTTGACGCAAACTTTCCATAATCTGGAGTACAAAATCATAGAATATGAACAATTGGTTCTCTCCAATGCATTCTTGTCTTAAACGAATTAACAATCAGCTCTTATCAGTAGAACTCGGGGCAGCGTACCAAAGACAATCAGAAAAACTGTAATCACATCTTTTCCAAATCTAAATAGTTTTTGGAATGCGTTTTCTTCGAGCATCATTGATTCTGAAGTAAACCGGATTTAACTGTATTCAATGTGATGCTGTATGCAGATTGGTTTATGTAGTGAAATTTCCTTGAGTGAGTTTACCTGTATTATTAGGAAAGAATCCTCATTACTTCCAGGAAAACCCCCACCAACGTCTAACAGATTCATCTTGAATCCCATTTCTTCTGCTGTGTCAAAGATTTTTCTAGCTCTGTAAATTGTCTTGGGAAATATAGTTGTGTCATAGAGACCAGTTCCTACATGAAAACTGGAGAAAAAGGCAAAATATATAATTAGTTGGAATGATTGAAATACTTGCACTTATTATTCTTGTGTCAAACAATTACGCAAATTCGAATAGCTAAATACTTCACCTTAAACTTGATAGTTTAAATATTATTCATCAAACTTCTTTTATATGAAATTTAGATAAGAATTTATTTATAAAAACAATCCATTTCGTAAATATAACAGCTCGATCGGGTATATATGTTTGAGAAATCAAGTGTTTGTAAAAAAAAAGTGCTGTTTGTTAAAAGCTACATATACCTCACACCAACGACGTCAAGACCCAGGGTTTTAGCTTCATCGAGTAAGTCTTCTACATCTTTCATTTTGGTTCCGTACTTTTCACTGAGGTTAATCAACACTTTATCTGTATGTGCCGGTGCAATACGCAACAATAGCCTATATAAAAATTACAACACTTTTTCGATAATTTGTGGCAGGATCACATAAAGCCGTCAAGAATTGTGCGGGAAAGTAACTTTGGCCTCACACAGTACATTTCTTATTAATATGAATTCCATTATAAAAAATGCAATTTCATCTTCTTCTATCTTACATAATTTTATAGAAAGAAAAATATTAAGAAAAATGGAAAATAGGTACACTCACTTCGCATCGGGAAAGACGGCTTTGATTTTGTGAAGCTCCGATTCATTGTCAAACACAGTCAGAGTCACGTTTTTCTCAGAAGCAAATTTTATATGGGATGCTTGCTTGCACGGGTTCGAGTACACAATTTTGTCAGGTGACACATCCAGGTCGAGTATTGTTTTCATCTCGTCCTGTTAGATAAGTTATGGAAGTTTTTGTTGCATTTGCAGACTAATAAAATTATATGCATTCGTTGAATATACAGGTGAGTTATTCTTATTTTCTTATTAGATTACTGAAATCAATAAAAATTTACGAAATCCTTCATGCCGTAGAAACGTGTGCAACAAAAATCAAAACCAGGTATTCTTGAGGCCTGGTGTAGGCTTATTTTCAAGGTAATCTTATTTCTGGTCTTCTGGTTGGGCCTAACCTTATGTGGACACTCTGTTTACAAAAACATCCTTTTTTTTGCTACTCTGTGGAGAAACACAGAAATATATCTTATGTGAGAATTTATTTAAAATACAACTTTTTAATCATCCAAACTCATAAGTAAAAAAATCATGTATATAAAGCAGAACAAGAGATAAAAGTACGGTACCTTGCTCGCACAGTCAAAACCTATTCCAAGATTAGCGAGAACGCGAAGTACTGCTGGGTCACTATTGCATTTCATAGCTGCAGTGTGCATGTCAATACATGAAAAGCAATATTTTTTTATACATATAAAGAATTCATCTCGTGTTTGTGAAGTTTGATTCAGTAATTTCTTCGGAATGTCCAAATGTCCATGCTAGCCAGTAAACGTTGCGGTGTTATATACACGTGAGATCATTCGTGAGATAAACGTCGGTGTTTTGTTTGGTATTATTTTTATATTATTTTCACGAATAAGTTGACAAAATACAGTGCAACCCCAGGATAAGACCATCCCGGAACGCACTTAATTCCACTTTTCCAGGAACCGAAGTTTCCATAGTGACGAAATCCCGGAATTAAGACCAAAGACCACTTTTTCCGCTCTCGAATTGCAAAATTTGTGGAATCCGAAAAAATGCAATTTTCCTCATAAGTCGAGATGTTACTTTCAAGGGCCATACCATATAAAGCATGTTTGAAATAGCAGCACACACCGACAGCATTACCTTGTATACCCCAAGCGTCAATTGCTATTGACATGGGGTACTCAGTGCTTACTGAATAAAGAAATCGCCTAAGATTAAGCTAATGTAACATTGTCGCAAACACAAAATGTAGTTGTCACCAGTTTGACACGGATTTGTGATAAGGGCAAGCTATGATCCTGGAACAATGGACTGGTACAGATTTTGTGGCCACATAATCTCTTTTGATTTTACGGCTTAATCTTTGAGGCTCCGGTATGATTTACATGTACGTAAAACATCCAAATATTTCCCAGAAAAAATTTAATAAACCTGGGAAGAGTTGGCAAAAATAAAAATAAAAAAGGCAAAACAGACTTTTGATTGTCGTACGGGAAGTGTAATAGGACAGAAACGACGATACCGAAGGTTATAAACACTTATCAATAGCACTCATTATAAGTATGAATCCGATACCATCAGTAACCAATAACATAAACATTGCCCCATTATAAACAAATCACAAAGTGGCCCAGCCCAACCACAGCCCCGAAATTAAGATTATCCCGGAATTAAGAACGCTTTTGGTCGGTCCCACAGGTGGTCTTAATTCCAGAGTCTCACTGTATGCGTACAAACTGATGCCCTCCTGAAATTGCCATATTCTACGTCCTCATGCCTGTTTACTTATCATGCGACCTATCATGGTTTCCATTTCCACCGATTGATAACAGGATGAGATTGTTGTTTTGGGTATGATCCCACGTCTATGCAATGTCTATTGTTTGACGTCTGTACATTGTGTATTTTCTGATGCCCATCCAACGTTGCAGCAAGAAGGATGATTAGATGTTGGAGAAAGCGGGGTTTTGGTTAAAAACAAAAGAAGCGTCTCAACAACGTTGCTTATCTAAGGTACAATTCGCGACTGAGTACAATCAAATTACAACAGATTCAATTTTGCAGTTTATTCAGGTCGACGTTGCCGTCTCAAATCAACTTTGGATCGATGTTGGAATTTGTGTACTCAATCTAGGCACTGACAATCTTTTAACGCAGTCTGATAAGTACCTTTTCTTGTATATATTTTAAGGACATATCTGTCATTGTTTCCTTTCAATTTCTCAAAGACTTAATTAAGTACTTTTGACCAAGTATTTATAAATTGTAGAGACAGGCTGAAAGTCAAATATATGGAAGAGTAGGAAGGACACTTCAGTTTTGATGCACTTCTTAGGTACTTCACATGTACTCATGTAATACATATGTAGCATTGAAGTATGAATTATGAAACTGAAGTGTTGCTCCTTCCCTTCCGTAGCCATCAGATCAACAAACCGTAATGTACAGAAACTCTAGGCAACTGCGTTTGCCAAAATTCGTAGTTCTTGATAAGCTGTTGGAGTTCACAAACATAAAATGGATTCTTTTCATCCTGCAAATTACAGATAATTTCATCTTTAAAGATAAAATATAAATGATCAAATAAAATTTTGCAAAATTGTGACGAAATTATTTTGAAATGGCTGTGTAAATTATTATTAACTATGGATATGGCGTTTTTAGACTCCCACCAGGTTATTCAATACTATTTGATTATCAAGAAAACAGAATGCTAGTTTTGAATAGCTGAAACATCATGCTAAAAGCTTCTTGACAACCTTTCCTTCGAGCTCTTTGATCTTGTGCGCAATAACATCTAAAGGTTTACTATCCGTTACTTCACAGGAAATGCCACGTAGGTCGATTTTTTTCATGGTGGTGCTCTGAAAATAAGGTATACAAATGTTCTGAAAATATGGTATATAAATAAAACTGCAATTACTTGCAAGTAGAATTCGAAGTGTGTCTGCATACTGAACTGTAACATAACACACTGAAACCCACGCTCAGTATCAACTTTAAACTAATTATGAGTTTTGCTCATTTAATAAGTAAACTTGAGCTAAAAATAAGTATATACCCAAACTTTACCCAAGTAAAGTTTAAACACAAACAAGTAATGATTCAAACATGGACACAAAGCCTCAGATTATACCAAAAAATGATCACAGAAAACACTAATATCAAAATCGAGACCGACGTTTGTGACTTCTGCAAATCTGTTTCACCTGGGATTTCACAATTTGGTATATGTTAAATTTTATTTAAATTCAAATTTTAAATTGTTGCAGATTCAGATTCAAAATATGTTAGGTAGATATCAAAGACCACTCCATAACCATTCTTCTTCTCACATCTCTGCCCCCTTTTCTGCAATCCGCCTAGTATCAAGAGCAAAGTTACTTGTAACACTTATCTAAAAAAACTTATATTTTTTCCAATATAAGGTGGCAACGAGGGCAACTAAAATACGACCGCTACCTACAGGTTATGAATTTAATGCAGACAGCAGATAACGTACGCATTGGCTTTGTTTACTTTCTTTGTTTACCGTGTAAAACACAGCGCTAATGCGAGCCAATTGGTTTTATGTATAGAATTACTAAAAATCTTTGCTCATCGATTGGACGATGAAGATCACTACCAATCTTCTTTAAAAAAGGGAGGATAAAGTCCAGATCAAGTACTACATGCTTGCTAAATTTGGTTTCTCTTCCTTGTACCGTTTTTGACGAGTTGATGTAACAAAATCATGCACTTCCGATTCGGAAGAAAAAAACAGACGGCGGCAAATTGTACTGTTTTCGACAAGACAAATTCAACTAACTTGAGCAAGCTATGCTTGCCAAGTTTAATAACGATGAAATATAATAATAAACCTTATGAAGTGAGATATTAAAATAAAACACAACAGGAATAATTGTCTAAACGGTATGTGAATTTATTCACAGTGCAATGGCATGTGATTACAGAACTGCCATTTTTACTTTTGAAACGTGCGATATTACATTATCATGCAAATAATACGTGTCGTATTTGTATGACCACTACGTTCCCGACCCTACAGTTTATAATGTATCCAACTTGAGATTTACACATAAATTCCATGAAGAGCAGATAGTACATTATCCGAGAGTTCTTATTTAATCTCTTTTGGCAATCAGCATTAAAGACATTCTAGGTTAAGCCATAACAATAAACACTTCCTCTCTTGTCCTTTAATATCATTTCTGCTACACCATCCCTTCTTGCGACTTGTATACAGTATCTACGACCAAAGACACTCAAAGGGGTGCCAGCATCAGAAATGAAAACGTTCTTTGTATATGGAAGTTAAAACTTTGTTACTCTGTAAGTAATCACACTACAGATACATAGTAATAACCTTTTAATTACTCAGGACACATATAATCCTTGTTCTTGATAGCTGAGGACACACCTGTCTCCGCACCACTTAAGTCTTGTTTATACAGGACTTATAGTAATCAAAGTCTCCGCATTCAACGAATTATTTATGGAAACCAAAGAAATTCTTTATAGTGATTAAAAAGATAACCAAGGACCTTACATATATTTTGGTCTTATTTTGTCATTTTCATGCAATTTCTCTGGGAAACTGGAGCGCCACTTCGCTTCTTCTGAGACAAAGGAATGCACTTGGAAACATAAACCTCTCTACTAAGTCAGCGCAATAAACTAAACTTAGGAGGGGAGGGGCTCTTAGTCTTCAAGGCGATAGGGATGCTCAGCTGAAGACCGCAAAAAATTAGAACCCCCCCCCCCCCCCCCCACACACACACACTGAAAAAACCTGCTTTATTCAGAAACGCTGCTCCTATAAAGCGTTTTTACGAAAGAATATTACGGGAAAATTAAAAAACTTGAAAGTCTGGCAGTTCGAAAAGTTCGCTGATTTCGATGTTAAGAATTGGTGACAAATCGTGATAGGCCCGGTGGTGGGCCACCTGGTATGAAATGTGTTACAATACGTGTCAAGAAGGGGGTAATGTCGAGACCAAACACAATCCGCACAGAGTTCCAATTGCATTAAATGCTTGGTGGCGTTCAGTACATCTAAATTAAAAAAAAAAAAAACAAGAAGGGAGTTGGCATAATTCATTCATTTATTGTTTGTGACAGGGGCAGTTTAGTCCTGGGGCGGTTTGGTCCTACTTTACAAAATTGGGGGCGGTTTAATCCGATAATCATGGACACAAGCAATGTGATTGGTTTATAAAATCAACACTGGTGTGGTGTATTTCACGGATTGGCATTTCTGGCCCTCAGTTTAAATTTTTCTTCATTTACTAAAGAGACGGTGACGAGGAAAGAAGTTTTGGTCTGAATGCATTCGGTTTGTAGAAATCTTTGATTGTTAATTTTATGAGATTACTTGTTGTTCAATTTGTCAATGTTCGGTAGTAATGAAACGCGTGTGACCTTCAAAATTATTGTTAATTTCCATTAACGTTAAGCCATGAATATGTTATAATGTTATGTATTGTTGCTTTCACTAAATCATACGTGCACAAACACAGACGAGTGTAGGACAATTGACCAACCTCCAATTTTGCCAACCGCAAATTGACCAACCCCCATTTGACCAATGGACATTTGACCAACCCCTTAATTAAAAAACAGACATTTACCAACCAATCCTCTCGCTGTCATTGGGTGACATTATGTGTCCCCTGTTGTGGAGTTCTAATTTCGGTATGGAAATTTTGCTTTAAAAGCTACCCCAATGGATGAACTATAGTCCCCCTGGTAAAATGGGATGGAACTGGTGGGAACTAATACATCTTGTGGAGTCTAGGAGAAGTCTTTACTGGACAACTACCTAAACCGACATTTTAAACAGTTAAAACTTCAATACCATCACAGTTTTTCTTGAATGTACGCAATCCTTTTGCATGGTACATTTGTCGTATCGTGAATTCTTCAGTTAAAATTTTGTTTAGGGCGGGTCATTCGTGTTCCTCCAGGACACATTTCTAGTTCATTTTTTTTTAGTTTTCATTTAGAAACATAGTTGGTATGTATTCGGGTTTTATGTTGTTGAATTCACATCAAAAGACATTTGAAAGAGAGATGGAATAGTCGATTTGCAATTGTGTGTTCGTCACTGTGTGCAGAATTGCAGTTTCTTTTATGTTCATTGAAGTGACATCAATGAACTTTGATTACTAAGATGAATCGTCGGACTGCAATTATTCGTTCGCTGTTATTTGTGCAGAATTGCAGTTCCTTTCAAATTTATTGAAGTGACATCCATAGTAACTCATTACACTGATGAATTATCGAATTGCAATTAATTGCTCGCAGAAATGCAGTTTCTTTTAAGTTGATTGAAGTGACATTGCCTACACCGCAAGCTTATCGATCTTACGTTATGAATAAAATCAACGATTTCAATGAACATAAAAGACAAATTCGTACCAACTATAATTCTGAATAAAGCTAAAAAAATTGAAAAAGTAGGGAGTCGTCCTAGTAGGGACTTGTCATAAGTAGGGAGTTGTCCAGTAGGGACTTATCCATGAGGGACTTGCCCAGCAGGGACTTGTCCTGTTTCCCATCTTGTGTTGAAAAAGAGTATTTTCCAATTCGAAGGGATGCCTGTTGCAAAAGTGCTGTTTGAAGAGCTTTTTAGTTGTGTATTATCATTCTATTATTGTACTTAGTCTTAAAGTCCGAAGGAGTTATTGGCTTGTTAAAAACTGTGAAAGTTTCGTTTTTTTTTTCTTTTCTTTTTTACACTTGGGACTGAATGTGCCAAGGAGGTTTTGGTTTACTGGAAACTTTCTTTTTTATCATTTTTATTTATTTATTTATTTGTTTTTTTTTTTCATTTTCTTCGTCAGGTTGGATTCCGCACTCCCCCTCTGAAACGGTTCAGCTAGGAAACTGAAGTCTGTAAAGCTGCTATGCAATTGTCGTCTGAATGGTACTTTTAACATCATGCTACATTTTCTGAGCCTGCAGAAGATGTAATTTTCTGTTCACATTTGTAAGTTTTGCTACTCTGTAGTGAAATCGGTCTTTTTGCTGAAGTTGTATGCAGGTCAGGCAAGGCGGTACAAGTTATCACGTGGTACAGGTGTCGTCGTAGGAGCGAATAAGAACGAGATTCCATTGTACTTATTTTACAAACAATACAGGATAGCCCTATAAAAACCGCAACAACAACAGCAAAAAAAAAAAAAAAAAAAAAAAACATAAAAAAAACAAACAAACAAAAAATGAAATATGACGCAATGACGCAGGATCGGTTTTTTTGCTTGTTTTACTGAAATGGGGATCACAATTTACTACCTATATAATTTTAAAACATCTTTGAAACATCACTTGGTCAGCCGAAAAGTAATTTTCAGAAGCATCTACTTTGCTTTTGTTTCTCTATTTTAATTGATATACGGTACTGCGTTGCTTAGCCCATATTGTTTTTATAAATTTTGTTTATTTTTTGTTTCCTATTTTTTGTATGTTTTTGCTTAAAAGTAAATCGGAATGCCTTAAAAGCCATTTTGAAATGGGAAAGTTGGTTGAATTTGACCATGAAAAATATATAAGCTCTGTGTTGGCATTATTGACATGTTTGAGATACTTTGTATGAAGACAGTGAACGTATTTCGAGACGAACCCCTAAGTCTTTACTTTATTTTTAATTTTTTTTTTTTGGACGTCGGATTTATTTTTCGTAGGATCTGAAAGTTTTTAAAGAACCCGTCTTAGTAAAGTACGTCAAATAAATCTAATATTTCGAGAATTGGAGCCTAACATTTTCTACTTCAGCTAGTAATTATGCCTCTTCGCTTCACAATGAATACACACACTTGCTTATGCCGTGGCACTGCCGTAATAACCTACACACTTCTTATACACGTATTTATTTTACTCAGTGGAGTGACTTTAATAACGTGCTTAAACATTAATTGGATGATTTCATATAATTTAAGATTATATTTATGAACACAGACATAACAATTCTTTGGTGAAAAAATACGCAAGTGGATAGTTTTCACAAAGCTCTCACTCAACCATTTAAAGCCAAGTTTTACAAGTAAACACAACTTGACAACGGTAAATTAGACAATAATAATAATAATAATAATAATAATAATAATAATAATAATAATAATAATAATAATAATAATAATAATAATAATAATAATAATAAAAACAAGCCATCGTCGAAGGCGCGCACCACAACCGGACACAACAAGTGGCAATTTTGGCAATTTTTGACTGATTTGAAAAATAAAATAACGTTGCACAACTTCAATATATATATTTTCACTGCGCAAGGTTGCATATGCCTAGGCTAAATAGTTTCGGAGAACTTGCGTGGAAACAAAACAGCATCAAAAGTGTGACATACGGACGGACGGACAGATGGACGGACGGAGAGACGGACGGACTGAGGGTCATCCTATAGATCCCCCCCTGGGCTCGCCCGGTTCGGGTCTAAAAATGTAGTGTTGTCGAGCTTTAAAAGTAGGTAACCAAGAGACACGTGGTAGGTTGAATATGTTATCAAGGCACCTTGAAATATATGAAAGTTTTAATTTAGTCATTTCTGTTTCGGTTCTGTGAGAGATCCGACGTCTGACCTCAGAATGACGTCACTGCAACTTTGTTTTGACAAGCTGCTCCAGTTTTAAAACCACAATTAGCTTGACACCTGAAATATGGCATTCCAATCAGTATAATCAGGAAAGTGTTCATTATTTAACCAATTACTTTGAAAAATTATCAATATGTATGAGGGAACTTTCCATATGAAAATTAGTCTTCAAATGAGGAAAAAATTACACACCCCAATGATTCTTTTTTTTTTTTTATTTTACAGCAGAATTTTTTTCTTCTCTTTTAGATTTTTACGCCATTTCCGTGCAAAAAACCTAACACTCACTTGTCCCCACCTAATACGGGATTTACCTTTATTCACGGTAATACACGTATAAATTACTAATGAAACTTTTCTGTCGGCGGACAATGTAAACAAACCCTGTCATCATTTGCCTCATTGGACAAAATAGGAAGTAGACAATATCGATATCATGTGATCTACATTCCTTTTTTCGTACTCGGGACAGCGAATACGTGTTTTTTGGAAAAAATGGAAGTTTTTTCTCACTTTTTCCAGGATAAGAAGTGCTTATGCATGTTTGTGATATTTTAGTATACGAGCGTTCTTTTATGATTGTTACGAATAACTGACCTGTTTCAAATTCAACGTCCTTAGCCCCAGGAATCAGAGCGCTGGCCTTCAAGTGAGAAAAAATGTTGTTTTATCCTGTTATCTTGTTTTTTATTGTCTTTCGGTCATTCTCCAAGGGGTGGGGGGGGGGGAGGAGTACTACGAAAAATGACCGAAGTACACAAGTCCTCCCATTGCTAGAGTTTATCGACCACAATGGAACAAGTTTTCGCATTGATGCGAGAAGCAAAACCCTATAAACCAAAGCCCCGATAGGGGTAGCAGCCTATTTTCGGATTATCTGTGCGAGGAGCTGTACCTCAAACCCTCGTCGGTAGAAGGTTACAGGTCGGCTATGCTAAAATCGCTTTCCGGCTACGACTCTGAAGAGGATCCCGCTAGCTTCCAGATAATCAGACCATTCACACCAGTGGCTCCTTGTCCAGTCTAACGAGGCGCAAAGTGATTTGGGGTTAGTTTTTCGATTTCTGTCTGAACAGACCACCTTCCTTCTGCTGCTGCCTCAGATAAACGCAGGGATTTGGTCATGCTTTGGAAAATAAAGCGTTCTTTTCTGGGTAAGACCAACATTGCTACTGGCAAGTTTAGAACATTTGAATAGATTCGGTTCCCACTCAAACGTTACAAGATGAACACACAAGCAACGCTTTTTACTGTGCGTGCCCTTAGAATCCATGGAGTTACCCTAGCTGTAACCGTGCTCAGGAGCAAAGAGATTTGATCATTTCTTTTAAACCTGGTGCAACCAGAGATATTTCAAACAAACCATTTCTAGTTATATTAAATGTGTGATTTTTGGAAGCTTGTTGTTTTGATGTTTTTGTTTTATTATTTTTTTTTTTGCAGAATGCTAATCAAAGTTAGGCAGGTGGCAAACTCGATAAACGCTCTGCAAGATATTTCTTTAACGAGCAGCTTATGTCGGTCTACACTCAATACTGTAATTTTAATCTATCTAATAGAATTTACGAATTTGCTCAAAGTGAATTGACAGAATTTTATTCAAGTGGACCGTTTATCGCTGAGGAAAAAGAAGATCGGCACCAAACAAGCGAGGGTGTAGTTTCAAGCAATTCCGAAAGCCAACGGCTGAGGTGGGTGCAATTCCAAGCAAGAAATTAATGACTCTGACGTTTTCTTTAATTAAAGAATTATGGAATGCCGTTTTCACATTTATTAGGGAATTATTGATATGAAGAATTAATTTTGTCTCAAAAAAGTTTTTTTGATATCAAAAATTAATTTTTCATCTAAAAAAATCCATATTTTTATATAAAGAATTGATTTTTGCTATCTGTAATTGCATTTTTTATATCTCTAAATGTATTCTTGATCTCCAAAAATAATTTTTGATATCAATAAATAGTTAGAAACATTAAGAAATATTTATTGATATCAAAAAATGACTTAATGAAATCCAAAATTGATTTTTTGAGATTAAAAATTCAATCCTTGATAGCAAAAATGAAATATGTGAGAGCAAAATGTCAATTTGTAATTTGTATTTTGAAATCTGCAAACGACTTTTTTATCTTAAAAATTGATCTTTGATATCAAAATATCAGTTTATTTTTTAAATAAAAATTCAGAAACACACAGCTGTAAATAATATGGAATGCCGTTTTAACATTTAATGCTTATTTTTGATATCAAAATATAATTAAAGATATCAATAAATCAATGTAGATCTCTATGGAATGCCATTCTCACATTTATTAGAGAATTTTTGATACCGAGAATTTTTTATGCCAAAAAATTATTTTTGAGATCAAAAAAATCAATTTTACAAACTTAAAAAAATCTGAAGGGAGACAGACATTAACAAAATATAACGGATCGTCAATTAAATTTTGGAGATGGAAACTTGAATTATTGAGATAAATAATTACAGCACAATTTTTGATCCCAAGAATTGCTTCTTTTTTGTATGGTAAAAAAATTAAAGAAATGCTCTGTATACAAAGACTAGTTATTAGTTTCTGAATTTTATTTTAAAAATAGACCGAAATTTTGATATATAAATCAATTTTTGAGATAAAAATCATTTACAGATTTTAAAATATAAATTAAGAAAGGATCATTCTGAAATAATGACATCTGAAATAAATTCTTGACATCAGTAAAAGGAAAATCAATTACTGAGCTCAAAATTGATATTTTGCTGTCAAATATTTCATTTTTACTATCAAGAATTAAATTTTTGATCTAAAAAATCAATTTTAGATATCATTAAATCATTTTTGATATCAATAAATGTGTCTTAATATCTCTAAATATTTATTGATATCAAAAATTATTTTTTGAGATCAAAAATACATTTAGAGATATCAAAGTACAATAACAGATAGCAAAATCAATTCTTGATATAAAAATATGGATTTTTTAGGTCAAAAGTTAATTCTTGATGTCAAAAAATCAATTTTTGAGATCAAAAATTAATTTTTGAGATCAATAATTCCCTAATAAATGTGAACACGGCATTCCATAGACTTATTTAATTCGTCATTTGAAATCTGCAAATGTTTTTTTTTTCATTTCAAAAATTGATTTTGATATCAAAATATCAGTATAAGTTCAGAAGCGCACATCTGTAAATAAAATAACGACGGGTCTTGTATACGGAATCTTTCTTTAATTTTTTACTTTACAAAAAAGAAGCAATGCTTGAGCTCAAAAATTGTGTTCTTATTATTTATATCAAGAATTAAAGTTTTCATCTCCAAATTTAATTTACATTTCCGTTGACGTTTCGTTAAATTTTGCATAAATATGTGTCAGCTTTGAGATTTTTTAAGTTTGCCAATTGATTTTTTGGTCTCAAAAATACATTTTTGTCCTCTAAAATTCAATTAATGATAGCAAAATATAAATTGATGAGATCTACAATGATTTTTAATGTCTTTAATTATATTTGGATATAAAAAAAGCAATAATGTTAAAACGGCATTCTAAAATTTTCAATAGCAGTAATAACAACAAGGGTTTTGCATACAAAAAAATTCTACATTTATGAGTTGATTGAGAGACAGAATCCTGGTACAGCGGTAAGGTCACTAAAATAACAAATTGAAAGCGAAGTACCCAGTCATGCGAATAAGGTGAAAAAAAACGCCTGGAAAAATTATTTATAAAATTATTGATTCTACAATTTAAAGAAAACATAGAAATGAGAATGAAAACAACACTGGGCTAACAAGAAAAACATAGCAATGTTTTTATTTTGACCTCCACGTGCCCCTTCAGAAGGGCCAAGGGCCGTTGAATTCAGACACATCTACTGGAGACAATATGAACACTATTCGCTTTGCGTAGACCGAGATTAAATCCGTATTTTTGCATTTGTGGATAAAAGATCTCGCATTACCATGCTTATAAGAAACAGCGTACTATTTTACTCACCATCGTCGTGTTATTTTTAAGACAGTTTGTACCGTGTTATCCCTACTAATGAAATTCCGTTTGCAATTTATTCACCTAAAAGACTCTTTTATCAAGTGACAAGCACCGAGGAGCCTTCATGCGTGAGATGTCTGTCTGGTTTTCAGAACGCAACAGACACTCTTGGCGTTCTTTTATTTCTTTATAGCTGTTTGTGCGAGTGAAATGCCCAAAATACTGCACACAAAAAGACAAATCTAGAGTGTTATGTGAAAGAAATAAACGAAGTCTCTCTCTCGTGGGGGATGCGCAATGCTTAAAATATTTAAGCTAGAATTTAAATTATGTAACCAGACCGTAAAGCAAAATTTACGCTTGAGAGCCAAAATCGCCATCGTGAAGGCTTTAAAATATAGTATCCCACGCAGTACTTTGTTGAGAGTAATGCCGCAATATCAGGTGCATGAACAAATTTCCGAGAATAAAAATCGAACAAATATTTTTAGCTCTCCTCTTGGAAAATGTCCCGAATTATTAGAAAGAGGCATCTTTTCAGCAAAAGAGATTTTAATTTGCGAGAAGCTACATTCATCAAAATAACCTAAACGCATAAACATAAATGCCCTTGCACTTCTACCAAACCTGAGGGGGCCATCTAACCATTAAGTTTTATTGTGGGCAATGAAAATTGCAGGAGAAATAGCATTCTATTCAAAGACTACAGAAGATGGACAAACGACAGTTGCCAGAGACCACACATGTTAAAACGTAATTAGAAGCTTGGCAATCAATCATATTGATTAAAGGCCCTTTTTAATGACAGGGATACCTTATTTTCTCATAAAGTGAATCAATATTTTCTTTTACTCATTTACTAAATTTTAGAAACAAAATACCTTTCTGGTTTAAGCATTTAAAATCATACAATATCTTAATGAATTTTGAATATCTAAAACTAAATCGTCCTAGCATGCAAATTTATTTTGACATCGTCGTAAAACTCTAATGTCAAATAATCAGTCATTTTGTCAAGATTGTCACAAACTCGTCAGTGTAGTTTGCCGCAAATTTGTTATATTGCTCGAACACTTGTCTAAAAGACAACCATACAGCGCCAAAGACCTATTGCTGTTGGACGAAGTTTGTCTAGTGTCGCACCAGTGTCAAGTACTGTTTTTACAAAAGCAAGCAATTTACCTAGCCTCATCCTACTAATCCGCTTGTGTCAGTTGGAAGGTGTATACTACTTTATACTACTACTTTGGTCTAAACATTCAAATCTAAAATACTCATTTGGTGAAACGTTAATAAAATTGTGGCGTTGGAACAACTTTGTATAGACGCATCAGATCAACTTCGGGTTTTGGTTGTTTATGGAAACAACGTCTAGCTTCCGACATTGGATAGACTTCGATTATCTAACATCTAATCGTAATTGCGTAAAGGTTGCAAATGTAAGTCGAAACAACGTCGTATAGATGTCGGGAAAGCGACGTTTTACGGAGGTCAGATAAGCGACGTTGAATAAACCTCGGGAAAATAATCTAGAAATACCATCTTTACAGCGACCTTCTTCATGGCGTGGTCACCCTCCATCGACCCCAAAGTCATATCTGAAAAAAGGATCCAAATGGCCCTAAATGTAAATCGCATAGATGAGTGTTTCTGTTGGGTCCGTCCATAAAGTACGTAGTCATGGAAGGGGAAGCGAGGTTTTTTTCCATTGCGGACCGCATCCAAAAGCTAGGTATTGTAATGTGGAAAGTGCTGGATGTGCAGAGGGTCTTGGTAGTGGCCGAGATTCTGGAGGCTCGTCTTCCTCGGCGGACTACAAAAAGGGGACGCACATGTAGCATTGAAACACCCCAGCATTGAAACACCACATCCATGTATGGGCCCATCCAATGGCTGGGCTAAATCAATACAGAGGCTATTGAAACAGCACATACAGTTTCCCCCCATGAAACACGACTCAGTGAAGGAAAACACAACACATAGGGACTTCGTCTGTAGCCTCAGTAAAGTTGGGTGCTATTTTTTTCTTGTTACAAATTGTTAATTGACGAAACAATGGCAATATTTTTCAGTGAGGGTTGTCGTCTGCTCGGGACCTAACTAGTGGTACTGAGGTCCTGAAGTGGCACTGAGGACCCGACAAATTTTTCATACGAACTCCCCGCCCACGCCCCGCCCCCATCTTTAATTGTGCCTTAAAATCACTGCTTCTTCCGCCCCCCTCCCTGCCACCCCGTTAGGCGACGCCGTCAGGGGTGGCATGGGATCTTTTATCTTCTTGTATTCCCACCGCCCCCCCACCACCCAATATATGTTTATCTCAACATCTTACAGTTTTTTTTTCCATAAAATATACAGATTGTTCAAGAAAAAAAAGATGCAAAATTTCTCTTTTTGGCATATATATATATATATATATATATATATATATATATATATATATATATATATATATATATATATATATATATATATATATATATATATATATATATATATATATATATAGCCCCACCCCCCTCCCACCCCTCCTACGCAGCAAAGGCAAATTGCGTTGTTTTTTTTTTTTGGCTTTCCCATCGACTTTGTAATTAAAGCCTTGAAGAGGCTTGATCAAACCAGCAATATGAGCAGCAGTTTTGGTTTTGAGTGTTTCTTTCAGCTTAAAACCGCCTAATCTAGCATTTTGAAGTAAAAAATAGTTTGGATCCTCAGTGCCACCAGCGGGTCCTCAGTGCCATCGGATCCTCAGTGCCACTTCGATCGGAACCTCATTATCACTGGTGGTACTGAGGTCCCGAGCAGACGGTGACCCCGCCTCAAATATTAGGTACAATTCTGCCGGCTCTGCATGTGCTATTTCCATGGATGGGGTATTTCTATGCAACTGTCTGTAGATTTGGCCCATATTTTTGATCACATGTGTTGTTTCTATGGATGGGGTACTCCTATGCATCTGTCTGTAGATTTGGCACATATTCTAGATCAGATGTGTTGTTTCTATGGATGGGGTATTCCTATGCATCTGTATGTAGATTTGGCACATACTGATTCTATATGTGCTATTTCTGTGGCTTACAGCTATAGTATGGGTCCATTCTACACCCATCAACCATTAAAACAGCCCATCTTGTTCACAACGCAAAGCAGTTTGTTCCCATTTTTAATGGGAGAAGAAAATATGTGCTATTCCTATAGCCAAATATGTTCTGAAACAATAGAAGCGCAAAACAACGAAGATGGGGTAAATCAATACCTCGCTGTTATTGGATGGGCCCATCTTACGGATGAATAAATTGGCTCACACTGACAGGACAAACCAAACAAGACCGCGTATAGTGGTGCAATCCAGGGAGTCTGTAACGGCACGCTCCGTTCGCACTTCGCCAGCCACAGGCTCAAATGCAAACAGACGCTTTCAAAGCCGTATGAGTGTAGACTTTCAGGGGCATGCATTTCGCAAAGCAGTTGCAAAACAGGCAACATCAATGTATTAGAGATGCTTGCACTGAAATAGGCGTTGCGAATTTCAGGTCAGAAGCTCAGGGCAAGACGGTACCCTGCGTGATCAGTAACGTTACCATGATAAGCTACAGCCATTCGCCGGGGTGGGGCGGGGAGAGGGGATGGGCACAAGGTCACTCGAGCTCAGTGTGGCAGCAGGTGATATATGCGTTGGCACTGGCAAGAGGGTCAGAGCAGAGACAAGCCAAGGAGAAAACTTTTTAACACTTGACAAGCCTTTGGCTTGCAAGGGTTATATGAATTTGTGCGAGCAAACTTCGTCCTTTTTTTTCTTCTTGACAGTTTTTCCGATTTTTGTGTCTTCTTCTTCTCTGACACTATGGACCCTACGACCATGAAACTTGGGACTTATGAAGAGCTTGATCTGAACATGTGCATGTCACTTTTTATTTTCGTCTTTGATTTCGTTTTCTTTGTTAAAACGCCATGTGAAAAGAGTGCATTTTTGGCAAGTAAATGCGTAGCATTTAACCCACATCACACACAGTTGCACAGTGAACTTTGTGCGAGCTCTCACTGCGTAAATAGCTAACACGGCGTATGCTAGATCAGTCAATAAAACCTTAAGTCAACAGAAACCAAACACTACTCGGCTTATAAGATATATTCAAGCTGTGTTGTTTGCAATATATTATTCAAGAAATAACCCATTGAAGGAAGTATTTTTGCGTTTTAATTTTTGTCAAGTGTTTAACATTTCGCTAGCGAAGTGAGGTTCTAGTTTTGCAAGTAAATGCGTAGCATTTAAACCACATCACACACAGTTGCTCACTGAACTTTGTGCGACCTCTTACTGCGTAAATAGATAACACGGCGTATGCTAGATCAGTCAATAAAATCTTAAGTCAACAGAAACCAAACACTCCTCGGCTTATAAGAAGTATTCAAGTTGTGTTGCTTGCAATATATTATTCAAGAAATAACCCAGTGAAGGAAGTATTTTTGCGTTTTAATTTTTGTCGAGTGTTAATCATTTCGCTAGCGAAGTGAGGTTCTAGTTGAATACTTATAGCGGCAGTGCTTTCAATGTCACCTCTGTACCCGTTGCTACAAGTGGGGAGTGGCGACCGGGGTTGGTTGCCATTGGGGCCCCCATGCGCTACGGCTGCCTCATTGGGACCATTGGCATCCTGGCCTGCACATGCTAAACCTTCGACTTCGGTGTCTGAAACGAACTGGATGAACACGCAATGCTTTTCAGCACAAGCGGTAGCACACATGCATGAGATTCGTTATGGCGCATAATGCAAGGTAGTCTGAAAGACGTTGCCTGATAAAGTCTTCAAAGCAGCTGGAGGCCAAGGGGCCGCTACTAGCAGACCTCTTGCCATACAAGTTTTATTACTTTCGCTCATCTGCTGCATCTGCAGTCAAATACCCCCCCCCCCAAAAAAAAAAAAAACAAAACAAAACAAACAAACAAAAACAAAAAAAAAAAACAAACAAACAAAAACAAAAAAAAACCAAAAAAAAAAAAACAGTACCCACATATATAACGAAATGTTAAAATAAAATCATTTTAGTGATATAATATTAAATTAATATAAGTGTTACCCATACCAATAACCTATATATCAGCTTATCGGGGTATAAACCACAACAATACAAAAGCTTGGTGTGCCAAAACATGTCTTATACCATAAATAGAACAGAAAACAACTTTGATATTGTGAATTTTACATTTAAACAAAGTAAAGTAAAATAATATTTTCACCATTTTTTTAAATTTATGATTAATCTAATGGGTAAAGTGCTTTTCTAGATGATAACTGTAAGATCAAGTTCACTTTAACAGTAACTGCAGTAGAATCAGTTTCATATATTTCTTTTCAAATGGTTGCTCTCAGACAGCTTCCAGTTGAACCTATCTTCCTTAGCTGTAATTCTTTTGCATAGTCTTCCTGAACATAAAAGAGTAAAACCTTGTTAACTTTATTAACCCTGATGTTCTAACCTTTTCACAACTCTCATGTTGTAGTTGATAACTTTAAAAAAGCTTATTCCTTGCATCCAATGATTATTAAAAATTGGCATTTGACTCTCAACACGTGTACCTCAATACAGACAGTTTTCTGTGGAAGGATCAACACTGTGTGCTTTAAAATTTTAACTCGCCTATAAATTACGCCATTAGAAATTATTGGATTCAACAGCACTAAAATTCACTTAGTTCTACCAAAAACGTCTTTTCTACAGTGAACGGCTTACCACATTTCTTTGGAGATGATATAATGACGGTCCGGCACTGGCATGCCATTGAAGTGAGTTTGCAAACTTAATGAATAGGCGCCCATGTCACAAAATAGTATCCAATCCCCATCATTCAGCTCCGGCAGATAAATATCCTTTCCTATCAGATCTAACGAATCACAGGTCTGTCCCCAAATCGTTGAACAAAATCTGGGGTTTCCTTTGTACTTCTAAAATAATTAAACATGTGGTTTTTACTGCACGAAGATAAATGAAAAGAAAGATATGAAATCAATACTACTGCTACCACTCCTAGTGGTACTACTACTACTACTACTACTACTACTACTACTACTACTAATAATAATAATAATAATAATAATAATAATAATAAAATTAATAATGATAATAATAATAATAATAATAATAATAATAATAATAATAATAATAATAATAATAATAATAATAATAATAATAATAATAATAATAATAATAATAATCACGACACACACTAAACTATCAAACAATAAGTGCTTGACAAAATGCATACGCATAAATAACATAATCGAAGAACTCAAAATACCTCTGTGTTAAGCAGTATAGGAGCTACTTTTTTATTCTCCGCAGTCACGCAGCTGAAGGAACTATAGACCCCATCATTCACGTAATACATCATTTGTGTTGCTAAATAAAGAAAAAGAAATATATAGAGAGAAAAAGAAAGAAACAAGACATCAACATGAAAGTAGTTACAGCTGCGCATTTATAAATAATTTTGCCCGTGTTGAGTTTCCGTATTGAACTCAAACACAACCAAAACGTAAGATATTAACAACTTAAATACAGTGAAAGCCCGGATATGGACACCCCTTTATTATGGACACCCCTGAATTATGGACATTTTTCAGTCTGTTTTAAAACACCATAGAATTGCTTTATATCTAGACCCCAGTATTGTGGACACCCCTCTATTCAGAATTAGGGACACTCTTTTTATCCCGTAAGTACGGTTACACATTTAAAACAACCCCTCTTATGTGGACAGTCAAATTGCTGTCCATATTTTGTGCGTAATCAACTCCTATCAGCTTGTTACAGGGTAGTGTTTGGGTTTTTCTCTGTTGTTGTCTATGGGTATTGAGTACATTACATTGAACAAAGTACATGTAAAGACAATAGGGCTTATTACAAAAGATGTGTGCTTAAGAGAGAAGTTTTATTACGACTAATCCCTATTGACATGTGCTCCGTCTTTTAAAATGCGCTTCAAAGAGCAAGTAATCCATTGTCTTTATACTCAGTTAATACATAAAACAAGGTGTTATTTTATAATAAGTGTTAAGTCTGAATATGGGTGGTGTGAAAAAAAAACAGAACGAAGTTTCGCTGTCTTATAAAGTTAAAATAATCAAAGCTAGTGATGGAAAAAGTGTGAAAAAAATAGCCAAAGATTTCAGTTGTAGTTGTCAGATAGAACTCAAATTAACAGCACCTCGAAATTAGGAACACCCCGCCATTAGGGACAAAATTATTCAGTCACTTTTTGTCCCTAATAGCGGGGTTTCACTGTATACAAGTAGATGTAAAATAGGAGACAAATAATTGTTAAACTGTACTTAAAGTCCGAGCTACCACCATAAAAGGGCGCAAAACGAGGTTAACTTTCCGATGAACTTTCCAGGTGGAAAGATCAACATCTTGACGAAAACATCAGTATTTGTCAAATTACTCAAAAATTACCCACTAAGATTAACAATAAAAACAATACCTCAAATATATATGAGCACATATAATGAAACGCTGTATTTTTCTGCCAAATAATCGTAATTAACTCGTTAAAAGCAGTTAACCTTTCTTTTTTAAACTTTAAATGCATCACTTGACAGTGAGTGGCGCTGTCTGAGGAAGAGGGAGGGGGTATTAATGAATTTCATTCACAGTTTTGTTCGTATGCTAATTGGTATGCCGAGGAGAGTAGCCGAGCTACTTTTCATCTTAAAACACATTCACGTGAACAGCACAATTGCTTCTCTTCATCTGTGAATACATTTTGACTAGCTTTTGTTTATCAAATAACCCACAACCAGAATATTTCGTGTCGAATTGTAGTTCAACCTTTAAAGACGTAGTGTATTTTAATTCGAAGACTACGAATGGAAAAGGGGTAATAGAGAGGGAGAGCTACGTTTTCTCTTATTTTTAACAGTAAATGAACCATCGAATATATTTTATATATATTTTAGCTTCTGACTGTTTGAAGCATTGGGTAATTTATAAATTTAATCTAAAGAATTTAATCTGAGGTCAATTCACACATGAAAAATTATCTCAGCCACCGGTCTGCAAACATAACAGAGAAGATAGGATTGATACATAAGTA
This sequence comes from Protula sp. h YS-2021, assembly GCA_949752745.1. NCBI lineage: Eukaryota > Metazoa > Annelida > Polychaeta > Sabellida > Serpulidae > Protula > Protula sp. h YS-2021. Next base: position 60,698,121 of record OX457024.1, read on the forward strand.
AAAGTGACAATAATTATTGTTTGTCATATTTTTACCAAATGAAACTTTTCCCGGAAAATTCATAATTTGTTATTTAAATCCCAAACTTGCAACGTACAGATTAAACATAAACATGAAATGTAAACAAGTATTAAAAATATACAATGTATACAATGTAAAGTATATGCATTCGTGAAGTCGAAAAATCATTCCGCCAGTACCGATAAAAAATGAGGCCTATAACTAAAACAGAACAATGGCTTTTACTTTTCATAGGCAAACAAGATTTTTTTAACACCCTGCGTTTGCCAATTATATTGACTGCCAAAGTAAAAGCCGAAGTGACAAGGAAGCGTCCAGGCTCTGCGATTATACGCACACCCATCTCTTCTGGAAAATGGGTGTCCAGAGCAAATCGCAAACTCTCCATAATCTGTAATGTTACAATACACTAGTAAAGCATTGAAAAGATGACAAAAAAAGTAAACATCGGATATTAAGTATTATGTATTGATCTTAGCACGAAAAATAGAAAACACAAATCCTACTGATTTAACTGTGTTTGCCTTAACATTGCTGCAGATGAGAAAAACTATTTTGCCAGACAAACAGTTTCTGTTATTCTAGCATAATCTATTTAAAGTTTTTAAAGAAAAATTGATTTGAAAGTATTGCATGGTGAAAAAATGAAAATAGATTTAAAGCTGAAACGATCTGACATAACACTAAATCTGAAACATCACTGGATATTTTATACTTGCCAATGTTTAAACATACCAGCTACTTAAAGACAGTGTACCTTAATTGTTAAGACAGAATCCTCAGTGCATCCAGGAAAACCTCCACCAATATCTAATACACTCATTTTGAAGCCCATTTCCGTGGCTAAGTGAAATATTTTTCGCGCCCTATCTACTGTTTTGGGAAATATGCTCGTGTCGTACAAACCACTTCCTACATGAAAACTGGCAAAGTGGAAAAATACATTAAAACGGTATAAATAATCTAATAGCAACTATAGCAAGTAATTAGATTTATGCGGGAGGATTAGATGAATAATGAATGGAGATATCTAAGGAAAGTTTCTAATATATAACTTAACAGTTCTTGAGCCGAGATTTATTAAATCGCCAATTTGTTGAAAGGTATTGATACCTTACACCAACGACATCGAGATCCAGAGTCTTTGCCGCTTTAAGTAGTTCCTCTATTTCTTTCATTTTGGCTCCGTACTTTTGACTGAGGTTAATAAGTACTTTCTTAGTATGTGACGGTGCGATACGTATCAGTAATCTGTGTGAGAAAGGCAACCATATATCATGACAATAGATGTTTCGTATCAGGAAAACAAATGTTTTAACATATCGCGGAGCCGCCAACCAATGCATCACAGGAGTACCAACCATAGGCTAGAGCACTTTGTTCTGGATTCTGAGACGCGTGGAAGCCCCGTCAACGAACGCGCGGCAGTTAAATGCTTGATTTTAATACAAACTACGGGAGAACATGGCTCTAATTAACAGCATATTGCTGAAAAATGCTGTTATTGTCAAAACAAACAAAAAGGGAGTTCCCTTTTGTCCACTTATGATTTGTTGTCAGTGGTCTGCCCCATGACACAAACAGCGAAAAACATATCCATGGAAAACTTTTCTTGTCATCACAAAGCTTAATGGCGAGATTACCAAAATGTTTCACATGTGTTAAATGAACTGCAAAATTACTATTGCGTCTTTATACGGTACAACATTTATGTTTCAGCCGTTTATAATTTGAAAGACAACTCCGTTGAGGAAGAGAGATAAGTAGTATTATTAATATCACTATGTTCTCCATGTGAGTCTTATGGTGATTGTGCCATCTCAGATATGAAAAATACTTTTTCAGATCATATCATTTAAATATACAAAACCATATTATATAATTTCAAGCGACTGACCCAAGAAAAATATTCATCAGGCACTCACCTAGCACTAGGAAACATGGATTTAATTTTATGAAGTTCTGATTCATTGTCAAACACTACTAGCATTACTTGTTTCTCAGCAGCAAATTTTATGTGTGATGCATGCTTGCATGGGTTTGAATACACAATTTTATCAGGTGACACATCCAAGTCGAGTATTGTTTGAATTTCGTCCTGTTGAATAATACGAACAATAAATAAATGAATAAAAATGAATAAAATAGTTAATAAGGTGCACCATAGAAGTAGTATAATTACAGATGAATTGATATACAACAGACATATGCATGTGCACATGTGGTTTTAGTATCAGTATAGTAAACCTATAATCAAAAATTTAAATATAATGTTAAAACCGCACGTGTGACAGGAATGATATCCAAAAGACATCCTGTAACCTGAATCACTGGCAGGATGAACCTTGTGTACCTGCTTTTATGTTTATTTTATGAAATTTTGCACAATCAAATTTCTAAAATAAAACATTAATTCTTGCATTCTTCTGCCGTGTTTTCCCTCCTTCAGCAGCGTTGTTATGGCGATGCAAAGCTCATACTGTTAATAATGCATAGTGCATGACCAGGGAGTACGGCTCACGCACAGTAAAAATATTACTTTTTCCTTTGCTTACGCACTGGCAGTTATGAAATAAAATTCATGTGTTATAAAATGGCGTTAATTAATTATGTTGCAGACTGAAGCGTTACCTTGCTCGCACAGTCAAAGCCTATACCGAGATCGGCAAGAACCTGGAGAACGACTGGGTCGTTATTACATTTCATTGCTGCAATACAAAATTTATTGCATACAAAACAACTATTTGTGGTACTTACAAAGTATTTATTTCTACTTATATACATTGACCTATTTACTCCTTACACTGTGAATTAATTTTGATGATTTTGTAATTAAATGCAATAGATTGAAGATCATTCTTTCTACTGTGGAGTAAAACAACTGAAATCCATTACATTTTAATACATTTAGTAAAGATTTGATACTTTGGTAGCATATTATTCGTATGTAGAACTACGAAACTAGATAATGAGAAATTGTTTTGCTATTGATGTCATTTAATCTACTCTTTATAAATGAGCGAAATAAATAAACAACTTTTTAAAATAAACAACATTTATGTACAAGTTACAGATTCATACTTAACTCAGAGTACTATATACAAACCGTAATGCATAGCAACTCTAGGCAGGTTAGTTTGCCAAACGTTGTATTTCTTCACAAGTTCTTGCAGTTCACAGATGTAAAACTGATTGTTAGTATCCTTAAAATAAATTATAAGACAGAGATATTAAAAGAATAACAACTAGAGCAAATTTTCTTCATTATTTTTTAAGAGAATTTTGATAAGTCAAAATGATTATCAGACTCAATATGAACACAGCACAATTTGAAGTAGAGCTCTGATTTAATTAAAGGTTTAATTGGTCGGAATATCACTTAATAAAGTGATAATTGTAATTGTTAAAGAAATTTATTAATTAGAGATATCTCTAGATTGTTTAGAAATAACTGTAAATATGAAAATTTTTATTTAGCTATAACTCTAAACTTCTTTTGTGGCATTTCAGTCCTTATGTTTACTATTAGCTTGATAAATATACGTTCACTGCTTGATTGATAAACATGTCTGCGCAAATTTTGAATGTTGAAAAATTGTACATTGCATATATAACCATTGTACTGGAGATAAATTGCTATTCTCAAACAAAGTTAATTTTCTTTATTATTTGACCTACATCTAGAAAATATTTGTTAAACCTTATCAACAGCTAAAGGCATGTTTCTTTAACCCCTTTAAGATTGTGGTGGCCAGTTTTAATATTTCTGTTATCTCCGCGTAAAATTACGTTGATTGAATCAAATGAAGTCGGAACACTTGCTTGTATAATACAAGGCTAATCCTAAATGATTTTGATGAGATTGCAGTCAGTCCAATTTCTAAGGATTGATGTTTCAGTTAAACAGGGATATTTCATTCTGAATAAATATAATTAATGAAAGTATTTCAATTTCAACAAACAAACATCTTTCAAAATTAAGTCTTGTTGACAAAAGGTAAATTAAACTAAACTTCCAATAAAGAATGGTATTGCAGATGGATATCATAATTAGTATTAATATTCATTACTAATGATGATCAAGTGGCCCAGAAGGCGAGCTGAGAACAGTTATGTCTCCAAACTGTTTCTCGACAATTGTGTTTCTGTACATCTTGAAAAAACATTGCCGGAAAGCCCTTTTCATGGGATTTGAACAATATGATTTTAAAATAATTACTGCAATAATTAACACAGGTTTACCATCGAACTATCAAATATCAACCGTCGAGGTTTTGATTGAAGAAATATCGCAAATTTATCATTCATAGAGCTTCAAGTACATTGTGTGAAGACGCCAAAAACAACCAAACGCTGACTGGAACATATATTCTTACTGTACAGCCGTCGTAACCAGGAATGTAACCTCTACAATTTATTACTCAGCTAAAAAATAAAAATAAAATGCTTCAAATGGTTTGGTATAACATCCGCGATAATAAATGGTCTGACTGTCGGTTTTAAAATTAACCTGACAGTACATTTATTAAAGGCCATTAAACAGTGAATTTAATATTTATAAGCATTCTCAACAAAAAATTAACAGAGTAATACAGAAATACATACATTTCATGCAGCACAATAAAGTAAATCTGAAGGAAAGGACACATGGCCATCAAACAGATAGGGATGATTGACAGACGACCGCATTGAAATTTAATCTCAAAAATTGCTTAATTCAAAAAGTCGACTCTAAAAAGAATGTCGAATATAAACACTGCAATAAACTATAATCCAGAAAGAGAGTTAAGTACTGAAGCTAATGAAATTGAAAAGTTCGCTCTGCAGGAGAAAATTGTGACACTTTTCGATCAACACCAAAAAGAGGAAGAGGCTCGAAATCGGTTAGAAAACCTGATAAAATCCATTAGACTGAGTGAACTAAAATGCTTTATTAAATTCAACAATGAACTATTTTTGATAATTCTGACTTAGAGTCAGAGACAGAGAAATCAGAATTAGAGTACATATTAGAGCCAGTATAAAACACCTTGTTTTTAATCCTTCCCACCTTCCTGTTAAAAAGGGCGCATTGATGTTTCTCAGGTCAGCGCACAAACACGATTATACCAGCTGATGACATACCAGCTCACTGGGCTGTCATCTAAGGAATTACTGTCATGTTTTTCGTTGTCCATGTGCATTATAAATTTAATATGCATAAAACACAGCATCTAAACATCTCATCTCAAAATGTCACACAAGAATGGATAGCACCCGGATTCCTGTAAAATTTAGGCGTTTTAGCTATTCTCGTTCCATGAGGAGCTCTGCGGAAACGATTTGTAGAAAAAATGAGAAATATAGGGAGTCACATTTTGAAAATAAAACTTTCGAAGTGTAAAAACAAATGACGTAGTTATAACCTTTTCCTCAAGTTCACTGATCGTCTCTGCAATTACATCTTGAAGCTTACTATCCGTTATTTTACAGGAGATACCTCGTAGATTAATAGTTTTCATGGTGGGGATCTGAAAATATTATACATAAATAGAATTTAATTTACTTCTATTACTTCTGTTTAAATTATTTCCTTTGAATTTACGTTTATTTATGGGTGAAACATGCTTGTTTATCTATTACTATGATATGACATTATTTCTGAGGAACGTTTGGAGTCGTAATGTAAATAGAATATCCATGCAGAACGTGTAGAGACAAAATACGCAAAAGCGCATGTCATTACGTTAACATGCAACCAGCAATTAATTTTGAGAGGAGAGAACTCAAGCTTTGCTGACTTTACAAAAACAACAACTTACGTGATTGTATTTACAGTGTACTTTTATCAGCGTCACTGATTTAGCAAACAAAAGTGGCTTTAAACTAGTTTTATAACAATATCATATCCAAACTGGCCCCATTTTATGACTTTTTTCTACTTTTACACTCCAGCAACGCAGGTGAAGGAGGCTGTAAAAGTTAGTATTTTGTGTTTCGGCACAATAGCGATAATCTCGAAGAATAATGGGATTATTAAGCATACAGCAAGTTAAGTGACTAAACACGAACAGTGTATCAAATTATTTAGGACAAGGCTACTTTGAACTTTGAACGCATTAAACGCAAAGCTAAAAAAAACAAACTTTAAGTTTAACAACCATCTTGGTTCATTCGAAAGGACATTGGTCTCTGTTATTAACTCTTTGCAAGGAGAAGACACTCGTTGAAATAGCACAGTAACCTCTTGTTGCTTTTCTTTGACAATGTACTACATTTTGTCATTTCATTACCGACAGACATACTAAATTGTTTACACGCAATTATTTACATGCAATTATTTCAATTTCAAAATCAGGTCAAAGTCCAAGCGCTGAAGTGTTAACACTGTGACTATTTAGCGCTGCAAAGTGCCATACGTCATAACAATGCTAGCAAAACCTCGCATACATATTGTTATACAAATTAGCCGTCTAGTAATCAGCTTTTCATCTGTTAATGTATGTTTCAAATGTAAATTCGGTAGCAGTGTGTTGTTTTAAGGCAATACAAATTATCGTTAACATACAGAAAACACTGGCCAGTATAAACCTAAGGCAGCAGGAGTATAGCTTTATTGGCTTCAGTACTCTGCATAATTTATGTTACTTTGACGTCATACCACAGTGTTTAATATTGTAGTAACAAATTAATTACTTAGCCCAAAGCAATGCTTGGGGTTTAAATTGCCGAGGGCTCTCTGTTGAACAAGTCTTTAAAGGAGTACAAAACAGTTATGTTAATTTCATAAATTTATCAAGATGAAGTTGTACGTTTAATAAATATTGTTGAAAGCTAAGTTGTGTTTGCAACGCATTACGTTACGTTTTAGACCAGATGATCTACAGCCACACGAGGTATACTCATTTGGGCTCTGTCAATCGTCCATCCATATGTGAGAACTGTAAACTTTAAACTTCTCCTACATTCTGCATTCGATTGTAATTTTCTTGGAAATATAGTCCAATTTATTTGAAAGTTTGTATGGGGATAATCATGGTCTTGAAAGTCGTTGTAAGTTTTCATGAATTGCATTGGTTTCGATATTATGGTTGAAATAACCTTTTATCATATATGTACATTTTGCACACCCTACACATTCTATCAAAATATTGATATGTAGGAGCGGTGTCCACCTTCTGTAAAGAACTGAAATGAAAATCAAATTCATGTCAGTGTCGGACTCTTTCGAAGTGACAACCAAGAAAGGGCACTGCTTATCTGACCTGGTTATAGTGGTACCACAGAACATTTTCCTTTTCGTCTTTCGGGATAAGAGACACTCCTATAGCTGTGATGCAAGAAGTTATCAATGCACACTCCCGGCATTGGAAAAAGTAGGTATTTTTTCTTCAAGAATTCTGTGACTTTTACTGATGGTACGAGAACATTAACTTATTTGAAACTAAGGAGATTACAACATTTTGTTGTGTCGTCCTGAAATAGGCACTGTAACAGAAAAGATTGTGCAATGGATAAGCTGTTATAATCACATTAACGATATACTCCTATAGGTGGATGAAGTACATTCGAATTAATGCCAATTATAAACATTGTCTATAAAAAAATGAAGAAGCTTTCGACCAAATAACTGCTTTGTTGCCGTCTACAGAAGCAGCCCGTACTCAGATAATGTATGAAATATTGGCATAATTCAAACAAACGAGCACAGAGCTTCCTAATACTGTTGGTAGTGTTTCTGACAATTTACTTGAATTACTGGATTGGGTTTTGTGACAAATGACAATGTACAGTCTTGGAAAAAGGAAGATGGCATTTTATCAAGGTTTCTGTAACCATTTTATTTGTGGTTCTTATCCACTACCATAACTTATTTCCAACTATAGTGAATTCAGCATTATGCTGTGCGTCCAAAAAACCAAGCAGCACATTAAAATAACAATACTGTCTAAAAGAAAGGGCCATGGCCGCATATGCAATGTCCTCTTACACTTAGCAGAACTTAAATCGCAAGTGGCTAAAGAATAATACCATTCGTAGGCAAAATACAATGTTAAGTAATTTCAATAGTTAAACATTTAACATGAAATAAATACTTTCAGAGAAAGTAAAACTATTCTATTATCTTCTAGAGGGAATCCATTTCCACATATATATTGTTTAAAAAACTGTTTACTGGTCAATTATTAATGGATGCTTAAATCTTAATGATTTTTATCCACCAGATAAATAATGTTCTTTCTGAATTAGTGATAAGAGTAATAACATTTGTTTATGACAGTTATAATGCTTAATTTTGCATTATGATTAAACAGAAAAATTCTTGCGTGAAGAATATTCCGGAGTGATATTTTTATTAATTTGTTTTAAAGAAAGTTAGGGAAATTTCTCCCATAAAGTTGAAAATTTGTTTCGTTTCTTGTTTTAAAAAAAATGAAATTCTTAATGGTAATGTACAAGCGATTTGTATGACAAAGAAATTAATAGCCTGTCATCTTTTCCTCTATAAAAATACAGACTTGCTTGTGTTGCCACGCTAGGTTGTGATAGTGTGGACAAAGTGCTAAAGTTTGAAAAACATGATTACAAACCCATCATTTTCGCTCAAAATAAATATTGAAGTTCAAATTATATTGAATTTAAGGTTGGTTTTTCTAATTGCTCTTTCACAATTATTGTGTTATCGGATAACTAAGGAATAATTGAATTATTACACGTGCACACATTTTTCAGCTTACAAAAGAGAACCAATTTGGTGATAGCAAAATTTTGAAGAAAAAAATAACTGACAAAAGTAGCATTGTCTTTCAATTTTAAGTGAGTTTTTTTTTACAGAATTGTCAATTCGGAAAGTAACAACCTTTTTAATATTTCTTTTCGAATTTCAAATTTCTGGAAATATGAACGTGTTTTCTCAATATTATTACCCTAATCTAAACACAAAACAAAAATAGACAAATGAAGAGATAAATAAATACAAATATTTAAACTCAGTCAAAGCATCGTTAAAATTTTCTGTTTATTCATAACAATATACATAAAAGGTACGAAATCTGCAGTTCTACATACATATATCCATTATTTGAAACACATTTTCGGGATAAGTGTACAAGCGCTGTTAATCCTTGCAAATCACTAAATGTTGTTCTCTGCACTCAATTATGCTGAATACAACAAACTCTCTCTTTTATTTCCGTTACATTTGACCAGGTGATGACGCACGTGAGGCTGTTAGGACAACGCCATAATGCATTATCTAATGCAAATACATTGTGTTTCTTGATAAACCTGTACTAGTTTAATTGGCCATGCAAAATGAAAATGGTATAAAATATTATTATTATCAAAATTGATGAAATACTAGGCAAAACAATCTGTTAGGAGCAGAGGTGATGACAAAATAACGTTCTGTTTTTAACGTCCGTTCCTGAATTTATGTGTGACTTTACCAAGATATCAATAAAAACGAAAAAGATAAGAATTCACATAATTTCTAGCAGTTGGTCTTAAAATCACAAGCAACCTTGGAATAGTAAATGCTATAAATTTACCCTGGTTCAGAATGGGCAGAGTTGTGGAGGGGGCAAGAATCAGCGGATCCAACCCTATTACAAGTTAATTGAAATGTATGGGGCTGTTAGTTATGCATTCTATATTATATCACCTTATGGTTATATGTTCTATGTCTAACGCTTAATATATTGATACTTTTGTCTTCTTAATTTTCCAGAAGATATTCTGCGCAAGCTTATTAAGTTTTTTGGGCAGCTTTCTATGATATGTTCTCCCAGATAAGGTTCTGCGGCAGAGCTTTCCTGGTACACCGATTTGATTCCGAGCCCAAACAAACTTACCGCTATCTTTCTTTATCTTGCAAAGAAAATTCGATTTTGTGGTTAATGTTAACTACTCAAACCTTTTCTTGCGAGACTGACCAAATACCATAAAGAGAAATGCTGTTATCAATAATTTTAAGTCTGATTGGCACCATACTGTTTGGTTTACCAGACCTACACTGTAATCAACTTCACTAACTGTCATCCTATAATCTTCGTAAAACAATTCTCTCCGCTTATATTCTCGGCACCAACTACTCTGAGTATTAATCAGGTTTCATTTGAGTGATGACAGTTAAATTAAGCAGCATTTACACAAGACCATATGGTCATAAATTGACCCATGAGGGACAACCGGTTCTCGAATTACCTGCAACAGCCAACCTGACTAAGTTGAGGCGCACTTACGTAATACTTAACTCCCCGTTGTCAAACACTTGCAAATAGTGTACAAATTATTGTTAGATAAACTATCCTTGATAAGAATGTTTTCAGCAGTTTCTTCGCCTTAATATAATCTACCAACTAGACCAGTATTATTTTCGGTCTTCATACTTTCTGCAGGAGTTTTTTTTACTTAATACAAAACATTAGGTCAATGTTCCCTTCCCCAGGACGCATTTTAATATTTCTTTGTTAATATGCTTTTCATTTTAATGTTAGTAATATACAAAAAAACATGCTGCAGACATCTTGTAACGAAAATTTAAATCTAATTTTACAAAAACTAAAGGCTTATAACATAATACCGCTTCTGCTTGCACATAAAGTAAAAAGATTTCAGATAAATCCTTCACGTCTTTAAGAACGGGGTTTTAGAACAGGTGTCTCACATTACAAGTGATAATTATGTCTCCGACCGAGGTTTTGCATGTTCTCTCTCTTTCTTTCTTTCTTTCTTTCTTTCTTTCTCTATCTGTCTGTCTATCTGTCTCTATCCATCTCCCTCTTTGTATGTGTGTGTATTTATGTATGTGTCTATTGTGAATAAAATGTACCCAAGATAAAATGAAGAATCAGGTCGACTTTAAACTTTTATTTCTAGGGTGGGCTGGCCACATCTGTCAGCTTTCGACGCGAGTGGCGAAATTAAAAAGGCGTATGGCCGCATTACATTATAATCTTGTGTGAAAATTACTCAGCAGCAGAACATTGGAGAAAATTCAATCTTGGTGGATTTTTTTTGTTTCGTAGATTCGAAACATTCCATCGCTTTTTCTAACAATTACAATAAACAAAGATGGTATATGAGGCCATTGCGTAAAATATGTGTTTATTTCAACAAGATCTTGTCTTCAAATTATATCGATAATGAACTGAGCATCATTTTCAACCTTTGCATGGTTATTTTTTGGGTCAATCGGACGACTCTATCATTGTTTGACGTGTGGTAAGTTTAAGAAATCAGTATGATGTCATTACATAAAGATATTATATACTCGTTTTTTTTAGTTGCTGAACATTGGAGAAAGTTCAAATTTGGTGGCATTGTTTCTTTTGAGATTTGTCCCGAATAGAACAAACGAGTACAATATGTGTATATTTTGAGCAAGATCTTCTGTGCAAAACATCTCGATAACACAAAATCGTATCGACTTCAAACTTTGCTTGAATATTCGTTTGAACATTCGAACAGCTCTGTGAACTTTTGACGTGCGTGGTAAATTAGGAATGGCGTATAACTTCATTACTTGAATTCTCATTTGCAAGACTTTTCAGCCGTTGAACATCGGAGATCCTCCAGTTTTAGTGAAATTGTGAAACGAGCGGCTACCGTATGTGACGTCATTACGTTAAATATGTTAATGCTGTAAACAAAATTTGTGTTTCAAATATCTCTATACGAGAGGTCATACCAACTTCAAACTTTGTATTTGCATTACTTGAATCAATCGAACGACTCTGTCAAATTATGACGCATGTGGCAAAATTAATTAAGGGTTGTGATAGCATTACGTGAAAATCTTATTTGCAAACTTTCTCGACTACTGAACGTTGGAGATCCTTCAGATTTACCGGAATTGTTGTTTGGTAAATTAGAGAGATTACATTAATTTTGCTGTAAAATGTGCAGCTAGAATTGCATATGATGTCATGACGTAAGATAGTTATCTGTTCTAAAAAAAGTCGAATAATATCATAACATAAAAATATTACGTGATCTTTTCTTTCGACTATTCCTCCTCCTTGTAGGCTGTTTGTTAACTTGTGATGTTACTTACTGCCCTGCGAATTACAGCGTTTTCTAAAAGAGTATCAATTATGCCAAATTCTTGGAACATTATATTTCAAAATAATAACAACACACGATAAGCCATCGTTCGATACTGTATGAATCTTACACTGTTAAGCAAGCCTTTTGGTGCATGGCTCACTGAATGAACGTTATTACGTAATTGTTTGTTAGGTCAGGATCAATTCTACTTGTATTGCATCATGAAAATCATAACTTGCAGTAAAGAGTTGCGTTGTGGGAAACACTGTAGGTGATAAGTCTATACTAAGAAATACTATTGTAAGAAAACGATAAAGAGAATAACAGTCCTGAAATTAGCATAAAGTACTGTTCACCCATCTCTTCACGTAAACAATTTATCATTTTGAACAGATTGGGGTACAGTTTAATTATGGAGTTGCGCATGGCTCATAAATTGAGTTTGGTTAAATAAGGTTCTGAACATATTTCGGAGAGGTGGGTCAGTGACAAGTGTTCTTTTTGGGTATTATAATTTGGAAGGTATCCCATGATAAAAAACTGTTGCATATAATTACATATTGCAAATTTCTAGAATATTTTGACGGTCATTCTTGTTACTATTTTTTGTGTTTTCTTTTAAGTTTCATTGGAAATTGTAATTATACTTGCGGGAAAGGATTTTTTACTTCTATAAAGGAACAATGGGAAGTGAGTATTGCAAAACTATGGATTTGCTTAGGGAGACATGTGACTTTTTTAAAGAAGAAATTAATTAGGTCTCAAATAAAAGGGTACTGCATATCCTGCACACTGATATTTTGTGAGGTAGCTCTAGCTACCATTTGTTTTTTTGTCTGTTTAGACTGTTGTAGACAAGGCTAGGTGTGGCCGAAATTCACAATTCGCTTGGAAAGATCCAATGATGAATTAAGATCGATGCCCAGCTGTGCAAGCAAAGAAGTTCCGATAGTAAAATCGATTTTCTTTTGATCTCTACAATCACTTCAAAAGTGATAAGACAAGAATTATGATTACTCAGGACATGCACAGTTCACAATCCACAATCCTAAAGATTCTTTTGTGATGTTCTCGTGAGTGCAGCATCCAACCACATTCACCGTAGGATATAGGAATTTACGAGTAGTGACAAGAACTCTAAGAAAGATGCTGATAACCACAGTTTTTTAACTGCTCGTTTATTGTTATGCACTACACAATACGATAAAATTAATGAAGCATGTGCAAACTAAACAGGACACATCTAACAACCCCATAGCGATGAGGCAAACAAACATTTGGGGCTTAAATGTTATTTGCCGAAATGTTCTAAAACTGAAAGTTAACTGTAAGTTTATTTAAAGCATTGGTTCAAATAAAGAAGAAGTTTTGATTTCTTATACAGACTTAAAACAACAATTACATTTTTCAGAGCACTTTTGAAAATGAAGATTGTGTTAAACTTAATTGCAAAGAACCTCCAAACATTATCAAATGCATTAATTCACGGAGTTGTTCCAAAATATATTTAATTATTTGGTTGTTCTTTATTAGCAAATGTGATAAGGCCTGTTATATGCGTGAGGTGGCTACGCTAAGTGAAACTAAACAGACGCCAAGTTGCCGCCATGTCTTTATTTACAACCGGAAGTCACTGGCTACACATATACACAACATTACCCGCGTACTGAAACAAGACTTGATTCTGTGTAGATTACTGCTTAACTGCTATTTTGCTACCAGCATTCAGTTGAACACTTTATCTGATTATCAGACAAAGAGATATAAAATTTATGAGTATACTAGACAGAATATATCAATTAAATTACCTGAAAATTGCGGAATTTTACTTTTTCAATCCCTTTTTTTCTTTCTCTATATTATCGTTATCACTGCGATTCGACATTCTATGATTATAAACTCGATCCATGATTGTGACTTCAAGGATCACTTAACAGGCATGGAAATGAAGCTCGAAGTAATTATAAAGGACAATGAATACGCAAAATAACTACTTCAGAGATATCTAAACCACAACCTTAAACTTGCCACTTAGTTCAGATATATTATAAGTAATTAAATGCAAAAGATAAATCCAAAATTCTCTTCTTTATATATTTACCGTACACAATTACAGCAGCCTAAATGTCGATTAACTGTAAAAATTGTCAACATTACAGCAACGTTATCAGCACTTTAACTGAACTGCAACCAGCTATCAAATCAGCACCTGTACAACATTAAAAAAACATAAAATGTTAATATTGGCTTAGAATAAATAAATAATTGAATATAGCAAAATATCTTAATTGTACGACATTTAACTAAAAGTTAGTCCTCGAAACCGTACTTCTTTGGCGATCTTACAGAACGACCTGATCGCGATACACGGCCACCGACACTTGAAATTTCAGTTTTTGCTTTAGCCGGTGAAACGGGGTGTGAAACATTGATAGAAGGTTCTGGAATTCTAACTGTCACAGTATTTCGGCTAGAAACAGCGGGTTTCTCTTTCGAAATTATGGTTTCACCAGATGTAGATGGCGCTATGCTACACGGAATAGCTGTACGGTCTACTGTCGGGTTAGATTCAGTGGGCTTGGGAAAAAAGTTAATGGCTGAGGGGTATTATCGCTCTTGATATGTTTTTCTTCAACCGGGTGTTGTGAACAACGGATTTGGTCAACGTGTCTTCTTCAAATTGAATTGTCAACCAAAACTTCATACATTAACGTTCCAATTTTTCACGAGATAACTGCAAATGTCCATTTTCCGTGCTTTTGTCGATAGTCCCTCACAAGCACTTCATCACCCACACTAAAAGAACGGCGCTGAAATTCCTCTTTGGTGTTTACAATTCTGTAAACGATGTCGCGCAAACTGGGTTTTGCCAAATCAAGCCTTGTTTTGATTTCACGTCCTAGGAATAACAAGGATGGGGTCTCGTTGGTAGTTGCGTTTTTAGTTGATCGATACATGAGTAGAAATTTAGCTACTTTCTCGTGCATTGAACGAGGTTCGTGCTTCATCGATTTGAGACTAGATTTCAGACTCTGAACCATACGTTCTGCTAAACCGTTTCGTGAGGTCTGGTTGTTTTGTGAATAATTCCATGTAGTTTTAAGAATTTCTGGAAGGCTTCAGAATGGAAGGTTGTACCATTGTCTGTACAGATAACATCACAAATTCCATAGGCGCTAAACAGTTCTTGAAGTACTTTGACAGTTTCCGGGGCAGTGATATTTTCCATGATCCGTACCTCTGGCCATCTGGAGTGTGCATCGACTATTATGATAAACATATTGCCTTGAAAAGGTCCTGCAAAATCAATGTGGATCCTTTTCCACGGCTGACTTGACCATTCCCAGGGGTGCACTGTAGCTCTTGTTGGAGCTTTGCTTATCTCTAAGCAGCTCGGGCACATTTTAGCTTGTGTTTCGATATCTCTGTCGATATTGGGCCACCAAATGTACGATCTAGCCAATTTTTTTCATTTTCACCATACCAGGATGGGCACTATGGAGTTCTTGCAGGAATGCTCTCTGGAACTTTTCCGGAATAACCACTCTGTTTCCAATGAGCAGACACTCTTGTGAAATAGATAATTCTGATTCATGTGAATGATAAGAGGAAAGATCTTCTTCCACTTTACCGGGCCAGCCATTTCTTGTGAACTCGAAAACTCTAGACAATACCTGGTCTTTTGACGTTGCCTGGGCAATTTGTTTGAATGAAATCGGAAAATTGTCGAGTAGGGCAGCGTAGAATATTGCTCTCTCTCCTGACGAATTTTTCTGGCTTACCGGAAGGGGTAGTCTACTTAACCCGTCAGCGTTGGCGTGTTCACTTGTCTTTCTGTATTCAATTTCATAATTATAGCCAGTAAGGAATATGGCGTATCTT
This sequence comes from Protula sp. h YS-2021, assembly GCA_949752745.1. Classification (NCBI taxonomy): domain Eukaryota; kingdom Metazoa; phylum Annelida; class Polychaeta; order Sabellida; family Serpulidae; genus Protula; species Protula sp. h YS-2021. The sequence goes on from OX457024.1 coordinate 60,714,054, forward strand.
TGCATCCGCGAAGCCGTAGTTGTTGAAATACCTTTTTTGGGACTGAAGATCGAAACCAAAACTTTGCAGTCGGTAACTAGAGTAAATTTTCGGGCAAACAGGTACATGTGGAACTTCTTGATACTCCAAATGATGCTGAGGACCTCTCGATCGATTTGTGAGTAATTTTGTTCAGCTGTTGACAATGTACGGGATGCAAAACTAATGGGGCGTTCATTTCCATCTGGGTAGATATGCGAAATAACTCCAGAAATACCTTTTGATGATGCGTCACAGTGCAGTCGAAGCGGGAGTTTCGGATCATAATGTGCTAAAACGAGATCAGATGTGATGAGATCCTTCGTTTTCTTAAAAGCTTTTTCACATGAGTCTGTCCATAGCCATTTCTGATTTTTGTGGAGCAACTTGTGCAATGGATGTAGTATCGTAGACAAGTTGGGTAGGAAGCGTTGGTAATAGTTCACCAGGGCGACCCAGCTTCGTAATTCAGAAACATTTCTTGGAGCTGGCGCATCTGTAACTGCCTTGACTTTCGAATCGGTCTTGTGGATTCCGTCTTTGTCGGCGATGTGAGCACAAAATTCAATGGAATCTTTGAAAAACTCACACTTGCTGGGGTTGACTTTAAGGCCGTATTCTATTAATCGATGAAAGACTTTCTCGAGGGTACATAGGTGATCATCATCGACTGAACCGGTGATTATCATATTGTCCAAAATACACTGCACGTTTTTGATACCTTTTAAAACCTGTTCAATTGTGCGTTGCCAAATAGAAGCAGCTGGGGAAATACCATACGCCAGTCGATTGAAAACAAAAAGTCCTTTCTGTGTGTTGATGGTCAGGTATTTTCTCGATTCTTCGTCCACTACCATTTGAAGATACGCCGTTTTGAGGTCTATCTTTGAAAATTTCTCTCCACCTGCCAATGTTGCTAACATGCTCTCAATAGTAGGCAATGGGTACGAGTCAACATTGAGTTGTGGGTTGACAGTGACCTTAAAATCGCCACATATCCTGACAGAACCGTCCTTCTTCAGAATTGGTACACTGGGTGCAGCCCAATCACTCCACTCTACCGGTGAAAGGATCCCTTTACTCACCATGTTGTCCAGCTCCTTGTCGACCTTGCCCCTCATTGCAAACGAGACTTGTCTGGGTTTGCAAAATTTAGGGGTAACTCCTTCTTTGAGATGTAACTCCGCAGTTATCCCTTTTAGCTCACCCAGTTCTTTGCCGAAACACTCACTATACTTTTCCAAAAGATGGTCTAATTTCTTCTTACCTCGAGCCATTCGTATGGACTTAATTTCGTGCCAATTTAATTTGATGTGTCGGAGCCAATCTCTACCGAACAAAGATGGACCTCCCCCGTTAAGAATGTACAGCCGCAAACGATGTTCCTTACCTTCGTGTTCCACCAGAACATTCACGTACCCCTCTGGCCTTACACATTCTCCAGTATAGGTTTTTAATACAACATTTGTTCTCCGAAGCCGTAATTTACCAATTTACAAAAGATAATCCCTTTTCGATAATATCGAAAGCGCAGATCCTGTATCAAGCGCCATTTTGATCATTTCACCGTTTATTTTAGGACTGATCGTAATGGACGCACATTTCTTCTCGCTATTGTTGTTTACATCGCAAACAACTTCCGTATAGCCGAGATCTGAACAGGAAGTGCTGTCGACATTCGAATCTTCACTATCAGTGGTCACTTCATCGTCATCAACATAAAAAATTTTTATCTTTGGCTTTCGCTTCTTAAACTGGTCTGTCCCGGTCTTTTTGCTCTCGGAAGATGACTTACCGGATTTCTTCATCTTGCATCTTCTCTTAATGTGGCTTTTCTTACCGCAGTTGTGACATTTCTCGTCCTTAAAACGGCATTTCTCGGGGCCATGACCATTCCTGCCACACCTGAAGCAACGATTTCCAGTGGTCCTCTGCAATTTGTTAAAATTTGCCGATGCTCCTTGGATTTCCGATACATCCTTCATGGCCATTTCCATGGCAATTGCTATTTCCTTAGCCTTCTGGTAGGTTAAATTCTTCTCCGACAACAATCTTTTCAGGACATTTTCGTTCTTTATCCTACAAACCAGCTGATCTCTGAGATGCTCTGCCAGACGCTCACCGAACTCACAATGCTCACTCAGCTTTTGGAGGACACCCACGTAATCTGTCACCGACTCACCCGTCTGTTGCTGACGCTTGTAGAACCGGTATCTCTCTGCTATCACGTTTTGCTTTGGACTGAGATGTTCTTGCAGCAACTCACCAATTTGCTCGAACGTCTTTGTTGATGGCTTGCTAGGTGAACACAGGCTATGTAGCAAGGAATAGGTCTTTCCGCCAATCAGACTAAGAGTTACAGCAACTTTTTTGTCGTCGGCTACGTCGTTGGCAATGAAATTCTGCTCTAACCTCTGCTTGTACAGCTCCCAGTCACCAGCAGTCTCGTCGAAGGGCTCCAATCGTCCGATCAGTGATGCCATCATTCAGAAGTCACTTCAACAAACACTCACTTTTCCGTTATCTTCGGTACTTTCCTCTGCGTCTTTCTTCTCCACCAGATCCTCATAACCTCTTCGGTCCGACGCAACACGATTTGCTCGTCGCCATTTGTTATATGCGTGAGGTGGCTACGTGGAAACACTAATTGAAACTAAACAGACGCCAAGTTGCCGCCATGTCTTTATTTACAACCGGAAGTCACTGGCTACTCATATACACAACAAGGCCATATATACTTTCATATTTGTTATCTAATGTGCATCCCTGGCAAATATATAAAAGAGTGGTTTGAGAACCCTAGGATTGTCGCCCTCTTTCTTATATAAATATTTTGATTAAGTATTGAAAGATTTTAGAATACAAGCCCAGCAGGTTAGGTTTCTGAACGTGGCCCACGAAAAATATGGTCCCATTCGCTTCGCAATATAAAAATAGATCCCCGCTCTCCCTGCTGCCGACCCGAGATCCATTCCCTTTTAGGCAATGTTTTCCAGAAAAAGTTCCGCCACCCCATCCGTGTTTTAAGTATTTTCTTATCATTTCTTAACCAATTTGCAATGATGTCGTGTCTAGATTCCTCGGCTGGCAAACTCGGTTTGTCCTTGGCTGTCTGGGAGTCACTCTCTGGGTAGCCGGGGAATAACACTCCCCGGCGAGGCTGGAGAAGGCAGACTTCGAGACTTTTAGACTTACTGATTGAGCGTTACGTAGACCTGGCAATCATTGAAAACCGAGAATAGCGTTAGCAGAATAGCAAGGTAGATTTTGTGAAAAACATGTTAACAAATATGGGAGTAAGGTGTAAATCTTAGATAAAGTTCATTATTCTGGAATTAAGATAGACTGTTTCTAAAAGAAATAGCCCAGACGAGTCGCACTTGAATTTTGTAACCTGGCAAAGAAGTGCCCCCTTTCCAACTCTTCTACATCTTATTTAAGGCAGGAAGAGTCATACTTTTCACGAGCTGATAAGCGCATCTTTGCCAATCTTCTGATAGCAAGAGAAATTGGGTCGTGTTGCTAATTGGGGATAGTACCATACAATAAATCAACCCATTACCGACCTCCCAAAGCGACACCGTCGTTGTACTGTGGGTTCTCTAATCGCCAGTATTACGAGGGTGGCGACATTAGTTCAGATATTTGGCAATGTTTTCAGAGCGACTCTTAAAAAAAAAGAAAAGAAAAGGAGTTCAAAATTCGCCTGGTTATAATTGTTCAGTTTCTTCTGAAAATGTTTAATCTCGCTAATGATCAACATTCAGCACTGTCCGAATTTACAAGTGACCAACGCAAATATTTCATTTGGCTGATAACTGGCAAGTTCGACGAGTAGTTGCATGCGATCCCCAGCGAAATATTCAATGAGCCGATTCGTTAAATAGCCAGTACAATAATATCTGTTTTTCGCCCACCTTTACAGGTAAAATGTTTCCTGGAGGAAAACCACCGGGCGAAGATTTCATAAATTCCTGGTATCCGATACTGATTGCACTTATTATAGGATTAGTGCTTGGATTTAGGTAAGGCGACAAATATTTTTGTCTAATATTCGCTATATTATTGGGCGATAATAGGTTTGATAGAACATCGGCACCTTTTCATGGAACAAGACCACAATTACTTCCGCCTTCATTGCCCAAGTGTTATGGAGTGCTCTCAAAGAATATGTGTTGTTGAAAACTGAACATATCTTGATATTTTCATAAAAGAACAAGTAGCAATAACCACAAATTCCCACAGGCAGACATCTTTTGTTTTCCCCTGATGCGCATTCGTAAATTTATGCGGCAACAATAAGGCGCTGTTATAAAACAAATGACCTCTGAGGAGATCTACGTGTAATGTATAAACACAAAGCGGATATATATAACCAAAAGTAGCACTCTTACTGAGTATTATTTTCACGCAATGGAAATGGCCATCGATCTCAATTTTCGAGGCGCTGGATCTTTCGGCGCACGTTCAAGGACACCGAGGCTCGAACTGGCAGGCTTTTTCTTTAAAATTACATTGAGAAATACCCTGGCGCATTATTTTCGACCTCAGCGAAACTCCCAAATTAGAGTAAAGCGTGATTTGGCAACTTTGGATTCACTGTTGTTGCGGGCGAAAATGAGGGATTCGATATCCTGATATCAAGAAAAAACATTTTTCTCAGTAAAAAATTGTTGTCTGACCATAAAACTTGTGCGCCGTAATTTATAATTGGGCCACTTATGTGATGCACCATTTCTAAAATAACGCCGTTGGCCCCAGTCGTGCGCCGATATTTGAAAATTGACATCAATGACATTTCCTATTGTAGGAACTATGACTCTTGCTTTCATAGGAAGACCGCAAGAGTCATCTAGGACTAATTTTCACGGAATCTCCAATGGGCCTGCTGTGTAAACGGATATTATACAGAATTGACTGATCCCTACAAAGGTCAGCTGTTTTATAACTACGGTCGAATGGCATGCTGGGAAGAACAAACCCGGAAGATAAACAAAACATTTGACAGCTGGCCCATGCCTGTTTTTTTCACCTTTAATGCATAATTTTAAGAAACACAAGGCATGGAAAATGTGGCTTTAGGTGCACAGAGGCTACATACTGCATGAACTATCTATATATGCCAACATAATATGGATTACTGTGCCGACAAAGTGCCTCAGAGCAACTCAAGTTGACCCCCATCAGCACTACAATGTAATGCGTTGTAGCTCTGATAAAGAAACATACCAAGTATAAAGAATGAAGAGCTGACTTGGAGCAAACTAGAGACATGCTTAAACTCTTTGCAATCAAGCGCATTGTTTTTGAGAAATATGACGTCAAAGTTCAGTAATTTATTCATGTGATCTAGCGATCACGAGATCCATGGGTGCCCCTATTTGATGCGAGATAGCAAAAAATCCAGTTGGTCAACCCCCAATTATTTTGGTGTTTTTTTTTTGTCTTCTCAAGGGTTAGTTTGAAGGATTTAATAAAGTTTGATTCGCCAGCAATGTTGTGGAAGAAGTCAGATTTTGAAATTCTATGACGAAACATACAAGTAAATTAATTGTGGTCTAGGGTCTCATGTGGCCACGGATCATAGTAAGTCACTTCGTACTCACATTTTTGTGGAAAAGTGTTTGAGGTATAAAGAAATTAGAGAAAAAGTGGCGAAAATTAACAAAATTCCATTTTGCGCGAAACACATTTCTTACATTCTTTTGGACAGAGTTATTATCCACCAACAGAACTTTTTCTCAAACTGCCGTTCTCTTTGAAAATGTAACCAGTTCCTATCATTCTTTTTCGTACCCGACTTCACTTAAGTTTATGAACGTGGGATCCCGTGACATTTATGGTCCCACGGAGCCGTCGTTATAAAACAGATGACCTCTGAGAAAATCTAACGGTTATGTACAAGCACAAAGCTTGTAGTTATTTTAAAAGTAGTTTCTCTCTTTTTTAGTACTCTTTGTGCGAAAGGTTTGAAGATTAAAAAACACGGGGGAGGGGGGGGGGGGGGGGGAGGTAAGGTTTGTGGTTAAATTGCGTTGCGCTGCGTCAGCCAACCTCTAGGCGGTTCGCTGAATACGTCCCTTCAGAGGTTAGCTGCTATATAACAACGGGTAAATTGTTATTTACGTATAAAAATAGCCATGTACTTTGCTGAAATATTCTGACAAATATACATTTGGGAATGCATTTTGCGTTTCCTTTGTAGTAGTGTTTTTTTTTTTTAGTAAGGCCTTCCGAGATAAAAAAAAAAGCATGCCCCACAAAATACACGAATTCACAAGTTGACTATTAAAGGGGATGAGTTGTGCGTAAAAATAGTTTTTAAAAGATCATCTTATGGTTTTTAAATTCGAAAGTGTACATGTTGGAAGAAAATGAGAATTTTGATATTCATATCATTGATGATTTATCCCGACAAATATCCAGTCAAACGACACCTCCATCGGAAAGATTCAAAAGTACGAATTGGCTTATTAATGTACCATTGACTTTCTGTATAATTTCCGTTGTTCTGGCTCCTTAATGGGTTGAACATTTCCAAGCGGTACTAACCACCCAGAACCCGATGACATGGCAGACATACAAAATAAGATCACACTCTTAAACATCGATACACTCGCACCAATCACCGGAGAAGTCAGAGCAGCAATCCAAAGCTTATAAAATGGAAAGGCACCTGATCTCGACTCCATTTACGCGGAAATGCTAAAAGCCGATCAGACACAACAACCAAAGTACTGAAAGATCTATTCAAAACCATATGGAGCAAAGATACCATACCTAAAGACTGGTCGAAAGGACTGATTGTAAAGCTGTACCAAAAAGGCGACCTGCAAAACTGTGACAACTGGCGTGGTGTCACCTTACTGTCACTCCCTGGCAAAGTATTCTGCAAGGTACTTCTTGGAAAATTATCGGCAGCCGCTGAAAATGTCCTTAGAGAGGAACAGGCAGGATTCAGGAAAAACAGAGGGTGCATAAATCAAGTTTATGCCCTTCGCAACATCATTGAACAAAGCCTCGAATGGAATAATCCGCTCTTCATCAACTTCGTCGACTTCAAAAAGGCATTCGACAGCGTACACCGAGACACACTGTGGCGGATAGTACGATCGTATGTAGTACAGACAAGATGGTCACTCTGATGCAGAGATTCTATGATGACTTCGAATGCAGTATCATATTGAACAACGACCTAACGGAATGGTTTAAAGTCGAATCTGGCGTGACGCAAGACCGCATATTATCACCACTTTTATTCCTGCTCGCCATAGAGTAGATCATGCGCAAAACAACAGCTGACAAGCAATTGGAATTGGAAGCAATTGCAAGACCTTGATTTCGCTGACGACATTGCGCTGTTAGCTACAAGCAACATCTACATACAGGAAAAAACCAACCAACTTGATCATTTTGCAAAACAGCGCTCACATGGACACCGCCTGGAAAGAGGAAACGCGGAAGGCCAAAAACAACCTTGCGTAGGGATGAAGTTATCCAGGGGTGAAGCTCAGCTTTAAACTTTTTTGGATTATTCCTTGGGTTGGTCCGCCCGGTTGATTGGACAACGCGTGACGTCATAGGATGTCCTAACGTGAAAACTGCGTCATTACTGTAACTACAGAATGAAACACCCGGATTAGCTTCAAACCTGGTAGGGTAATTCCTTGGTTGGGTCCGACAGTTCATAATGTATTTGATGTGTATGACTGAACGCATGATGTCATATGGCGTCTTCACGTGTTATGGACTCCAGGATAACTCTCGAACGACAGGTCGGATCAGCTTCTATCCTGGTGGGTTTATGCTTTGCATTGGTCGGTCGGTTCTATAATATTTGACGCATATTTGAAGAAAAATACCAGTGAAGTAGGGAACTGGTGATGTAGCGACCACCTTCCAGATCTGGATAGAAAAAGACGTTAAGTAAAACCTGTTTGTGTCGACCACCTTCCAAGACCCAACAATAGACGTACAGTAAAATCTGTTTGTAATGACCATCTTCTAGGCTTGGTTGAAAAAGACGTACAGTAAAACTTGTCTGTAGTCCAAACCTCCCAGACCCAGTTAACAAACGTACAGTAAAATCTGTTTTTAGTTGCTACATTCCAGAATCGGATACAAAGACGTACAGTTAAACATGCCCGTCCATGATCACCTCAAAGACCCAGATAAAAAGACGCAGAGTATAAGCCCAGTTGATGGTGACCACATTCCACATTCCTACCATCTGCACCTGGACGTACGTAGAAATTGAAGATTAAGATACCCACAACTCAGACTATGTACACCTTGTCCCCTCTTCAAAAGTGACTTAAAGGTGTCAAGTAGCCCAAGGTAAAAAGTCTTACAATCGTGAAATGGTACAAAATTCCCCAGATAAAAATTCTTACACCGAAGGAGGGGCAAGCGGTAGAAAAGGAATGTAGAATGTAGAAGGTAGAATGGTGGTGGAGGGGGGAAAGCTGTCGAGGGAAACATTTGTTTTGGTATAAGCAAAACGGGAATGGCTGACTGTTACAAATGGTTGACATGTTCGGATACACTGATGTGGTGTGAACTGTCCGCTCTAGTATCTCTTTCAGTTAAAATTTTTCTGCCCGTGAGAAAAATACTTTTAATAAAAAAATTTTAGCCGAAATATATTTTTTCTAGAAATGATCACCTTGGAAAAAAATACACTGAAGCTGAAAGAAATCCGATTAAACTACAGGAGAACAAGAGGTTTTAATGAACAATCATATGCGTACATAGGAACGATGCATATACCGCGCGATGTCCTAAGTCGTGGGTTGAGTACCCTTCTGTTGTGGCCGCGGAAGTCAGCACTTCTGACCATATATTCGTCTCGTAATGGTGCAAAGTATACCAAAGACTGAACATTTAACAGTGATCGATTTCTTAAAATTTTTGTAGAAATTACATGCGAGGACCAAAAAATCCAAGCAATGAAGGGGCAAAAGGAAAAGTTAGTATCGTTACAGGCGGGACGAAAGGCATCGGGAGAGAAATCGCCAAGGAAATGGCCCTGAGAGGTGAGTGATTTTATGTGTCCCGGCCATGCCACATGGGTAACAGCAGTGTTGCCACATCATCCTTTTTTAAAAGGATTATCCTTTTTTTTGAAAAAGCCCGATTTTATCCTTTTTTATCCTTAAATACTTTTTTTTATACTTTTTTAAAATTTTCATCCTTTTTTTATACTTTTTTTCACTTTCCATCCTTTTTTTTATTTTGGTACTTTTTTTTCATTTTCTTTTTTCGTTCAAAATATCATTTTTTCCTAATTATTCATATGTTTTTTTTTTCTGCTATAATTTTTTCTCACCCTAGTCATGATTAGGAAATAATATTAACTGCTCTTACACTGTATATGTATGTAATTTTCAACTTTTTTGCAGCGTCTATTGTTAAAATCAATACATCTGTAGAGAAAGGGTACATGGTGGAATTGAAACATATATTCTGTAAACGTATTCAGTGTCTTATCACACTGTAAAATATCCAGTATTCTAAATGATGTTGAGTAGTTTTTAGCCCAGCTAACGTTACACGTAAGCTGGGCTATTCCTATCGGTTTGCGGATGGCGTCCGTTAGTTAGTTAGTTAGTTGTTTTATTTAGTAAACTTTGTTTCAAGATGCATCTCCTCCTACAATTTTGATCCAATGTCATTTATTTTTGGTGTGAGGCATCGCTAAGGGGTCGTGCATACGGCTTGTGCTTTTCTAGTCGATCCGATGATTTTTGCATTTTTGGCGAATTTTTGAAGAAAAAATTAAAAATGTATCTCCTCCTACATTTTTGACCCGAAGTCATTTATTTTTGGTGTGAGGCACCCCTAAGGTGTCGTGCATACGGCTTGTGCTTTTTTAGTTGATCGGATGATTTTTAAATTTTTGGGGAATTTTTGAAGAAAAAATTAGAAATGTATCTCCTCCTACATTTTTTGACCCGAAGTCATTTATTTTTGGTGTGAGGCACCCCTAAGGTGTCGTGCATACGGCTTTTGCTTTTTTAGTTGATCGGATGATTTTTAAATTTTTGGGGAATTTTTGAAGAAAAAATTAGAAATGTATCTCCTCCTACATTTTTTTACCCGAAGTCATTTATTTTTGGTGTGAGGCACCCCTAAGGGGTCGTGCATACGGCTTGTGCTTTGTTAGTCGATCGGGTGATTTTTTGATTTTTTGGGGAATTTTTAAAGCAAAAATCTCGAAAATAATTCAAAATGCATCTACTCCTACAATTTTGAGTCAATGTCATTTATTTTTGGTGTGAGACATCTCCTAGCGGTCATACATACGGCTTGTGCTTTTCTAGTCGATCGGGTGGTTTTTTAATTTTTGGAGAATTTTTGAAGAAAAAATTTTAAAATGTATCTCCTCCTACATTTTTGACCCGAAGTTATTTTTCCAGATATATGAGGCACCTCTAAAGGGTCATACATACGGCGTGTGCTTCTTTAGTCGATCAGGTGATTTTTGAATTTTTGGGGAATTTTTGAAGCAAAAATCTCGAAAATAATTCAAAATGCATCTACTACAATTTTGAGTCGATGTCATTTATTTTTCGTTTGAGGCATTCCTAAGCGGTCATGCATACGTCGTGTGCTTTTTTAGTCCATCGGGTGATTTTTGAATTTTTGGGGAATTTTTTAAGAAAAAAAAATTTCCTACATTTTTGATCCGATGTCATGTATTTTTGGTATGAGGCACCTCTAAAGGGTCGTGCGTACGGCTTGTGCTTTTTTAGTCGATAGGGAGTTTTTGAAGAAAAATGCATTTCCCTCTACAGTTTTGAACGGATTTCGTTTTTTTCTTTTGATATGAGGCCTCCCTAAGGGGTTGAGCATACGGCTTGCACTTTTTAGTCGATCCGACAATTTTTGTATTTTTAGGGAATTTTCGAAGAAAAACTTCAAAATGCATTTCCTCCTACAGTTTTTATCCGATTTCATTTATTTTTTGTATGAGGCATCCTTTGGTGGGTCGGGCATACGGTTTGTGCTATTTGACTCAACTTGGAAATTTTTGATTTTGATGGGAATTTTCGATGAAACTACCTCAAAGTGTATCTTCTCCTACAGTTTTAATCAGACATCATTTATTTTGGGGTTGAGGCATGCTTAGGGTGTCGTAAATACGGCCTGTGCTTTTTGAATAGATCAAGGAATTTTTGAAGAAAAAAATTCAAACTGCATTTCCGTTTCTCGGGGGTCATGCATACGGCGTGTACTTTTTGAGATAATTGGAAAACTTTTGATTTTTTTTTTTTTTTAGGAATTTGTAAAAAAAATTAAATGAATCTCCTCCTACAGCGCGTAAACACAAGTTAAATGAACTTGCGCAGTGGTCAGATTTAACAACCGGACATCGACCAAAGTTACATAAACATGCGCAGTAGTCCAAGATAAGCACTGTGCATTGATGCAAGTTAAACGGACATGCGCATTGATCCGAAATGTGAACCGCGCATCGACGGAAGACAAATAAACATGCGAACTGGTCCAAAATAAGCACCGCGCATCAACGCAAGTTAAATAAACATGCGCACTGGTCCGAAAAAAGAACCACGCATCGAAGCAAGTTGAATCGACATGCGCAGTGGTCCGAAATGCGAACCGCACATCGAGGCAAGTTGAATAAACATGCGCAGTGGTCCAAAATGCGAACTGCACATCAACGCATGTGCACTTGGTCCAAAATAAGCACCGCGCTACAACGCAAGTTAAATAAAAATTCGCAATGGTCCGAAATTCGAACTGCTCATCAACGCAAGTTGAATGAACATGCTCACTGGTCCGAAATTCGAACCGCATATCAACGCAAGTTAAATAAACATTCGCCATGGTCCGAAATTCGAACTACTCATCAACGCAAGTTAAATAAACATGCAAACTGGTCCGAAATGCGAACCGCGTATCAAGGCAACCTAAGGAAACCTGTGCACTTGTCCAAAATAAGTACCGCTCAACAACGCAAGTAAAATGAACATGCGCATTGGCTGAAATAAGAACCGCGCATCGACGAAAGTTAAATAAACATGTGCCCTGATCCGAAATAAGAACCGCACATCGACAAAAGGTAAATAAGCATGAGTGCTGGTCGGAATTGCGAACCGCGCATCAACGCAAGTGAAATAAGCATGTGCACAGTTCCAAAATGAGAGCCGAGCATTAACGCAAATTAAATAAACATGCGCACTTGTCTGAATAAGAACCGCGCATCGAGACATAAATATGCGCGCTGATCCGAAATGCGAGCGTTGTTCGAAGGTATCTATGGCAGACTATCCAGTCTACCAGAGATACAACATTTTTTTCCCATTTTTCTGGGAAAGAAATCTTTGTATGCATTTATCGGTCTATGTTCTGGTCCGGTGCTAAATTAATTATTGAGCTAGCCTTTTGCCGTCTCATCTTTTGAAGCCCAAATTTTCAGGGAAATTACCTTACTCATGCACGCTGGAATTGGTCTTATTTCTTTTCGTAAGCTGGGACTTTGTCCTTGGACAAACTTGTTAATTTTTGAATGATTTTCAATAACTTCATTCTATAAGTTTGAGTTGCATGTCCCTAGGGACCATCGATAAAGTGCGTACGCACCTTTTTTCTAGACCAGCCGACCATGTCGGGCTGGTCTTATCACATCAATAGAGGGGTATCCGTCGTCTGTATGTACGTGTGTAAACTTTTACTTAAATTGAAATGCTTCTTCGCCCTCAGTTTTGATTGGATTCCTCTCAAATTTTAAACGAATGTTCTCCAGGTAGGCCTCTCTTAAAAAAAATTTTTATGGCGATCCGCCAAAAATTGGCTAAATAGGGGGCATTTAAAATTTTTCGGTTGCCAATTTTCAAAACGTTTCTTCTCGCACAATTTTGATCGGATTCCTCTCCAATTTTGAACATTTATTCTCTAGGTAGGCCTGTCTTGAAAAATTTCTTTTTTTGGCGATCCGCTAAAAATTGGGGGCATTTAAAAATATTTAGTACCAATTTTCAAAACTCTTTTCTTGGCACAATTTGACCGGATTCCTTTATAAATTTGTGAAGTACAATCAGGTATGCAAATATTTTTTAATCGCTGTGAAAACGAGCATTATAAATTCAGGGTTCGCGCTGGCGGGGTTTTTGTCCACTTTTTGGGCATTTTTTTACGAAATGACTCACTTTTTCGGAATCCACCTAGTTTTTCTGGACCAAACTGAGTCACACTTTCCCTTTTTTGACTCACTTTCCTGAGAACCCAGCGCCTACCTTGAAATTACAAAAAAATGATACAATATGATTAACATTAATGTTTTCTCGATCTTCAGCAAAATATGAATTATCCTTTTTTTTATACTTTTTTTTCTCAAATTTATCCTTTTTATCCTTTTTTTATCCTTTTTTTCTTGACGACTCCGTGGCAACACTGAATTAAACATGTCGTCTCACGTACTTCAGCATACGCCTCGTACGAATATACGGACATACCTAACGGAAGATGCAACGCGAGCACTCGTTCAGACATTAGTTACGTCACACTTAGATTCCTGTAATGGAACATTATACGGAATTCACGTATACCTCTTGGATGAATTGCAACGCGCGACTGGTTCTTGGTCTCGGAAAATATGATCACATAAGCCATGGATTATTTAAACTTCAGTGGTTGCCTATCCGCTATAGAATACGTTTCAAAATTGCCCGAATCATATACAAAACTCTCAACGGAGAACTGTTAATCGCACATCACAACACGCTTCTACTCCGCTCAAACTGGCAGATGCTCCGTAAAGCGCCGAAGACTTAACTGAAAACCGCCGGTCACCGTGCGTTTGTTCACGCAGCTCCTGTTATATGCAATTAGATTGTATTCAGTGCTCATTGGCTATGAAATATGAGTTATATGGCTTAAAGATAACGTCAGTGTAGAAGTATTTGCATTCTCCCAAAAATATATGGATTTGAGCGTAAATAATTGTATTCCCACCGCCGCCCCTGTACACCACAACTGTGACGATACCCTTCCCACCAGTGTGACGAGGGGGGGGGGGGGGGGGGGAGGAGCCCTTGTAGACATGTAGTTGTTTTGTGTTAAGTTGATCGTATGACGTATTGGCCACCAGCTTAGTGTTGAGAAGGGGTAATTTTTGTATAATAAAATGATACTGTAGTTCATTACATTGTAGTCTCGATTGCTATTTTGTATATGGTGTATGTGAGAATAAAATCGTGAAGTACCAGGCTTGACAAAGTCCCATTTACTTGTCATCAGTCGTCGATCGAGAGAGAGCAAAAAAAAAGAAGTATTTTTTTAAAAATTCTGTGATTCAAACAACAAGGGTCGCGAGTGATAATTGCTGGGAGGGACGAAGAGGCCGCGAAGGAAGCCGTCGACGAGATCACTAAATATTCGAAAAGCAAGAACGTGGCCTTCATGAAGCTCGACCTGGCATCTTTCAAATCGGTGCGCAGCTTTGCCGAGGAAGTGCTAGAAAGTGAGTAGTTCTGTATCTTGGTCGTATTAGCACCCGAAACAAATGCTCGCCTGAAACCACCAGCGTGGCGGTTGTTAAAGCTATCGTTTTCGGGCCAGCAACTTTTGGCCAATATATAGATATGGTCGGGTTCGAGATAAGTGGGTAACATTACACTCAGTGTTGTAGTTAATTCTAAATAAGCTGTGATTTTTGAAAACCTAGTTCCTTACTTATTTACTTGATGAATAAGGATTTTTTTTTTTGCAAAAACTAGTTCATGGATTTAGTTTTATGAAACTGAAATTGAACACTTGTTTAGGGAAGTCAAATTTTCGGTCTGGCTAGCAGCTTGATTGTTGATGGCTGCGCGTGCCACCGCTGTTTTAATGTTTCTGTCGGACACTGTTAGCATCCCTTAACTGTGAACATATTAATTTCAAGCGAGAACATTACATGTACAGAGCTTGAGATTTTAATCATTTAACGCGCCTGTGGTCGGATTTATTTTCGCAGGCACATCGCCATTACAAGAGACGCCCCGCCGGGTGCATTATTTGTATCGGTCGATCCATATTTATGGATAATACGTCCATGGGCATTTCATTGTCTAAAAGAAGCTGCAAATGCTTGTTGTAGTGATACGCATGTACCGGAGTTTGCAAGTTTGTAAAAGTTTCGGTTATCAAGGACCTTTTCTCGGTCGGTGACTGCGGTGGCGGACATTTTCATAACCACCTGTGAATGTCATTAATATCTGTATGGTTTAAAATAACCGGTATAATCGATGTGCGGTTCGAGCACCAATTGCGAGCCCTAGTACAATCATTGTACCTTGGCTCATTAAAACAAGGAGTTCTGTTTTGCCGTTACTAGAGGAAGAGAGAATAGATTACTTATTTAACAACGCCGGGGTGATGTCACAGCCGTACAAACTCACCGAAGACGGAAATGAAACGCATTTCCAAGTGAACTACCTGGGTCAGTAAGACAACTCGCGTTACCTCATAAATGCCTCGCACTGGTCTGGAGTGGTATTCTGCTCTGTCCTTATATTTAAGGACGTCCTTATTCTTGAGATTAGGTGATTCATCCTTAATTGTTATCCTTATTTTTAAAAGACTTTGTTAAGTTTGAGTACAGAGCAGAATAGCTTTTTATTTTTAAAAATAAGGACATCCTTAAAAATAAGGACAGAGCAGAATACCACTCCTGTCCACTTTTCTGAAAACTACCAAGTGGTACTAAAGTAAAACTAACAATAGCAACGGATTTGAAGACACATTATGATTTCTCACAAATAATTGCAATAACAGGATGAATTTTTTTCAGCAACGTTAAACTACGAGCCTGTCGGACTGTAAGTCGGTAGTGTGGTAGAAATTTTCACAGTGCTGCCAAATTATACCGTATATATATTTGAACCAAAACTTGTCTATTTGAGATTTAAAAAAAAAAAAAATCAACTACTTCTAAACATGTACAGGTCTTTTGCAGGCCACTTCCTGCTTACACAGCTACTACTGGAAAGAATCAAGGACTCGGCACCGGCTAGGATCATCAACATGCTGGCTCCTGCTTATTCTCTGATAGAACCAGCCTGGTTTGAAGATCCGAATTTCTTGAGGAATCCCGACACTTATACGACCACACAGAGTTACGCCGGAGCGAAAACCTCAGTGTATATGTTCACAAGAAAACTAGCCAAAGATCTCGAGGGTGGGCATTTTTTAAAACAGGAAGTTTATTTGTTGCTCAAACTTCTGTAGTGTGCCTTAAAAAGATTTTTTCTCTCTTTAAGATAAGTTGATTATTATGCAAGCAAACACTGGCGGGTTTTTGGGCATTTTGTGAAATGATGTAATGATTAATTGCAATTACTAAGATGTTGAAGTTTTTGCCTTTGAAGTAAAATTTTAATTCTCTCTTGAGTGAAAATGCAGTGCTTGATATTTGGTCTTGTCAATTTGTTGTAGGTGCTAATGTGACCGTCAACTGCGTTTTACCGGGTATAGTCAACACTGATATCTACAACCTGATGCCGTTCAGGAGCAACTGGTTCCTCAGCCTGTCCATATCCCCAGTCATGTGGTTCCTGACCAAGACCGCCCAGGACGGCGCCCAGACCCCGCTCTACGCGGCGCTGGCCAAGGAGGAGGAAGGGGTCTCCGGCAAAATCTACAAGTAAGACGTGACCCCCTACCATTTTGGGTCCACTTTCTGTGCTTCTGCATCAAATACAGATATATGGATTTAGTTCATGGTTCTTCTCATAGTCAAAGGAGAAGGGGAAAAGATATTTGAAATTTAACATGCATATTTGTATAATATACAGTACAAATTTGTTATGACGGATATGCCGTTATAGCTGATAGTTTTGAAAACGAAAAAGCTTATGTGGGTCCAGATAAATATGTCGTTACAAGGTGTATGTCATTATATCTGATGTCGTTTGATAGAGGTTCTGCTGTGTAATCGTAAGATTAGTTTTTCATTTAGCATAATGAATGAAACGATGGACTGTGGTAGTTTCCTTTGTGGGATATTTTATCGTAATTTTGGTGATTTGGAGAATTATGTTGGAAAGAGATAGGTGTCGAATTTTGCCCTCGTTCCCAGCCGAAAACAATACTTTTAATCATTGCAGGAGCTCAATTGGAGCTTAAATCGTAAGGTTCTCATTAACTTATCTCAAGTAAATGTACTAATTTTATGCAGTTTTAGCAGTAAATGTTGCGTAATAACCTGTATTTTTATGTTTTCGTGTTTGTCTTTTTTCCCTTTAGGGATCTGGCCGTTGTCGCTCCCGCAGAGACGACCCCTCCGGAGAGACTGGACGAGCAATGGTGGCAGACGAGTGTCGTCATTACGTCACGAACGGCGGTGCCGACGGCCGTCACTGGCGCACGTGGGGAAGGAAGCGAGGGCAGTGATGAGGAGAAGGCGGATGGACAGAAAGAAGAAGATACTGAAGATGACAATGAGGGAGAAAAAGATGGAGAAAAGGGTGACGTCACAGAAGAATGAAGATCTTACCCTGTGTCTTTTAAATGATTATTTCGTCAATACAAATCTAATTCTTAATTGCGTGTTTGATGAAATGCGAATCGCGTGTTCAATGAATGCACCTTGTGCGTAACGGATAGCTGTAAAGTGTAGTCGTAGATTAAGTTTATTTCATCCCGTTCAGTTTTGAGAATGTGTTACGATCTGCAATTAGGTCAGGGAAATTCAGTACCCAAAACAGTAGCTTTTACTATGAATTTAAAAAGGATTTTCACAATTAAATATTCTGCTAAGCGTGTGGGTGTAGGTCTATTTTTATTTTTGTATGGCTTTTATTAGCAGTTGAAAGAACAGAGCTTAATTTATGGCCAGAACTTAGGGTTGACGCTCAGTTTTTGATCAACTCGATAATGAAATTCACAGTCGAAGCTGGTGGTGGTCACTAAAATTAATTTGTGGTAATGATCGTGATTAATTGACCCATTCAGGATCAGTTCAACCAAAAAGAACCACAGAGCGAGTTATCATGTGTGGAATGCCAATGGTTGGCTGTGCTACTTCCGTTGTGAGTGACGTATTAAGAGGGTACTTCATTGTAATCACTTCAAAACGTTTTTGATTTATGAATTAATAGTGGCCGGCTTTGTAAATCTTTGTAAATCTCGCGTAAAAATATAGCCTTCCTATTTAATTGAATAAAATAACGTGTGAGAGAGTTTAGATTTTATATTTGATTGGTAATCGTAATTTGTGTGCTAGTAAGTGGGCACGTGTGTACGTAAATAAAACAGGAAGTGACGTAATGCGTCTGTTTGATTGTCAGAATGATACAAGGTGAACAAAATTCTTATTTACAAAAAAAAAATGTAATTTAATGCTGTGAAAAAAAAAGAGTTTATGAGTAAGTAAATCTGCATTTGGTTGTGTGGGAAGGAACTGTTTATAAGGAGGACGTGTCTAGCGTCCGCCATCTTTCTTGGGTAACAGTGACCAGAATGGCGTGAATCTTTCATCAGTAGTCAGTTGAAGAAAGGCCAGATGGGATTCGTTTTGTATGCATTAGGTGACGCATTTCGGGGCACACAATGGGTGGAGGGGTGGAATTCTGCCGGGGGGGGGGGGTGGAGGGGGATGTGGAGATGTGTCTGACTATTGTTTTACATCTCCGTTTCTAGACGAGACGGCCATTTTCGGTTTGACATCTTCAGTGTGAGGGAAAGAACGGGAGAGAGGGGGGTGGGGGTCTGGGGAGGGGTCTATGTTATTTGGTGCCGTGTGCACAGATTCTGTTTTGTGCCGTGTGCCCACCGCTTTGTTGCATAATACCAGAGTTCCAGATTGAATTGAGAATGTGACCTGAGGAGGTGTTGTGCTGTGCATCAAGTTTTTCTCCCAAGTACTAAAAGATGTAAGAGATATTTAAAGTGAAAAATAAGTGAGTTTAGACGTGTCTGTTTAATCGCTGAAACATCTGCTGAAGACATGTGATAATTAATATGTATATTGTTTCTTAACATGTGTGAAATGTAGGTTCAGTAACATGTATCGTCTCCAGCTGAAATTTCGTAAATTTTTTCTGTTATGTCATTGAATACTTTTTAGCCCAGCCAAGTATCGTCGCTGAGCTATACTCATCACTTGTGGCACTATGATCCGTTATGTGTGTTTGTATGGAATATCATTTTAACATTTTGTAGACAATTATTGATATCAAGAATTAATTTTTGACCTCAAAAATTTATTCTTTGATATCGAGAATTAATTTTTAATCTCTTAAGATCATTTTTTTTTATATCAACAATAAATTTTTACTATCTGTAATTATATTTTTGATATCTCTAAATGCATTCTTGATCTCAAAAATAATTCTTGATATTAGCAAATATTTCGGGATATAAAAAAATATTGATTTCAAAAATACTTTATTGCTACCTAAATTGATTTTTAGAGATCGAAAGTTCAATTCTTGATAGCAAAAATGAAATACTTGATACCAAAATCTCAATTTTGAGCTCAGTAATTTATTTTCTTATTATTGGTGTCAGGAATTTATTTTAGATAACATTATTTCAGGACGTGACCATTTTAATGTATATTTGGAAATCTGCAAATGATTTTTTGATCTTAAAAATTAATTTTTGATACCAAATTTCAGTCTTAGTTTTTTATACCTTAAGTTCAGGAGCAAACTTCTGTGAATCAAAGAATAACTGTACATGGATACAGAATCTTTCTTTTTATTTATTTTTACTGCAAAAAAAGAAGCATGTCTTGAGCTCAAAAATTGTGTTGCTATTTTTTGACATCAATAATTCAGTTTTTTCATATCCAAAATTTAATTGAAGATTAGTTAAAATTTTTTAAATGTTTGCCTCTATTAAGATTTTGTAATTCTGTAAAATTGATTTTTGCATCTCAAAAATAAATTTTTGACATCCAAAGTGCAATTATTTATAGCAAAATATAAATTATTTAGGTCTACATCGATCTAATTTAATTATATTTTGATATAAAAAAGTAGCGTTAAATGTTAAAATGGATTCCATCTGTGCAAAACGCTACTCTTCCTACATTTCTGGTCTGGTTGAATTGAAATTTGTCAGTATTCTTCCCTAGATAAACACTCCAATACAACTTTTTTTTTTTTTTTTGGCGATTTGGGGAAACGTAGATAATGTTACTCTTTTTTCCAAATCCAGCCCGATTGCGTTAAAATTTGACAGGAATGTTCCTCTCAAGCTCCTGCATCAGGCTTGTATTTCGTTTGGTTATTTGACCAAGATTGGCCAAAATATTGACCAAAAACGGTAAAATTGAAAAAAAAACAAACTCACACATAATGTGCTCCTTGATGTGCACCAGTCGCCTGACCACTTGCCTCGAAAGATGTTGGACTCGTAAACACGAGACCGTGGGTTCAACCCATACTGAAAGCGAATTTTTTCACTGTTTTCCTTTATAGGTTTTGTAGGCTATAGAAGCAGTGGTTTGCGTTGTCGCTTCCGAAGCAAAACGTTTTGACTTCAAGCCCCAGTCAGGAATCAGTTTATTTTGTATGTTTTTCTTGCCTGCAATATTTTTGGTGTTGCTCAAGCTGCGTAATAATACTTAATGCTTTTTGTATTATTACTTAATACTTGGTACTACTACAGTGGAGTTGTTATTCTTATCGGCTCGGCAAAAACTGGCCAAATAAACTGATAGCTTTGAGAGAAAAACAAAAAAATGCTGTTCACCTCACAGGTCCTGTCCAATTACCTTTAATAGCATTGTTACTGATGAGGCCTTCTACCAAATGAAAATTTTATCAAAATTCGTCGGATTCTCCTTTGTAATGTCTTCGCTTTGACGGCTGGGCACAATGTCCACGGACATGCTTGTTTCAATTTGGTAAGGGATCGAGTAATACGGTTTAGGGCTGTGTTTTGGGGCGAAATCCGCAGTCAACATATTAACATATGCATTTGCTAGGCCTGTTAATTCCCGCAAGGGTATCAAGCGGAAGAGGTCAAGTATCAACCCATGTATGCTGTGTTCACTCATTTTTTTGGTTCAAAACATTTGCCTAAATTATATAAACGAATTAATACAACAAATAATAATTAAATTAGTGTGAGTAAATAATTAATTATAACAATTATAAAAATTATGTTATAACAGATTATGTTAATTGTGAAACGAGCGCGAACATTTGAATTCCGGCCAATATCTATATTTTGAAACTGCGGGTTGTAGTTAAATTGCAATAGGGAACGCGAGTTCATTTCTGTATATTCTTGGTAATTACAGTTCTAATTTAAATCATCTTATTTCATTTTATCTTTAATTATCATGTTACGGTATCTGTATTTATAGAGCGATCAGTTGTTGTGTCATCTTAAGAGGCAGGTAGATAAGTAACCAAGTATACCAAGAGAGAAGGTTTCGTCATTCCATTTATATCCAGATTGTGTAAAGATGTATTGATATAAGATATAAAAAAAAATAAAAAAAGATTAAAAAATGAGCCAACGGCTTGGCCTCTTTTTCCTCTATTCAGTGTTAATTGTAAGAGAGAATAAATTCATGTTACATTTTAACCACACGCATATTCATATTAAAGAAAAAAGACCAGGCGAGTTTTCAGATTTTTTGAAATAAGCTGGTTCCTAGTACTGGTGATCGTGGTGGAAAAACAGGATCGATGGCTGTTATCATGAGAGATTCCGTCAACCTGGGCAGGAGATTTCTGAAAACAAGAAAGGCAACAGTTCCCAGTAATAAATTGTTAATATAATTCAATGTTTAGGACGAGCATTTACAGATGACATGATGGTATCATATCTTAAAAGATGGCTAACAGGCGTAGGTCATTTTTCTGCTGCTAGCTCTGGGTTGCTTACAGTATAGTTGTTAAAACACGAACAAAGGCAAAGAGTGCAATAAACCTTGATAAGTGGCAAAATTTGCGAACGTATTTCGTAATATATGGCATTTACAGAGACAGATCTGATAAATGATCTGATAAATAAACGCCACTTTTATTGGTTATATACACTCGATTAAGGCTCTGAATATTTATCAACTCATTAGCCAAACTTATAGATTAGCTGGCCTGATTTGGTTCCCAAGAATTTACCACTGTCGCTTAGTTAAAAAACATAGGTATTGGAGATGCTAAGCCCTCGGCCAGCCGGAACATTCGGAACAAGAAAAATAGTAGGTTTGAGGCAGGTCACAGGCTCAATTCAATCCTTAACACCGAAAAGAAAAAAGGGTGACAGTGCTTTAAGATGAACAAAAAACAAAACAGTTGCCATGAGGAAGTCCAGCTGAGCCACTGTCCTTGGTCGGATATGGCTAATAAACAAGAGGGCTCTTCATTGCTCCATACTAGCTATATCCGAAATATCTTAGTAACTGGTAAAGAATTGTAGGCTAGAGAGTGTTCACAAGCCACATGTCACCAAACCTGATAATGGTAGAAATATGCAAATTTCAAAATCCAGCTGAGCCACTGTCCTTGGTCGGATATGGCTCATATGCAGTGAGGATCTTCATTTCTCCATACACTAGCTATATCGGAAATATCTTAGTAATTGGTAACGAATTGTAGGCTAGAGAGTGTTCACAAAGAACATGTTACGCAAACTTGATAATGGTACAAATAAAAAAATTTCCAAGTCCAGCTGAGCCACTGTCTTTGGTCGGATATGGCTCATAAAGAATAGGGATCTTCACTGGTCCATATATAAACTATATTTAACATATCTAAGCAATCGGCAAAAAATTGTAGGCTAGAGCGTGTTCACAAGGTAAATGTTAACCTACTGACGGACGGACGGACGCGGTCACAGCAATAGCCTGTAGCCATTTCATGGCTGAGGGCCAAAAACATTTACTATGAGGCAGTCCAGCTGAGCCACTGTCCTTGGTCGGATATGACTCGTATACAGTAGGGATCTTCATTGCTCCATACACTAGCTATATCCGAAATATCTTAGTAATTGGTAAAGAATTGTAGGCTAGAGAGTGTTCACAAGCCACATGTCACCAAACCTGATAATGGTAGAAATATGCAAATTTCAAAATCCAGCTGAGCCACTGTCCTTGGTCGGATATGGCTCA
This sequence comes from Protula sp. h YS-2021, assembly GCA_949752745.1. Classification (NCBI taxonomy): domain Eukaryota; kingdom Metazoa; phylum Annelida; class Polychaeta; order Sabellida; family Serpulidae; genus Protula; species Protula sp. h YS-2021. Next base: position 60,737,149 of record OX457024.1, read on the forward strand.
TATGCAGTGAGGATCTTCATTTCTCCATACACTAGCTATATCGGAAATATCTTAGTAATTGGTAACGAATTGTAGGCTAGAGAGTGTTCACAAAGAACATGTTACGCAAACTTGATAATGGTACAAATAAAAAAATTTCCAAGTCCAGCTGAGCCACTGTCCTTGGTCAGATATTGCTCATAAACAATAGGGATCTTCATTTGTCCATATACAAGCTATATTTAAAATATCTAAGCGATTAGCAAAAAAATTGTAGGCCACTAGGCCTCTTAGTAGCCACAGAGCGTACAGTCCCCCTGGGCCGTCAGCACTACAGACAATTAGGTCCGTAAAAAAGCAATGACTGCGGAATTTCCAGCTTTAATTCGTTTTTGCTGGCCCTGAGGTGGCCAACTTAAAGTTTATTGGTTGGGATAAGGCATGTAAATTGCAATTGCGACAATGTTGAAAGGTCTCCAATTAGAAGATAAAAGGGCAATAATTTGCAAAAAAAAAAAAAAAAGAGAGAGAGAGAGAGAGAGAGGAAAAAAAATACAAAGAGAATAAAAAGTGAGAAAAATAAAAATGAATTGGAGGGGGGGGGGATAGTCCTAGGGGGGAATTGTTCGGGGGAATTGTCGGGGGGAATTGACTGGAGGGGAATTGTCTGGGGGGAATAGACCTGTTCCCACTGATGTCTTTGTGAATCTTTTATTGCTTCAAAATTGCAACTACGTGAAACTTTCTTAATACTTCAACTAACAATTTCAGCCATTCTCAAATATTGACTAAATCCTTCAAATGGTAGGTGATATATTCAAAACTTTTAAATAAAAAAGTGTCCATTCGAAAATTAGTTTTCAGTCATTGAAAGTCACAAATGTATAGAATCTGCGGGTAACTATCTTTTGTGGTGTAGACCTAATTATGCAGCAATCAAGGAAGATAGGAATTGTGCCAAAAGACCAACAAGCTTTTGATATTGAAATCACACATTTTAGATATGAATAATTAATCAAATCACATTGTGCGTTATTCTGTTGTGCTTTAAGTTGAGGTTTACTTCTATTTTTATGTTGGTTAGTAAATACAAAGGTAGAGGATGGGAAACTTATTAACTTTTTTACACCTGAAACATTGAAGGGAAACACGAATTGAGACGAGGCAGCTGGTCTTGCATTTTTCAGGGTTCAACGGTTGCATTCCCTCCTAAATGCGACAAAAATAGAGGATAAACTTCGTGTATTCTCAAAAAAGGTAGGCCGGTAAGCTCACTACTTCAGGTAATTTCTACCGTTGAACAAATTTTGTGTCTACCCCTGTGGTGGATTTTTTTTTACATCCGTTCAAAAGCAAAGTGTTGAAGTACTAAAGTAGAAAGGAAGGCAACAAAATTGCCCATACTAAACATATGGAATGAAAGAAATTTTAGCCGTTAAAAAATAATTTCCCTTCACGTAAATGGACAAGTTTATAGAGTTTACATTGAATATATTTTGCTTCACTGCTCAATTGCCAGAGGGGTTGTCCCACGATATCTTTTTCGTGGCGCTTTTTTGGAAAAGGGTGGGGGGTGGGGAAGATATCCTGATGCATCGGCTGTAATAAATTCCAAACGTTTGTCATCTGTCAAATGCTGCATATCTGTACTGAAGAGATTCCTCAATACAGTGACGTTTCACCCAGGTTCTTGACAAACTAGTGATAAGACAACCTTGTTGTCTTCTGTTGCAGTTGTACTCGTCGTGTTTACCGAGTGACACTATCGTCAATGGCTGGTTAAAATAAGGTCAACTCGAGAGGGTATGCGTGAATTCCACTTCTGTCTATAACCGTGTGCATAAAATGGAAGAAAAGTTGTGGCGTGTGGAGGAATGACACAGAAATGTCATTAAAATGTGTATTACTGGAACGGATAGATTTTAATGTAACAAAGGTAAGCAACTTATGTTTTCTGAAGAAATCTCTCTATGCACTGGTGTTCCAGCCAGGTTCTTGACCAACCAGTGATAGGACAACCTTGTTTTCCTCGGTTGCAGTTGTACTCGTCGTGTGTACCGAGTGACCACTCACCCCCTCTCGTCACTGGCTGGTAAAATAAGATTAACGCCGAGAGGGTATGGGTGAATTGCACTTGTCTCTAAAACCGTGTGCACAAAATGGAAGAAAATGTGTTGTGGTGTGTGGAGAAATGACATAAAAATATCATCAAAATTTGCTTAATTGAAATAGATAGATCTTAACAAAGGTAAGCAACTTAATATGTAGAAAACATTTATCGCAAGAAAGCGCAAATATTTCACTTTCTAAAGGCTGAATTATTGTGTAAAAATATCAACCGACAGACTGTACGAGGGAGACAAGATAGAATTGGTTAGAGTAGATCATAATTGGTGACAACATGTTCAGTTCTAAGTCTGAGGCAAATTCGTCAACCCGTTCGACTCCAAAAAATTTTGCGATACTTGATAAGTAAAAATTGTTTTTAGCCACGGAAGATGTTCTCATCAGTTTCACCAATTTGGATCTGCTGTAACCATTCGTTCTTCCCCTTCCTCCATCTTTTTGAGGAAATTACCTCCTGCCTTATTACTAGAAGAACGACATCAAGGCAGTTATCTGTAAAAACACAATGAAGTTTGTTTGTTTTTTGTTTGTTTGTTTGTTTTTTTTGTTTTTGTTTTTTTTTTTTTTGACTTGTTATATTATGACATTCTTTTTATTGCATATTTTATTAAATAATTAAAACTCTAAATCCTAGAAAAAAAATTCTCATGCTCCTTTTGCCCACCTTTTCATTTAGGGCGTTTTGGGAAAGACCTTTATCTCCAAGGCCCTTTTGTCCAAGGCCCTTCTGTCTGGATACCATGGTGTCCATCCATATGGAAATTAGACGCTGTTTTAAACGTTCATTTTGCACGCTAACGTATTTCTTTAAAAAAGCAATTTTTGCAACTGGTTTGACAGACAATTGTTATATTGTAATGAAAAAAGTTCGGAAATATTTTAGGGTTTGATAATGCTGTTAAGGTTTAGATTTGTCTTACTTTCATATTTGTGTGTTTTTTGCATATCCTTTCCCTCGTGGATACGAGGTATCGTGTTCCCATGAGTGTCCAAAAACGCAGAGGAAGGGATCAAGTTAAGACACGACGCGGTCCATTCTTAGTGCTAATTAGGCCCATAATTAGGTTTGGGGTGTCTGTCTGTCTGTCCGTCCGTCCGCCTGTCCGTCATCGCTTTATACCCCTATGAATTTGGGGGGCGGTTGGGGCCTGCGTGTGTTTCACAAATACTTACTTGTTTGATTGAAAAGAATGGGGATTTTTATTCGGTAATCCGCGTTTTCTCGAAAAGGGGCGCTTTTTCTGAACTGGACTCCGCATTTGGTTGAAAACGGGGCGTTTTGCAAACTTGGTACTCCCCGCCTAGGATCGTTTAAAAAAAATCATTCTTTCCAACACACCGACGTCAGAGCAGATCAGCCAATCAATTGCAAGGGATTTTCCTTGGCAATGAATTTTTTTAGGGGCAGAAAGGCACTTTTCTCACTCTATCTTTGCAAAGCTGCGAGCAAATTAAAAATTTACGCCGTAAGTCATGTGAATACTCCTTAAGTGGTGACATTTTGCGGCAGGGCTTTCTTAGAAATTCGATCTCTAAGTGCAGCAAATGTTGTGCTTCGTGGCTTATAGTTGGGGGAAGGGGGTGGGGTGGGAGGAGGCGTGGAATCCACGTGCCTACACGACATCCCGGTAGATGTGACACCTGAACGCAGGTCTAATTTGAACCACTGAACACTGCTTCCTCCCGCCCCAACCTCCCCAGCCCCCAAATTATATATTTCTGAGTACAGGAGAAGTAAGAATACATTTATGTGTAATCACAGAAAGAAAACACTAACAGGCATTTACAATTAAAAGTACCTGTGTGAAATCATGGGTTAGCCTTTTCTTGCAGCTAGACAAAGCAGCACTTCAGAATCTACCCTTTGTGGGAAAGAAGTCCAGAGTACTGGATGAAACTGGTCTCTTTTTTCAGTGGAATTGACAATCCGCGAGTCTCACCCAAAAAATTACCCCTTTTTTCGCTGCGTTTATTTTTAGGAGGGGGGGGGGGTTGGGGGCGGGGCGGGGAGAGAAGGGGATAAAGTTCTTGACACCTCACTCTTTTATGTAAAGAGCTTCATTAAAATTTTTCTTTCGTTATGGGATTTCGGAAGGGGGGGTGCGCTAGAGTGCATACTGATTGAATGGATTCCCATATATTCTACTTTCGTGGCATACTTTTCAATCAGTTCTCCCAGCTTTTTCCTGTTCGATTTAACATGGTTTAATTGTTTAGGAAAGTGCGGGTTCTGTGGTTGACACCTTGCTCATTAGTTCAATCAAGTTGTAGACCCTGGGTGGATTTAATATGTTTCAAGGCGTCTTTTTCAGCTGACGCAAAGTTTCTGAACGAGTGACATGAAAATGAAAAGCGCTCTAAAATGTAATTTTAAAAAATCCAGATGTCTCGTTTATGGAAAGTGGTTGGAGTGCTTGGATATAAGTCGACTTTTATAATTCTTATAGGCGAGCACAACATCAGTGATATTTTTTTTGTGCCGGTGGATATATTGTTATTTGAGGGGCAACTAAATACGGCTGAATATGGCTGAAATGAAAAAGGCGCCTTGAAACACGTTTTTACTTCGCGGACCCACTGGGGATTCCTAAAAAGAGAAAGAAACACCTTTTTACTCCGCAGACCCACTGGGGATTCCTAAAAAGAGAAAGAAACACCTTTTAAAAAAATCACTAAAATATAGATTTTAGTGACTTGGACACTCAGATGTATCTTCATCAGCAATGAGCTAGAATACTCAACACTGAGGGATACAAAGTACGGCTAGGTAAATAGACATATCCATCCGCTCTGTGTTTATACATAGTGTAGTGATCTTCTCAGAGGTCAACTGTTATATAACAGCAGGGATTGCCATCAAATTTCAGACTGAGTTTAACCGTCTGAAAATCAGGCCCCGTGCTGGTTTTCTGTAAAAATGAAAAGAAAATCCAAATGGCCCAAGCCGCCATTCGAGATTTTCATCCCCAATTTGTTAGCATGATAACACAAAACTACCACCAAATGTTAGCAGGGTTTGACCATTTATAAAAAAAATACACACTTGAATTTGATTTTTGTTTTCCATTAAAACAATGAAATTGGTCCGCCGTCTTGCGTTTCAACCCAATTTTTTTGTAATCTTGGTGACACAAAACTACAAAAAAGTGTCCGACTTCCGTTTAAATGTCTTATGACCCTCACCTGATCACGACCCGGTCCGGTTAATGGCTGTGCCCTCGGCCATGGTCCGTCATCCTGTCACGTGTATTCTAGCTGCCTGTACGCGTGACTATACAATCTGGCGAAAAAGGGGCGTATTTAATTGACACTCCGCATTTCAAGAGGATGAATTTACAAGAAGTCAGTGCAATGTCCGAAATCCAGATCTGTTTCAGCACTCAGCGGAACTCTGGCTAACATGTAAAAGTCGATTTTATACACTGTACAAGCCTGAAGTCCATAAAACCTTGTATAACCACAATTCGCTGTTGGTTTTTTTCACAGATTTTGCACCGATACCACTGCCAGAACGTCACGCTGTAATACAGTGGGGGGAAAAACAAACAGCAACTACCTGACCCAGTAATCAGGCAAATGTAAATTTTGGGCAGGGTTTCACCATTTATGAAAAACGTACTTGAATGTGATTTTGGCTTTCCATCAAAATAATTAGATTGATCTGTTTTATTACTCGTGTGTAACTCTACCTAACATGTAGAAGTTGATTTTATACACCGCGCAAACCGGAAGTGAAGTCTATAACGCTTTGTATAACGAAAATTCGTTTTTTTCTTCACAGGGAAGGATTTTGCACCGAAACCGCTGCACCATCACTGACAAAACGCTAGGCTGCAATGAAGCGGGGCAAAAATTGAGAACCACTACCTTACCCAGCATTCAGGCAAGTGCAATATATTCGATTATAGTAAGCGTTAATCAGGATTAAATTAGAGCACAAATCAGATCCAGAAAATCTCTCCCACAGGCGTTGATTTCGGAATGATGATAACAATTTTATTCCTCGATACCTTTTTAATACAGTTGACGTGTTTTCGTCTGATGCGCATTGATTTCGGAGCGGGGGGGGGGGGGGCGTGAGGGAGTAGGGGGGTATTCCGATCACTTTATGGGTTCCGGTGTTCATTAATGCCTTCTTTTTTCCTCGCCCATGCGCACGTCTCTATGAGCAAATCTGAGATAACTAAAATGCTGCTTGATCGAATATCATCAAATTTTATGGACTACTTGATCATTTCAAAAAAAAAAAAAAAAAAAAAAAACACGATAGGGGTTCATTTTAGACTCGATCAGAAAATTCACAATACCTCCCCCAAAACCGCCATGATGAATGTTTCCTTAAAACATAAGAGCTCATAAAAGAGCTTTAAGGTTGTCCTCACATTTCAGACAGAGTGTGACCAACTGAAATCAGGCTCCGTGCTTGTTTTCAGTTAAATAGAAAGTTCCAAAATGGCCGCCAGCCTCCACCTGGGATTTTCATTCCCAATTTGATAACATATCACAAACTCGGCAAATATTTTAGGCAGGATTTGATCATTTATGAAAAAAACACACTTTCATTTGATTTTGTTTTGTTTTAGACCCCAACCGGGCTAGCCCGGGGGGTCTGTAGGATTGCCCTCTGTGTGTCCGTCTGTTCATCCGTCTGTAGGTCCGTCCGTCTGTCCGTCCGTGTGTCAGACTTTGGATGCTGTTTTGTTTCCACGCAAATTCTCCGAAACTATTTATCCTAGGCATATGCTACCTTGAAGTGAAAATGTATATATTTAAGTTGTGCAACGTCGTGTTATTTTTCAAATCGGCCACAAATTTCCAAGATGGCGACTTGTCATAAATGGTGATCTTTTGAGATAAGTGCAATGTGAGACTTGGGTGCTTTCCACGCGAATTCTCCGAAACTATTAATCCTAGGCATATGCTACCTTGCACAGTGAATATATATATATATACATATATATATATGTTGGGCACAATTTTTAAATCTGCACAATTTATAAATTGTGCTGCACAGTTTATAAATTTATAAACGGGCCAACCATTTAAAAATGGGTTGCCCATTTATAAAGGGGCGACCCATTTTTAAATGGTCGGCCCGTTTTTAAATTCAAATTGCGGACAATTTTTAAATTGTCCTGCACAATTTTTAAATATTTTCAATTTTTTAGCTTTTTTTTCCTTTGGTTTTTTTTTTTTTTTTTGTTTTTGTTTTATATTTTGTCAACATTTTACTGCTTTTATGTCTTTTATCTCGGTTCACAAGTATATTCATCTATTGTTGCAATTGCATTTCACAAAACTGCATTTCATGGATTAGAGTTCTTTATAATCGCAACTTTTTTCGTGATTTTGTTTTTGTGCTGTGGTTCACAAGTTTGATTTTCTATTGTTCTAATTTTATGTAGTCTTCTATTGTTCTGTGCTGTTATTGCTTTTCAAAGATTTTCTCCGGCTTTTGATTGATTGGCCTAATTGTAAGTTTTATGTTGTAACTGTTAATTATGCAATTGAAATTAGAACTGGCATTGATCTATTCATAACAAGCCATCGTCACAAAAAAAATTCTTTTTTTTTTAATTACTGAAATAAAATATTTATTATCCACCGCGGAACGGAGGGATATAGTTTTGAACTTTCCGATCTGTCCGTCTGTCTGTCCGTCTGTCACGCTTCAGTCTCACGCGCCTACAGGCCACATTAATGTGTTTGTTCCCATAGAAGCTACATACCAAGTTTCATTAAAATCCTTGCAGTTGTTCTCGAGATATCGTGTTAACAAACTCATTCCGATGCTGAATAATTTCCAGAATTTGATAAATTTCAAAGTGAGATATCGTGTTAACAATAGTCAATGAAGAGCAAAAATTTTCTAAGTCCAGCCGGTCCATTTTCCTTGGACGAACCTGACCCATTTACACTACCGATCTGTGTTTGCTCCCATAGAAGCTACATACCAAGTTTCATGAAAATCCTTGCAGAAGTTTTTAAGTTATCGTGGTAACAAGGTCACACAATAGTCAATGAAGAGCTGAAATTTTTAAAGTCCAGCCGGTCCATTTTCCGTGGACGAACCTGGCCCATTTACAATACCGATCTGTGTTTGTTCCCATAGAAGCTACATACCAAGTTTCATTGAAATCCTTACAGCAGTTTTAAAGTTATCGTGTTAACAAGCTCTTGATGACAGACCGACAGACAAGCGGTCGATGGCATGTAGTCCCCTTGTCGGGAATAAATAAATCAAACTAGTGAACCACAGCACAAAATCAAAATCACGGAAAAAAGTTGCAATTATAACGTACTCTAATCAATCAAATGCAGTTTTTGTGAAATGCAATTGCAACAATAGATGGATATACTTGTGAACCAAGATAAAAGACATAAAAGCAGTAAAATGCTGACAAAATATAAAACAAAATAACCCAAAGAACAAAAGCTAAAAAAATTGAAAATATTTAAAAATTGTGCAGGACAATTTAAAAATTGTCCGCAATTCGGATTTAAAAACGGGCCGACCATTTAAAAATGGGTCGCCCATTTATAAATGGGCAACCCATTTTTAAATGGTTGGCCCGTTTATAAATTTAAAAACTGTGCAGCACAATTTATAAATTGTGCAGATTTAAAAATTGTGCCCAACATATATATATATATTGAAGTTGTGCAACGTCGTATTATTTTTCACATTTTTCAAAAATTGCCTAAATGGCGACTTGTTGTGTCCGGTTGGGGTCTGCGCCTTCGATGATGGCTTGTTTTTATCAAAATAATTAAACTGATTCGCGATCTTGTACTTCATCCACATTTTTTATAAATATGATAACACAAAAAACTACAGAAAGTGTCCGACCGGTTATATATCTTATGAATGTCACCTAATCACGACCCTGTCCGCTTAATGGCTGTGCCCTCGGCCATGATCCGTCATTCTGCCACGTGTATTCTAGCTGCCTCTGCGTGTGACTATACAATCTCGCCGAAAAAGGGGTGTATATTTAATTTGGCACTCCGAATTTTAAGAGGATGAATTTACAAGAGGATGAATTTACAAGAGGTCAGTGCGTTGTACGAAATCCAGATCTGTTTCAGCACTCAGCGGAACTCTGGCTAACATGTAAAAGTTGATTTTATACACTGTTCAAACCGGAAGTCCATAACGCCTTGTATAAACAAAATTCGCTGTTGTTTTTTTACAGATCTTGCACCGACACCGCCGCACCATGACCGACATAACGTCACGCTGTAATACAGTGGGGAAAAACTGAAAGCCGGTACCTCACCCAGTGTTCAGGCAAGAGTAAATCTATTCGATTACAGTAAGCGTCATAATTTTTAGCAATCAGGATTAAATTCGGACACCAATCAGATACAGAAAATCTCTCGAACAGGCGCTCATTTTCGAACAATTTTATTCCATTAACGCTTTTTAATACAATTGCAATGCTTTCGTTTCATACGCATTGAATTCGGTGTGTTGGGAGAGGGGTGGTGGCTACCCCCATCACTTTATGCTTCCGGTGTTCATGGATGATCCGAGATCAAAAAATCGTTTGCAGATTTCAAATACAAATTAAAAAAGTATTAATCTGAAATAATGGTATCTGAAGTAAATTCTTGATATCAATATAAAGAAAATTGATCTCAAAAATCAATTTTAGATATCATAAAATTATTTTTAATATCAATAAATATTTCTTGATCTCTCTAAATATTTCTTGATATCTCTAAATATTTATTGAGATCAAGAATTATTTTTGAGATCAAGAATACAATTAGAGATATCAAAAATACAATTACAGATAGCAAAAATGAATTCTTGATATCAAAATATGAATTTATATGGAATGCCATTTTAACATTTAATGCTTATTTTTGATGTCAAAATAAATTTAGAGATATCAATAAATCAATTTAGATCTCATTAATTTATATTTTGCTATCAATAATTTAATTTTAGATGGCAAAAATTTATTTTTGAGATCAAAAAATCAACTTTACAAACCTTCACGTAAAATATAACGAATCGTCAATTAAATTTTGGAGATGAAAATTTGAATTATTGAGATCAATAATAACAACATAATTTTTTATCTGAAGAATTGCTTCTTTTTTGTACAGTAAAAAAATAAAGATTCTGTATACAAGGACAGCCATTATTTATTTACAGATATGCGTTTCTGAATTTTTTATTTAAAAAAATAGACTGATATTTCGATATCAAGAATCAGTTTTTGAGATCAAAAAGTCATTTGCAGAGTTCAAAATACAAATTAAAAATGTATCAGACTGAAATAATGATATCTGAAATAAATTCTTGATATCAATATATAGAAAATCAATTAGTGAGCTCAAAATTAATATTTTGCTCTCAAATATTTCATTTTTGCTATCAAGAATTGAATTTTTGATCTCTAAAAATCAATTTTCGATATCTTTAAATCATTTTTGATATCAATAAATATTTCTTGATATCTCTAAATATTTATTGATATCAAAAATTATTTTTTGAGATCAAGAATACATTTAGAGATATCAAGAATACAATTACAGATAGCAAAAATGAATTCTTGATATCAAAATATGGATTTATTGAGATCAAAAATTAATTCTTGATATTAAAAAATCAATTTTTGAGATCAAAAATTAATTCTTGATATCAATAATTCACTAATAAATGTGAAAACGGCATTCCATAAATTTATTGAGATTAAAAATTAATTCTTTATCAAAAATCAATTTTTGAGATCAAAAATTAATTCTTTATCAATAATTCCCCAATAAATGTGAAAACGGTATTCCATATATTTACACGTGTGTGCTTCTGAATTTTGATAAATCAATTTTTGAGATCAAAAAATCATTTGCAGATTCAAAAATATAAATTAAAAAAAGTCTCATTCTGAAATAATGATATCTAAAATAAATTCTTGATCAATAAAAGAATAAGAATTGACATTTGATATTTTGCTCTCAAATATTGCATTTTTGCCCTCACGAATCGAATTTATGATCTCAACAAATCAACTTTAGATATAATTAAATCATTTTGATATCAATAAATATTTCTTGATATCTCTAAATATTTCTTGATATCTCTAAATATTTGTTGATATCCAAGAATTTTTTGAGATCAAGAATACATTTAGAGATATCAAAAATTTAATTACAGATGGCAAAAATTAATTCTTTATACCAAAATATAGATTTTTTTTATCAAAAATGTATTCTTTATCAAAAATAAATTTTTGAGAACAATAATTAATTCTTGATATCAATAATTGTCAAAAAAATGTGAAAATGGCATTCCATACAAAACAGTCAGACTGCAGATAAACATTAAAATTCTTATTTCATGGTCTGTTTTAAAATAATAAGATCTTTGTAATGTTAGCAATGTTGAAAAGATGGCACTCCACTAAGCATTCTGTACCATATTTATACTTTGCCAAAATTTGTAGCTTTTTGCTTCGTAATGTCTTTCCTTTTACGGCTGAGCATAATGTCCTCGGACATAATTGTTTTTTGAATAACACTTTTTCTGTTCTTGACTAACTTATCGTTGGCGCTGTATTTACATTTAACTGCACAGTTAACTGCAGTTAACTGTACCCCATGAAATTCGCTTAACCTAGTTTTATATTTCAAATAATTTTCAGATGGACTTTTTTCAAACAAGACACATTTATTTATTGTACATTCGGGCATTCTGGCTGCTAACGGAGCAGTTAACGGTATCAGTTAACTGTGCAGTTAACTTTTGTGAATACAGCCTCTTGTGGTGTATGTTTCTTAAATAATATCTTTTCTGATGGCTGCTTTATTGAATTGATCGGTTCATGCCTTCTGATTTATCAATCACCCCAACATGGAGCAAATTTCCTACTGGCGACAGATCTACTACCTGGTCACCTCGGGGGTGTATGTGGGGAAGGGGAGGCTTCACCTGCCTCAGCCGTGAGCGGGGATCAGTCAAGTGAAGCTCATGCATTGTGGGTGGGGGGGGGGGGCGGAGGGGCGGGGGAGGGGGAGGGGCGGGGAAGGGGGAGGGGGGACTTGGGTGTGGTGTATGTGGGGAGTGTGGGGGGGTTCCGATTATACAAGCGGGGAGCGGCATGGGAGGGGGAGCTGTGGGGCAGGGAGAGGTTATGGTGGGGATTGTTGAAAAGCATTCCAATCGCCTCACAGAATGTTTCCCAAGAGACTGTTGCCCTACTCGAGAAGTGTAAAACACCACCATATCACGTTGAAACGTGTCAAAGCGTATTGAAAGGTGTCAAGGAATGTCACAGTGTGTCATGGCGTTCTTACGTGGGAACGTGTTAGCTCCGTGTACAGTTCTTCCTTTCAGTATTTCATTTCAAATGCAAGATGGAAATTGGAAATACCAGAAATGGGTGTCACTGCAGTCGCTTGTGTCGGCAACATGAACAAACACATGTGGTGTAATGCAAGTTCCGTCGGTTCGGACGCAAAAATGAACATATGAAATATGTTCAGGTCAGGGGCTATTCAGGAACGGTTTTTGTGAGATGCATTCCAACCCAACTCCCCCCCCCCCCCCCCCACCCCGCTAAGGAAAATTTTAAAATAACATTTGAAGTCAATCCCAAAAGCATAAAAATGGATAAGTTGTAGAGGTTAAATTCACAAAGGAATATACGAATACGAATGTTGCTCAAGATGGGTTCGAAGGTTATTTTTTGTTAAAAAGAAAAAGCTAAACGGTAAGTCAGATCACGATTTTGTATCTGAGTTACTTTTTTCAGTTATGAAAAAAAAATAGATATATGTCCTTTTGAGTCAGAATCGACGGAACTTGCATCATACCATACGTTTATATCGCTTACAAGCGACTGCAGCCATGCTCAGAATTTTTGTTTTAAATAAATATAGGAAAATGGATTTATAGAAACAATTTTATTTTTCAGTTTCCATATTTTCATCTGGAAGGAACAAAAAAATAGGTTGAAAATTATTTCCTAATTTGTTGATTTAATGAAAAATTAAAGGGACGAAATGTACACTTAACCTTATAACATGTGATATCTCGACGCGTTACAGCGCATCAAAGCATTCAAATGAATAAAAAATGACGAGCGGTGAAGTTTCTCAGAGCATGTCGACCATATTACAGTCAAAGTGTTGAAACGTGTCAGGCGTGTTGAAACCTGTCCCAATGTGTTAGGCATGTCAAAGCGTGGCACACTGACATTAAAACGTGTCAGGCATGTCAAAACGTGGTACACTAACATTAAAACGTGTCAAGCGTGTCAAAGCATGGGCACTGGCACTAGAACGTGTCAGGCGTGTCAAACCATGGCACACTAACATTAAAACGCGTCAGGCATGTCAAACTATGACACACTGGCATTAAAACATGTCAGGCGTGTCAAAGCGTGGCACACTGACATTAAAACGTGTCAGCCATGTCAAAGCATGGCACAACGACATTAAAACGTATCTGGCAGCTGTCCCAATGTGTTAGGCATGTCAAATCGTGGCACACTGACCTCAAAATTGTCAGGCGTGTCAAAGCATGGCACAATTGACATTAAAATGTGTCAAATGTGTAAAACTCTGACCTGGTGTGTTAGGCATGTCAAAATGTGGCACACTAACATTAAAACGTTTCAAGCGTGTCGAAGCATAGCGCAGTAAAATTAAAACGTGTCAGGCGTGTCGACCTCTTAGTGTTTTATACATGTGAAGGCGTGGCACACTGACATTAAAACGTGTGAAGCTTGTCCACCTCTGTCCTAGTGTGTTAGCCATGTCAAAACGTCAATGGCCCAGTGACATTAAAACGTGTCAAGCGTGTCAGCCTCTGTCCTATTGTGTTAGACATGTCAAAGCGTGGCACACTGACATTAAAACGTGTCAGTCGTGTCAAGCCGTGGCAAATTGACTTTCAAATGTGTCAAGCGTGTCGACCTCTAACCTAATGTGTTAGGCATGTCAAGGTGTGCCACACTGACATTAAAACGTGCCACGCGTGTCCACCTCTGTCCTAGTGTATTAGGCATGTCAAAATGTGGCACATTAACATTAAAACTGTCAAGCCTGTCAAAGCATGGCACACTGACATTAAAACATGTCAGACGTGTCGAACCTCTGTCGTAGAATGTTAGGCATGTCAAAACCTGAAACATTAACATAAAAACGTGTCAAGCGTGTCGTCCTCTGTCCTAGTGTGTTAAGCATGTCAAAGCGTGGCGCACATGGCACACTGACATTAAAACATATCAAGCGTGGCACATTGACGTTAAAGCATGTTGACCTCTGTCCTAGTGTGTTAGACATGTCAAAACGTGAAACACTGGCATTAAAACGTGTCAAGCGTGTCGACCTCTGTCCTTGTGTGTCAGGCATGTCAGTGTGATGCAGTGCTAAGGCATGCGAAAACGTGGTACAGTGCTAAAACGTGCGAAAACGTGGTGCAGTGCTAAAGTGTGCGAAAACGTCGTGCAGCGTTAAGTGTGCGAGAACGTGGTGCAGTGCTAAAGAATGCAAAAACATGTTGCAGCATAGATTACACATTTTGCTGTTTGTCAGTAAATTTGTCCCTGACGAAAACAGACCAACTACAGCTGTTGAAAGATATGTGAAACAAGAATGAATTCTGTGGTTGTTTTTAGTGGAGACACAGAGCTCTTTTTGCCGGAAACATCAGAAAGCAAACCAGTCTTAACGGATAGTCTGCAATCAAAAATTGCAAACTACGGAGGAGCAGATGTGCCCGTTGTTTAACTAAATCTGCAATTCTGGTTTTTGTATGTCAATTGATGAAAGCTTGTCGGAAATGCCGGTTGACCTTCACCACCCAATCCCCACCCTCGAACTTATTGCTCTCCTTTACAAATTAAAAAAAACATTTTCCTGGCACAACACTGCTGATATGGAAAGCTTGCTCAATTAGATAGCACAGCTATTATTGAGGCATTCGTCAGTAAAACTCCTCTGGAATAAATGCATGTTTATTTTATGAACACAAAGCAGTTTTAAAAATCACAATGCTGTTATATTAGATCTGACGGCATTTTTTCATAACTTGATTAAAACACTTTTGTAGTTCACTGGCGTTGTAATTTGAAGCGCGATTTTCACTTTTTCCTGTTTTTTTCTCTAAAGAAGTCTTGGTCGTGTCTGCTTGAATACAATAATTTCGGCGGCTGATGTTTTGGCGACATTCAGAGATTTTCACGAAATACATAAACACGGTTAAAGCATTAACTAAGAATTTTCCTGCATTTTCAAGTTTTAATTTTTATTGCCGTTTTCGCCTTGTGGTGATACATATAAATATACAGATAACATTTTCCCAGTTGACTTGGCGACGGCGTAAAAACCGGCCGGCTGCTGGGAAAGGTCCGGCAGCAGCTCATGGATTCTATCGCGCTGCCTGGAACCATCATCTCTCATTACATCCAAATTCTCCAGTAGTCACTGGCGTAGGTGTAAAACCTCGTAAACTATTGGAGTAATCGGTGGGTTTTTCGTTGATTCTCATCCCCCACCGTCTTCGATCATTGTTCATAAATGTTCATATTGTTTCCCATCGGTCATCATGAAACAAGGCGATGTAAAAACGTTTACAAATGGGAAACATTAGGTCATGGATGATGTGCTATAATAAAATTCGGCAAAAACGTTTCACTTGTAAATGCAGGGAAATTCATATTAATCTTTAGCAGTGATTAGGTTCTGTACTTCAGTGAAGTCCTTCATGTCTCCAGAGACATTTGACGTGGTGATATTTTTCAGAATAGTTTTTGAACAACCTCAAAATGTCGTGACCAAACTTAATCTTATTTCCTCTCCAAGCCATTAGAGATCTAGTGCCATCGCTTTACGAGATCTATTTCCGGCCTACAAATAATTGACGCTCTGTCCGACTGCTTGCAATCAGTACATAATATGTATGAAAATATCAACGTACTGAGAGCATGAAGTGTTTCCATGGCTAAACTGACCCCGAAAAGAGCTTTAACTAGCACTGGTCATCCAACATTTCCCATACTTTCATACAATGGGCATATGAAAACAATGCATACTGTATCTATGACAACTAAAACTGTGGCACATATAAAACCATGGTATGTTTAAAATAAGATTTTCTTAATTATCGTGGCTATTATTTTATTTTGGTTGATTCAATATTTAACAACTAGTGTTCTTGTACTGCACAAAGTCCACAGTATTTTTCAAGATATTCATTTTTGTAATACAAATTTAGATTAATGCTCTCCAGGCTTCCTGATTAGTACTGAACACCGATTAATTGATGATGAGGGACTCTGTAATTAACGCATTGCATTCTAGGACTTTAAAAATGCGGAACTTACTAACATTGCTGCACTTCATCGAAAACCTAATAATAGACTTACATGGACAGCACGTATTCAACGAAATGGCAAAAATTGTAATGTTTCGTGCTAATTGTTGACGTAGGCGACACCGTTCTGTAGACGTGTTTGTGATTGGTTGAGTCACATTGACATGCTATGACAGACACATCCTTTGTTTAAGTCAGCCGTAATGAAGCAAAGACGTTCTCTTTAGGCCATACAACTTAAAAAAAAAACAAATGTGCATATTATTTCACAAAAACTTCCAGAAGAAACAAACATTTACGTAGCAAGTTGCGATTATCGTCTCTTATCAAACATCTAGCACCAACTATTCCTCCCTCCAGTCCTATCCAAAAAATTGGTACTTTAAGTCGACGTGTTTTGATCCCCTTCCACACGCTCTTGACACGTCCAAAATGCTTTGATCTGCTTTTGGCACGAGTTCTACACGTTCTTTGTGATTTGATAAAACTACAAAAAAAGTTTTGTGTTGACCTATTTGAGAATTTAGTAAAAGAACCGACATCATTGACATTATTTCACAAGTCTTTCTGCTCTCAAGAGGTATTTTCTTGGAAACGCCTAAGTTGGACTGCATACTCAACGTTTGTATTGCGATTTTTCTGGGTCACCAAGACATGCGATTGTGCCTTACGGGAGGTAAGGGGGATGGGGTAGGGGTAGGGACCCGTTTCAGCTCCCATGCTTTACTTTAATGACCGTCCCTAACAGTTTACGTGGTGGGGGGAGCGGGTCGGGGGGTGGGGATGGGGGGCAGCTTCACTTGACTGACCGCCCCTCACAGCTGACGTGGGTGAAGTTTCCTAACTTCCACGCATACATTCTCGTGGTTGAGCCAGGGGTATTTCTCTCGTGAGTAGGAAGTTTGCTGCATTTTGGGATGATTTGGTGAATCAAAAAGCATGCAATCTTATCAGTTCTATGGAGTTGCCGTCACTACAATTTAACTAGCGTTTTGTTAACTAATTTGTTTATTTTGCCGTATTCATTTCAAGTAATACTTATGTTTCCATTAGCTATAGTTAATTGTGTGGTTTCAATATTTAACAGTTGCGGTGTTTCCATTAACTATAGTTAATCGTGCGTGTGGTTTCAATATTTAACAGGTGTGGTTTTGCGTTCAAAATAAACTAACGGTTCAAGTTCCTAGAAAAACTATTTTGTCAATATCGAAGTTAAATATTTCACAGAAAGTTTTCTTTAAAAAAAGATGCATGTATTTTTAAGCAAGTCAATATTGAATATTAAAAAGAAAAAAATAACGTGATTAGAAGGCGGGTCGTTGTACATTTAAGAAGGTGGCGCTGTGCCTGTATTTTATCGATGCCTGCTCTTAGTGTTTTTGTTGTAGAAAGAATACGCCGCTGCAAAAGTTGAATGTTCCAAACACTGACGTCATTTCCGGAAAGAAGTAGCTGTACTGTTCAGGTATTAGATTTAAATTGGTTCAAAAAGTAATTCTTAATCAAACTTTAAAACTGTTAGATGTTTTACGCATTCCTTTACAGCAAATTATAAATGAAATATATCAGTGAACTAAGAGTGCAACGTTAAAAAACTTTGAAGGATGCACCATAACAAACGAGAACCTATTTTATTCCCCACAGGGGGAGTATATGCGATGTGTCGGTCTGTCGGTCTGTCATCAACAGCTTGTTAACACGATATCTCAAGAACACCTGCAGGCATTTAAAGAAACTTGGTATGTAGCTTGTATGGGCACTAACACGGATCGGTATTGTAAATGGACCAGGTTCGTTCAAGGAAAATACACCAACTGGACTTAGAAAATTTCAGCTCTTGATTGGCTACTGATGGCCGTGTTTAACTGATGGGGGCCTTTGGGGGAATATGTGGACTATGCAAACACTGCTCTAGTTCTGAAAGCGATGTAATTAAACACTTGGTTAAAAACGACATTTTTAAAATCACTTTCTCTCTTCGAGTAACATTTTAAAAACTTTTTTGATTTTGGTTTGTTCTTATCTTTTTAGACGAGAGTATGTTTTTCAGACCAGTTGACTACGTCGAGATGGTCTTATCACATCTGTGGAGGAAGTATCCGTCGTCTGTATGTACGTGTGTGCGTATATTAACTTTTACTTAAAATTCTTCTCCCTCTGATCGGATTCCTTTCAAATTTTGTACTAATGTTCTGGGTAGTCCTCTCTTGAAAAAGTACTTTTTTGGCAAGAATTGGCCATTTAAAATTTCTTCCTTGCCAATTTTCAAAATGCATCTTCCACAATTTCAATTGGATTTGTTTTTCAAATTTTGCATATCTGCATATTTTGCAAAAAAATTGACGAAATGAAGGGGGAGCATTTTAACCCCCAGCCAAATTTTGGCTGAGGGTATTGCTATCGGTTCGTCCGTCCGTTTACATTTGGGGTGCTATATTTCGGAGGAATATATATTGAAGATGTGCAACGTCAAGGTTTCAGTATGATCGATCAAAAATTGTCGAAATTATGGCCCTCGAAACTTAGGCACTTTTTCGTATATTGCACTGTCATACAGACGACTTGCAAATGTCGGCCTTTGAAAAGTTTTCAGTAACCGGTTTTTTAAATATGGCTAGCCCTTTTTAGGAAAAGCAAACCAAAATCAGGCTGAAGTTTTTTCAATTTTGTCCCAAGAGAGAAAGTGATTTAATATTTTTTGGCCATATATTTAATATTTAAATTCGCTCTGTTTCGTTTGTTTAAAGGCAGAATGCCTGTTGGTCGATGCGAGAGGTTTGCAAAATGTTGCTGTAGCCATTATGCATTGCATTTTCTTAAATAAAACTCACTTTTGTGCTTCGCGTTTTGATCATGAAAATTAACTCGTTTTGATCATGAAAATTAAAATCAAAAGATTCGAAACAATAGATCCGTACAGCTTTAATATATTCTTTTTTATAAAAAGAATATATGAAAGCTTTTTTATCTTTTTATACAGATAAATCACAGTGGAAAAGTTGAAGAAATGGGGTCTTGATTTATCAGCTCTGAAGCAAACTGAAGAAACGCAGATGGACATGACAGTTTTTGCAATGGGGCTGTACGAGCTTCAGGGATTTAACTCTTTTCCTCTGTGCAGCCAAAAACACAAAAATTGTCCATGGAACAGTATGTGACCAGCTGCCTTGATTAAAACAACTTTGTACTGAAAAAATGTAAAAAAAACATGTATAGAAAAATATAAAAAAAGTACGGAAAATGTTAAAATGTAGAAAATGTACAGAAAAAAATGTTAAATGTACAACTACCAGGAGTTAAAAAGGGTATCAAGTGAAAAAAGAAAAAATTAAGGTTGTGCAGTTAAAAAGTAAAGAAAATGAACAGCTACCACGAGTTAAAAAAGGGTAGCTGTAATTCCGAAATAGCTCATGATGCACAGCTACTCGTGTTCATGGTAGTGTGACCCCCCCCCCCCCCCCCCCCTCTGTCATGATTAAATTAAGGTTGTGCAGTTAAAAAGTAAAGAAAATGAACAGCTACCACGAGTTAAAAAAAGGGTAGCTGCAAATCCGAAACAGCTGTACCATTACAATCCTCAAAGGCTACACGCACATCGCATAATGTATACATTTGTTAATTGCCTTGAGGGTGTGGCTATTCGCATACCCCTGTACTGTTGCGACGCTTAAACGCTACGCGCACATCGTATACTGTGCACGTTAGTACATAGTCGTTGCACTGCATCAACTACTCTCTACATAGATTTCGGGTGTGGCTATTCGCATACTCGCTATACCCGTTACTGCGATTTGAGGCTACTCGCACATCGCATACTGTACAGATTTTGTTCATGGCCTTGTGGTGTGACTATTAACATACCCACTACATCCGTTACAGGTCTCAGAGGCTACGCGCACATAGTATGCTGTACACACTTGTACACTGCCTTTCGGGTGTGGCTACTCGCACACCGATGTACCCGCTTCGCTGCACAGAGGCTACGCGCACACTACATATTTGTACATAGCCATTTGGGTGTGGCTATTCTCATACCCCATCTACCCGTTACACCGCTTTGAGGCTCCGCACACCCCGTGTAGTGCACAAATTCGTACATAGTCATTCGAGTATGGCTATTCGCATACCTAGAGGCTACTCTCATCGCATGCTGTACACATTTATATATAGCCATTCGGATGTGGCTATTTGCATACCCGCTGTACCCGTTACTCTGCATAGAGGCTAGTCGCACAGCGTATACTGTAGACACTTGTACACAGCCGATGCATCCACTACTCTACACCTAGCCTTTCGAATGTGGCTACGTGCACGGCGCACACTGTACACATTTGTCCATAGCCATTCGAATGTGGCTATTCGCATAACTGCACAACCGTATACTGCACACGTTCGCACATAGTTTGTACCTCTTTTACCGATCAGAGGCTACGCGCACAGCCTTTGTACTACATCCGTTACAGGGCTCAGAAGCTACGCGCACATAGTGTACTCTACACACTTATAAATTGCCTTTCGGGTGTGGCACATCGATGTACCAGTTTCGCTGCACTGAGGCTATGCGCACACTACACATTTGTACATAGCCATTTGGGTGTGGCTATTCGCATACCCCATATACCCGTTACACCGCTTCGAGGCTCCGCAAACTCTTATACTACACACATTCGTACATTCTGGTAAGGCTATTCGCATAGCCGCTGTACCTCTGTCACCGCCTAGAGGCTATTCTCGCATCGCATACTGTACAAATTTGTACATAGCCATTCGGGTGTGGGTATTTGCATACTATCTGTACCCGTTACACCGCATAGAGGCTAGTCGCACAGCGTATACTGTAAACACTTGTACACAGCCGATGCATCCACCACTCTACACATAGCCTTTCGAGTGTGGCTACGTGCACAGCGCACACTGTACACATTTGTACATAGCCATTCGGTTATGGCTATTCGCATAACCGCTGTACCGTTACACCGCTTGGAGGCTCCGCACACCCCGTATACGGCACACATTCGTACAGAGGCTCAGAGGCTACCTTTGTACATAGCCTTGCGGTTGTGGCTATTCGCATACCCCTCTGTCCAGTTAAAACCCTTGAAGCCTACACGCATATCGTATGCTGTATACATTTGTATATAGCCTTGGTGTGGCTATTCGCATACCCGCTGCACCCGTTACTGCGCTTGGAGGTTACGTGCACATTGTATGCTGTACAGATTTTGTTCATGGCCTTGTGGTACGACTATTCGCATACCAACGACATCCGTTACAGGGCTCAGAGGCTACGCGCACATCGTATACTGTGCACACTTTGTACATAGGAGACGCACCACGCCCACTCCTCTACACATAGCCTTTCGGGTGTGGCTATTCGCATACATACTGTGCCGTTGCAACGCTTAAAGGCTACTCTCCAATTCAATATTATTCATCTTTGTACAAAAGGCAACGCGCACATCGTATACTGTACACACTTTGTTCATAGCCGATGCACCACGTCCACTACTCTAAACATAGACTTCGGTTGTGGCTATTTGCATACCTGCTGTACCATTACAATCCTCAAAGGCTACACGCGCATCGCATAATGTACACATTTGTAAATAGCCTTGTGGGTGTCGCTATTCGCAAACCGCCGTATTACTGCAACGTTAGGATGCTACGCGCACAACGCATACTGTGCACACTTTGTACATATCCCATGCACCACGTCAACTACTCTACACGTAGCCTTCTGGGTATTACTATTCGTATACCAGCTGTAAACCCAATACCGCTTAGGCTACGCTGACATCGCATACTGTGCATACTTTGTACATATCCGACGCACCACGTCCACTACTGTACACATTGCCTTATGGTTGTGGCTATTCGCATACCCCTGTACTGTTGCGACGCTTAAACGCTACGCGCACATCGTATACTGTACACGTTAGTACATAGTCGTTGCACCGCTTAAATTACTGTACATAGATTTCGGGTGTGGCTATTCGCATACTCGCTATACCCGTTACTGCGATTTGAGGCTACTCGCACATCGCATACTGTACAGATTTTGTTCATGGCCTTGTGGTGTGACTATTCGCATACCCACTACATCCGTTACAGGGCTCAGAAGCTACGCGCACATAGTGTACTCTACACACTTGTACATTGCCTTTCGGGTGTGGCTACTCGCACGTGCACAAAAATTTGTACATAGCCATTTAGGTGTGGCTATTCGCATACCCCATATACCCGTTACACCGCTTCGAGGCTCTGCACACCCCGTGTACTACACACATTCGTACATAGTCATTCGGGTAAGGCTATTCGCATAGCCGCTGTACCTCTTTCACCGCCTAGAGGCTACTCTCACATCGCATACTGTACAAATTTGTACATAGCCATTCGGGTGTGCCTATTGGCATACTATCTGTACCCGTTACATCTCATAGAGACTAGTCGCATAGGGTATACTGTAAACACTTGTACACAGCCAATGCATCAACTACTCTACACGTAGCCTTTCCAGTGTGGCTACGTGCACAGCGCACACTGTGCACATTTGTACATAGCCAATCGGATGTGGCTATTCGCATAACTACACACCCCGTATACTGCACACATTCGTACATAGTTTGTACCTCTTTCACCGATCAGAGGCTACGCACACAGCCTTGCGGGTGTGGCTTTTCGAATACCTACTGTACCCGTTACACTGCTTAGAGGCTACGCGCACATCGTATACTATACTATACAACTTTGTACATAGCTGATGCACCACGTCCACCACTCTAAACATAGCCTTTCGGTAAAGCTACGCGCATATCGCATACTGTACACCTTTATACATAGCCTTGCGGTTGTGGCTATTCGCATACCCCTCTGTACAGTTACGAAGCTTGAAGCCTACACGCATATCGTATACTGTACACATTTGTATATAGCCTTGCGGGTGTGGATATTCGTATACCCGCTGTACCCGTTACACCGCTTAGAGGCTAGTCGCACAGCATATACTGTAAACACTTGTACACAGCCAATGCATCCACTACTGTACATATAGCCTTTCGAGTGTGGCTCCGTGCACAGCGCACACTGTGCACATTTGTACATAGCCAATCAGATGTGGCTATTCGCATAACTGCACACCCCGTATACGGCACACATTCGTACATAGTCTGTACCTCCGCTCAGAGGCTACTTTGTACATAGCTGATGCACCACGTCCACTACTCTACACATAGCCTTTCGGTAAAGCTACGTGCATAACGCATACTGTATACCTTTGTACATAGCCTTGCGGTTGTGGCTATTCGCATACCCCTCTGTCCAGTTAAGACCCTTGAAGCCTACACGCATATCGTATGCTGTATACATTTGTATATAGCCTTGGTGTGGCTATTCGCATACAGGCTTTACCCGTTACTGCGCTTGGAGGCTACGCGCACATCGTATGCTGTACAGATTTTGTTCATGGCCTTGTGGTTCGACTATTCGCATACAAACTACATCCATTACAGGGCTCAGAGGCTACGCGCACATCGTATACTGTGCACACTTTGTACATAGGAGATGCACCACGCCCACTCCTCTACACATAGCCTCGCGGGTGCGACTATTCATATACCCCCTGTAGCCGTTTCGCTGCACAGTCTACGCGCACATTACATCCTGTACACATTTGTGCATAGCCTTTCGGTTGTGGCTATTTGCATACCTGCTGTACCATTACAATCCTCAAAGGCTACACGCACATCGCATAATGTATACATTTGTTAATTGCCTTGAGGGTGTGGCTATTCGCATACCCCTGTACTGTTGCGACGCTTAAACGCTACGCGCACATCGTATACTGTGCACGTTAGTACATAGTCGTTGCACTGCATCAACTACTCTCTACATAGATTTCGGGTGTGGCTATTCGCATACTCGCTATACCCGTTACTGCGATTTGAGGCTACTCGCACATCGCATACTGTACAGATTTTGTTCATGGCCTTGTGGTGTGACTATTCGCATACCCACTACATCCGTTACAGGGCTCAGAAGCTACGCGCACATAGTGTACTCTACACACTTGTACATTGCCTTTCGGGTGTGGCTACTCGCACGTGCACACTAAAAATTTGTACATAGCCATTTAGGTGTGGCTATTCGCATACCCCATATACCCGTTACACCGCTTCGAGGCTCTGCACACCCCGTGTACTACACACATTCGTACATAGTCATTCGGGTAAGGCTATTCGCATAGCCGCTGTACCTCTTTCACCGCCTAGAGGCTACTCTCACATCGCATACTGTACAAATTTGTACATAGCCATTCGGGTGTGCCTATTGGCATACTATCTGTACCCGTTACATCTCATAGAGACTAGTCGCATAGGGTATACTGTAAACACTTGTACACAGCCAATGCATCAACTACTCTACACGTAGCCTTTCCAGTGTGGCTACGTGCACAGCGCACACTGTGCACATTTGTACATAGCCAATCGGATGTGGCTATTCGCATAACTACACACCCCGTATACTGCACACATTCGTACATAGTTTGTACCTCTTTCACCGATCAGAGGCTACGCACACAGCCTTGCGGGTGTGGCTTTTCGAATACCTACTGTACCCGTTACACTGCTTAGAGGCTACGCGCACATCGTATACTATACTATACAACTTTGTACATAGCTGATGCACCACGTCCACCACTCTAAACATAGCCTTTCGGTAAAGCTACGCGCATATCGCATACTGTACACCTTTATACATAGCCTTGCGGTTGTGGCTATTCGCATACCCCTCTGTACAGTTACGAAGCTTGAAGCCTACACGCATATCGTATACTGTACACATTTGTATATAGCCTTGCGGGTGTGGATATTCGTATACCCGCTGTACCCGTTACACCGCTTAGAGGCTAGTCGCACAGCATATACTGTAAACACTTGTACACAGCCAATGCATCCACTACTGTACATATAGCCTTTCGAGTGTGGCTCCGTGCACAGCGCACACTGTGCACATTTGTACATAGCCAATCAGATGTGGCTATTCGCATAACTGCACACCCCGTATACGGCACACATTCGTACATAGTCTGTACCTCCGCTCAGAGGCTACTTTGTACATAGCTGATGCACCACGTCCACTACTCTACACATAGCCTTTCGGTAAAGCTACGTGCATAACGCATACTGTATACCTTTGTACATAGCCTTGCGGTTGTGGCTATTCGCATACCCCTCTGTCCAGTTAAGACCCTTGAAGCCTACACGCATATCGTATGCTGTATACATTTGTATATAGCCTTGGTGTGGCTATTCGCATACAGGCTTTACCCGTTACTGCGCTTGGAGGCTACGCGCACATCGTATGCTGTACAGATTTTGTTCATGGCCTTGTGGTTCGACTATTCGCATACAAACTACATCCGTTACAGGGCTCAGAGGCTACGCGCACATCGTATACTGTGCACACTTTGTACATAGGAGATGCACCACGCCCACTCCTCTACACATAGCCTCGCGGGTGCGACTATTCATATACCCCCCTGTAGCCGTTTCGCTGCACAGTCTACGCGCACATTACATCCTGTACACATTTGTGCATAGCCTTTCGGTTGTGGCTATTTGCATACCTGCTGTACCATTACAATCCTCAAAGGCTACACGCACATCGCATAATGTATACATTTGTTAATTGCCTTGAGGGTGTGGCTATTCGCATACCCCTGTACTGTTGCGACGCTTAAACGCTACGCGCACATCGTATACTGTGCACGTTAGTACATAGTCGTTGCACTGCATCAACTACTCTCTACATAGATTTCGGGTGTGGCTATTCGCATACTCGCTATACCCGTTACTGCGATTTGAGGCTACTCGCACATCGCATACTGTACAGATTTTGTTCATGGCCTTGTGGTGTGACTATTCGCATACCCACTACATCCGTTACAGGGCTCAGAAGCTACGCGCACATAGTGTACTCTACACACTTGTACATTGCCTTTCGGGTGTGGCTACTCGCACGTGCACACTAAAAATTTGTACATAGCCATTTAGGTGTGGCTATTCGCATACCCCATATACCCGTTACACCGCTTCGAGGCTCTGCACACCCCGTGTACTACACACATTCGTACATAGTCATTCGGGTAAGGCTATTCGCATAGCCGCTGTACCTCTTTCACCGCCTAGAGGCTACTCTCACATCGCATACTGTACAAATTTGTACATAGCCATTCGGGTGTGCCTATTGGCATACTATCTGTACCCGTTACATCTCATAGAGACTAGTCGCATAGGGTATACTGTAAACACTTGTACACAGCCAATGCATCAACTACTCTACACGTAGCCTTTCCAGTGTGGCTACGTGCACAGCGCACACTGTGCACATTTGTACATAGCCAATCGGATGTGGCTATTCGCATAACTACACACCCCGTATACTGCACACATTCGTACATAGTTTGTACCTCTTTCACCGATCAGAGGCTACGCACACAGCCTTGCGGGTGTGGCTTTTCGAATACCTACTGTACCCGTTACACTGCTTAGAGGCTACGCGCACATCGTATACTATACTATACAACTTTGTACATAGCTGATGCACCACGTCCACCACTCTAAACATAGCCTTTCGGTAAAGCTACGCGCATATCGCATACTGTACACCTTTATACATAGCCTTGCGGTTGTGGCTATTCGCATACCCCTCTGTACAGTTACGAAGCTTGAAGCCTACACGCATATCGTATACTGTACACATTTGTATATAGCCTTGCGGGTGTGGATATTCGTATACCGCTGAACCCGTTACACCGCTTAGAGGCTAGTCGCACAGCATATACTGTAAACACTTGTACACAGCCAATGCATCCACTACTGTACATATAGCCTTTCGAGTGTGGCTACGTGCACAGCGCACACTGCGCACATTTGTACATAGCCAATCAGATGTGGCTATTCGCATAACTGCACACCCCGTATACGGCACACATTCGTACATAGTCTGTACCTCCGCTCAGAGGCTACTTTGTACATAGCTGATGCACCACGTCCACTACTCTACACATAGCCTTTCGGTAAAGCTACGTGCATATCGCATACTGTATACCTTTGTACATAGCCTTGCGGTTGTGGCTATTCGCATACCCCTCTGTCCAGTTAAGACCCTTGAAGCCTACACGCATATCGTATGCTGTATACATTTGTATATAGCCTTGGTGTGGCTATTCGCATACAGGCTTTACCCGTTACTGCGCTTGGAGGCTACGCGCACATCGTATGCTGTACAGATTTAGTTCATGGCCTTGTGGTTCGACTATTCGCATACAAACTACATCCGTTACAGGGCTCAGAGGCTACGCGCACATCGTATACTGTGCACACTTTGTACATAGGAGATGCACCACGCCCACTCCTCTACACATAGCCTCGCGGGTGCGACTATTCATATACCCCCTGTAGCCGTTTCGCTGCACAGTCTACGCGCACATTACATCCTGTACACATTTGTGCATAGCCTTTCGGTTGTGGCTATTTGCATACCTGCTGTACCATTACAATCCTCAAAGGCTACACGCACATCGCATAATGTATACATTTGTTAATTGCCTTGAGGGTGTGGCTATTCGCATACCCCTGTACTGTTGCGACGCTTAAACGCTACGCGCACATCGTATACTGTGCACGTTAGTACATAGTCGTTGCACTGCATCAACTACTCTCTACATAGATTTCGGGTGTGGCTATTCGCATACTCGCTATACCCGTTACTGCGATTTGAGGCTACTCGCACATCGCATACTGTACAGATTTTGTTCATGGCCTTGTGGTGTGACTATTCGCATACCCACTACATCCGTTACAGGTCTCAGAAGCTACGCGCACATAGTGTACTCTACACACTTGTACATTGCCTTTCGGGTGTGGCTACTCGCACGTGCACACTAAAAATTTGTACATAGCCATTTAGGTGTGGCTATTCGCATACCCCATATACCCGTTACACCGCTTCGAGGCTCTGCACACCCCGTGTACTACACACATTCGTACATAGTCATTCGGGTAAGGCTATTCGCATAGCCGCTGTACCTCTTTCACCGCCTAGAGGCTACTCTCACATCGCATACTGTACAAATTTGTACATAGCCATTCGGGTGTGCCTATTGGCATACTATCTGTACCCGTTACATCGCATAGAGACTAGTCGCATAGGGTATACTGTAAACACTTGTACACAGCCAATGCATCCACTACTCTACACGTAGCCTTTCCAGTGTGGCTACGTGCACAGCCCACACTGTGCACATTTGTACATAGCCAATCGGATGTGGCTATTCGCATAACTACACACCCCGTATACTGCACACATTCGTACATAGTTTGTACCTCTTTCACCGATCAGAGGCTACGCACACAGCCTTGCGGGTGTGGCTTTTCGAATACCTACTGTACCCGTTACACTGCTTAGAGGCTACGCGCACATCGTATACTATACTATACAACTTTGTACATAGCTGATGCACCACGTCCACCACTCTAAACATAGCCTTTCGGTAAAGCTACGCGCATATCGCATACTGTACACATTTATACATAGCCTTGCGGTTGTGGCTATTCGCATACCCCTCTGTACAGTTACGAAGCTTGAAGCCTACACGCATATCGTATACTGTACACATTTGTATATAGCCTTGTGGGTGTGGATATTCGTATACCCGCTGTACCCGTTACACCGCTTAGAGGCTAGTCGCACAGCATATACTGTAAACACTTGTACACAGCCAATGCATCCACTACTGTACATATAGCCTTTCGAGTGTGGCTACGTGCACAGCGCACACTGTGCACATTTGTACATAGCCAATCAGATGTGGCTATTCGCATAACTGCACACCCCGTATACGGCACACATTCGTACATAGTCTGTACCTCCGCTCAGAGGCTACTTTGTACATAGCTGATGCACCACGTCCACTACTCTACACATAGCCTTTCGGTAAAGCTACGTGCATATCGCATACTGTATACCTTTGTACATAGCCTTGCGGTTGTGGCTATTTGCATACCCCTCTGTCCAGTTAAGACCCTTGAAGCCTACACGCATATCGTATGCTGTATACATTTGTATATAGCCTTGGTGTGGCTATTCGCATACAGGCTTTACCCGTTACTGCGCTTGGAGGCTACGCGCACATCGTATGCTGTACAGATTTTGTTCATGGCCTTGTGGTTCGACTATTCGCATACAAACTAAATCCGTTACAGGGCTCAGAGGCTACGCGCACATCGTATACTGTGCACACTTTGTACATAGGAGATGCACCACGCCCACTCCTCTACACATAGCCTCGCGGGTGCGACTATTCATATACCCCCCTGTAGCCGTTTCGCTGCACAGTCTACGCGCACATTACATCCTGTACACATTTGTACATAGCCTTTCGGTTGTGGCTATTTGCATACCTGCTGTACCATTACAATCCTCAAAGGCTACACGCACATCGCATAATGTATACATTTGTTAATTGCCTTGAGGGTGTGGCTATTCGCATACCCCTGTACTGTTGCGACGCTTAAACGCTACGCGCACATCGTATACTGTGCACGTTAGTACATAGTCGTTGCACTGCATCAACTACTCTCTACATAGATTTCGGGTGTGGCTATTCGCATACTCTCTATACCCGTTACTGCTATTGGAAGCTACGCGTACATCGTATACTGTACAGATTTTGTTCATGGCCTTGTGGTGTGACTATTAACATACCCACTACATCCGTTACAGGTCTCAGAGGCTACGCGCACATAGTATACTGTACACACTTGTACATTGCCTTTCGGGTGTGGCTACTCGCACGTGCACACTAAAAATTTGTACATAGCCATTTAGGTGTGGCTATTCGCATACCCCATATACCCGTTACACCGCTTCGAGGCTCTGCACACCCCGTGTACTACACACATTCGTACATAGTCATTCGGGTAAGGCTATTCGCATAGCCGCTGTACCTCTTTCACCGCCTAGAGGCTACTCTCACATCGCATACTGTACAAATTTGTACATAGCCATTCGGGTGTGCCTATTGGCATACTATCTGTACCCGTTACATCGCATAGAGACTAGTCGCATAGGGTATACTGTAAACACTTGTACACAGCCAATGCATCAACTACTCTACACGTAGCCTTTCCAGTGTGGCTACGTGCACAGCCCACACTGTGCACATTTGTACATAGCCAATCGGATGTGGCTATTCGCATAACTACACACCCCGTATACTGCACACATTCGTACATAGTTTGTACCTCTTTCACCGATCAGAGGCTACGCACACAGCCTTGCGGGTGTGGCTTTTCGAATACCTACTGTACCCGTTACACTGCTTAGAGGCTACGCGCACATCGTATACTATACTATACAACTTTGTACATAGCTGATGCACCACGTCCACCACTCTAAACATAGCCTTTCGGTAAAGCTACGCGCATATCGCATACTGTACACCTTTATACATAGCCTTGCGGTTGTGGCTATTCGCATACCCCTCTGTACAGTTACGAAGCTTGAAGCCTACACGCATATCGTATACTGTACACATTTGTATATAGCCTTGCGGGTGTGGCTATTCGAATACGCGCTGTACCCGTTACACCGCTTAGAGGCTACGCGCACATCATATACTATACTATACAACTTTGTACATAGCTGATGCACCACGTCCACTATTCTACACATAGCCTTTCGGTAAAGCTACGTGCATATCGCATACTGTTTACCTTTGTACATAGCCTTGTGGGTGTGGCTATTTGCATACCCCTCTGTACAGTTACGACCCGTACATCGTATACTGTGCACATTTGTATATAGCCTTGCGATTGTAGCTATTCGCATACCCGCGGAAACCGTTACAATGCTTGAAGGCAACGCGCACATCGTATGCTATTCATATTTGTACATAGCCTTTTCAGTGTGGCTATTCCCATACCCTCTGCACATCTTACAGCGCATCTACGTCAACTACTCTACACGTAGCCTTCTGTGTATTGCTATTCGTATACCAACTGTAGACCCTATACCGCTTAAAGGCTACTCCACATCGCATACTGTACATACTTTGTACATATCCGACGCACCACGTCCACTACTGTACATATTGCCTTATGGTTGTGGCTATTCGCATACCCATGTACTGTTGCGACGCTTAAACGCTACGCGCACATCGTATACTGTACACGTTAGTGCATAGTCGATGCACCGCATCAACTACTCTCTACATAGATTTCGGGTGTGGCTATTCGCATACTCGCTATACCCGTTACTGCGATTTGAGGCTACTCGCACATCGCATACTGTACAGATTTTGTTCATGGCCTTGTGGTGTGACTATTCGCACACATCCGTTACAGGGCTCAGAGGCTACGCGCACATAGTATGCTGTACACACTTGTACACTGCCTTTCGGGTGTGGCTACTCGCACGCGCACACTAAAAATTTGTACATAGCCATTTAGGTGTGGCTATTCGCATACCCCATATACCCGTTACACCGCTTCGAGGCTCTGCACACCCCGTGTACTACACACATTCGTACATAGTCATTCGGGTAAGGCTATTCGCATAGCCGCTGTACCTCTTTCACCGCCTAGAGGTTACTCTCACATCGCATACCGTACAAATTTGTACATAGCCATTCGGGTGTGCCTATTGGCATACTATCTGTACCCGTTACATCGCATAGAGACTAGTCGCATAGGGTATACTGTAAACACTTGTACACAGCCAATGCATCCACTACTCTACACGTAGCCTTTCCAGTGTGGCTACGTGCACAGCCCACACTGTGCACATTTGTACATAGCCAATCGGATGTGGCTATTCGCATAACTACACACCCCGTATACTGCACACATTCGTACATAGTTTGTACCTCTTTCACCGATCAGAGGCTACGCGCACAGCCTTGCGGGTGTGGCTTTTCGAATACCTACTGTACCCGTTACACCGATTAGAGGCTACGCGCACATCGTATACTATACTATACAACTTTGTACATAGCTGATGCACCACGTCCACTACTCTAAACATAGCCTTTCGGTAAAGCTACGCGCATATCGCATACTGCACACCTTTATACATAGCCTTGCGGTTGTGGCTATTCGCATACCCCTCTGTACAGTTACGAAGCTTGAAACCTACACGCATATCGTATACTGTACACATTTGTATATAGCCTTGCGGGTGTGGATATTCGTATACCCGCTGTACCCGTTACACCGCATAGAGGCTAGTCGCACAGCATATACTGTAAACACTTGTACACAGCCAATGCATCCACTACTGTACATATAGCCTTTCGAGTGTGGCTCCGTGCACAGCGCACACTGTGCACATTTGTACATAGCCAATCAGATGTGGCTATTCGCATAACTGCACACCCCGTATACGGCACACATTCGTGCACCACGCCCACTTTGTACATAGCTGATGCACCACGTCCACTACTGTACACATAGTCTTTCGGTAAAGCTACGCGCATATCGCATATTGTATACCTTTGTACATAGCCTTGCGGTTGTGGCTATTCGCATACCCCTCTGTCCAGTTAAGACCCTTGAAGCCTACACGCATATCGTATGCTGTATACATTTGTATATAGCCTTGGTGTGGCTATTCGCATACAGGCTTTACCCGTTACTGCGCTTGGAGGCTACGCGCACATCGTATGCTGTACAGATTTTGTTCATGGCCTTGTGGTTCGACTATTCGCATACAAACTAAATCCGTTACAGGGCTCAGAGGCTACGCACACATCGTATACTGTGCACACTTTGTACATAGGAGATGCACCACGCCCACTCCTCTACACATAGCCTCGCGGGTGCGACTATTCATATACCCCCTGTAGCCGTTTCGCTGCACAGTCTACGCGCACATTACATCCTGTACACATTTGTACATAGCCTTTCGGTTGTGGCTATTTGCATACCTGCTGTACCATTACAATCCTCAAAGGCTACACGCACATCGCATAATGTATACATTTGTTAATTGCCTTGAGGGTGTGGCTATTCGCATACCCCTGTACTGTTGCGACGCTTAAACGCTACGCGCACATCGTATACTGTGCACGTTAGTACATAGTCGTTGCACTGCATCAACTACTCTCTACATAGATTTCGGGTGTGGCTATTCGCATATCGCTATACCCGTTACTGCTATTGGAAGCTACGCGTACATCGTATACTGTAAAGATTTTGTTCATGGCCTTGTGGTGTGACTAGTCACATACCCACTACATCCGTTACAGGTCTCAGAGGCTACGCTCACATAGTATACTGTACACACTTGTACATTGCCTTTCGGGTGTGGCTACTCGAACACCGATGTACCCGCTTCGCTGCACAGAGGCTACGCGCACACTACATATTTGTACATAGCCATTTGGGTGTGGCTATTCGCATACCCCATATACCCGTTACACCGCTTTGAGGCTCCGCACACCCCGTGTAGTGCACACATTCGTACATAGCCATGCGGCAGTTTGCACATTTGTATATAGCCATTCGGGTGTTGCCATTGGCATACCCACTGTACCCGTTACACCACATAGAGGCTAGTCGCACAGCGTATACTGTAAACACTTTTTCACAGAAGATGCATCCACTACTCTACACATAGCCTTTCTAGTGTGGCTACGTGCACAGCGCACGCTGTGAGCATTTGTACATAGCCAATCGGATGTAGTTATTCGCACACCCCGTATACTGCACACATTCGTACATAGTCTGCACCTCTTTGATCGATCAGAGGCTACGCACACAGCCTTGCGGGTGTGGCTATTCGAATACGCGCTGTACCCGTTACACCGCTTAGAGGCTACGCGCACATCATATACTATACTATACAACTTTGTACATAGCTGATGCACCACGTCCACTATTCTACACATAGCCTTTCGGTAAAGCTACGTGCATATCGCATACTGTTTACCTTTGTACATAGCCTTGTGGGTGTGGCTATTTGCATACCCCTCTGTATAGTTACGACCCGTATATCGTATACTGTGCACATTTGTATATAGCCTTGCGATTGTGGCTATTCGCATACCCGCTGAAACCGTTACAATGCTTGAAGGCAACGCGCACATCGTATGCTATTCATATTTGTACATAGCCTTTTCAGTGTGGCTATTCCCATACCCTCTGCACATCTTACAGCGCATCTACGTCAACTACTCTACACGTAGCCTTCTGTGTATTGCTATTCGTATACCAACTGTAGACCCTATACCGCTTAAAGGCTACTCCACATCGCATACTGTACATACTTTGTACATATTCGACGCACCACGTCCACTACTGTACATATTGCCTTATGGTTGTGGCTATTCGCATACCCATGTACTGTTGCGACGCTTAAACGCTACGCGCACATCGTATACTGTACACGTTAGTGCATAGTCGATGCACCGCATCAACTACTCTCTACATAGATTTCGGGTGTGGCTATTCGCATACTCGCTATACCCGTTACTGCGATTGGAGGCTACTCGTACATCGCATACTGTACAGATTTTGTTCATTTTGGCCTTGTGGTGTGACTATTCGCATACCAACTACATCCGTTACAGGGCTGAGAGGCTACATCGTATACTGTGCACACTTTGTTCATAGGAGATGCACCACGCGCACTCCTCTACACATAGCCTTGCAGGTGTGACTATTTACATACCCGCTATAGCCCATTCAGCGCACATTGCCTCCTGTACACATTTGTACATAGCCTTTCGGGTGTGGCTTTTCGCACACACACACTGTGCCGTTACAACGCCTAAAGCCAAACGAGCTTGCTCCGAAATGCTATTCAAAGAAACCCACTACGACTTCCCTGTAATTAGGGAAGTATCTGATTTATATCAGAACAAAGTGTCTTTGAAAACTACAAACAGCTGTATGCAAGACAGGCATGGCGATCAAGTTTCATGACGGTCAGAAATGCGATAAATAAAGCACCCCCACCATCCCACGCACCCCACTTCAAGCACTTCTATCATGTTCATTATGCAGGTAAGAAAGGGATATATGGGCCAACATGAAGGATATATGGACCAACAGTGCTAGCACATACCTTGTTCGCTAATATTTTACAATACTTTGTAAAAACCCAAGAAGTACCACCCACGTCTACGAAGAAACTAAAATATATATTTTTGAAAAAAAGTAGACATGTATTATTGTGACTTATTTCCTGATACCCAGTATCGAAACGACTGACCCTGTCGCTGACCCGGCTGCCGACCATTTGATAACAAACATTGCCTAAATCCACAGTTTAATTTGAATGCTATGTTATGGAAGTGACTTACTTTCTTCTCAACTCACTGCAAATTTTACGCGGAAAAAATGCATAAAACTTTATCGAGTTGTCAGAAACATAACTTTTTTTCGATGCAGCTGAATCGGCAGGTCTGACATTGTAAAATGGGCTTCTCCTTCAAGTTTTTCCTTGCCAAATATCACCTAGAAAACATTGAACAGGCCGACATATTCTGTTTAATGAGATATAATTTAGACCGCTGCACAATTTGTGACGAACTCAATATATGCAAATGTAGGAAACAAGATATGGCGCAAACCACTTGCGAGGTGGCGTTCAGAATTATCGAACACACATTCCAACACGTAAAGGGTACAGTCTGGATTACATCACCGCGTGAAATATGTATGGCGCTCCGGCCGGAGTTTTATTATGTCCATCGTAGGCAGGCTTAAGGAGAATATTCGTGTCATTACTCGCTCAAGCATTACCCCGTTATAAGAATTAGCCAAACCAAGCCATAAAAGGTGATCACATGCGCCTTTGGCATCGAACCCAACATTATCTCCTCACGAATCCGAAAGGAAGCTACCTGAAATACACACAGTGTATGTCCGTTCAGTACTCTGGTATTTAACAACATATGCCCAATACACACAACACAGCACCAGAAAAATTACTGAAGCTAGATTTGTGCCACAAATAACTTCGGTACACATACGTACTTGAAAACGAAAATGTCTGCCATCGAGGTCGTAAGTACAACACGAAAATTGTGGCAAGTAAAGAAATCAGTGTGTTGAGTGTAAACCCCATTTTACTTTCAAATACATGTTGCATTTCGCCTACCTGTTCGACTTAAATTTTAATGAATTTGGCAAGTACCTTGCCTTTGAAACTCTATATGGAGTCCCTTTATGAAAACTGAAGATTTTCTTTTAAAGCCTGTAAAACAAAAACATATCGCAAAAAAATACGCGAGGTGTCTACATAGCCCTGTCGTTTATTGTTATTATTACTACCATTCCTCAAAAAATAGTTTATTCTGAACTTTATCAGACATCTTTAGCGCAGGTATTTAGAATGTCCGTTGACAATGTGCCCAACCATAAAGGCAAAGACATTACAAAGGTAAAAGGAGAAACCGACCAATTTTGCTATCAAGAGTAATCGTACTAGGCACTTGGGACGAACAGCATTATTTGTTTTTTGTTAAAGTCATCCGTTTATTGACCAGTTCCTGCCGAATAGATTAAAAACAAAATAATACACTTTCACTGAAGATCTACCTGAAGCCTCAAGTTGGATTTTTCTGCAATCAGACCGTTCTTGGCCTATATTTTGTCCAATTTTGGTCAAATCGCAAAAAAAAAAAAGAAAAAAGAAGAAGCAATCCTGAAGCAGGATTTAGAAAACATTTTTCCTAAATTCCAACGCAATCACACCTGATTTCCAGATTTGTAAGAAGAATGTATTTTGGTGTTTTCAATTTACCCAATATTTTAGCTAATTTTGCCCAAATCGCAAAAAAAAATACAAGGAACATTCGAAATAATCGAACCAGAAATGTAGGAACAGTAGCATTCTGAAAAATTGTTCATACACACACGCACGAACACAGACATAACGGGTAATGAATGCCCAGTAAGTTATGAGCATACCCTACCGACGATAGTTAGTTGGGCTAAAAAGGACAGGTTGCCTTGTCAGCAACCCATTGAAAAAAATCCATCCACTCTATATCAAGACGAATATTGCCAGTGTCCATCATCACGTCCCACAAACCACGAGGGCACAGAATTCTCGAATACCTTTTGCATGAATTGCAACTATTGGTTGCATATCCGCTATAGAATACGTTTCAAAATTGCCCTGTCATATATAAAACTCTCAACAGAGAACTGTTAATCGCACAGCACAACACGGCTACTCCGCTCAAAATCACAGATGCTCCTTAAAGCGCCAAAGACTTAACTGAAAACCGTCGGTGATTGTGCGTTTGTTCACGCAGCTCCTGTTATGTGAAATCAGATTATGTTCAGTGCTCATTGGTTCTGAAATATGAGTCACATGGCTTAAAGATGACGCCAGTGTAGAAGTATTTGCATAGCAGCAACATTCTGCCCAAATATAAGCATTTGAGCGTAATTAGTTGTATTCCCATCTCCGCCCCTATACACCACAACTGTGACGATACCCTTCCCACAAGTGTGACGAAGGGCTGAGAGGAAGCCCTTGTAGACATGTAGTTGTTTTGTGTTAATCGTATGGCGTATTTGCCACCAGCTCAGTGTTGTAATGAGTAGTTTTGTATAATAAAATGATACTGTAGTTCATTACACTGCAGTCTCCACTGCTATTTGGTATATGGTTTATGTGAGAATAAAATCGTGAAGTACCAGGCTTGACAAAGTCCCATTTACTTGTATCCAGTCGTCGATCGAGAGAGAGAAAAAGAAGAAATTTTTTAAAAATTGTATGATTCAAACGACAAAGGTCCGGAATGGTTATTACTGGGACAGACGTAGAGGCCGCGAAGGAAGCCCTCGACGAGATTATTAAATATTCGAAAAGCAAGAACGTGGCCTTCAGGAAGCTCGACCTGGCATCCTTCAAGTCGGTGCGCAGCTTTGCCGAGGAGGTGTTAGAAAGGGAGTAGTTCTGTGTCTTGGTCGTATTAGCACCCCAGTGTGGCCGGTTGTTAAAGCTAACGTTTTCGGGCCAGCAACTTTTAGTCAATGTGCAGGTATGGTCGGGTTCGAGATAAATGGGTAACATTACACTCAGTGTTGTAGTTAATTCTGTTTAAAAACGTTGAAATAAATAAGCTGTGATTTTTGAAAACCCAGTTTCTTTCCTATTTATCAATGAATAATAATTGTTTTTTTTTTTCAAAAACTAGTTCGTGGATTTAGTTTTGTGAAACTGAAATAAAACACTTGTTTGGGACAGTTTTCCGTCGGGTCAGCAACTTCTTAAATTGATGGCTGGGCGTGCCAGTGCTGTTTTACTGTTTCTGTCGAACACTTTTAGCACCCATTAACTATGAACGTCTTCATTTTAAACGAGAACATTACATGTACAAACGAGAGCATTACATATACAGAGCTTGCGATTTTAATCATGTTATTTTTTTAAATTGGCGGATCTGTACTTGTCATAAATGGCGGCTCTGTACTTGTCAAAAATTTAAAAAATCAAAAATTGAAACGAAAGCTTTTTTAAAGTGA
Organism: Protula sp. h YS-2021; assembly: GCA_949752745.1. Taxonomy (NCBI): domain Eukaryota; kingdom Metazoa; phylum Annelida; class Polychaeta; order Sabellida; family Serpulidae; genus Protula; species Protula sp. h YS-2021. Next base: position 60,776,134 of record OX457024.1, read on the forward strand.
CACAGTGAAGATATATGTTTGTTGCAGATGTACAGTGTCATGTTATTTTTTCAAATGTGTCCCCAAAAAATGGATGCTGTTGCACTTTGCCAAGAGCTGATAAAACTTTAAGTCATTTTGCATCGAACCTTGGAGCTGTGTCCGCATAAGTTCTTGGAAACTATTAGGCCCAGCTTTTGAAACTTTGAAACACAGTGAAGTTGTGTGTAGTGCAGGTGTGCAACGGTGTATTTTTGTAATCGGACAAACCAAGAAACTGGCACATCGGGGTACATAAAATATGAGGCGAGTAATCGGAACTTCTTTCTTTCTAGCTCTCATTTTACTATTTCGCCATTCTTCTTTTTTCCCAATTGTTCCTTTGACACGTACGACCCAATATAACCTCCATAGTCGTTGAATGAACTTAAAACACCAAATACCAAATAAACATCGATAGTCGGAGGCAGCTTCGCCTCGTAATTGGCTGTTATGGCGTTGTCGGAATGAATGCAACCTAGATGTTCTATCCTAAAACGAAATTGATGTTAAGGATAATAAAATAGTTAACAGTATAAGTAAGATTTCCTCCATATGTCCGCCATATGTAAAAAACAGTGCCAGTTCGTATCTTTTTACTCTGACGCCACCTGGGCACCATCACGTGACTGTCTCATTTAAGAAAGCCCAACCGGTCTCCCAAACAGCAAATTGAATGTCCCCTCAATGATTGGCCTTTATTTGGAAACCCTTTCGGTGAACTGTCAATAATAACCATAATGTAAAAGGAACAACAACTAAACAAACAATGAACAACACTTTTCAAAAGGTGTGGTAAAGATTAATCGTTGCTCGTAATAGCACACACACTGAAACCCCAGTTGGGATTTCTCTCTACTCTGTATCACCCTCCACCCCTCATTTAACCTCTACGCATTCTGAGCCAAAAGAGCAAACATGAATCCCTTGAGATGGGAAAATTCAAATATAACAAATAAGCGAAATGCTCGGTGTTTCGGTTCGGACTCGATATCTTCAGTGGAACCCGTGCGTCCGGGGCTTGAATGCGAACGCTCGTTAGTATCACACAGCTATTTTCAACACTTCCAACACAAGAATCCATCTAAAAAGCACTATTGTGAGTTGTGAAGTCATGAAGAAAAAAGTTTTCATGACAATCTGTGAATATCATTAATATCTTTAAGGTTTAAAATAACCGATATAATCGAAGTGCGGTTCGAGCACCGATTGAGCCCTAGTACAACCGTTGTACCTTGGCTCATTAAAACAAGAAGTTCTGTTTTGCCTTTACCAGAGGAAGACAGAATAGATTACTTATTTAACAGCGCCGGCGTGATGTCACAACCGTACAAACTCGATGAAGCGGGAATGAAACGCATTTCCAAGTGAACTACCTGGGTCAGTAAGACAACTCGCGTTACCTTATAAATGCCTCGCACTGGTCTGTCCAGTTTTCTGAAAACTACTGTGTGATGCTACAGAAAAACTAACAACAGCAACTGATCTGAAGACACATTATGAATTTTTCCAGCAACGTTAAATTTACCAGCCTGTCGGACTATAAGTCGGTAGTCTGGTAGAAATTTTCACGGTGCTGCTAGATTATACCTTTTATATATATTTGAACCAAAAATTGTCTATTTGAGATTTTTTCAAATAAAAATCAACTACCTCTTAACATATGCAGGTCTCTTGTAGACCACTTTCTGCTTACGCTACTACTGGAAAGAATCAAGGACTCGGCACCGGCTAGGATCATCAACATGCTAGCACCTGCTTAATCTCTCATAGAACCAGCCTGGTTTGAAGATCCGAATTTCTTGAGAAATCCCGACACTTATACCACTACACAGAGTTTCGCCGGAGCGAAATCCTCTCTCAGTGTATATGTTCAAAGATCTCGAGGGTGGGCGTTTTTTAAAACAGGAAGTTTATTTGTTGCTCAAACTTCTATAGTGTGCCTCAAAAAGATTTTTTCTCTCATTAAGATAAGATGATTATTATGTTAGCAAACACTGGCTGGGTTTTGGCATTTTGTGAAATGCTGTAATGATTAATTGCAATTACTAAGATGTTCAAGTTTTTGCCTTTGAAGTGAAATTTTAATTCTCTTTCGAGTGAAAATACAGTGTTTGATATTTGGTCCTCTGTACCAGTTGTAGGTGCTAATGTGACCGTCATTTGCGTTTTGCCGGGTATAGTCAACACTAATATCTACAACCTCAGGAGCAACTGGTTCCTCAGCCTGTCCATATCCCCAGTCATGTGGATCCTGACCAAGACCGCCCAGGACGGCGCCCAGACGCCGCTCTATGCGGCGCTGGCCAAGGAGGAGGCAGGGATCTCCGGCAAAATCTACAAGTACGGCGTGACCCCTACCACTTTCTGGCTTCTACATAGTACCTGGAAATATGGATTTAGTTTATGGTTTTTTTTTCAGAATTAAAGAGAAGGAAAAGATTCTGAAATTTAACACGAATATTTGTATAACATACAGTACAATTTTGTTATAACGGATATGTAGTTATAGCCAATAGGGAAAGGCTTATGTGGGTCCAGATAAATATGTCGTTATAATGTGTATGTCCAGATAAATATGTCGTTATAATGTGTATGTCGTTATATCTGTGGTCATTTGATAGAGGTTCTACTGTGTAATCGTCAGATTAGTTTCCCATTTAGCATATTGAATGAAACGGTGGACTGTGGATGTTTCCTTTGTGGGATATTTTATCGAATTTTGGTGATTCGAAGAATTATGTTGGGAAGAGATAAGGTGTCGAATTTTGCCCTCGTCTCCAGCCGAAAAAGATACTTTTAATCATTGCAGGAGCTTCATTGGAGCCTAAATTGTAAGGTTCTCATTATCTGATCTCAAGTAAATGTACTAATTTTGTACAGTTTTAGCAGTAAATATTGCATAATAACCTGTGTTTTCACATTTGCGTATTTGTCTTTTTTCCTTTTAGGGATCTGGCCGTAGTCCCTCCCACAGAGACGACCCCTCCGGAGAGACTAGCAGTGGTGGCAGACGAGTGTCGTCATTACGTCACGGGCTCACGTGACGCAGGAGACGGAAGCGAGGGCGGTAATGAGGAGAAGGGGGATGGACACAAAGAAGAAAATACTGAAGATGAGAATGAGGGAGAAAAGGATGGGGAGAAGGGTGACGTAACACAGGAGTGAAGATCTTATTCTGTGCCTTTTAAATCATCATTTCGTCAATACAAATCTAATTCTTAATTGCGTATTTGATAAAATGCGAATCGGGTGTTCAATGAATGCACCTTGTGCGTAACGGTTAGCTGTAAAGTGTAGTCGTAGATTAATTTTATTTCATTCGGTTCAGTTTTGAGAATGTGTTACGATCTGCCATTAGGCCAGGAAAATTAAGTACCCAAAACAGTAGCTTTTACTATAAATTTTAAAGAATATTCACAATTAAATGTCTTGCTAAGCGTGTGGGTGTGGGTCCATTTTTATTTTTGTGTCTGGCTTTTATTAGCAGTTGAAAGAAGAGGGCTTAATTTATGGCCGGAACTTGGGGTTGACGATCAGTTTTTGATTAACTCGATAATGAAATTCACAGTCAAAGCTGGTGGTCGTCACTAAAATTAATTTGTGGTAATGATCGTGATTAATTGGCCCATTCAGGATCAATTCAACCAAAAAGAACAAAAGAGCGATTTATCATATGTGGAATGCCATTGGTTGGCTGTGCTACTTCCGTTGTGAGTGACGTTTTAAGAGGGTCCTTCATTGTAATCACTTCAAAACGATTTTGATTTATGAATTAATAGTGGCCTGCTTCTTAAATCTCGCGGAAAAATACAGTCTTCCTATTTAATTGAGTAAAATAGCGTGTTAGAGAGTTTAGATTTTATATTTGTTTGGTAATCGTAATTTGTATGCTGGTAAACGAGCACGTGTGTACGTAAAACAGGAAGTGATGTAATGGGTCTCCTTGATTTTCAGAATGATACAACGTGAACAAAATTCTTATTTACAAGAAAAAAAAACAATAAAACAACAACAAAAAACGTAATTTAATGCTGTGAAGTCCATTGTGGTCACAGCTAAAAAAAGAGTTGATGAGTAAGTAAACAATGTGCATTTGGTTGTGTGGCAAGGAACTTTTTTATAAGGAAGAAGTGTAGTGTCCGCCATCTTTCTTGGGCAACAGTAACCAGAGTGGCGTGAATCTTTCATCGGTAGTCAGTTGAAGGTAGGCCAGATCGTTTTGTCCGCAGTATGTGACGCATTTCAGGGCACATCATGGCTGTAGGAGGGTGGAATTGTGCGGGGGTGGGGGCTTAGAGGGGAGGGGACAGTTATTGTTTTACATCTCGATGTACTGATGTTTCCAGACGACCGCTTTCAGTTTCACATCTTCAATGTGAGAGAAAGAACGGGAGAGGAGGTGGGTCTGGGGAGGGGTGTATGTTATGTAGTGCCGTGTGCCCACTGCTTTGTTGCATAATACCAGAGTTCCAGACTGAATTGAGAATGTGACTGAGGAAGTATTGGTCTGTGCAGCAAGTTTTTCCCCCAAGTACTAAAAGATGTAAAAGATATTTAAAGTGAAAAATAAGTGAGTATAGAGGTGTCTGTGTAATCGTTGAAGCATCTGCTGAAGAAATGTGGTCATTAATTTGTATATTGTTTCTTAACACGTGTGAAATATAGGTTCAGTAACATGTATCGTCTCCAACTAAAATATCGTAAATTTTTTCTGTTATGTTATTGAATACTTTTTAGCCCAGCCAAGTATCGTCGCTGAGCTGTACTCATCACTTGTGGGACTGTGATGTCCGTTATGTGTGTGTATGGAACGCCATTTTAGTAGACAATTATTGATATCAAGAATTAATTTTTGACCTCAAAAATTTATTCTTTGATATCAAGAATTCATTTTTGATCTCTAAAGATCATTTTTTTATATCAACAACTTTTTACTATCTGTTATTATGTTTTTTTATATCTCTAAAGGCATTCTTGATCTCAAAAATAATTCTTGATATCAGTAAATATTTTGGGATAAAAAATATTGATTTAAAAAATACTTTAATTGTATCTGAAATTGATTTTTAGAGATCGTAGGTTCAATTCTTGATAGCAAAAATAGAATATTTGATACCAAAACCTCAGTTTTGAGCTCAATAATTCATTTTCTTATTATTGGTATCAGGAATTGATTTTAGATAACATTATTTCAGAACGAGATCATTTTAATTTATATTTGAAAATCTGCAAATGATTTTTGGACGTCAAAAATTAATTTTTGATACCAAATTTTAGTTTGTTTTATATATCTAAAATTCAGGAGCAAACATCTGTGAATGAAAGAATGGCTGTACCTGTATACAGAATCTTTCTTTTTATTTATTTTTACTGCAAAAAAGAAGCATTTCTTGAGCTCAAAAATTGTGTTGCTATTTTTGACATCAATAATTCAGTTCTTTCATGTCCCAAATTTAATTGATGATTCGTTAAATGTTATTTAAATGTTTGCCTCTCTTAAGATTTTTTAATTCTGTAAAATTGATTTTTTCATCTCAAAAATGTATCCAAAATGCAATTATTAATAGCAGAATATAAATTAATGAGATCTACATCAATCCATTGATATCCTTAATGATATTTTGATATAAAAAGTAGTATTAAATGTTACAATGGATTCCATCTGTGCAAAACGCTACTGTTCCTACATTTCTGGTCGGTTGAATTGAAATTTGTCAGCACTCCCTGACAAACACTCCAATACAGCTTTTTTGGCGATTTGGCCAAATTTGGGGTAATGTAGAAAATGCTAATTTTTCTACAAATCCAGCCCGACTGCGTTTAAATTTGACAGGAATGTTCCCCTCAAGCTCCTGCATCAGGCTTATCTTTTATTTGCTGATTTGACTAAAACTGGCCAAACTATTGACCAAAAACGTAAAACTGCGAAAAACGCACACACATATATATATAATGTGCTCCTTGATGGGCTTTCACCAGTTCACCAGTTGCTTGACCACTTGCCTCGAAAGGTATTGGACTCGTTAACACGAGACCGTGGGTTCAAACCCTGCTGAAAGCGAATTTTTTCATTCATAGAAGCAGTGGTTTGCGTTGTCGCTTGCGAAGCAGAAGTTTTGAGTTCAAGACCCGGTCAGGAATCAGTTTATTTTGTGTGCGTTTTGCTTGCCGGCAATATCTTTGGTGTTGCTCAAGGTGCTTTTTGTATTATTACTCAGTAATTCGTTAATGCTTTTTGTATTATTATTTAGTACTTGGTACTACTACAGTGGAGTTGAAGTATTTTTGTTATTCTTATCGGCTAGGTAAAAACTGATAGCTTTGAGGGAAAAACAAAAAAAAAAAAACAAATGCTGTTCGAATCACAGATCCTGTCCGATTACCTTTAATAGCATTGTTGCTGATGAGGCCTTCTACCAAATGTAAATTTTGTCAAAATTCGTCGGATTCTCCTTTGTAATATCTTCGCTTTTACGGCTGGACACAATGTCCACGGACACGCTGGTTTCAAATCGGTAAGGGATCGAGTAATGTGGTGTAGGGCTGTGTTTTGGGAGCGAAATCCGCATTCAACATATTAACATATGCATTTGCTAAGCCTGTAATTCCCGCAAGGGTATGAAGCGGAAGGCGTAAAGTACTGACCCAGCTGTGCTGTGTTCACTCATTTTCTGTTTCAAAACATTTACCCAAAATATATAAATGAAATATATAAATACAGCGAACAATAATAAAATGAATGCAAGTAAATAATTAATTATAATAATTATAGAAATTATGTTATAAAAGTTAAGAGATTATCTTAATTATAAAATCAATTGTGAACATTTGATTTCGGGCCAATATCTATATTTTGAAACTGCATGTTGTAGTTAAATTTCAATAGGGACTAAGTTCATTTATATATTTTCTTAGTAATTATAATTTTAATTTAAATCATCTTATTTTAATTTATCTTTAATTATCATGTTACGGTGTCTGTATTTACACAGCGATCAGTTGTTGTGTCGTCTTAAGAGGCCGATAGATAAGTAAAACATTTTATACCAACAGAGAAGGTTTTGTCATTCCACTTAGATCCATAGAGATATATTGATATAAGATATAAAAAAGATTTTAATTATCAAATTGAGTGAATTCATGATACGTGTACTCCATGTACATATTTATAATAAAGAGAAAAAAGACTAGGCGACTTTTCAGATTTGTTGAAATAAGCTGGTTCCTGGTACTGGTGATCGTGGTGGAAAAACACTATCGATAGCTGTTATCATTAGAGATTCCGTCAACCTGGGCAGGAGTTTTCTGAAAACAAGAAAGTTACAAATTGTTAATATAGTTCAATGTTTAGGAAGAGCCTTTACAGATGACATTATGGTGTCATATGTTAAGAGACTGGTAAGAGGTGTAGATAATGTTTCTGCTGGATTTTCGAGGCCTCCGCGTGGTAGCTCTGAGTTGCTTACAGTATAGTTGTTAAAACACGAACAAAGACAAAGAATGCAATAAATCTTGATAAGTAGCAAAATTTGCGAACTTATTTTGTAATATATGGTACTTACGGAGACAGATCTGATAAATGAACGCCACTTTTATTGGTTATATACACTTGATTAAGGCTGTGAATATTTATCAGCTCATTAGCCAATCTCTTAGATTAACTGGCACAATTTGGTTTTCAAGAATTTATCACTGTCGCTTAGTTAAAAAAAAACTGGTAGTAATAATTGAACGTGATTTACTCAGCGCAGGCCGGCGATCCATTGACCTCAAGCAAACTGGCGTGACCTTTGTCATCCAATAAGAAATCAAAGCCAAACAGTTGAAAGGAAGAATAATCCAGGTTGTCTGTTACCAATTCCTAAAGAAATAAGGCAGGCATTTGGCAGCAAAATCGAAGGGAAAAGCTACTGGCAGTAGTTTATTGACAGATTCTCACGCCACTGTGATTGGCGCTAAGCGGGGTACTCATAAAACGCTGCCAGTCTGCCAGTCTGTCCCACACTAGTAGTGATAGCTTTGTACGCGCTATATCGCACCAAGTATTCAATGGATTTCGTTTCTTTTTCTACAGAGAAAGACCATATATTGGAGCTGTGCAAGGTTAATTTTCGTTTTTCTTAATGCAAAAATTGATGATTTTTTAAAACATTTCATTATACATACGGACTTGGTTATTTTGTTTGCGCTGTATCTTAGCACGTATTCAATGGATTCCTTTTCTTTCTTCCACAAAGAAAGACTATATATTGGACATGTTTGGAATGCCGTTTTAACATTTTATGTTTTTTTTGATAACAAAATATAATTAAAGATATCAATAAATCAATGTAGATCTCAATAAGTTATATTTTGCTATCAATAATTGAATTTTAGATGGCAAAAAATTATTTTTGAGATCAAAAAATCAATTTTACAAACTTAAAAAATCTTAAGGGAGACACACATTTACATAAATATAACGAATCGTCAATTAAATTTTGGAGATGAAAACTTGAATTATTGAGATCAATAATAACACAATTTTTGATCTCACGAATTGCTTCTTTTTTGTACAATAAAAAATTGAAGAAAGATTCTGTATATAAGGAGAAGTCATTATTTATTTACAGATGTGTGTTTCTGAATTGTTCATTAAAAAAAAAGACTGATATTTTGATATCAAAAATCAATTTTTGAGATAAAAAAAATCGTTTGCAGATTTCAAAATACAAATTAAAAAAAGTATCAGTCTGAAATAATGATCTCTGAAATAAATTCTTGATATCAATAAAAAGAAAATGGATTATTCAGCTCAAAATTGATATTTTGCTCTCAAATATTTAACTTTTCCTATCAAGAATTGAATTTTTGATCTCAAAACCTCAATTTTAGATATCATTAAATCATGTTTGATATCGATAAATATTTCTTGATATCTCTAAATATTTATTGATATCAATAAATATTTCTTGATATCTCTAAATATTTATTGATATCAAAAATTATTTTTTGAGATCAAGAATACATTTAAAGATATCAAAAAGACAATTACAGATAGCACAAATTAATTCTTCATATGAAAATATTGATTTTGTGAGATTAAAAATAATTGTTGATATCAAAAAATCAATTTTTGAGATCAAAATTTAATTCTTAATATCAATAATTCCCTAAAAAATGTGAAAACGGCATTCCTCCATAGAGATGTGCTACGTGAGGTTATGGTTCGATTTTTGTGTGTTTTAAAGATGTGTTGTTTTTTTTTTTAAATTTTTGATGAAGTACTATTACAGCTGTAGACTTTGGTATCTGTACGCGCTGTTGTTGCCTTCCACAACAAACACCACGTATTAGAGCTGTGCGACATGCAGTTATATTTTGTTTTCTTTAAAATGTTGCCATTTTACTGAATTTTTAAAGAATAATTACAGTTGTTACTTAATGCTTTTGTTACAATAACTATTTACCATGAGTATCACCCAGGTAAACCACGTGCTTGAACTACGGAAAGGGGGTTGAAATGAGATGAAACAAATGTGTGACAAATTGTGTTCTGCTCTAAAAAATCACCAGAGCGCAGGTAATTCAATCCTCAGCGAAATACTTCTCCTCTTTAATGTGTAGGGAAATGCAAAAGTGTTTTTTCATTACCTCTTTGATCATGGTTAATATTTCTTTTATAACATCGTACAGCTGGGGCAGAACGTCACCCTCCAATGATACCTTGTGGTGAGTCCTTAAGTATCTGTTAGAACAGGTGAAAGCAATAAAAAAATAACATGATAATAAATAAACATACACCGTAGGCATCATTTTTATTTCTTTCAATATTCAATCGAGATTTATGTTAAATTGTAAAAATCAATGGCTCGATAAAGAATTTTAAGAAATCAGATTAATTAAATAAAAATAGCATCGTTTCTATTGGTATAACATGGCAATGAGAGGTTCCGTGCATTTCTTCGCTTCTGGAAAATTTCAGCGCCCAACTATCAAATATCTTTTTTAAAAGGAGTGGAAGGGGGATTATATCTGTAAACGTGCTTTTTATGAAATCTGGCCAAAAACAGTGGATATGGTAATAAAGCGCCAGGTATCTACCGTTATACACAATAATAATGGTTCATTTTGCTTAGGACTCACCTGTCGAATTCGTCGAAAAACATTTCATTACCGGCTTCGTATTTTCCATAATTGAGAGATAACGATTGTTGTAAACAGTGATTAGTTATGTGACTAGTCAGGTCAGTGAGATTACCAGGAACATAAACCTCAGACGATGTCCGTAAAACACCTTCTTTAAAAACGTAAATATTGTAAACATGATCCAGCAATACCCACATTCTGAAATTAAAAGATTTTACAACATCGATGAAGAATCCTACCATAGATCAAGACTTGTGTGTGCAATTGTCAATATTTATCTTGTGACTAATTTATTGAAATAATAAATCCATTTCATAACACGATTTCTGATACGCCCATTTTATCACTTATATTCAAATTATTTTGCTGCAAAACTTGTTGTTATTATTCAATTAATATAAATATTAGTATTTGAATTTCTTATATGCAGGTACATGTACATGAAATATTGATATCAATTTGTGATCAAGTTTTATTTGCTTCGCCACAGGTCCCCCATCAGTTAAACACGGTCATCAACAGTCAATCAAGAGCTGAAATTTTCCAGGTCCAGTTGGTGCATTGTCCAGGGACGAACCTGGCCCATTTACAATACCGATCTGTGTTTATTTCCGTAGAAGTTACATACCAAGTTTCATTAAAATCCCTGCAGTTGTTACTTGAGATATCATGTTAACAAACCCATTCCGATGCTGAATAATTTCCAGCATTTGGTAAATTTCAAAGTCCATTTGGTTCATTTCCTTGGGCCAACCTAATCCATTTACAAAACCGATCCTTGTTAGTGCCCACAGAAGCTACACACCAAGTTTCATTAACATCCTTGCAGTTGTTCTTGGGAATATCGTGTTAGCAATAGCCAATCAAGAGCTGAAATTTTCTAAATCCAGCCGGTCCATTTTCCTTGGACGAACCTGGCCCATTTACAATACCGATCTGCGTTTTTTCCCATAGAAGCTAGATACCAAGTTTCATTAAAATCTCTCAGTTGTTCTTGAGATATCGTATTAACAAACTCATTCCGATGCCGAATAATTTCCAGGATTTGGTAAATTTCAAAGTCCATTTGGTTCATTTCCTTGGGCCAACCTAACCCATTTACAAAACCGATCCTTGTTAGTGCCCACAGAAACTACACACCAAGTTTCATTAAAATCCTTGCAGTTGTTCTTGGGAATATTAACAATAGTCAATCAAGAGCTGAAATTTTCTAAATCCAGCTGGTCCATTTTCCTTGGACGAACCTGGCCCATTTACAATACCGATCTGTGTTTGTTCCCATAGAAGCTATATACCAAGCTTCATTAAAATCCTTGCAGCAGTATTTTAAGTGTCGTGTTAACAAGCTGTTGATGACAGACCGACAGACCGACAGACCGACATATCGACACACGCGTCGATCGCATATATTCCCCACAGGTTCTACCTGTGCGGAATAAAAAAAATCAATTGTTGGCATAAAAATAGATAATGAGATAAATATGAACTGCTGGAGTAGTATATCTGTACATTTTTGGGTAGATAAAAACAATTTTTTTTTACCTTAAAGTAATTATTCAGTCTACTTTTTTTTCTTTGTAGATACGGGGTTCATCGTGGCCTGCTTGTTTTTATTTGATATAATATTAAATAGATTCACTTGCTAAAAAATCCGAGGAAGAAATACAAGTTCAAGACTTCCGATTGTATCTGAGGTTGTTGATTTAGCTATGAGGAAACTAACTACCTGATATCAAACTTTCGTTTGCCGTAAAGTAGAAACGGGCTTTCGATGTATTTTTGGATGACATGTGCACTTAGTTGCTCATCAACGAATGAAATCAATCGATATGGATCAGATGAGATCATTATTCCTTCCCCTAGAGAAATAAAAGTACAAGGAAAACAACAACGTTTGCAAAAAATGCCGTAAGAAGAGATACACCATATCTTTCCTTTCACAAGTTTAAACAAAAAAAAACTGCTCCAGAAACTCGTTTATGTGGCCAGATACGTAGGTTTTTAGGCAAATCGAGTTCTGTTTGGCGAATCAGTTGCAGTAACTTCAAATGCTTCTGTCCGCCAAGTATATTTAGGCAACTCTCCGCTATATTCTTTTCATTCCCCCCGCCCCTCTCAACCATTACCACCACCACCACAATCATCTCTGTGGTATATGGGCTTCAGGCATTATCTTTTATCAAACTCTGTCAATAAATCAGATGTTTATCTTCATCTCAGTTTTTTTCTTATCGCCAACCGTTCTCACACATTCTTCCGGTATGATTGACCTATAGCGGTGTATGTGAGTCTCTGCTAATTTCTTCTTTATCAAGACACACAAAAAATCACCTAAGATTAATTTTCATCTTCAGGAGCTTTGATGATTTTTTTTTTAAATTTTATAAGTGACAAGTTGTTCTCCTTCGACGCATGTTTTTTGCCCTTAAAGTAGTGGAACGACAACCATAAAAGTTTTCAGGGAGTGTGTCTTCTACCAGACATTATCAACTTGCATATTTATTCTTGATTGGCCGATATTGACGAATTTTAAGACTATCTGAGAAAAATCTTTGTAGTCTCTTCAAGCGAAATGCGACATTGGATAGATTTCTCCACCGGACGTCGGATCAACAACGAAATGTGATTGTATATGATAGTTGAAACACGATCTTTCCCCTGACGTTAGACGTCTTATAATGAAGCCTTTTTAACTCCTGAAAATTTCTCAGACGAAATTTTTGCCTTGTGTTTATACAGGTAGGAAGTTTAAAAAAAGTTTATAGTTCATTATCTAAAGCTTTCACTTAATTATATACAACACTGCTGCACAGGAGATTTTTTTAAGTTTATTACTCTATCATATTTTTATTATAATTGCCTGGGTCAGAGACATTTCGCTTGAAATGCCGCTAGCCCAGCCCGGATGTGGTGGATTCACCTTTGGCCCCAGAAGCGGCTTTAGCAATCCACACAGTGCCTTTGCCTTGTTCCACAAACTTTCCGTGTTCTTTCAAAAATTTCTCTCTTTCATCTTTCTTTCTCAACCCCTCCCTCTTATGTCTTTGCAAGAGCGATACATCTTTGGTGGCCGACGTTAAGGATTCCGGGTAGATAATAAAAGTAGGCAGACACCAGTTGAAGAGTTCTTGACCATTTACATTACAATACTCCTTAATTAACCTGCAAGCAAAGAAGGATGAGAAAAGATGATATAAGAAATAACATACACTTCAAATTACTCTTGATATTTCAGTACACCTGAGAGAAAATAATCGTGGTGCGGTCAGTATTTTCAATTAACCGTTATACTTCGGATGACAAATTATCTTAATCAGCCCAAATAATCTTATGTGTTGATTGCGGCTTGAGCCCAAAACCTAAACATGATATATATATATATATATATATATATATATATATATATATATATATATATATATATATATATATATATATATATATATATATATATATATATATATATATATATATAAATATATCTCATGTTTAGGTTTTGCTGAACTGGAATTTCACGAAATTCTGTGATCCCTTGTTTTCACTCAACCTCAACAACTCACGCATTAAAAACAAATATGTAAATTTTATATTTCCTCATTATATGCTCTGCTTGGTTGGTATTTATTGCTTTTTTATTTGAAGCATTTGCAGCCGGAAGGCAGAATCTATTTCGCTTGGCCTTTCGAATTTTAGTGACCCCCGCCTTCGAGGAGAAAAAGGTTATTTTCCATTCCTCACCATCACAGGCACAGTGATTTGTGGAATGATTGATTATGTTTCCTTTGTTTGATCATTATTTTGATTGCAAAATAGCCACGTGGGATTTTAGGACTATGCAATCAATCAGCGTTGGTATACCGAGGGAAATGTTGTTACATTGATTGGTAATAGCGGCGCATAAATAGCAGAAGTTGAAAACCTGAAAAAAGTATTTAGCGTGATGAATCAAAAGAATTTTGTTTGACATCTCCATATTGAAAAATAAAGTGGTAAATGTATGCATTGTAAACCTATCCAACCACATTGCTACATCTGATAATACGTAACCGAATGGTCAAATCACACCGAATCGCATGTTTATCGCATATTAACATATTTCCTATTAGGTAATAAGTTTCCACATGCGCTGAACATGTGTCTACTTTATGGTAAACATCTGTTTACTACTATGTAGTGAAAATAAGGTTGCTTTATGGTGAACATGTGGTTAATAATATCTTCTGCTTTACTTTCTGCTAGTCTGAAAATTCAGCTTTTTAACGGCATATGAGAAAATCTGTGTCAGCAATATCTAATATAGTTTATCGTCATGTTCACCATATGGTAAAATGATTTACAGACATGTGTTACCCACATGGATGATACATGTTCACCGAATCAGCGGTGCATATATTGGCCACCTGAAATATGTGGTGACGACATGATAATGGTATGTGGTGTTCATCTTTTAAAAGGTGGTGATAAAAGCGACAACTCTTGGGGACTTTAAAACAGGCACATATCGGTGAAATAAATTAAACCCAGGAGGGTATCACCCTGCGGGCAGAATCTCGTGTTGACAAAGTCTCTTGTTTTTGTTGTTACTCTTTGTTTTTCCACGGTTTATTTATTTTGTTAAAATGTTTGTTCGTTCTCTTACGTGTTGCTTTTGTGATAACTGATTAATAAAAATAGTTCTATTCTAAAACAGCCTTTTTCATTGGAACTGACCCGGCCGACGACCATTTTGCTTTGCAAATTTTCTTGAAAAAGACCCGTTGGCCCAGCATTGACTAATATTCTTGTTACATTTATTTTCTTTCAACGTGTTGTTTTGTGAACAACAAAACAGCGTTGCTATTTTGTGACTGGCAAGTGTGTCTGCTGAGGGACCACCCATAAACCACATGAGATATGCTAAGGGACCACCCATAAACTACGATATTGGATCTGCTGAGGGACCATCCATAACGTACAACATTAGCTCTGCTGACGGATAATAATAAACCACAACAGGAGATCTGCTGAGGGACCATCCATAAACTAGGACAAGAGGTCTGCTGAGGAACCATCTATAAACTACGACAACAGGTCTGCTGAGGGATCATCTTTAAACTAGGACAAGAGGTCTGCTGAGGGACCATTCCTAAATTACGACAAGAGGTCTGCTGAGGGACCATCCTTAAACTACGACAAGAGGTCTGCTGAGGGACCATCCTTAAACTACGACAAGATGTCTGCTAAGGGACCATCCATAAACTGCGAAAAGAGATCTGCTGAGGGGCCGTCCACAAACAACGACGTGAGTTCTGCTAAGGGACCATCCATAAACCTCGACAAGACGTCTGCTAAGGGGCCATCCACAAACTACGACAAGAGATCTGCTTAAGGACCATCCATAAACTTGGACAAGAGGTCTGCTGATGTACCATCCTTAAACTACGACAAGATGTCTACTGAGGGACCATCCATAAACTACGACAAGAGGTCTGCGCCATTGCATACGTTATGGATGTACTTTCTGGATGGACCCCTGAGACAAAGCGAGCGTCGAAGGTGCGAATGCAAAATTTTAAGCCAAATTTGTAAAAACAACACAATGGTAGATTTCACATCCCCCGTCACGCTGTATGGTCAGAGAGAAGAACAAGGTACCCTAAGTAAACGACTAAGTCCAAACATGTCAAAAGTCCATAATTTTGACATTTGTCGATGAAATAAAAGATGAACCTGACTTTGCAATACTACATTATAGTTTCTTTCATTCCCCAAGGTATGGTATGCCTGCGATCAACGGTTACGGAGATATAGCATGGACAAAAGTGATAACGGACGGACGGATGGACAGACGGACGGCAGGACAGACGGACGGACGGACATGAGGAGTTTCTATATCCCCCGCCTCCGCTAGGACAGCGGGGGATAAAAAAAGCTTTTTCAGTGCTTTTACTACTAACAAAATTTGATATTGCTTTTAAAACCACTACAACGACATAATATAAATATTTTTCCTAATTTTTTGTTGTTGTTACAACATAACTTCGTATTACACATGACGCTAATATTTAAAAACAAGGAGCAATTACACAGAAACGAGGATGAATTATTTGCATTATATGAAGATAGCGAGTTGCAACCCCCTCTCTCCCCCACGTCCAGTCAGATAACCAACAGACAGGCTCAACAGATCAATTTACCTGGCCAGAGCTGTTTTTCTACATATGACAGCGGAACCCCGGTAGTAGTTGATAAGTTGTTTCAATCCTCGGCACAAGCCTTCATCACCAAAACGTCAAATCAGAGAATTTGAAAGAGACAGTTTTGACTACAGCTGTGCTGATGGTTGTCATATATAATTACTATGGAATGCCGTTTTAACATTTAATGCTTATTTTTTATATCAAAATATAATTAAAGATATCAATAAATCAATGTAAATCTCAATAATTTATATTTTGCTATCAAATAATAATGAAATTTAGATGGCAAAAATTTATTTTTGAGATCAAAAAATCAATTTTACAAACTTAAAAAAGGGAGACACACATTTACATAAAATATAGTCAATTAAATTTTGGAGATGAAAACTTGAATTATTGAGATCAATAATAATAACACAGTTTTTGATCTCAAGAATTGCTTCTTTTTTTGTACAGTAAAATTTAAGGAAAGATTCTGCATATAAGAACCAATCATTGTTTATTTATAGATGTGTGTTTCTGAATTTTTTATTTGAAATTGATATCAAAAATCAATTTTTGAGATAAAAAAATCGTTTGCAGATTTCAAAATACAAATTAAAAAAGTATTAGTCTGAAATAATGATATCTAAAATAAATTCTTGATATCAATTAAAGGAAAGTGACTTATTGAGCTCAAAATTGATATTTTGTTCTCAAATATTTAATTTTTGCTATCAAGAATTGAATTTTTGATCTCAACAAATCAATTTTAGATATCATTAAGTCATTTTTATATCGATAAATATTTCTTGATATCTCTAAATATTTATTGTTATCAAAAATTATTTTTGAGATGAAGAATACATTTAGAGATATCAACAATACAATTACAGAAAGCAAAAATTAATTGATATCAAAATATGGATTTTGTGAGATCAAAAATTACTTCTTGATATAAAAAATCAATTTTTGATACCAAAAATTCATTCTTGGTATCAGTAATGTTCTAATAAATGTGAAAACGGTATTCGATAAATTACATCATATTGAAGATATCAGTTATGTGATGACTTCTGTTGTGAACACTATATCACGCTATATAACTCATTTATCTTACACACATGGTTCTCAACCTATTTCGGCCATCCTTTAAGTTCATAATTGCCTTCTCCCCCAACATGTCCGCATAATTCTTGACGCAACCCATTAACAATGACATGCAACAGACCCGCCAATCCTTCTCGTCCTCCATCGTGCGAATGTATTATCTCAATTTAATCATGCCAATATAACCAACACACAAATGACACCGACCAAATCGACCGGTTTATGACTCACACAAGTGGGAATAGGCTGGTACCATTCAAAACTAGACCGAAATTCGCCCAGCAAGTCATCTGAGAACTGTCTAAAAAGATGACTGCTCCTTCTGCAATTTTAACCACCAAGAAGAGAACAAATTGGTGATGTGTTCTCCTGCTCCCTTTTCACATACAAGTGGGGACTGAACCCTGGACCTTCTGAAAATTCAACGCTTTATCCAACTTCGCCACATCGGCTATATTGCTTAACAATGATTCGCAAATAAACATATATACATCTGTTTAAGTGTCTTCTTGTCTGTCACGACACACGCTATTAAAGAATGAGCGAAGGTCAAAATTGCTTTGAGGTCAAGGTCACCGAAAGTTATACCGCAAGTAACGTCGTAGAGGGGACAGAGGTCAAAAAATGAGGGGACCAAAATTGCTATATCTCTTACCGCTTTCGAGATACAGGGAAACTTCCGGTTTTGGGTTCGAAAGTGACCTTGAAGTCAAGGTCACCGAAAGTAATGTCGTAGAAGGGGTGGAGGTCGAAAATGAGGTCAAAATTCCTCTATCCCTTACATTTTTCGAGATAAAGGGCAACTTTCGATTTTGGGCTCGAAAGTGACCTTGATCTCAAGGTCACCGAACATTATATCGTAAGTAACACCGTAGAGGGGGTGAAGGTCGAAAATGAGGTCGAAATTTCTGTATCTGTTACCGTATTCGAGATAAAGGGCATCTTCCGGTTTTGGGCCCGAAAGTGACCTTGAGGTCAAGTTCACCGAAATTATGCCGGAAGTAACCTCGTAGAGGGGCTGGAGGTCGAAAATGAGGTCAAAACTGTTCTATCTCTTACTGTTTTAGATAAATTGCAACTTTTGGCTAGGGGCTCGAAAGTGACCTTGAGGTCAAGGTCACCGAAGGCTACACCAGAAGTAACATCGTTGACCGGATGGAGGTGGAAAGTGAGGTCACAAAATTGTTGTATCTCTTACCGTTTTCGAGATAAATCATTGTTTTTTTAAAATGACGTTTTTTCGAGTTTGACCTTGACCAGTAAGATCAAGGTCATAACTTTTTATCGGATGCACCAGTTCACATGATCCTTCATACATGTGCCAAGTTTTTGGTGTTTCTAGCTTCAACGGCCTTACAGGAACTGTTTAGAAACCGATTGACCTTTTTCGCGATTTTACCTTGACCAATAAGGTCAAGGTCATTAATTTCTATCATTTCTATCATGCGTTTTCTCCATAAAGTTTGGTGAGATATTACACTTGGGGATTTGCCAATCCCCTAGTGTATTGAATTTGTACGAAAATTTTAGCTGCAGTTGAGGCATTGTTTTTTCGTTTTTGTTTTTTGTTTTTAAGTTTGTCCGTGGAACTAGTCAGAGGCCGTTAGGGCTAGTACGATGAAATTTGAATATGATAAACTTCAGTACATTTAGTTGATCCTCCTTTGTTTTTTTTTAAATTCGCTTAATTTTTCAATTAAAAATCGACAAAACAAATTTGCGAAACAGGCGGCTGAAGCTGAGAGCAGTAGTTAAAACTGGCATGATACCAGCCTCAATGAAAGCCATCACAGCATGCGTGTACAACTTTAAGTTGGCTGCAGCCTTTGGATATTTCCCTAATTGCTAAAGAGTGATGAAATTTGGCTCACTGATAGAGGGTGATCAGACGCCGCAAAATCCACATTTTTTCTTAACCATGACCATAGAGAATGATTGACATCCTCGGTCATGGTCAATGTCAAAAACCGGAAGTGGGCCACTATCTCGAAAACGGTTAGAAATAGGACGATTTTGAGCTTATTTTCGACTCTTTGGGGCTAAAAGACCAGATATAAGAGGTAGCTCGGTGACCTTGACTTCCTCGGTCATGGTCAAAGTCAAAAACCGGAAGTGGGTCATGATCTCGAAAACGGTTAATGATAAAGCGATTCTGAGCTTATTTTCGACCCTTTGGACCTAAAAGACGATATGTAAGAGGTTATGAGTTCAGAAGCGTATTTTTATTGACCCCAAGTGTAATTTTCGCTACTCGTTAGCGAAAACGGTCTGGTTTGCTATTTAGGTTATTATTTCTTATCTGGTGTGGTTTTTTTTTTTTCATCTTTTTTCACAAAGCGACAATTTGGAATTCATAAACAAATGCTTCAATTTACTCACCCATCCTGTTGAAAGGGAGGTTATTTCTATCACCAAGCAAAAGGTTCGTTGATGTTGTCGGGTCTGATTGATTGCCCCCAGACCTCCATTCTGATCTTCCTCCCAGGGCTTGGCAAAGGGAACTGTAAACACTGCTGCTTTTATCGCACTGGATAAACACATATTCGTTTCCATCCATAGCTCTTTTTAGATTAAACAAAACCTGCAATGTTTTTAGGTGCAAGATATGTACTTCTTCATAGTAATTCAATCCCACGTGAAGTAGAATATTATAGCTACCATGTGTATAAAATCTACTGTTGTGCATTAACGGGGCTCCCCGATATTTGTTGGGGTCACTAGTATTCCTTTGCACCGTTAATTGTCCTGATCCACATGCGGTGGATCAATACATACACTCATGAAATCGCCTTTATCTTCAGATCAATGTTTTTTTTCGTAAAGAACTGAAGCTTGAACTGTCAGGCTTATAGATGTTTATATCAGAACAACAGAGCTTCTGCGGAATCAATCCACCGATTATAATTTTAAAAGCTAGTGTTATGCTGTCACTATTTTTTGGCACACCTACCGTCCAAAATATAAAAGCCTTCCACTAGGATGTATTTGCCAAATTGTGCGTTGCTATCCTGATCCTGTAGTCACTTGAAGCTCGTGCACACCAGTGTAACAGGCTTACCCCCCCCCCCCCCTTACCCCCTATACAAGACCAGACTAGACTACCCCCCCCCCCCCAGTAGATTTGTTCATGTAAATAAATGGACTCAATTAAACTGTGGAAAACTATCTTAAACTACCTTATTGACTAAATTCAACATAATTCAAACAAACAAAAATAAAAATAAAAGGGCAGAAAATTCTTTGTTTTTCCCTTAATACGCTTTTTAGCATTTTTAGAGAGCCCAGGTACATCCTCGTGATCGCTAAGATTATCCTAAATAATATCTTTCAAGAAGCGCTTTCTTGTATGTTGAACTTTATCTTCCATTTAGAAAGTGATACCAGGTAGTGAAAAAGTCCCAGTTTATACTTACAGTCAGGACTAAGTCTTATGTCCCAATTTAAAATTACCCGAGATTTCTTTTCTAGCCAATAACAATTAAAACAAAATAGATGTGGATTCGTTTCTTTCAATACAGCGGTGATGTGATTGCCATTAAAAACGCGTTCAGATTAACCTCACTAATTTTGATTATCACAGAGTCGGATATTACAAGGAGGATGAAGGCGGGTTGAATTTTGCCTTTGATTCAGCAGCAGAAAGAAGTATAAATGGAGAAAAACAGGGGAAAGCTAGAATGGCTGGGGGAGGTGAACAGGGGACAGAAGAAAAAACGATTGTTACACCGGAAGGTCCAATGATTTCGAAAAATCACACAATATACCAAAATACTGAAGTCGAAAAGATAGCTGTTATACTGACTTAACGACGGCAAAAATTAAGCTAGAAAATTGGATAAGCTCACTAATACTTCATGCTCAGCTCGAAATGATTGGTGAACAGTTTTCGTTCAAATAAACAAATAGCTAACTCAGGATTAAGAGGACCGTTTTCGCTACCGAGTAGCGAAAATTTACATTTGGGGGTCGACAATAAGCTCAAAATCGTCCTGTCTCTTCCCATTTTTCACCTTGACCATGAATGAGGAGGTCAAGATCAGCAAGGTACATGTTATGCATCGTCTTTTAGGCCCAAAAGAGTCGAAAATAAGCTCAAAATCGCTCTATCTGTAATTTTTTCGAGATAATAGTTAACTTCCGGTGTAGAAACCGCCCGTTTCTAAAATTATTAGAATTTATTTATGGTTCACAGCGTCCCTTTGTTTGAATACTTTGTTCCTCTGAAGTTTAAAATGCGCAATGGAGCAACTGATATGAAGAGGATTAGGGATCCCCCACCCGTCGCTTGTCACCTCACTAGATATGCAGATAGGGTCCTTTGAACGGTTTTACAACAGGCCTCGTGGGGTGTCCAAAAGCAATATATCCGTACTCATTAGGCATATTCCTTTGAAGTTCGCACATCGACTTCGCCAATCAGGATCCCGTAATGTGAGGGCACCCCCAACTCCTGTCCGAAAAATGACCCAAAAATCGGTAAGGGTGTGATAGGATATCTTAGCCTCGTTGTAGTTCCTTTCCCCGGGGGAGGGAAGCTATCCTAGTATAGCTTCCCCAACCTGGGTTAATTTGCCCCGCTGTCCAGGTACCCCCGTTCTGTTTGGAAATGGAACGAACCCACATCCCCCTTGTTAGAATTGTTATTTGTCCCTCTTTGCAACGAGGGATTAAAACATCTCAATACAGATCTCGGGTAATTTATTCAATTGCAATTAGCTGCGGAAGTTGTCCAAAACAATTTACCTGGCGAAGATGCACGAGCACTTCACTCCAGTTTATCAGATTTAAGATTTAATTTTGCTAACGCCGTTAGCGGTATTAATTCATAAAATATAAGTTCAAGTGGAACGTAAAAATAAAGTTTGAAGATACCGTTATTTTAGAAAGTTGTAGAGAGAAGACAAAATAGCTTTGGTAAGATTTATATTGTTATTTCTCTCCGTTTCGGGATATAGAATACTCAACTGCTTTAATGGTTTATTGTTTAAAAATTTCCCCTTTTTATTTCCACGTCTGCATCCTTCAGCGACTTTATTTTAAACGACAGAAATTCACTTATTCAGTTTTTGTCTGGGTGATCAATATTCTGCCTACTCATTAGTGTCATTAGTGTGACGTTATTCTATTTTATTTCGCGTGTATTATTTTTTTTCAGTGAATTATAATTGTGTCAATAATGTCTTTTTCAGTTACCGTTGTTGAATCGTTCATGAACCGTTGACGAATCGTTCATGAACCGTTGATGAATCGTTCATGAACTGTAGATGAACTGTTGCTAAATCGTTCATGAACCATCGATGCACCGTTGATAAATCGTTGATTTTACGTTGATGTCACGTTCATGTTACGCTGATGTGTGCCGATTTATGGAAGCACATAGTAGGATAATTAGATGTTACGTTGACGTCACGTTGATTTAACGTCAGTGTTACGTTCATGTTCCCCTGATATGTGTCCATTTGCGGCAGCACTCGGTTGGATAATGAAATAAAGGTCTCCCAGCGCGTCAAAAAGCTATTTTCTTTCGCCTGTTTTTCTCTCGCAAATCAACTTTCTAACAGTGACAAATATATTGGTCGCAAACCTGCGTAACCATGGCAGAGGCAGATAAGGGCGACATAGTGACTACAAAGCAAGATCGCTGAAGACTCGCAGATGAGCTCTCCAACGTGCTAAAAAAACTTCAAAAAGATGATTTAATCCCCGAGAACATTGAGGCAATTACAACAGAATTACAAAAACTGTGTGATACATTTAGCAGTTTTCAAGCATCACACTTACAGTGCTGGGATATTATGGACGACCCGGCTGCGATCGCCACGCTAGAGATACATTACGGCACTGTCATGAAATCGTTTCGGGGATGTAAGGAGCGAACAGATAACGGTATACCGAGCTGCAAAAACGAAACCGATAAGCAATCTCGCCTCGATGAGTACGGCAATCAGTCTGTCACGAGCAATCTCAGTAGGTTGTCGACAACGCTAAACGAAGCAAGAGAGAAGCGACTTGTCGCGGAGAAACGCAGGCAGATGCTCAAGGAAGAACAGGCTCTCGAGATGCATCGCATAACGGAGGCTATGCAAATGGAACAGCTCGAGCAACCAAACGCGGTCTAGGAAGCTGCCATTGAAGAGAGCTTTTGGGAGGAGGTGTCAATGAAGAATCTCCCAAACTCGCTAATTCTGGGAGTTCGGCTTTAGCCTAGCTTGCCGGTGCATTGCAACAGGGACGACATAACAACTGTTAAAAAGGTCCGCACACGACATGGGGGGGAAATGCATTCTTGAGTTTAACAAAGGTCTTTCAAGAAGGATTCAACTTTCCAAAACCGGAAATACTTACCTTCTATGGGAACGCAACTGACTACACTAAGTTCAACCGGAATTTTGAAACGACCCTGGAGACCAGAGTCTCGGATGATAGCGTAAAGCTGAGCTATCTGATTTAGTACTGTCACGGTGAGGCGAAACGTAGCGAGGGATATAATCGTGCAAGGGAAATTTTACTCTCACGCTACGGAAGGCCTCACACGATCGCGAGAACGTACGTGGATAAGTTAGGTGCACCGATTAAGTCTAACAACGTGAAAGAGCTTAGCAATTTGGTCTTGGAAATGCAGAAATACGAAATTAATCTTTCTCAGATGGGGTTTGTCTTAGATATTGACAATTCTGAGAATATGAGAAGAATCATGCGTCGCTTACCTCACTATCTGCGTGTAAAGTGGGAGGAAGTGGCTCAGTCCATTGTGGAATCCGGACGAGAGCCAATGTTTGCTAATCTCGCGAAGTTCGTTGACAATAAGACGGTCCGCTAGTTCCATCTATGGTCTTGAGATGGTTCGAGACGACCGACCAAAGCCACCAAGACCGATGTCGACGAACCCCAACATTACAACCCTTTCGACCCAAAGTGACGCTTTCCAAGCTCATAAACGCAAGTGCGGATGTTGCGGAGGCAATTGCGTGGATTTGACGCTATGCAGCGCGTTTACAGTCCTACCTCTAGAAGAAAGAATTGCAACTGTGAAAAGGCTAAAGCTCTGCAACAATTTTTTCAAATGGAAACACTTTGCACTCAAGTGTATAAAACCAGCCGCATGTAACGTTCCGGGATGCAACAAAAATCATCATCCATTCCTACACTCTTGAAGTAATAGCTGGCCGTCAGAAACCGTACAGCCCTCGGTCAGCGTAGCGACAGCGGACTGTAACCAGAGAACGGTGACATGTCTGGGAATAATACCAGTTGAGGTAGGGGAGAAAACGGCTGCTGTGTGAAAACTTACGCGCTTCTGGATAACGGTTCCCAGCAATCCTTCTGTGACGAGATGCTGCTGCACATGCTGGAAATTACAGGCAAACCAGTCACGTACAGTGTAACTACCCTAACGTCGCAAGAGCAGCAAAACCGGGGTATTGAAGTTAAGAGCGTTGAATGGGGCTGCCCTATGACGCTCAATGGCGTGTGGTCAGTTAAGAAGCTAGCCATCTCGGCAAATGCTGCCGTAAAGCAGTCGGACATACGCCAGTACGCTCATTTGGCCGACCTCAAAATTCCACAGATTGATACATCGGATGTTCTGCTTCTCATGGGAGGAAACTCAGAGGTCAAATTGCGCTAGAGGTGCGTAGTTCTGGGGTGAAACGCGAATCACACACAGAACATACTGCGCTGATATGGGTCGTGCGTGGTCCATCAAACAAGCCCCAGATGATAGAGTGTAAACGTCAGTTTTCAGAAGACTAACACTTTAGAGTAGAACTTGGAAAGGCTGTGGAAAACTAACTTTAGTCAAACTGTGGATAATAATAAGTTGGTTGGTCTGTTGAAAACAAACGTGCAGCGAAGATAATGTCGGATACTATAACTATGGATAACGGACATTACAAGCTGGCATAACCGTGGAGCGATAAAAATCGAGATATCCCGCTAGCCCCGAACAATCCGAACGCGTTTGGTACTTACCTTATCAGCCGGTGACCAACGTGAATCAGCCAGGTAAGGTTCGTGTGGTGTTCGATGGTGCAGCCAAGTTTCGAGATGTCTCGCTTAACGGTCTGCTGTAACAAAGACCTGATTACCTTAATAGTTTAGTGGACGTTCTGATGCCTTTCCGTAAAAAACACATTGCTGTTGCGGCGGATGAAGGAATGTTTAATGAGGTCCAAGTGGCAGAAAGCGACCTCGACGCATTGTAGAATGGCCAAACGTGATCTCATAACCAAAACGCGAACTCGTAACCAAAGGAGTATCGAATGACGGTCAACATTTTTGGTGCCAGGTGATCACCTAGCTGCCCAACATACACCTTTCAAAAGACAGCTACAGACAACGCCCAGCATTATGGCGAAGAAGATGTAAGTAGTGTTTTAAGAAGCTTTTATGTCTACGACTTTTTGAAGTCACTCCCAAACGAACGCACAGCTCTCAAGCGTGGACTATTTCGGGCCTCTAATGGTCAAGGTCGGACGTTCTCACTCCAAAAGGTACGGGGTTATCTTTATGTATCTAGCAACAAAGGCTATCTAACTTTAGCTCGAAGTCTCCCACCCGCTCGAAACTGATTCGTTCCTCGCCGCAATTCAACGATTCGTCAGTGGACGTGGTCGCCCGTCAAAGCTATTTAGTGACCGGGGAATAAACCTAACGCCTGGGGAACGTGAGTTGCGCGAGGCATTAAGTGCGTGGAATCGGGTCAAAATTAACGATCGTTTGCTACAACAAGAAATTAGTTGGAAATTTAACCCCCCCCCCCGCAAGTTAGTCACGCAGGTAATGTATAGGAACGCATGATACGCTCAACGCATGATACGCCTCCTATCCGGAACCCCTGAGCCCTAATAAGCTTTTGCTATTGGGCTCAAAAGCGTGTCTACCTTACGGAACCTTTGATAAATAGATGGAGACAAGTGCAATATTTAGCAAACGTTTTCTGGCGTAGGTGGATACGCGAATACTTAACTGCCCTGCAGGTACGGGAGAAATGGCAGCGTCCTCACCGAAGCATGCGTATAAACGATGTTGTCCTTATTGGCGATGAAGACCTACCGCGAGGGCAATGGCCCATCGCTCGCGTAGTTTCGGTGAACATTGGTAGAGACGGCTATGTCAGAAGTTGTACGGTCAAGACTAGCAAGACAGAACCGGTCAGACCAATTGTCAAATTGTATTTGCTTGAAGACTGAATAACTTGTGTTAAAGAGAAGAGACCAAAGTAAACTCTATTTAATGTATTTCAAATTATGCAGAAATTGTGAAAAAAGTCTAAGTTTTATTCAAAGTTTAGGGAAAAATTTCGCAAAAAATAACTAAGTCAAAATTTTGGTCCCATTTTCAGTCGCAAAAATAAACCCAATTATACGGTCATAATTATGTGCATTACTATATATCACTAGATTGTCTGAGTAAAACATTGCGTTTTTAATATGCAGTGTAAAATGGTGTTTTTGCAGATATAATTTCTGAAAGATAAGAGGGCTTTAGGAGAAGCCAGTAATAATTGTTATTGTTATTGCATAATGCTGTTTATTGGGCTGCATTTTTAGCCGTATAAAAATGTTGTATTGCAGTTAAGGACTGTATAATGAGTGGTGCTAGGCGCATGGTTACCCGGGTACAAGTTATCCAGAAGAATGTAAGAATGTAAGAAAGGTGTTGTATACGAATTGATCCTGTATCCCTTTGAGGGTCGCGCCGCTGTTACATCGGCGAACGAGAGAAAAGCAGTTTTGTTATTGGACCATCGACTTCGCCAACCAGGGTCCCCGTGATGGGAGGACCCCCCACACCGGTCCGAAAAATAACCCAAAAATCGGGTCCCCGTGATGGGAGGACCCCCCACGCCGGTCCGAAAAATAACCCAAAAATCGGGTCCCCGTGATGGGAGAACGCCCCACACCGGTCCGAAAAATAACCCAAAAATCGGTACCGAAGCAGGGAATCAGAATCCTTAAGCGCAATGAAAACACATCTAAATCTTGAATTGGAACTTAAATTCAAGCGGAACCGTAAAAATAAAGTTATAGGATACCGATATTTTAGAAAGTTGTAAAGAGAAGCCAAAATAGTTTTGGTAAGATTCATATTGTTATTTCTTTCCATTTTGGGTTAAAGAATACTCCCCTGCTTTAATGGTTTATTTTTTAAAAATTTCCTCTTTTTATTTTCACATCTGCATCCTTCAGCGACTTTATTTTAAATGACAGAGATTCGCTTATTCAGTACTTGTCTGGGTGATCAATATTCTGCCTAATCATTAATGAATGGTAGATTCATTTGACATGAGAAGCATTGTGTTTATGCATTTTAAAGATCATTAGTGTGACGTTATTCTATTGTACTAGTTTTTAGTGAATTATAATTGTGTCAGTAATGTCTTTCCAGTTACCGTTCATGAAGCGTTCATGAATCATTGATGAACCGTTGAACCGTTGATAAATCGTTGATTTCACATTGATGTCACGTTCATGTTACGCTGATGTGTGCCGATTTATGGAAGCACCCAGTAGGATAATTAGATGTTACGTTGACGTCACGTTGATTTAACGTCGGTGTTACGTTGATGTTCGGCTGATGTGTTCCAATTTTCGGCAGCATCCAGTTGGATAATTAAATAAAGGTCTCCAAGCGCGTCATCAAGCTTTTTTACGCCTGTTTTTCTCTCGCAAATCAGTCTTCTAACATTTCCATCTTTCACCTTGGCGATGAAGGAGGATGTCATAGTTAATAAGGTGCCTCTTATGCATCGTCTTTTAGGCCAAAAGAGTCGAAAATAAGCTCAAAATCGCTCTATCTGTAATCGTTGCGATTTATTTTATTCGAGCTGCTTTGCGGTTTTAACTGTTTATCTGTTTATTCTGAAAATTTTTTCCAACTGAGTGACTGGATGTTTCATGACAATGTTTTTGGTTGGTTTTGTATTTTATTTGACACTAATGCTGTCCATGACTTTTTTATACAACCCTTGAGTTCTAAATTTGAACTATTTCCCTCTTCCTAACGCTGGGCACAGTTTCGAAAAAGACCTTTGGTTGAAAAAGCGGTATACTGAATAAAAATTGTCCCATTTTAAACAAGCGTTTTTAGATACATGGTAACATATGGGATACCAAATGCCCCCTGGGAATCGCAGCATATATTATATTCTGTTATATATAGCATGCCTTAATATATATAGCAATATTATAACGTTTACAAATTTCGGTGAAAAGATATATATGAAAAACGTATTCAAGTTCATCGTTTTTGGAGAAAAACGTGTCGATGTATACCTGTAAAATTGTTTTTGACAACCATTACATGTACAGACCTGAAGTATATCTAGCCACATCGGCATCTCCTGCCTTTAAATTAACAAAATTATTGAGACAGATAACTAATCTCTACCCACTGATTAGCAATAGTGAAATATTTTTCTCGGTACTCCGAAATTTCGGCTAGCCACATTTGGGCTAACGACATTTCGGCTAAAGTGAAAAGTGTGACATTTCGGCTAATGGTTCTTTGAGCTGTATATTACAAACTAGTTGTTTTCAGCTGTAGATTAAATTGGTACTTTTATTTCGAAACATCCATTTTTAATCTGTTGTACAATATAACAATTTAACAATATATTTAACTGAGTAGTCAACTTACTCT
This sequence comes from Protula sp. h YS-2021, assembly GCA_949752745.1. Classification (NCBI taxonomy): domain Eukaryota; kingdom Metazoa; phylum Annelida; class Polychaeta; order Sabellida; family Serpulidae; genus Protula; species Protula sp. h YS-2021. The sequence goes on from OX457024.1 coordinate 60,805,194, forward strand.
AAAACTAATCAACTCTTACTTAGCAGTCAACACATTTTTCCTGTTGTACATATATCCATTAAGAAGGGCTTTTGGTTTACCCCAAGCACTCTGTGTTATATCCATCGTGGCATCAAGACAAATCGACATTAAATTGTAAAGTTAAAAAATATCTGGCTCTATACAAACCTATTGACCCCCGCATCGCAAACTTGATAAAACGGAAACTGTGTACTGAGTAAAGATGCAGAGAAAAGGAACAAAACTTTTTCAAGATAGTATCACTATGGTGTCTAAATACTGTCGTCTTTGAAATAATGATTAAATATTCACACATAGCTAGAGATTAGATATTATGTGCTGTTATATAAAAACTTATGTTTGATAATTTCAGAATCGGGAATTACTTAAAGTATGGTGATATTTTCTAATTAGCCGAAATGTCGCACTTTTCAATTTTAGCCGCAATGTCGTCAGCCCAAACGTCGCCAGCCGAAATGTCGAACCCTGATTTTAGCCCAAACATCGCTAGCCGAAATGTCATTAGCCGAAAAGTCGCGAATCGCGAATAGATATCATTAATTTATACTTTGCTTTCAATAATTGAATTTTAGATGGCATCAAATGAGATCAAACAATTTTACAAACTTAAAAAATGTTAAGACCGACACACAATGATATAAAATTCAACGTATCTTCAATTAAATTCTGAAAATTTAATTATTGATATCATCAATAACAACTCATTTTTTAGCATTCCATAAATTAAGTGTAGACTCAAATTAATGTTTCAGAATGAACGTGTGCATGTTATTTTAAACGTACTTAATGCGCTTACATAAATATGATTGTTTATTTAGCCTAGTAGTTTAGTTCCTTTTTTTTCAAAAATGATGAACAAACTTTCCAAAGAAAGTTGAATTTAACTTATTTTATAAGCTGACAGCTCAAGAATGTTTAAGTAATTCACCGCCCTTTTCAAACAGATTATTTAATTTTGTAAGTGCTTTTCACGTTTTATGTAACTAAAGCATGTTATATATATATATATATTTTTTTTATTTTTTTTTATTTCGCCGTAAGAAATTGTCCTTGGTACATACAGCATTATCTACATTATACAAATGAGTAGTAAAATAAATGTCTCTACAAACATTTTTCGAGTATGTAATAAATATACCGACACAGATCATGGATTATATAAGACGTAAAAAAACGAGTAACTGAGTAGCTGAGGGTTAGGACTATAACAAACAATACAGTTCCTCTAAATATTTAAAATTTACATGCTTTGACGAATATGTCATTTTTTCAATCATTACAACATTTCTAAGTATCATTAGAAAATTTATAAAATAAACATCTTCTTTATGAATATTACTCTTGTGTATATACACTCTGGCCTGTAAGAGTACAAAGTCAATTGTAAATAGGTAATTCACTGCAACATCTTCTTTCAATAAGCCAAGCAATTTTTTCCTTCTACAAATACTGATTTTTGGGCCCTCTCTTATTATGTTACTATTTACCCACTTTTCTAGCAAAGACCAAAAGGTGTAAATCTTACTACACATGTCGAAAAGGTGGACAATATCATTTTTTTTATTGCATTGTTCACAGATTGGTTTAATATCTGGGTCAAATTTGGATACTATGAGATCAGATGCATAATTTTTATGCATTATCTTAAAATTTATCATTGTATTTTTTTGCATTTTTTGTCAGATATCTCGTTTTTTCAAATATTTCTCTCCATTGGGACGAGTTCAAAACGATGTTATCTTTTCCCCATCTGTTTATGCAGCTTGGCGTTATTGACTTTTTCTTTATAATTAGCCAATATACCTCTTTTGAGGTCAATTTCGTTATGTTTTTTGTTATAGCGTCTGTTCTTAACTGTACAATTTGGGGAACTGGTGCCATTGGGTCTTTGTCTACGTTACAATTTTGTTTTATACTTTTCTTCCAATCATTCGGTATAGCACTTAGTAGCCCCATCATCTTTAACAGATTTGTATTTAAATTAAATTTGCTCTTAATTTCCCCTGCTTCCATAAACCGCCCCTCTGCATCTAGCAGATCTACTACAAACATAATTCCTTTACGCGCCATTTCAGTATAAAAGATCGGCTCATGATTAATCACAATATTTTTGTTAAACCAGATGCACTGTTGCATTAAGCAACTTGTGTCGTAAGAGGGATTATTCACTGAATACCAGGCACAAAGGATATCGCGGTAAAATTTGGGGATATGGTCAGGTATCCTTTTTGGGTCCGAATCGCAAGAGAGTATGTACGATAATGTCAGATTTGGAAGACACTTTTTAAGAAAAGCAACACTTAGAGTGTTTTCATTTTCCAAAACACGTTTTACCCACATGATTTTTTGTGCACATAAAAAAGAGTTATAATCTAAATTTCTAAGACCACCATCCTTAAAGTCTTGTATTAGTACATTTTTCTGGAATCTATGCGGTTTTCCCTCCCAGAGGAATTGGTCTAAAACTGAGTTTACTTCATTAATAAACCATTCGGGAATATAAAGGACATTGGTTACAAAAAGGATTTTTGGAAGCGCCAGATTCTTAATAATAGTTATTTTCCCTTTCAATGTCATATAAAATTTTGACCAGTTATGTAACGTTTGTTTGAAATTTGTCAGCTTATCTCTGAGATTAACATCAGTGATCTTTTCAATGTCATTAAAGTAACGTATGCCCAAAGATACTACATCACCCTCTGTCCATTTAAATCTAAAAGGTTTCTTTTCAAGAAATCTCATTGGCGCTCTACCTATTTGCAATATCTCTGACTTTTCAATATTTACTCTCAGACCAGAAGTATAGTAAAACATAACAAACACATTTAATACATTTCTTAAAGAAAGTATATCGCTTAGTAATAAGGTTGTATCATCGGCCAAAAGGCTGATTTTTGTCTCAATATTATTTACCTTGATACCTTTAATGTTGTTATTTTCTCTTGTCGAGATTGCTAAAATTTCAACCGCTATAATAAATAACAGTGCTGAGAGAGGATCTCCTTGTCTTACTCCATTTTTTATTTCAAAATATTGACTTGTATAACCATTATTTATGGTGCAGCTTTCAATTTTTGTATATATGATTTTAAAGTATGTTATATATTGCTTTTGTACGTTGAACATTTAAATCCTTTATTGCTTAATGATGTTATTGCTACCTCTTTACAACATTTTGGTACGACGTGGAAAAGATACCTATATGCAGTTCTAAGGTTTGATGGTTGCTGGCTTCTTAAGTCTGCTACCTGTTTACATCTTTTTACAAAGAATTAAAGTTCAGAGCTTTGCAATTTTTATACGAACTTTATTACATTACCCGCATACATTTGTCAATTCAAACAGTTTGACATATTTCGTTTAGCTTTCTGCGTTCACAAACAGAGAAGTTTATAGATTACATAGTTTACACATGCGTGATAAATAGCATTTAGTTTCACAGGGTTTCAGCAGCAAGGATTTTGTTTGGAAGACTTAAAAATTATTATAATAATAATAATATATGTTACAGAAACACAAGTATAAAGAGAATATCCATTAAAAAATCAGGCATAGCTTCAAAAGGTATATTTGAAAGTAAATAGCAAGAAGCTTTGAATTTGTGCATGCATGCATAAACATTTTATAGCAATATTTTCACTATATTCCATATAACACATTTAAGTAAACATGCTGGCAAGTGGTATGTAACTAACTACATACTTGTGATTAATTATCACCACTTTAATCGCTCTGTTCTTTCAAAAACAATTCGAAAATAACAAATGGCTCGATTAAGCAATAGGAAATAACTCTTAGTATACACGTTAGGTTCATTTATCATTTTCCTTATAATAGATTTTTTCATATTTCTAAAAAATCAATCATCATTTAAAATTTTTCGAATGATAACTGATAACGTTATTTTTAAAACTCAAATAACTGAATAGTTTATGATATGTGCATGCAAAAACCCACGTCCTGCGGAGTGCACATTCTATATTTATATTTCTTTTGTATTGCCAAAATATAAAATAGATAACATAAAGCTATGTCTACAAATAATGTTAAAACTTTTAACTGGTTGCATAGAAAGAGAAAACCAAACTTCTTTGTTAATTTATAAGGACAGAAAAGTGAGTTAAGAAATATATGACTTTAGTTTAAAGATAACGTGCTTCCGCACTAATATCGCGTGTCCTCCATGTGCTCCTTGAACTGCGCCCCAATGAAGTGATCAACTCTTGAACCTTGCATCAAGGTCGCGGGTGCGGGATCGCGTGAGCGTACGGCTTTACCGAGCATGTCCCATGCATGCTCAATGGGCGATACATACGAAAATGCAGGCCAGGATAAAATAGTACATTTTGCGTCCGTAGATACTCTTGTTTCGCTTGGGCTGAGTGCGGAAGCGCGTTATCTTGTTGAAGAATAAGCCCATGCTGTAGGACAAATGGAACTGCACTTGGCGACAGAATAACCTCGCGATAACTATCAGCATTGATAATAGCTGGCATGAAACGGATCTCAGTAGGGTGAGCAAATGATATTCCAGACCAAACAGTTACACTTTCACTCCCCCAACGGTCTCTTTCTTGAACGCCGCCATGTGCGCATCCTTCCATGGGCGTAATTGAAGCAAAACCGCGATTTGTCAGTGAATAACACATTACTCCATTGTCGTTGAGTCCAGTGAATGTGAGTATTCACCCATTGCAGACGACGAAGCCGTCTAGCGCGTATTAACAGTAATCCTCGATACGGGCGGCGTGCACGTAGATCGTAGCGATGGAGCCTATATCTCACAACCTGAGCACTTATGCGATTTCGAGTCCCGGGTGTTCGCCTAACAGTCACAGTTTCTGGCAGAAACCGATCTCTCAGGTGTGATAGACACATTTGTCGGTCCTGTCATGGAGTGGTTAACGGTGATCCACCTGGCGGTCCGCGATCTACACAGTACCATGCAAACGTGTTCTTTGCCACGAAACTGTTGACCTATTGACACGAATTGTCTAGCGACGTCTGACGCCGATCTTGCACTTTTGAGCATCCCGACTGCGCGCTAGTGCTGAATATATGTCAGTCTAGCCATAAGTTCAGGGCACACTTCATAAAAAATCTAAGCAAATAGACTTTTCCATGGCTTTGATACGAGAATCGCATAAATTAAATGTCCGTAAGTGGTACAGAGAAGCCATCGCGTGCTTCTTTATATAATGATGTGGCCTTGACCTTTGTTAATAAGGGGTACTGCAGCAAGTGAATCACACAAAGTACTCATGTCCATATGGGCTAAATTTAGACATACAGCACATTAGTAGGCGGAATAAAAAGGAACCAAGGAGAGCGATGGAGGTAGATACTAAGATATACAGATAAATGGAAAGCGTGTTTGTGTATAATAAAACTCACATACATTAAAATACGACTTATTTTAATATTTTTGTTTTTAAGTTTAAATTGAACTTAAATGAATTGCAGAAGTGCAGTGCATTAACTACATGGAACGCTCAGCCAGAATAAGTCAGGTTGTAATTAACATTTTTAACATTCAGGTTGTGATTAACATTTATATCTTTGTCAAATGGCATACAACTTTAGTATTAGTTAAGACTATTTCATGTTTCCATTGAATGAATTATTTAATTTTGAGGAAAAAAAATCAGCTTTTCTATTTTAAGTATTCTTAACTATATTTCTATCTAATCATTTTTTTCACAATGCATTCGCTATGTATGTATGTTCACTTCTATATTGATAACTTGTATTTTTATGCAATTGAGAACACCGTAAAATTTAATGTTTTGTCAACAATTTCTTTAATTATGGATTAAGGATATTATAGAATTAATGGAATAACGAGTGTTTATTTTGCCAAATGGTACAATATTCTAGTGTTTATTAACTCGATGAGAGAAAACAGATGTAATAACTTAAACAATTAAATCAATTCAATAATTAAAAAGCAATATATTCATAGTAGAATTTTTGCTATTAATATTTACATAATTAACAGGAAAAGACCTTAACAGGATAACATCGACACTGAAATACCTTCAACTGTTCTACTAAAGTTATTTCAAACATTTCAAGAAATTTCAAGAAATTCTACTTCTCGATGGCTCAAACGATAGTCTAACTTTTTGTAAAACTGTCTTTTTTGAAAGAAAATTTCAATTAATGATCTAAGTTTGTATTTTTTATTATTCAAGGACTTACTATGGCGTTTATTACTTAATATTCCATGAGTAAATTGTGGGATCTCACCAACAGATTATTAGAACTAAGCATTTATAGTGTATTTTAGTTAATATCTAGGGCGATCATGAAGCCACAATAACCTGCAGAGTTGCGCTCACTACAAATACTTTGTCACTTTGTCACTATTAATTCTGGCAGTCGGCAATAGCTCTGGAACATTGCTCGTAAACAATTTTGGCAGGAAATTATTTACATGCTTTCATGTTTTTTTTTCATCAATTAAATGAAAACATTGTGCCAGATGTTAAGCACTTTGTATTCCTGCAAAATATGTGATCTTGGAGAGAAAGGTTAACCTGTCGGGTGAAACGCCTAGATTTCCTAGATTCAGATAATTTTATTGGTCCAGAATTATGTTTCTACCACAGTCAACACCATCCCAGAATATCACGCGCGTACAATCGTAATTATAGGAGTTTGCCTTTATGTGAGAAGATATTTATATGGTTCACCTTCAGGTACTTAGGTATTGTTGGAAATTTTGTTGATTGTCCTGGGAACATCTCCGTGCCGTCGATTCCGACTTTTGTCTAAAAGAACTAAGAATATCTTGTGTTATATACATAAACATTAAACACAATCAAATGATCTTATGCATTTGAGAATTCAAAACATTGTAACAAGAGTCGCTCTTTTTTATTTTTAAAAGCCAGAGCCAAATATAGTTATGAGATGTGATCTAAAACCTTGGACTTGGGGTTTCTTTATGTATTATTTGTAAAATAACCAGGAGACATCCCCAGTAGTCACACATGGTACCCACTCCACTTCGGTTGGTTGTAAAAAAAGTCGAAATTCCTACTTAAACTATACATCCCATCAAAAAGCAACTGTCCGACACCAAAGTAATTGTCCGACACCATAACGACCTGCTCTTTAAACTTGAGCCTCACCTCCCTAAAACAAAGAACGGAGAGGACTGGCTGGAAGTGGTTGGTCTTTTTTTTTAAATTTTATTGGTGCCTAGTGCACATTCCGACGTCGATTCGATGTCGATTCAAATAGCGACGTGGGTCCGACACAATCACACAAATAAACCTGGTAGCAATTTGGTTGATAATAAATGAACGTCAAATCAAAATCTTTGGCACACCTTTGAATAGATGTTGGATAAACACCGTTGTTTATACGTTCCTTCTGCTCTCTCTCTCTCTCTCTCTCTCTCTCTCTCTCTCTCTCTCTCTCTCTCTCTCTCTCTCTCTCTCTCTCTTTCTCTCTCTCTCTGTCTCTCTCTTTCAAAGACTTATTATGAAGCATTTTGTACTGAAATTTAATAGCCCATCGAAAAACAGAATAACTGTAGAATGCTGTTTTTACCTTTATTTTTTAATGATATCATTAACTGAGTGTTCGAAATCAAGAATTCATCTACTGATAACAGAAACTGAATTTATGGTATCATTAATTCAGTTCGTAATATTACTATTTTTATTTATATCAATAAAATAATAGTAATAACAATAATAACAATAATACAATAATTCACTTAATGATGTCATTTTTTCAACTGTTGATATCATACATTAAATTAAAAATATAAATGGACCAATCTCATTGGATGTATATGTAAATACAAGTGACTTGCTAATATGAACAATTCAACAGAAAATAAATTTCTTGAGATGGGGAAAAACATGGATATTTGAATATTCATTATAAGAAATCGTACTATTGCTACAAATTTCAGCTATGGACATCATGATTATAATCCAAATTTGTGATATCAAGAAATTATATCGTTTTGTCTTCAAATAAGTTTTAGCATCAAAGATTCTGTAAGTGATATCAGAAATACACATTGTGATATGGAGCTTACATTTATGTCACCAACAATTGCTTTATGATATCAATAATTTTTAAGATCTATGTTTAAATTTTAATATCATTTATTGATTTTAGAAACCAAGAATTATTTGTTGTTGTAAAGAAATAAAGAAGTAAAGGTGAAAAGCATATTCCATAAGGATTAAGACAAGTTTCAAAACAAGCAAAAACTCAACCCGGTCGGATTTGAACATTATTCTTTAAAGAAATGTTGCCCGTCGATCTGTAGTTTATATAGATCTTTCTTCATGTTACATATTTTGACACTGCAAGACTTGAAAGCTGTTTAATGTTTTCCCACAGAATTTCTTATGGAAATCAGTTAATTAATTGGATTCTATGCATAATAACTATATCAGATTACCATTTGATCGAGTGCAAATAAGTAAAATTGGATATTTTTATCTTATTCATTCGATATTTTGACACCAAAAAGGCGCAGTTCTGTAAATAAATACCGGTTATTTACCTCAGTTCATTTAGCCGATACATAGAATTTGTTTGCATTGAATAATATCTAGCACATGCCAAAAGCGTAATACTCAGTAGGTACCATTACTTTATTGTAATTACAGCAATAATTTAATCAAAAGACGCTATGTCTTGCAAGCCTTTCATCTGGCTGTTTTATGTGTTTCTGTAATAAAAAAACTTTCAATAAATAAATTTAGTTCTGTCGCTCTGTTTTTTTCATTCTCATTGATCTATTCACCTTAAGATATAATCAGTTTCCAAAGATAGTCAATAAATAGTGATAAATTGTCGTAATGAAAAGGGGAAAACTGTTTCTGGGGGGGGGGGGGGGAGTAGATTGTTAAAATGAGCTTGAGAAAATTAACTTCTTTCTAGAATGAATTGGACAGCTATCTTTATTTAGGGAGCACAAAAATTCCTTCCAAAGATGACCCCTGGTCGGTATTTTGAGAAAAAAACAGCCGAAAAAAAAACAGACAAAAACAAAATTCTGGTAGGAAAAGACCTTTCCCTAGTCCAAAGACCACCGTGACAAAAACTCCTCATAGATTTTCTTTGAATTGAATCAGTTAACGCCCTTGTTTCTAAGTTTGATTATCATAAAAGACAAATACATCAGAAGATCAATTCCTTAAACTGAGAAATTTCAAGCCGGGCGGTTTCCTTGCCGAGAAACGAGTAATTATGTCACGAGTTTCTCGCCAGGAAACCATCTGTACCATAAGTGTGTCAGTTTTAAACAATATTTCCATTAAAACAAAAAATCTGTGTAGAACTAGACAGAATTACGCCAGAGAGCGGAATAGACCCACATGCAGAAACCACTAAAGAAAATATTTGTATTGAATTGATAACCAAGAAGCACAAAGTCTCGCAGTACCAATTCTTTGTCTTCGTTTTGCCCAAAGGGTCGAAAATGAGCTCAAAATCACTCTGTCTCTAACTATTTTCGAGATGACAGTCAACTTCAGGTTTCTGACATTGAGCATGACCGAGAAAGTCAAGGCCACCAAGGTACCTCTTATGTAACGTTGTTTAGGCCCAAAGGGTCGAAAATGCGTTTTCGAGATAATAGTCAACTTCACTTTTTTACCTTGACCGTGACGGAGGTCAAGGTCACCGAGGCATCTCTTATGAATTGTTTAGGCCCAGAGGGTAGAAAATGAACTAAGAATCGCTATATCTCTAACCATTTTCGAGATAATAGTCAACTTGACCGTGACCGAGGTCAAGGTCACCGAGGCACCTCTTATGTAACGTTGTTTGAGCCCAAAGGGTCGAAAATGAGTTCAAAATCGCTCAAAGGTCACGTGACTTTTGACTTTGATCCTCAAGGTCGATATTTGGGATGGTAGGTTATCCCCTACTGAGTACGGTTTATATGATCAAACTGAGATTTGAGCACCTTATATGGCCAGTTTTCGTGATTAATAGGAAGTTTGAAAAATATTTTGACCTAACTTTGACCTTGACCTTTGAGATCAAGGTCAGAAATATTTTGCGGTTTCACCGAGACCTGATCATTGTCTATAAGTTTGCTAAATATAAAACTCCGCTGATTCAAACGCTATATAGGAGAAGTTTTCTGGAAATCATTTTATGGAAAAAATAACTTTGACCTCAATTTAACCTTGACTTTGACCTTTAAGGTAAAACAATTCGCGGATTAACCAAGACCTCGATACCTCTACATGTGTGTCAAATTTCATTTCCCTCTGTCAAAACCTGTAGGAGGCGTTTTCTGGAAACCATCCAAACGGAAAAGGGAGAAAAAAAAACAAAAAAGGGCAGAAACTTCTAGGAAAACTACAAACTTATACCCAGTAGCAAACGAAGTTTGTTTGCAAGTTGGAATAAGCCCAATTTCGCAGTCTCCAATGTTGCGCATCAATGTTTGGTCTTCCATTTATCTTTGATCATTTCGGAAGGGCAAGGAAGTTAACTCATCAAATGGTGGAATCCGTGTTTTTTTTATTTAGAAAAGAGAGTCTATAATGGTGTTGGGGTAATGACGCTTAGGTCTGGCTACTCATACAGCATAAATCATTCCTGGCTATATACTCCGGGAACTTATGATGAAACACTCCGGAGAAGTGAGCTGCTCTGAAATTATGTGCTGAAAATACACTTCTTCCAAATAGCAGGCGATATCTCAAACAGGTAGGACAAAGAAAAACATTACCGGTGAGTTGTAATAAATAAATGAAACAATATATAACCCCGAAATCAGAAGAAAACTGGGGCTGGTGAGAAAATAGCGCTTTTTTTTAAATGTATGGAAAACGGATTGCCCATGAATGTTGTTGCTCCCGTTCCCACCGCCATATACGGAGGTGGTGGTTGTTACTTGGCCTGGAAGTTTTTAGATTTGAATTCGAGTAGATCGCTCACTAAAAAATCCGAATTAGAAACGATCGCTAATTTAATGATAAATTTGAAGCGGTCTGTTTGGTCAATTACGATACATTGCTGACTGCGGGAATAGGGGATGGGGGCTTGGGTATTTTCTGCAACACATACTAAGGTAACCAAACTATGGAGTCTAGGCCCAACCCCCCCGGCCCTAACCCCGACTAAAACCCGACTAAAACCCCCCGGCGGCTTAACCCCCCCCCCCCTCCCGACCCAAAACCCCCCGGTTCTCAGGTCTGTTTTATATTTTGTAATTGCGATGCATCCGCGTTGTCAGTTACACTTCAAATGCCCATTGAAGTATCACACGGCGTTAGAATTGCAATTTCTGAACCACTGAAGGAATTGGTCATCATTATCAAAGAAACTTCATGCATCCATGGATTATAGCACTCAGTTTTTGAAATGGCAATTGCTCTCACGATTGATGAGTGTGTACACATTAAAAATTGCAATTCATATGCCGGTTGCGAGATCAGTCGAGTGTACAAATTATAATTTCTCTAGATGTATAGATGTGACTTTTATCCATTGTGATTCACTTGAATGGGTAATTTAGTGAATAGCTTCAATACTAACTAACAAGTCCTAAAGAGATCAGCTCCAGTTCATCGACTCCGAGTTCCGGAGTAGGTTTGCAGGAACGTATAAAATGACCCAGATTGCTGTGAAAAACCATCATGGAATACATCACATCTGCTAAAGGGAATCCAAAGATATTGTACCAAGGGCATTTGTACGTAAAGCAAAAAAAAATCTGGTTCGAGAATTCAGCTTTTGTAGGTGGAGAGTTGAAACGTTAGCCTTGAAATTATCATTACACATTTTCTTTGAGAACGGGGAGGGGGGGTTGGGTCGGGGGGTTTAGGCCGCCGGGGGTTTTGACAGGGGGTTAGGGCCGGGGGGGTTCGGCCGGGGGGGGGGCGGTTTCGGCCTGTTCCCCAAACTATGAGTGCCCCTGCTTCCGCTAATGGATGGTTTCAGAGCTTTAGAAACCGAGTAACTTCAAATTTCTGTCATATTATGGTGAGGAAGCGTACGTCAATGTTGATCTAAAAAAAAAACTGCAGAGAAATATTATAAGCAAGCCGTCCTATTAGATAGGAAACTAAGAACACATTTAACAGGGATGAAACTGGGTTGCTCCCTCGAGCACTTTCAAGCAAATCCCTCAGAAAATCCCCCGTGGAAAAAAAAACACCCCACGGGAACCCCCCCCCCCCCCGCCCCACCTCCCAGTCTTTTTGTCAACCACGGAGAAAAGGCACCACACACAGATATTTACCATTCCCGGAAGAAGTTTTAGGTGTATAATGGGTGTGGGATCGTCAGAGACATTTTTTGGTATGACTTGGCGGGGAGGGGGATTACCGAGGACTTTAACCATTACGTGGGGGTATAGCGAGCAGGTCAGAAAAAAGCATAGTGGTTTGAATTATTGCATGGGGGATTAGCTGTGGATGCAGTTTGCGATTAACAAAACCCCACTAGAATTCGAATGTACTGAAAGTACAAATTTTATAGAAGTACTTCATTAAACAACAAAGTACATTTTAATGCGTAAATATTTTGTATGGGGGAGGGGAAATCTCTATATAGATTGCATACTTTTACGCATGGCTCTCTTATCCTACTATAGCAATCCGACAATTGATAAAAAAGGTGTGCTTTTTTACTGAGCGTTTTTTTTGGGGGGGGGGCGGCACGTTTTAAGTCATTTCCCACTGTGAAAAACTGAAGTGTGAAATGCAGGATTTCTCTGTACAGCCAAAGATTGTAGTGATTCTGCGTTAATGAGTGAAAATGAGGAACCCTCAATATACCGGACACCTCGCTAAACCGGACAAATTAGCTGCTGCATATATATATATATATATGTCGTCCGTAATTAAGCATTGCTGAGTATCGAGATTTTATATTGAATTCCTAGCAGAACCGTGACAAGGAATTAAGCCAATCGCCACCATGAAACTGGATCAGTCGATGATAAACCGCAACCAGGAAGGGAAGAGAAACCACACCACAACGAGAACGCCGCATTATACCGTCGTATTTGCGAGATCTGATAGCTGAACAGCGATACTCCAAGAAGGCAGAACCCTCGACTTAGAAGCCCTACAGTGAGGCGCCAACTGCGTGAGCATAATTTAAGGAATCGAAGGCCCGTTCGAGGAACCATTTTGCCATCAATTCGCTAACCGACACCGTTTGTTTTGGACACAGCAACATCGAAATTGGATTCAACGACAATGGAATTCAATATTGCTCAGTTAACGTGGGCGACCTCTTGTAGAGAATACGCGGTGCATTGCATTCGAGAGGCTGATCACTGGAATAATACAAATCCAATGGTGTAGGCTTTAACAGCCCTTCGTTACATAGACGAAGTTCGTGTGGTCAATGGCAGCATTTATAGAGCAAAACTCAGAAGCCGAAATTACAGATTATCTCCATATTAATGGTACCACACGCCTATAGCATGAAAAGGGTGTGCAGATTACCGGAGGCAGATGCTACAACCGCCTGAGAAAACCCCCCTTCATGTTTTGTCGTACTTGGATAAGATCTCCTTTACTTCACTACCGGGCAATAAAAATTCGCAACTTTCCCCCCAAAAAAAATCGTTTTACATTCAAATAAAACAAAAAAAAACAAACAAAAAAAACAAAAAAAATACTCGACTTGAAACAATTTCAGTAAATTCTTCACCAAAACACAAAATTTGAAGAATCTGCAATAAACAATCAGCGACATGTCGTGAAAAAGAAACTAAAGAGACGGATCGACAGATGGTAATGTTCATCACTATTCCCCCAACAGAAAACTGCGATGCAGTATGTGTGTCTGGAAATGCCAAAATCTGTAAAAAAAAACAAAAAACAAGTGAGTCAGTGAAACTGACTATGTCCCCCGCCGGCGTACAATCCCGGTATTTGATTTTGTTAGGTTGGACTACAACCCTTCGTATCATATTCGTGAATTTTAAAATTCCAGCTGGGCCAATGTCCTTGGGCCAACACGGCTCATTTACAATACCAATTCTTGTTACCACCCATACTACCTATGTGTATAACATTTTGCAAATTGTTTAAAAACTGTAGACTTGAGTGTGTTAACAAACTCATTCCAGTATGTAAGGGTTGTGAAAATTTCTGAAGTTCAGCTGGGCCAATGTCCTTGGGCCGACAGGGCTCATTTACAATACCAACCTTTGTTGGTTCCAATACTCCCTATATGTAAAATATTTCAACAATCGATCCAGAAATGTAGACTTGAGTGTGTTAACAAACTCATTCCAGTATGTAAGGGTTGTAAAAATTTCTGAAGTTCAGCTGGGCCAATGTCCTTGGGCCGACAGGGCTCATTTACAATACCAACCTTTGTTGGTTCCAATACTCCCTATATGTAAAATATTTCAACAATCGATCCAGAAATGTAGGCTTGAGTGTGTTAACAAACTCATTCGACTGGGTAAGGATTGGGAAAATTTGTGAAGTTCAGCTGGGACAACGTCCTTGGGCCGAAATGGCTCATTTACAATATCGATCCTTGTTCGTTCCAGTACTACCCATATATACAATATCTTAACAATCGGCGGAAAAATGTAGGCTTGAGTGTGTTAACAAACTCATTCGACTGAGTAAGGATTGGGAAAATATGTGAAATTCAGCTGGGCCAATGTCCCTGGGCCGACATGGCTCATTTACAATACCGATCCTTGTTCGTTCCAGTACTACCCATATATACAATATCTTAACAATCGGCGGAAAAATGTAGGCTTGAGTGTTAACAAAAAAGGTGTCGACAGACGGACAGACAAACCCGAAAACTATAGTCCCCCGGCGGGGGACTAACAACAGGCCCGAGAACAAACATAATGCCTACACCAAGCACATTTGAAAGTGAGCTTTTCGCCCATAAATTTGCACATGGGGGAGGAAACACTAGAAGTTGTGAGGTAACCCCGTAACGAGCACACAAGCAAAATTTGGAAGTCATTCCACCCAAAGACGCTCAGTAGCAATTAAAATAGAGCTAGTGGTTTTCTTAATACACAAGCCATGAACACAAAGTGATACGGTTGGTCATGAAACTGTGGATTTAAAAAAAAGGATAATTTTTCTTTACTTCAACACATTTTATTTTCTCTAAAGAGTATATAAATTAACCCGTAAGAGGGCGCTGTAACTAGTGCATTTTTTCCTGTGGGATGTTCACAAAAATACACTACAATACATAAGGAATGCAAGCCATACACAGCCTTTTACTTGTCATAGTCTTTCTAATATCATACTGCGCATACAGCTCCCGAACAGTGTATCATCCATGCTCGCGATGAACCCTGCTTGCCACGAGAAATGCCCATCAATAGCGAAGTCACAAACGAACTTCGGATTTATATGTACAATTTTTTCCCCTTGCTCTCTCATGTTTCCTCTCTTGACTCCTATTTAATCTTACAAAGTGTTTATCTGAAGAGTGATTAGGACGCGACCTATACAATAGACCACGATTTAAATAAATTTCACACTCTACGAGATTACATTATTTTTCAATACACACAATCACTCTAGACACCTTATTTAATTGAAATGAGAGAGAGAGAGAGAGAGAGAGAGAGGACAGAGAGAGAGAGAGAGGAGAGAGAGAAGAGAGGAGAGGAGAGGAGAGGAGAGGAGTGGAGAGAGAGAGAGAGAGAGAGAGAGAGGAGAGGAGAGGAGAGGAGAGGAGAGAGAGAGAGAGAGAGAGAGAGAGAGAGAGAACAATTGCACAAGTTCTGTGCAGTAAGGCTATGAAATATAAAATGTGCATGCAATATAATACATTCAAAAAATTTGTAGCACTTTTAAAAGAACCATAATTATTTACGATCTTTCTGTCACCTGTACTTTAGCCGATTAAAAAAGTTCAAAAGTTTTTTAATGGCTAGCACAGTGTTAAACCATTATTATGTACACAATAGGCGACAGATGTAACAAAAGCAAGGACCGCTCATACAGCAAGACGTAAGATGCGTTCATGGGGGGGGGGGGGGAAGCGGGGGAACACTGCGAGCCCTAACCTGTTGTAATTAGGGTTGTTTTTGTGCAGCTTTCAGTCAATTAAAGCGTTGGGGGCGGGGGGAAGGTACGTGCATTTTTTCACCCTTACAGTCCGGTACGTAGCTGTTAATATAACAACTACTGCCACGGAAAGACCCCGGTGTGCTGCTGTATGTGCACGGTCTACTGAACGTCTCCGGGGCTGGTCTGTACAGCGCCACGCCGTGGTCGTGACAGGGGCGTGGGCAAGCCATGGACAGGCCCCTAAATTCATGCACCAATGCGAGGATAATGAGTACGAGTCTGGTCCTGCCAGAAACACACTTGGTGGGGATGGGGGACACAGGAGTACAGGCAGCCGCAACTGGGCGGTAAAAAGCCGTTAAATACAATGACAAATAGAATGGAGCCACTAAGATTTGACATTTGGGCGTGGGGTAATATAGAAGGAAGGGAGGGAAGGAGGGAGGTGATAAATACTCGACCAAAGAGAAGTACATGCACTCATTTTCATTGTCACAGTCACTATGCACACCCTGAGCAGTGAGGCTGCCAATTCCATGCTTTTCACAGACACTTTATCACCCGTTACCAAAAAGAAACAGGACAGTTGACTACTACAACTTGAAAATTGAAGTTCAAGAAATTCCTGAAGGTGTTGTGTTATCAGAATGCCACCTGCAAGTTATCCCGGCTGAACGATTTACCTTTAATTCACGAGATTATTCCATAAATTTGCCTGGCCCTTCACGCTTTACAGCGTGGATTGGTTGAAAGCTGAAGATAACTTCCTGCGCAAAGTGTGACAAGTAAAGAATACATCTGCTCTTCCACTCCAGTTATGGATTATGACGTAAGAAAAATGTAATGCAACAACGACAACACATACTCATATCGTCTTGCGATAAAAATTTCATTAAGCGATTTTTTTTAACTGTTTACATTTATTCTAATCAACAATTCTGTTACCAGGTAAAGTTCTCGCATTCCCGCACCTGTAAACTACGATTCGGAAAAGCGTGTTTATAACTGGATAAAAAGTGGCATACTAAGCCGTACAAACACTTCGGCTTATCTACCAAATAACTAAATTACCTTGCTTTATTGCAAAACGAAAGAAGTTCATGAAATCTTACTTAGTCCCTCTGCCCCGCGACACATAAGGCGGTTCGTTGAACACTGATAACGTCACATTTTACACGAACATACACAGAAAACAGTGTATAGTATTTAAGGAACAACAGTTTAACCCGTAACAATTTTATCACGACCGAAGAATGCGCACACTGGTTTTTAGCACTTACCCCTGAAACAATTGGATTTTTTTTTCAAATATTTCATGAAATTACTGTCATTAAATAAAATTTCAACTGACATCACTTGCAAATAAAAAACAGCATTGAAACCGAAATTTAACAAACAGTATCTGACTTCATGGTAATATATATATTTACCATTAAATGCCTCAAAATTTTATGCGGAAGAGCCTAGTCAGCCCGAATGCACTTCATCTGGCACTCAACTGAAGTATCAATGCGTTGAACTAGAAATGCTATCTATGTGTTGTTGTTTTTTTTTATGTTCAGTATTTCGGTTACTTAATTCGATTTGAAAGATGGAATATTTACTTTTTTTGGATCTTTGGATCAGGAGATAATACTGAACTTCTCCGATGAAGCGAAATAATAAACACACTCGTTTCATAAATACAAGAACAGTTATTTGCTTGTTTAGAACTTGAGAACCCTCACATGTTGGGAGTGCGCACAGAGCCAGTCTCAGACAATGACATAGTGAACGACACTGCTACAATAGCTATTACTTCACCAATTTAAAAACACTCCCCGTTAGGCACAGACCACAAGACAAGTACAAAAGCGAGTAATAAAACCTGTCAATTTCAAAACTACTTCTACCATTTTTTTTTCGCTAAACAACAATCAGTTAACGATTTAAAGAAATGCATTTACAATTCCGCCGGTGGTCTGACAAGTTCACAAACTTCATATCCACAAATTCTTGCATAAAAATCGAAAGAACCACGAAGCTATCTTGGACACTAACGGACAAAAATAAATTTACGAAAATAATACCGTTCCTTGAAATTACGTCATCGGCATTTTTTCCCCATTTTTTCTTTCTTCCAAATTGAACTAAAAAGGCACTTTTTCGGTAAAAAACACTGAATAACTCAAAATACTGAAATACATTTGCAATGTAAGAGAGTAACACAACTGCCGGGTGACGTCATCGCTAAAATAATAGTAAATATAATTATTATCAAAACATGAAGGCGATTCTGATAAAATAAGGAATGCAAACACGAAAGAGCCCATCCTAGTGCAAATATACCCAAAAACTAGGTCCAAAAAAATGAACCAACTAGCAATCACCGCCTAGTGGGAATTGAATAGTTTCCAGTGACAATACCAGCAGGTAACCTGACTGTGCTTTCAACAAGTGTATGCTACTGTAGGTGCAATCAACGCATGAATATTATAAAACACATATTTCATTTTCAAAGAAAGAAGTCTACATTCATAAATTAGACATAATTGTTTGTTTCTCCGTTTAAGCACTCGCAGCATGTCTTGAAATGTTCACTTTCGCACCTGCATTTGTACAGCAACGGTTGTCTTGGTTACTGTGGATCACAATGAGCGCAGTTCCATAGCAACGTATACGTAGTTGCTATGGTATTTTAACCGGTTACTCTCTACAATACACTACAGCTGGTTACAAACACAGCTCACACAAACAACGTTGGAAACTAAGTACCAGTTTATTTAAAACTAACTAAAGTATCAAGTACTTTCTTACTATGTGACTTGTGTTTGGTTTCCACACTAAGTACTGCTAGCAATAGCTAAAGAGCAAGGTTTTGCGACTGCAACCGGCGGTGTTCAAAAAGCGCAAGGTTCTTCCACGGGCGTAAGCTGGTTATACGAAGTGCTGATTGATCGGAAAGAAAAGACTGCAGGATCGAGTATACACTTGGCAGGCCTCCCTGACCCATTGAACGTCTGTAACGAGATAAAGAGAAATCAAATCACGGGTTGTTATCATATTTATTACACTGTTTACGGCTATTCTTGATACTTGAACACGTAGACGAACAGTTAGCTTTACACACTACACATGTTTATCTTGTGTGCACATTACGTAATATCAATTTTCTTCCGATTAGAATTGCTGTGTTCTACTTTTTTTTTATCGTTCTTCCATCTTTGTTGTTGCTGCCAACTGAAACGTTAAAAGAAACAAATAAGATTATCAATATGATTTATAACGAGAAAAGCTTCTCCGCATAAACAAATGATATGCTGATTTTATGAACTCCCGCCACTTTTGCCGCCTTTCCATTAGCGCAATCATATCCGTCAGTCCCCTGCGCACAAAAACAAAGTCCTCCAAATCAAGCAAATGTGAAATACGGACAATAAGTTAGTACACACAAAGTGATGACGTGTTGCACGTTCTCGACGAAGCGCTATGCTGTCATTTCATGGCTTGCGTTGCCACTTCACGTCTGCCCCAAAACAATAAATCAGAACAAATGCCTTGCAAATTTGTCTTTGGTTCCACGGCGGGTGGCGAATTACATCTATCTGGTGCGGGGGTAGGGGCATGTTCGGGATTAATAGCCATCGCGCGTGAACACGACTGATAGTGACCTATCTATCAGGTGAATACGAGTGATGGTTAATCTATCTGTCGCGTTAACACGAGTGATGGTGACCATCTGCTGCGTGATTCCGAGTGATGGTGACTTATCTCAAGGTGGTGCTAAAACGTCAACGCATTTTTTCTAAGTGACTTATTTTGTGTCCACCAAAACAGTGTCTTCGCAGAAGAAAAAAACCGTTATTTGAAATTTCAAAACCCTTCCGGTGTGGTCATGCAATCAGTGTTTTACACCTCTGAACAGGAGACATCACAAAATCTGGAAGAGTGGTTTCTATCTTTTTACAAGTTTTTATCTGGTCTATATAAAATCCGCGTCGTTACAAAAAGCTGACAGACAAGGCGGTGTAATTATGGCAGTTATTCAGAGCAAAGCAATGCATTAGCCTTCATATGTCTTCTAGCTGTAAAGGCAGTTGAGAGATAAGATTGGTGATCTCATCTCCTGGTGATTTCAGTCACGTTACGCTCTCAGCCAGAACTGATGTGAACCGAAAGTATTTAGCCGCAGTTTGCAAAAGTTAGACATTTCGCGACGTGAGAAAACTGAGAAGTTTTACACTTTGGCTCTGTAAAAGTTTCGTCGTATACATTCCTCATTTCTCGAGTACAAATGCTAATCTATACTCTCAAGGTTGAACAACTGAATTAAATTGTATGGCAGACACTGCTAGAGTACATACACAGACATGCATGAGAATTTTATCACAGACATCGAACAAAACGAGCTTCGCGAAGGCCGACAAAGTGGGTTGGACCAAAAAGTACTTTTCTAACTTTTTGTCCACATGTTCCCATTTTCCCTTGGAACAGTCACGCAAAACTGCATGTGCAAAACAAGCCGTTGGTGGAGGGGGTGGTAGTGTTTACGTATGTGCGGTCTCTGCCCTTTGTATGTAGCGCTGCGACGTAATGGGAAAAAGCCAAAATCAGGCGGTTTCGCCTTCCCCCCTCCCCCCCCCCCCCCCGTGCATGGCTGACGTACAAGGGCGCCATCTGGTCAGAACTGCAATAGGTTAAATGGTTTATTGCGTCAAGAGAAGAAGCTTCGACACAATGAGGTGTCTTTCGTTCTTTCTGCAAAATGGTTGGGATATTCAACCATTTTGCGGTATCGATGGGAAAAAAATACAAGGTAAAAGTGCCAAGCGTGTTTATATCAGTCACAGGCCAGCGCTCTTCTATGCAGCATGTAATGTATTTGCCATTATGCAGGAACACAATGAGTAAACACTGTTTGAAATTCTTGTCCACTTGCCAGATATACCAAGCCGTACCAGCAGAGCGTTGAGTAACTTAATCGAGGGCACCGATTTACACGCCAAGCGCCATGGATCGGCTTGTGCCAAAAATCGAAGACTGAACACGAGCCAAGTTTTATGTCAGTAAATCTTTCCGACCGAACACATACATACCCATGATTTATTTAGAGACACTAATTGTATGTACGCGCGTGTGTGAACGGCAGATGGCTGCGGTCAACGAGAGTGTGCCAAGCATTGCTATTTTGGCTTCAATGCGTTAACACTAAATATTGATGACACATAAACACGCGGCGGATGAATATGTTGGAAAAGTAGGACAGTTTGTCGCACAAAATGCCGGGTAAATGAGTATTGCATCTCCAAGTTCCTGTGGCATTCTGCCCAGGAGCTTTGATGGAAACGCGCACATAATGCCCACCCCCCTCCCCCCTCATTGCTATCTGGTTGGAAAAGACCATGTAGCGTTCAGACCCACTGTCAATTTGCCATATTTATATAGGTGTGGCTGGTCTCGCTTAATTGCTTGGAATTGCCCTTCACAAATACTGTCTATTTGAATTGTCAATTCAGAATCCGAGAGAATGCGGCAAACGGGCTGCGGAAGGGGAAGAAAGGGGAGGAGAGGGGATGGGAAGAGAGGGGAGGGGAGGGGGAGGGGAGGGGAGGGGTGTCATCAAAAGGCCACACCTGAAAGAACTCCCGTACACTATCTAGTGAAATCCACACTGCGCAAATGTCGCATAGGATAAAAAATATATCAATAAATACATAAATCAACAAACAAGCAATCACTTCACTGGCTCACTTGAGAAAACAGCTGGCGAGAACGGCATATGGAAATGGTAATCCATGGCAACCAATGGGCCCCGCTGTCCTCAGCCATAAAGAAGTACATAATTTTCATATAAATTTTTAAATTTTTATTATTTTTATTTATACGATATTGCCTCGCGACTCGCTCGCGTCTTGATAATCCATGGCAGCGTTGGCGTCGTTGATGATCCAGTCTAGAATGATTAGCGTCAAGGGGGCGTATCATGTTCGTGTATCCGTCGACGGTATCGTTCGCAGGTCGCATGACAGGATGCGCCCACAAAAAAAGACGGAACCGGCCACGTATCGGTGCGACTTCTGTGCGACAGGAATTAGCTGATTTACTTGTATATTACTGAAATGTATACATGTCATAAAAACAGTGTTTCTGTCATCCCCGATCAAGGTAGGTTACAAGACAAGAAAATTTCTTGAGAAATTGCAGTTGATGCCTCCTCCTCTCCCCCTCTCCTTTCTGAATCTCACCGAGTAACCATGACCACCATAAGTAGGCGCTGGCGGGTGGAATGGCCACTCAAACAATTGATCGTTGAGAATAACATGGCAAGCGACAAACAAAATCGTCACACTCCAGCATTTCCAAATCGCACGGCAAACTGAGTTCAAAAATAAATACGGGAAAATTCCATACTGATTTCTATTCAAAAAGTCACACTTTGAAACGGTAATTGCACACCCCTGGTACAAAATTACGCTACTGAACAGCTTCAAGTTCCTACATTAATAATTTTTTTTTTGAACGATTGCCAAAATCTATTTCTATCTACGACATAATAAACACATCATTTATAAAACTGATTCGAAGTCTGGGCGCTTGTTGTGAAATATAACAACGTACTGCGTAGGCTTTTCAAAGGAAACACCAAGCAGGGCGAAACAAAAATGCCCACAGATGAGCGCCAGACGTTGCTAATCAGCTGCTTTTGAGGCTCTAGAGCAACATCTTAAATTTCCCCACAAACCGACGGACAAACAAACAGTGGAGTGCTTAGCCACTAGCGTCTCTAATACACCGGTGAGAAGTAATTACAGAGCTCAAGGACCATCAGCATTGTATCTGGCAAAATATTTGCTCTTCTGACTTTATTTAGAATACAATGTATAATTCTGTATCAAGGCTGCGAGTTTATATATTCGCATCCAAATCAATGGGCGTTTCCGACTTGTTAAGTCCATTTTTAGCGTTCCAATATTTACACATAGAAGACCATTCTAACTCATTCCTAAGCGGGCGTGTTCGCGACAGCTGTTTGACGACCTTCGCTGTTAGAGCACGCCGGGATTACTGTATGGATGCCTATCGTTTCATCTGGTACGAAAACGTGTCAAATACCGGAATATGTAGGTCAATTGCTTCTTCAGCTACTAGTCAGATTGAGGTTTTATTTCTAATTAAATATTGATAGGTAATTTTACAATACGAACAAGGCCAGCGCACTTCGAAGTTAGTGACAAGATGAAGTTTCATCTGTCACAAATAATGATTCAGGTTCTTTATGATGTTATAAATTATAGCTAGATATGGGTATCCGGGGGCATCCATAAATGATTCAAATAGCGAAGTGGGCGTGAATGCACAACTGTCCGTCAGAAAGTTTTATGCCCGCCCAGGGACATTTCGCCCAGCTGTCGTCTGAAGAAAGCGCACAGTAATGGCAAGAACTGCTTTCTTGCTGTTAGATGTTTACTAATATTTTAGTTTATATGTTTTCTTATCCTCAACTGGGGCCGTCGGAAATCGGAACACTCGACCCCCCTCTACCTGGACACGCAGCATAATCCCAAAACAATAAATGTCATCGAATGACAACACTGCCTTGAAACAAGTTACGGTATTTACACTTTATTCTGGTAGCACGTAGGTGCCTTTTTTTTTGTTCAATCTTGATTTAAATTCAGCCAAGTATACTTAAGCCAGTTTTAGTGATTTAGAAACGATATGAAGTTGCATATTTCTGATATACAATGCAACCTCGAGATAACGACATGGCTGGGACCCAGAAATTGAGTCGTTATCAGGGCATAAAGTTCACAGGGTCCCGGGGACCCCTGATAATCGGCTGGGGACCCCTGGAATTTGACTCTGGGGTCCCGCAGGACCCCAGAAAAAAGACGGTGTTCTCTTGCAACTGTTCAGTACTGTTCAGTATCACCGCTACGATCGAAAATGATCGCTTTTTTCTTTGTTTAATGCAGCATCATTCAGTGTTTCTTTTTTTTTTTTTGTTGTTGTTGGAAGTAGTAGTTTTGTGATTCGCATGATATCACTAATCGCGTTTAGTTTTTTTGTTGCAATAAAATTGATTTTATAGAATATGACTTTTTTGTATTGCCCGAAAATGTCGGGACCCCACCACTTTACCTTGGGACCCCTGGTTTCAGAGCTTGGGGTCCCGCGGGACCCCCCCGCTGAAAAGTAAACTTTTTGCCCTGCGTTATATGTCCAACATGTCTTTGTAGCTGCTTTGTAAACAGCTATGTCGTTACAGGCGCCAAGTTGCCGTAGCCCATGTCGTTATGAACAAGTTCTACTGTACATACCTTCACTGTAAAACAACTGAAAATCATAGCTGATGCAATTTCAGAGAGTAGGCACACAAAATCACAGTACTTGAAACGAGACAGACGGACGGACGGATACACCTCCAAACTATATATCGCTTTGGAAAAATACCAAATTGTAAATGTACAAATGCACCACAATAACAAGGTAAAATGAGAACATGGAAATAATGGACCCTTCCAATCCTCAACTTATATAAAAACAGGGTCGCGTTGGCGGGGTTTTTGTCCACTTTTTGGGTATTTTTTACGAAATGACTCACTTTTTCGGAACCCACCGAGTTTTTCTGTACCCAACTGAGTCACACTTTCCTTTTTTGACTCACTTTCCTGAGAACCCAGCGCGAACCCTGATAAAGAGTTTTTTTGGGGGGGAGGGAGGGGGGTTATCATCTAAAATGCAAACAGAACACCGGACGAATATTTGACATCAATGAGCCACCAGCTCCAATCCTACACTAAAACAATCTCGCACAAGTGCTGGCAAAAACTCAAATATATTTTTGCTACACCCCCCCCCCTCCTTCCCTCCCCCCCCCCCCACCCCCACCCCCGTAATCTATGTCCGAGGTATCATTCTTCTGCAGACGAGATGCAAATTTGCAAAGTAACGCATCAATAAATTTATCAAGACACTGTCACAAGTGTCACAGCTTTTTTCCGCCAAATGTCAGACGCTTCTTTCACAATACTCGCTAGGGTGGAAATGGTCAATGGACTGGAGTTTATGTATAAAGTATCCAAAATACTCCACTACAAAGAACACCGGAATGACTTATTGACTGTTTTCTGGACTACTGCCAGGACTAAGCGCGGAATTTCTACCTGGTTCAAGATAATAACTTTTTATACATATATAGAGATCTTTAAAAATAAGCAACTTTCTCTTTAAGCTACGTAAACAACATAAATAAACCGTCCAGCAAAATTGTATGACAGAGCAAACCTGATTTGAGGGAAACTTTCTTTGTGACGGCTTGATCTGAAAGGAGAAACCCGACACGACTGAAATTAGTCAAAATGCCAATCTTCGCATGTTGAAGAAAAAGCACCCCAAGGGAAAACCAGGCATTTTTATTTAGTCTTCTTCAGTATTTTGACTAGTAATCAAGAGAGAATGCAGCCTTTCTGCGATTAAATATTACAGTTCCTGCTAAATCAAACAATTAATTTTACTAGCTATTTTGTACAAAGCTGTGGATATCCACGACCAAGGACGGGCAGTATTGACAGCCAAGTCATTGTGCAGGATCTAGTTTCCCTCTAATGCTTCTGGTCATTTGTGCATATGAAACACGGCGGTGGGAGGGGGGGGGGGGGGTGACACAAGGTAAATTCACTGAGGCATTAAAAGCCACTGTTAATAACACTGTATGATAGGTCTGTGATAACATCATCCTCAATTAACATTGGAAACGTCAGCAAAATCCACTAACATAGACAGAAACGAGTTGGCGATCAAAGCAACCAGCAAATTTTCTGTCCATAAGGCTTGACCTTCTGATATATAGGCTTGCAAGAAAATCGACACAGCTCGCTCGACCAGATAATAATAAAAAAAAAACCCCACCGGAACAATGACAACAACATCGCTGTCAGTGAATATTATTAAGCGATCAAGGCACGACCAACTTTCCAAGTATACATTCGTTTAGATTGACAAATGTGTCGCTTAATCACGACAACAGACTTGGCATCATGCCCATTTACGACCTGTCTGATTGGCTCACAGTCAACACGATTCTTGCACCCCCCTTGCCCTCCCGGTGTGATTGCGGGGAGGGGGTGGACGACCCTAAGCGTGAATGTCCTTTCAACAGCCAAGGACGCTTGGCCGCACCCTGGGCGCAAATTAGTTGCTAGGAAAGAAGACGACTGCTCACTTCAGAGATCATGTGGGGTGGTGGCGATAACAACACACCATTCAAGGTTGCCTGTGCATTTTCACCCAATTAATTTAGGTGTTGTTAATTTGTGTCAACAAAGTCCAGTCTGTCACTTAAAACATAATCCGTCAGGCCAAAAGCTCTCACCATTTTCAACAAAGATAACGGTCAAAATTCCAGTAATACTGTGCCTCCACCCCCACCTCCCCACACATTTCCCAATGTCGCCCTTGCTTTTCTGTTTGTTTTGAAGTGCATCTTTTTTCAGGAATAGCATACACCTCCGTTGTACCGTCGATTTCCTTTCCACAAAGTTGACCTGAACACCAAATCCAATGAAGTGAACACATAAGCCATCTTGGAAATGAAAAAAAAAATCAACAGCAATCTACTTCACTCCAGTTTTTCCCTCTGTTGCGGCTATTTTCAAGGCAGCTGCAGATCAAACACCTTTTTCTGACAGTGCATTTGTCCTCCTATTGTATGCATCAGTGCACCCCCTCTCTCTAATACTGTGAACCTGTCTGTTGAGCCTCCCACTTGGCTTCAAAGTCGTTATCAAGTGCAACCCATTTTGGCAAGTCGTGAGTAAATTGCATTTGTTAGACCTTGACCTCGCTTGCCATCCCAGACGCTTACCAGTTCCTGCGGAAGAAAGCGCACTGACACAAAAACGCCCTGTAGATGGCGTAAATAACGTTTTTTTTTAATCTCCAAAGCAAAAAAGCAAACAACGTTTACGAGGTCTGGTAACCGGAAGTTGTGTGGAATCGACAGAACTGTAAGTGCATCCCCAGCCATGAATCTGACGGTGGGGGAAGGGGTTGCAGCCAGTCGAAACGAAGTTAATGTGCAACTGTGTCAAAAAATTACGGTATACTTAACATACTGGCCACAACTAAATGGTAAGACTCGGATACTGCTATTATTTTATGCTGATACGTTAACGGCAGCGTGGTAAGCAACACATGTAGGGAATAACAACCGAGTTCAATCGAGTTAACATTAAATTCAAATTCTCAACCTTCTCTTCTAAGTGGGTAGAAATATAAAGCAAGAAAAATATGGTGTGTGTGTGTGTTTTTTTATGTATTATTAATACAACTAGGTAATCCAAAACAAGTGGATAATGACGAATAAATATTGCAAAACACCGATCTCCACATATCTGGAAAAGCCCACTACAGAGGTTCATTTATAACTCTTTAGAAATCACTCGGTCTGTCAATCATTTCATCTGAGCTGACCTGACCTAGCTAGCGAGCAGTACTTATTATGACAAGTTAAGACAACACACCATCGCAACGTTAATGGTGCGTCCGTCAGTTTCGTTAAACTTAATAAGCGTGGAAACAGAATGAGACCAGTCTCCTTGGCATTTCCCACTCTTGTTCTCTCTTTATCTCGTCTTCAAATATATGCTGAAAATCGGAATAACATTTCTCTTGGCCACGGCTTACCTGGTCTCTTTCACTTGAACACGATTCCCCAAACGCCGTAAAGTATGCATGTTAAAAAGAAATTTTTGCAGAAATTATTATACTGGCGTGGGAAAAGCCGTAAAAACTCACACAATGTAGGGACGAGTGCCCACATGTGACGCCAAAGCTGGCACGAAGTACTGCCCAATGCATCGTTTGCGGTATGGAGAAACCAAATAGCAAAGATGACGGCTCCACCAGCAAATGCCGATAAAGGAAGTCGCAAAGACGAAACAAACACTATTTCCTAGACTTTTTCCTCGGTAGAAAAAAATGCGCGATCTAATGACAAGATCGAGAAGTTGTAAAGTAATACCACTTTATATTGAAAATCAATTTCAAGCACCTGATTAATCAAACTTCTTCTCAAGACTAGGAGAAAGGGAAATTACTTGAAATTATGTATAATACCATGAAAGACCATTAATACCTGCACGCCTTGTCACATCTTTTTAAGCGCGATCGATCTGTACAAAAATTACTCATACGGAAGATGATTTCTTTCTCCTCGTATTCAAATAGATGGTTAGGTGCAATCTTAGTCAAGTCGCGATTGAAACGATTTGAATTTTAAGCCCGTTCTAGAATCTGAGGCGACGAAACAACGTCAAGTGATGCCCTTAGAAACCCGTTGTGTTAAAAATTATGTCTCTAACGAACTCTATATCATATTAACGAGAACGGCTTGTGAAAACGACAGGCGTGGGATGGGCAGAAAATTCACAACACATTAACGAGTGGCACAGTTGGCTTGCAAAAAAATCTAATGACATTTATAGGTACATTAACGGTCTAAAAGCGGAGAAGCGAATATGGCATTGTTAAATATACCATTAGATAGCTAGATACATGAAAGAAAGCAATTACGGCTTTTTCAATGGCAATAGGTAGACATATAAATATTTGCATAACCAACTTAACGAGAGCCAAAAATGTGTGAGCAATTTTTAAGCGATTTTTTTAATAATCTGCCAAAACCCAGAAAACCCGTTACAAATTTTGAATTTTTGCATTTCGCCCAACATTTTTTTTTCATCCGGTTTAACTTGATGATGCTTTTCACACGGTACTTTTGTTGTAGCAGACAATAAGATTCACAAAACTAGACCGGCCAGTGCACACAAAACATACGAGCACAGGCTTATAGTACACATCTTCAATCGACACCTAGTACACATCTTCAATCGACACCTATTTCAAAAACAAATATCGTCCTGACTAAAACCTTAATTCACCAATAACCAGTTTCCTTGTTTCTAATTAAAAAATAAAACATTCATTTCTTCAAGCAGAATCATAATTCGCTGTCAAAAAAAAAAAAAAAAAAATAAACAAAACTATAAGTTGGTCACTAAAACAGATTTTACTGGACGTCTTTTTGATCTCAATCTGAAGGTGGTCGCTAAACGGATTTTACTGTACCCCTTTTTATCCGGGTCTGGAAGTTAGTTACTACAACAGTTTTACCGTAGATTACATTTTTACCCGGGTCTGAAAGTTGGTCGAGACAGGCCGGTTTTACCGTATGTCTTTTTATCCGAACCTGGAAGGGGTCACAACAAACAGCATTTATGTACATCTTTTTGTCCGGTTCTTGAAGGTGGTCTGAATTTTTTTTGCTAACCGTCACGCTCCACACCTCCATCCAGGCCATGTCGGTATGACTTTAACGCAACTCTAACCCTTTTACCCAAGGTTAGGGTAATGTTCTGCACCCTAAGTGCAGTTATAGCCATGATCTACTACCTTGTCTTCGTACATTTCCATCGGCAAAAACGCACCAGAAAGGCGCTCTTCATAACTGTCCAACAGATGACTCCCACTGGGTGGGAGAAGGGGGAAGAGGGTCATTCTGGTGCCAAAATGGTAAGCTGCTTTTCACAACACACGATATCAGACGACCCATTGAAAAAATTACTTCCGGGTACCGCAAACAATACTAAGCTTTACAAATAGCTCCCATATATATCACAGCTTCGCAACCAATTGAAATCAAGTTTGCGGCGAAAAATAAAATAGCTAGACCTACCGAGACCTATAAATACGACAAGAGCATTCCATGGCCTCGTAGTTAACGACTTCATAATGCAACACAACTGACACTGACCCCTAACCGAGTGGCATGTTACGTAACAGCTGCAGATGAACAACGCAAAAATAGGTCAATTACAGCTAATCTAAGAAATTGCCATGGATCCAGACTAATGTTGCCACAGTTTTCAACCAGTCTAAAGAATGCTGGAACGCTCGAGAATCTTTGGAAAACAAAGAAATCCCCAGTGTAGTCAGCAACTATGTTCAGCCAACAAAGGAGCCAACAAAACGGGGAAAGCGGGGGTAGGGGCGGATGGTGATGTCATACGGCTTTCTTATTTTTCTATACGAGTTCATAAACAAAAGCGTGCACTTATCCAAGGAATAACTACACTACGTTTGAAGTCGATCCGCTTTCCGCTATCGAGATATTTTGCGAGCTACATTTTTAGGGTAAAGACTCCGTTCTTAATTTTACGACACGCATCGGAAGTTGAAACAGCCGTCCGACCGACCCAAGGAATACCCATTTAATATTTTTAAGTCCATATGACTTTCCGTTATCGTGCCATTGCGCAAGCAAGATCTTATTCAATTTATGTGAATATTTAAGTGGCGACGCCATGTACCGTTTTCGTTCTTTCCACTCGGGCCAAAATTTGAAAGAATCTTTCGGACGTACCAAGCAACAAACCCAAAACGGTTGAATTTTCTCCGATATTCAGCGGCTGAGAAATCTTCCGACTGACCCTAGGAATACCCATATAAAATTTGAACTCGATACAACTTTCCTTTAGCTAGACAGTTAGCACAGTCGATCTGGTTCACAATACATACATATTTTACGTGATGACGTCATGCGCCGCACTCGTTCGTTCTACTCCCAACAAAGCAGTTGAGAAATTTCGCACGTAATGACGCCATACATCTTTCCCAATAATGTACCATACGTCAAAAGTACCGTCAGACCTATCCACGGAATAAACATATCAAGACTGAAGTATATCTGACTTTTCGTTCTCGAGATATCTTGCACACATTTTGTTCACAACAGACTGACATACACACATACATAGCACGGCCTTCATGTCACCATATTAAGCAACTATTATCTTCTATTTTCGAATTGCGAAGCATAAAACTGCCAACTGTGTTTCAAGTTATTTTTCAAACTAATTTCCATCTTTGTATTGCTGCTGCGGTCACAGTATCAACCCCCACCCCCACCCTCTACTACAGAAAAGTCCTCACTTTCGTATTTCATCAGAATTGTTTCCTTCAGCTCAAATCTATTTCACATATTTCTCATCTCCGATGAAAATTCTCAAGTAACAAACACTTTGTCGACACCACAGGTTAAAGTATTGGAGATTCCGATGTGTCGCGGACTCCGCGAAGCCAAGGATCGCGGCTTTGTTATGGCAGTGTGACGTGTGTTATGTGGGACACCTTAGTTTTTTTATGGGGGGGGGGGGAGGAGGCAGTATTGGAAAGATACACTTGCCCAGCGACTGCGGATTTTTGCGCCACTTTACAGATGTGTTTCGAGCGTGTATGAGTATCAACACAGCAACCAACACTCCAGCACCCTGCCCTCCTAACCCCCCCCCCCCCCCTAACCCCACCACAGGAATTCACCCTTTCATAAAGACCAGTGAAAACTTCCGGGCATGTGCTTTGGTCCGTTCCGTGGACTTCTCGTTAACGAGGATTTGTTGTATTCCAAATCATAAGCAAACTACTATACGTTATCGACACAAAGGCATAAATATAAGAATGGTATGACATCAGCCAAGCGGCAATCAATTCATTTTTGCCACGGTAGTGTTTTTGTAAACAGCTATTAAGTACCACGGTACTACCCGTACTACTCAAGTGAATACTGACTAAACATGCCCTAGTACTATTTTGATAGAGGG
The DNA here is from genome assembly GCA_949752745.1 of Protula sp. h YS-2021. Classification (NCBI taxonomy): domain Eukaryota; kingdom Metazoa; phylum Annelida; class Polychaeta; order Sabellida; family Serpulidae; genus Protula; species Protula sp. h YS-2021. The sequence goes on from OX457024.1 coordinate 60,836,875, forward strand.
TAAACAATAAACGATGTTAAAACAATGAATACACAAGTGATTATAAAAATGAAATCATAAAACCTGACATCGAGTTTTAGTATTTTGTGTTTGAAAGACTGAAAAAAAAAACCAGGAAAACTTCACTCCGTAAACCTGATTTGTTTGATAAATAACAGGCACGCGTGAAAAATAACTGCAAACACATTCGAAATCTTGAACAGATTGTTTTTACTTGTTATAAAGATGAAAGTTTGCTTGTTAAATCAACTTCCGCTTTTTTTAGACATTCAATGATTGGTACGCGTCTGCAACGCACTGTGAAGGTAGAACCGGTCGTTCAGGGGTTGAAATCAGGTCGAAGTCACTGAACTTCGAAGAGAGGGTAAGGAAAAAGAACAAAGAGCGCGAAGTGTAATCAGTACAAAGATCAGTTACCCGTTCTTACAATATCTGCCTGTACTAACACGTAACAAAGTTACGCATCAAAGTTTCGCGGGTATTTTTTTTTTTTTTTTACATAAAACTCTATTTGCTCCTTCGCTTATTCCTTGTCCACTCTCACAGAACCCTAAATGCATGCCACTCTAAATCATAACACAAACAACTTCGAACCCGAAGCTACAGAGTACACAACATTTTCTGCTGGAGCGAGTAACAATAGATTCCAACTTGTTTATTCTTCCTTGGACACTTCGAATTTATCCCTTTCGTTTTTTTTTTTTTTTTTGGAAACGGGCCATAACTACCCTGATCACTCGTAATCTCGCACAGAACGAACTTTTTTGGGTTCTTTTAATGGTTTAGCGCGTAACATTCTTCAGTAATATTGTTTTTATTTGTCTTTTTAGGCTTTTTGAAGTGAGCGTCATGTATATCGCATGTAGACTATGCGTGATTTATAGAATTGGCAATGCCCCAGATGGAGGTTTTTGTCATCGGCCTCCAGTAACAAATGCAGGGCTACAAATGAGGCGTATAACACATTAGACCCCGAAAGTCGATATTGGCAGCAGAAAATTAGACTAAGCTGGAACTCGGCAAACTATTCCTCAGACCAAATATTTTGAATGGCTTTGGCGATTTTGAAGTATGAGCGAAATCCATTTCGCATCAATGATTAATTGCTATCAGTTCCATCGTTTAACACTCCACCGCTAAAGAATTAAAGAAGAAGAGACCCGAATTGTGCTTAGTTTATAGGAAAACTTCAAACCAAATACAAAAAAGACCCATGATGCAACTACACCCGCAAGGTAAATATTGACATGCATGTGTGAAACTGTGGCTTTAGGCTGAGTCAGTTCTGCAATAATAGTACATAACATTTCAAGCTCTCTCTCTGGCATGCTTCCTTCCCTGTGACAAAAACATTCAGTGAAATATACCAAGGTACAGCAGTCAAGGTCTGAACAGTTTCTAAACATTCGTACAGCTTTAAAAATATGTGCTCTTTGAATATACACAATACGTAAAATGTTTAGTTAATTTGGTAGACCAGACCATAAAATATAATTGAATTACATGACGAAAAGTAGAAATTTTCAATAAATTTTATTTCCGCTTTGAAAACTTTTCTTCGCCGAAAAACATTAGTTAAAGGACTAACCTTTATTTTGACTATTCGCGCGCGAGAAACTCCGTGGTGTGCATGGTGCCTTCTCGTCGTCGATTTCTGTAGAAAAAAAAAACAACAACAAAATAAGTCAGTGTTGGCGAACTGCCATTTTCACTGTATTGACATTAAATTTCTAATTAAAAACCCTGCAACCAAATAATAAATTTTACACTGGGCAACGTAAAAAATGTACATTTTCACATTTTTACTCCGGCTGGTATTGAATTCAGGGATTTCCACACATGCCACAGCTACCTATGTAGCAGGTCCATCGCTTGCGGACAGAATTGTATCTTTCACAACTGTCTGGCCCTTCGGCAGTTTGGCTCTGAGAATTTCCAAAGCGCAAGCAGCCATGTATTTTCATCTGCCGAATGTCCTCCAAACGCAATTCTGTTTTGCGCAAATGCAAATAACATCTAATGGACCGTAACACGAACAACGTTGTTTTTGTCAAGTCCGTAGATGCCAGATGTTACCAGTCAAATCAGGGTATGTCTGGGTACGGGCGTTTTAACATTTATCTTTCATAAGTAAATGAACAAAACACGCATCGCAAATTTAAAACAGACTAAAGAAAGCACGTGTCGATCAGGTGAGCAGGGCTGTACCTTAAAGGGCGCGCGGGCGCGTACGCGCCTAAGATTTTAGCCATGCGCCTAAAAAAAAAAAGTGAGGCGCGCGCATGTTTCTTGTGAATCTCAAGAGCTGCGAAACAGCCACAGGTTCTTCTGCATTTTACACATCACTATGCTTATGTATGCCTATTAGATATTACATAATTCAATCCATGACAGGAATAGCGTCTTGTTAAGGGATCCTCTTTCAAGTTTTATTGTGACTCAAAACCCTTATGAATACGACCCACGCGCTTAAGATTTCGCCCACGCGCCTAACTTTTTGAAGCTTTTTTTTTCCTAAGGTGCAGGTCTGGCTGAGATTGGTGGGAGAGGCACTGTACTTTGCAACCGCACAAATAACTGTCAAAAGTCGAGTATGTATCAATCTAAAAGGTACAAAACACCTTGACCTCTAATTTTGGAACACAATGACTCTTACCGACTTTTCATGCTTTTCTAAAGAAATGATCCCCTGTGTCCCTTTTAAATCGAGATAACTCTGTCATTAAACACAGACAGTATCTTCAACGATAATACCCTTTTGGTTACTTTCGATTAATTATGTTACATCAATTTCGATGAAACAAACAGCTCGGGCACATCAACTGACACTTTGACACTTTGTCGCGAGGCGTTATGTCGCGAGGCCTTTTGTCGGGATACCGACAGACACACCGTTTACACAAAACTGTGTTGTTGCTGGGTGTTTATCCGTTCCACTCGGCAATAGCCCCCCCCCCCCCCCCCAAGCCAAATTAATCCACTACCAAACGCGCTGCGAAATGCTCTTTGCAAGGCCTGTTTTTGTGTGAACACGAACCGTCTGAAGTCATACAGCAAACAAGATATCCGTATTTTTATGAATTTCAGGATCAAATATCCAAACTATGCCGACACAATAACACGTGTAGGTAAGGGTTGTGGACGGAATAAGAGAATACTAGAGATACTGTTCAACAAGTCTCCAAACATTTAAAATCAGACTGGATCTATCAATATCGATGCACGTTAGTCTGCGCAAAGTTATGTATGTGTGTGTTTTTCAATAAAACAAGCTTAGTAAAAACACCGACAAGAAATCGCCCCTGTCGCGGGAAGTTGCCACAGTGTAATTAAAGCTGGTGAGATGAATAGGTGCGAGTTAGTCTCATAAAACATGGCCAGGGCATCACGGCTTTGTGTCTGACGCAAACCTTGAGAATGCAATGAATAAATTAGCTATATCTATTGCTCTGTAGAAAATAAGCGAATTAAATAACAACTTAAGTTAATACCGGCGCTTTTATAAACATTAATATGTGTGCCGATGAACACTATTACTAAAGCATTAATCTGGTCAACATTCACCCTTTGCAGGTCATAGTTCAACTTCACTTCGTCATTTTTATTCTGATCCTGTGACTCGCTGGCCCCGTTCATTCCCGGTTTATGTAAGAGTAACCATCTTTTGATTGCACGGAAGAATGTAAGTTATAGAAATGGTGTATTTAGTCAGGTTCAAATGTTTTCAGTATCAAGGACAAGCTATTGAAGCAAAAGTTCCACGCGTAGCTTCTCAAATTCGCACTGTATTAATTTCCGCGTACGACACTGGTACAAAATGTTTGAAGACACACATACATTATATGATTACTTGTATTGCACAAAACTGCACACTGTTCACACAGCGTTAGTGAGTGTGAAAAACTCCTGATCGCACTTTGCGTATTGAATTTACACTTTTAGTTTTCGGGATTGTAAACACTGCAAAAAAACATTCCAACCGTCATTTTCGCGCTGAGAGCGATTGTATAGATTGTGACACTTTGGGAGCTCCTAAAATTCGGAGGAACATTGCACCGAGACCAATTTACACAAAAGCGGCAAGCTGTGTAACCAGCCATTACATCAACGGCGAACCATTACGGGGTGCTTCAGCTCCGCCCGTATCAAGATTTTAAACAAAGGGGGGGGGGGGCAGGCGAGGAGTGAGGGGGGGGGGGGTTATTGTATGCCCAATATTATGCCCTGTATGATGTACTGTTGCTCGTGCGAACCAGGCGAGAGGGAGGGGGGCGGCGGCGCGACCTTTCTATCAATGCCGTTCATTACCGGGCTACACGAGCACAATGAGCCTTAATTGCTGTTACTTCTCGGACGTTTTCATGTCTCAAGTACGCACAGGATAAAATTGAGCAAAAACGCTTTTTTTATTCAGGTACAACCTCTAAAAGCGGAATAGGTTTTATTTAGACCCAGTTCCTACAACAATAATTCATCCCTAATGACATCGACTCCGCAGAGTGAGCAATTTTTCAGCCCATAAGGGTCTTCCTTATGCGGAGATTTCATTATAATAGGTCTACTCTTGTGATAATAGCATTTAGGGTGCATTCTGACTTTTGTTCTTTCCTCCTTATTTTCTGGTTTTCTCTCTTTTTTTTTCTTCTTCTTCTTTTTATCCCAGGAGTACGCCTGCATCATTAACGTTCCACGCTTCGGTCAACATTTTCAAGACCTGATTCAATTAAAGAAATCATTGAATCAAGACTGAAATATCAGACAGCAGTCTGACCGCGTTATTTACTGCTTTTTAACTCGACTTTTATGGATGTTTCTAATTCTCTGATAACTCTTTCAAGATCGACGACAGAAAAAAAAAAGAACAGCAAAGAGGGAAATGAATATTTAATGAAAGTGTTTCAGCCTTTTTACGTTACAATGCCAGACATGATAAACAGGAATGGAGCTAGAATATGAGGTAAAATATATCACACAACACCGGAAAAAAACGAACCGCTGACACTCCACACCACAAAATACGGTTGTGTCGACTTAAAACTTGAGCTCATCACTGACCCTTCTGCCCATAAAAAGTACTTCCGCAATAAAAACCAAAGTACTTATGGTATGCATGTGAAAAGAAAAGCTTTCAGAAAGAAACACTGTCCATTTGAGGTGTTGCACAGATTACTCCACAGGAAACTACCCCCAAAAAACTTTTTTTTATAAACGAGTCAGAGGAGTTAAAAACGGTCGCTAAATTCGGGTTATTTTATCCTCCTGATTAGCGTTTTCAACCAATCGGAATTCCCCATGATGAGTACATCAGCTCCAAATTATTCCCATACTGAAGACTGCTGACGTAACTGAATGACTATCGACCAAACTTGCACTTGCGATTGAATTTTTGTCTGTTCGCTGAAAGACCGAATAAATTCAACGTTTGGCAGCATTTACTCTCTGTGACAATTCGGACATAACCAAAGTCAGGTGAGTTCACCTCACGATTCAACACTGCAATATGATAAATCCTGAACGCTCTCACACCTTCTCACGGTTCGGTTACAGTAAAAGCCTATATTCAGCTTCCTGGCAGTGAAACAGCTACCCGCAGGGGCTTTAAGTCTCGTATAATTGGTCGTATCTTAAGTCTCCAACTTGTTCTCTTGACACCTCTCTACGACAAGCGCAAGGTCAGCCACCAGTTGAAAAAAAAAGACCAACAGACTCTTTATTTTCACCACAAAGCGATATGCAAAATACACGTACGCAGTTATCTGTGCTCTGAAAATAGTTCCTTGCTCATAGTTCACAATAAAAATAGTACCTGCTAAGGTACGCAAAAGACGTCTAGATTGATCAATTTATTTCTTAAAGCATCTCACGGAAAAGGCAACTCGCAATCTATAACAGTGACGTATTAAAACTGAGATGTTTAAAAGGAACAGAGAGAAAGGGCCCCTCCTGGATGCATCAGCACTCGTGCCCACCCCTTCCTAAGTCTTAATATCCAAATTTGTTACAGAACTACTGGACCACAGTTTTCCACCTGTGTATACTCAAACCTAATTATATATTCCACATAAAGCAAAATCACATAATAAAACTGTCTTTTAGTCGCTGCCAGTGTAAATGATCGTAGCTCTGCACTTATCTGATGCTACCCTCACTTTTAAAAACAAAACTCGATTTCTTGGAAAGTTTTTTCTTTTTTGCCTCGAATCCAATTAAATAAAGTACTGTTTAAATGGTACAGGACACACATGAAACGTCAAAGCAAGGTCTTGCCAAATGGCCCATTCTACTTAATAACCTCCATCCTCCTGTTCTTATCCAAAGGACCTTGTATTAAGCGCCCCCTCGCCCACCAAAGAGAAAAAAAACCTCGCTATCTAATACCTCACTGACCCTACAGTTCTCAAATGCTTCAGTGGGTGTATTTAGAACGCCAGGGACGCCAACATCGTTTCAACCCCCCATGAGGGCAGGCGGGGATCGACGGCTTTCTACGTAACGAACAATCAACTAGACTGAAACCTACGCCTCATTTTATGTAACTTTATAGCATGTTTTGTAATGCTAATGACATAAAACGTGTTTCAAAGCAAAGCTGCCAATTTGGCGTTATTTACTTTTTCAAAAAATTTTTCCCTCTCATTTTCATTATTCCGGTTTACACTAAATCATGTTGCATCACTACCAGATGCACCTGTGTTCAACCTTAACTGAAAACTGTAATTGAAACTGCTGAGTTCCCTCAATTTGAGAACACAGTTCACGCGCCATCGTGCACCCGCATCATTTGTTCGATATCCACGTGCAAAAAAGATGTTTTCAAGTCATTTGAAACTTCCGGGTAGAAAGTTGTTTGAATAAAAAAGTTAAAAGATTAAACGAGTGGCTTCAAGATAACGCCTACTCCCAAAACCTTTTTGTTGTAGTTGAGGAAAAAACACTAAGTCTCAACAAACATGCCAAGGGGCGCAGCAAAGCTTTTCTCCGGCGTTAAAGGCAAGGCCACGTAGATAACACCAGGGAGCAGATAATTTACAGCGCGCACCGATGCATCTACATTTTAAACCCGTAACACGAGAACTAAATCCTGCGCGTATGCTAATAAACTATCTACTCTATTGAAGGGACGCAAGTAGCGCACTTGCAATTTATTTCAATACCTTCACACACCCCTATAACTTGTCAGAAGTCTTATTCTGACCGTTGAGTTGAAGCACGATGGGTTCTGTCAAAACAATCAGTGGGTTATCTTGAGCAAAAAAGGAATGTGAACTGAGGCCAGATTATCAAAATATCTACACCCACTACAATTCTCTATTGTTTTTTGCGAGAAGTCGATAAAGTATTGTTTTTGAGATGTAATCAAGTTTCTATTCAACCATTCAACTGCTGTTTCAGTTTTTGCCAGCAACCAACGCTGCAGTACCACGTGGGTCCACAAACGATCACGCGAGGTCCAATAACAACAATTAATTTATGTATCAATGGTGGTCGCAAATGCGATATTTCTCGCTTTATATTATATTTCGAGAAAGTTTTTTTTGTCGCTGGTTCTTCTTTGTAAAAGATGCAAGACATCGTTGCAAAATAAATTAACGTGAAACGTAAATTCTACTTCGTAATGCAATAACTTTAAATGCCCTCATGAGAACACACGAGTTTTCTCGCTAAGTCGGGCTCTAAAGCAAAGCTTTGCTGAAAACGACCAAAAAAAAAAAAACTGAAAAAAAACACGTTTAATGTTAAGAAAAAACAACAAAAACCAACGTCACTTTGCACCTAAAATAACGCGAACTTGCAAATGGCGAATTAAATTCGACCCCTGAGCTACAAAGCTGTCAAAATATGGCAACATCTCAGGGCCTCCGGTTCTTAAAAAAAAATGTGGTAGCCTGTTTGGCTCGTGGCTATCAGAGTGTAGGTGGCCAGTTCTCCGCCATTTCAAGGACACAAATAAAAGTACGCTTGTTTATCTGACAGAAAAAAAAATACCCGTAACAGGTCTTTACATTATCAACAAACCACTCTAAAAATATCAGTCATCGTAGAGAGCAGAGCATGTTAACAAGAAATCGGGCATGAAAATCTAAGGTGACACTTGGCAACCAACAGAGAATTTTGCATATCCCTTGTCATCCCAAAACTAGTAGTTAAGAGGAAATATCAAATGGATAACCTATATTTTAAAATTTGATGAAGATGTTTCCAGTTGTTCACGAGTTCTCACGTTGTCAAGAAAATTTGAAAAAAAATCCAAGACTGCGGTAGGCGGTCATTTTGATATTCTCTGATCGATCGTGTTAACATTAAATTTCAAGTTAAAAATCCAAGATGGAGACCAACTGTGAAATTGAAATTGAGTCAAGGTGAAAATGACGTCCACTACCCACTATGATCAGTCATCTACACATCGAATATCACAGGAAACGGATTTTCAGGTGCGAGTAACAGCCAGCGACTGAAAGATGGACAACACCTAAATCTGTAGTTCACCTCCGGGGCTAAAAACCAGACGCCCAAAACGAAGGCAAGACAGTCTAACTTGAAAGGTATTAAGGTCCGACCATGGATAATATGAATTAGTTATTTCAGACTTTTAAAACAGGAAGAAAACAAAACAGCGAAACAGAAAAAAATTGCAGATATCTATTCAGACTTGTATGTCGATATTACCGGTATGTGATACTGACGCATCATATACTGGATTCTTCCATACTCAGGATTCGACAAAAATACCAAAAGCAAAACACTATCACTCATTCGCGGTTGGGTCTCGTTGTAACCATATAGCTGGTCAAAACTAAACTTTGAGCCAGAGCTACTGGCATTTTCGTCGATAGGAGACCTTACATGACCTCTCCATGACCCAAAACAGAATCCACACACAGGTTTGACAAAAAATTCCAAGTAGTATTTTACCAAATTTGGGTAATTGCCAAGAAATAAATACCTTGCATACATTGTTTACTATAGACCTGTTAAGACCCTTTTGCAAGGGATAAAAAAGCCAAGCGGGTCAATCTCACTGAAATCCACAGAAACCCAATATTTATAGTCCATAACCAACAGAATGCTCTCAGCATACCGTATGCTTCAATAAAGTGGATACGAAATTACCACTGCGTCCGGTATTGCGCACAAATGTGAGCGGTTTACTTACGCTCCCCACTACAGGAATCATAATCTCAGCACCCACTTAGCTTATTAGGTGTAACACAATTTTGTCTTTAAAATAAAATAACCAACGCATTTTACATAGAGGCGCCAAGTTTTGCCCGACAAAACAAGTTCAATATTGACTGATTATCGAGAACAAGTAATACTAGAACAGTGAGATGTTATCCTAGGAAAACTGCGTCTCCACGCGAACGAGTGGTATTATTTTGGATTTCGAAAACCATGACAGTGTCATGATGACACCACCTGTCTTTATCCAAATAAGGCAACAACAGAAATTCACCCTCAGCTTCCGGCGTTTGTGTATAATGTCTGAGCGCCCAGCTAAACGTTGTCTGTGTACTGGATATTTTGTTCTTTCGAAACTTAGAAACTTAGAATGGTACATGAAATAAACCGGTAACATTACCAAATCAAGCACCCTGGCTACGGAACACTTTAAGTGTTCCATTTGCCGTATACTGACCTGCATTTTTTCAAGGTCAAGGCAAGGTCGTTGCATCACAGTTGCTTCAGGATCCCCCATGGAGGACTGTCTTTGTCGTTTCCTTGGAGATATCCAACAGGATTGAGAATTAGTAGGGCTTACATTTGCAAGAAAAAGTCTCGGAGAAATGGTCCTCCTCAATCTCTGAGCACCTCTCGGCGGGGAAGAACTAAAATTACTAGGTTTTGAATGGAACAAAACGTCCTTGACCTCCTCGTCGGAAGACGCGGGGCTACCCGCGCTGCTACCGAGTTCAAGCTGCGTGTTCTTTCCCTCGACACTTATCACTTGAGACCATTTGCGCTTCTCCGGGGGCTGGTTAACATTGACGTAGTTAATCACCGTCAGCTCCTCCTCTGAGCTGTGGCGCTCGAATTCGCCAGAGCTTATGGTCTCCGCGTCGAGACTACAGCGTTCCAAGTCGGTGCATTCCATGAGTGTGGTTTTGCTAGCAATGCAGAAGGTCTCCGCGTTTCTGTCGGTTAGCTGGTTGTGTGGGTGGACTTGGCGGAAGGGCCGTCGGACGACGTGACTAGGGGAAAGCGACGCTCGGTTAGGCGGTGGTACCGGCACTGTTTTTGCTATGGTTAACGGCTCGTTTTCTTGGTTCCTGTGGGGTTCAATTCCTGTAACAAGAGTAATTTTGATACGCGTGAGCAAAAGAAGCTAGTATAGCTTTTAGTAAATACCACATATTAATCGTCAATGCAAATAATTTTCTTAGCTTGACTTTAGGACGCTATCTACACGTAAAACGCTTCTACACGTAAAACGAGTACAACATTCATCACACAAATGGATAACTTTTCGTAAGGTCACATCCATGCCACACACCCCAACACACCCGTATATCCCAATTGCCAGCAGACATAAATGAAAGAGGCGACATGGCAATCGGCCATTGTCCGTGACTATACATAGTTTATGATCAACGGTGATAACGCAATCTTTTGAGAAACATCAGCCAATATTTTTCACATCGGAAACGATCACGCTCGACTGCATAGAGCGGATAAGCGGAACAAAGCATCTCCAACAGCCGCTTGCAGTTCAGTGAGTCCCGTGCACACACCACTTACCAGCGCATGAAATTTACATCGGTCAAGAATAGCCTCAATGTGACTTGTATTCATTGAACCGACCTCCTCCCCCCCCCAACCCCCCCTCCCCCACCACAATATGAACCGCTTTAAATTTTTTTTACCTGGCGCAAAACTTACCACATGATGAGTTTCTACACATGGCCAAAAGGCCAACAAGGATGTAAAAACATGGCAACTCTTTGCTTAAAAAGCATCTTACGCCTAGAAATCCAGATTATAACCCAACACACTACACAGCAGCCATGTTTTCACCTACTTTCAAAAACGTTCGCTTACGTTGGACCATATATTAAGATATTCACTGTAAGATCAGTGATCTGAAAAGGAGGAATTTTTTTCCAATTCAGTCAATCAGAACCGGTCAGCCAAAAAAGTGATAACTAATGACAAGGGTAGTGAATAGAAGAGCGATGAGGTAGTCCTTCGCCATATAATACCATGGGCGCTTTGGAAGCAATAAATAATGGCCGTATTCAGTAACGATGCCACCATCCAAGCGCGGCTGACTGCGCATGACCTATAGAAATCCTGCCGCCTGGGTTTTATTAATGAAGTTTGGTACTGTAAAGCAGCTACACATTTGTCTCTTTACGACTTCGCTATGATATCCTGATGGCTGTGCAGTTTTATACACACGCTGCTGTCATACTACAAATCCTCTTCTCAAGCCTTTCTTCCATACTAATACACAAATTTCTCACACATCTTGGAAGGTTCTGCCAAAGATTACTCAACACATGAGCAGTCTTTGGTAACGGCGTTTTTTTTGGCACAGTATACAACACTTTTGTAAACGAGTCCAACCCCTGGTTGATCCTTTGCCACTTTTTTCAGCCATCGTATCTTAGTGGCTGTAATATTTTCCCAGCTTCGCACCAGCTTGCTCCAAAATGCTATCTAAAGAAACCCACTACGATTTCCCTGCAATTAGGGAAGTATCTGATTTATATCGGAACAAAGTGTCTTTGAAAACTACAAACAGCTGTATGCAAGACAGGCATGGCGATCGAGTTTCATGATGAATGGTCAGCAGCGCGATAAATAAAGCACCCCCCTCTACCCACGCACCCTATTTCAAGCACTTCTATCATGTTCATTACGCAGGTAAGAAAGGGATATATGGGCCAACATGAAGGATATATGGGCCAACGTGAAGGATATTTGGGCCAACATGAAGGATATATGGACCGACAGTGCTAGCACACACCTTGTTCGTTAATATTTTACAATACTTTGTGAAAACCCAAGAAGTACCACCCACGTCTACGAAGAAAATAAAATACATATCTTTGTAAAAAAAAATGAAAGAAAACTAGACACGTATTATTGTGACTTATTTCCTGATACCCAGTATCGAAATAGTTGACCCAGTCGCTGACCTGGCGTTTTAATTTGAATGGTATGTTACGGAATTGATGGCTGGGACAAACGAACTCTAAAACAATCCCAGTGTGTTTTCTTTTCAACTCACTGCAAAGTGTACGCGGAAAAAAATGCATAAAACTTTATCGAGTTATCAGAAACGTAACTTTTTTCCCATGCAGCTGAATTGGCAGGTCTGACATTGTAAAAAGGGCTTCTCCTACAAGCTTTTCTTGCCAAATATCACCTAGAAAACATTGAACAGGCCGACATATTCTGTCTAATGAGATATAATTTAGAACGCTGCACATTGTATGACGAACTCAATATATGCAAATGTAGGAAACAAGATATGGCGCAAACCACTTGCGAGGTGGCGTTCAGAATAACCGAATGCACATTCCAACACGTAAAGGGTACAGCCTGGATTACATCACCTCCCGAAATATGTACAGCGCTCCGGCCGGAGTTTTATTATGTCCATCTAAGCAGACTCAAGGGGAATATTCACGTCACTACTCGCTCAAGCATTACCCCGTTATAAGAATTAGTCAAAGCAAGCCATAAAAGGTCATCACACGCGCCTAGGCATCGAACACAAGCCCGCCGCAAAAACATGAGCATTTATTTTTTGTAACTAGAGCAGTGTGCAAGCCCCCATATTCCCCACAGGCCCCCCATCAGTTAAACACGGCCATCAATAGTTCAGCTTGTCCATTTTCCTTGAACGAACCTGGCCCATTTACAATATCGATCTGTGTTTGTTCCCACAGAAGCTACATGCCAAGTTTCAGTAAAATCCGTGCAGCAATTTTTAAGTTATCGTGTTAACAAGCTCACACAACAGTCAATCAACCGACAGACAGACACACGCGGTCGATCGCATATATCCCCCCACCCCCTGTGGGGAATAAATTACATTCCTCAGTGAAGGTGGGGGCGGTGGCAAAAAAACCTATATCTCCTCATGAATCCGAAAGGAAGCTACCTGAAATACACACAGTGTATGTCCGTTCAATACTCTGGTATTTCACAACATATGTCCAATGCACACAACGCAGCACTAGAAACAATTACTGAAGCTAGATTTGCGCCACAAATAACTTCGGTACACATACGTACTTGAACACGAAAAATGTCTGCCATCGAGGTCGTAAGTACAACACGAAAATTGTGGCAAGTAAAGAAATCAGTGTGTAGAGTGTAAACCCCATTTTACGTTCAAATACAACATGTTGCACTTACCCTACCTGCTCGAGTTAAATTTTAATGAATTTGGCAAGTACCTTGCCTTTGAACTTCTTCATGGTGCCCCTTTATGAAACCTGGAAAATCTATTTTAAAACCTGTAAAACAAAAACATACCGCCAAAAAAAAAAAATAATAAAAAAAAAAAACACGAGAGGTGTCTTCATAGCCCTGTTGTTTATTGTTATTATTACTACCATTCCTCAAACGCTAGTTTATTCTGAACTTTATCAGACATCTTTGGCGCAGGTATTTAGAATGTCCGTTGACATTGAGCCAAGCCGTAAAGGCAAAGACCATACAATGGTGAAAGGAGAAAACGTGAGACGAACAGCATTGTTTGTTTTTCTGTTAAAGTCATCCGTTTATGTGGCCAGTTTGCGCCGAATAGATTAAAAAAAATAATACAATTTCACTGAAGATTACATGAAGCCTCAAGTTGGATTTTTCTGCAATCAGATCGTGTTTGGCCTATATTTTGGCCAATTTTGGTCAAATCGCAAAAAAAAAAAAAAAAAAAAAAAAAAAGAAGAAGAAGCAAGCAAGCCTGAATCAGGTATTGGAAAACATCTTTCTCACATTCCGACGCAATCTGACCTGATTTCCGGATTTGTATGAAGAATGTGTTTTGGTGTTTTCAATTTGGCAACATTTAGCTATTTTTGGCCAAATCGCCAAAAAAAATACAAGGAACATTCAAAGAAATCGAACCAGAAATGTAGGAACAGTAGCACTCTGAAAAATTTGTCCACACACACACGCACGAACACACACATAACGGACAACGAATGTCCCATAAGTTATGAGCATACCCTACCGACGATAGTTAGTTGGGCTAAAACGGTCAGGTTGCCTTGTCAGCAACCTATTGAAAAAAAATCCATCCACTCCATATCAAGACGAATATTGTCAGTGTCCACCATCACGACCTTACAAACCATGAGGGCACGCGAAATGCTGAAATAAACGAACCAACCTGTCTCTGTGGGGTTGGGGGGGGGAGGGAGGAGTAACCCATATATATGACGCGAGTGTCTTTTTAAGATGGGCACCACTTACACTTCTTTACCTTATAGTTCAGGCTTACCGTACATGTGGCACAATTTCAAACATTGCATCAGGAGCAAAGACTGTTATATTACAAGGGTTACGTTTCATTACCTTCTGTTATAGAACAGATTTCTGCATTTTCTTCATCGGATTCTGTGCCAGAGTCATAATCTTCCATCTGAAAGGAATGAAACTGTGATATCAGACTTGCCACCATACCGGTTATCATAAGTTTCACACAAGACTGCCAGTAGAGGCGCATCACGACAAAGGGTCGTAGGTTTTAGATTCCTCTCACCTGTGTGATATTTTTTTTCGAAAACAGCAGACTTCACATTTTTCGTCAAAATTAGTGTGATCCCCGACTGCGGTTCCTCTCGTTGGAGAACACGAAAGGCAGGACAGACTTAACCCTGAGTCAATCCTCGATTTAAAAAGCAAATACACGTGATTAAAACTGTGATAAATACGAAACGGTGGCTGATTCTAGGTAGACTCGTAACAGCTTTAATTAAGGCACTCTGGATTAAAACTTTATACTTAAAATAATAAGAGTATATGATGGTACTCACCGCTGATGGCTGATCCGACATTGTGTGCATTGGGCTCACTTCAGATAAGGATTGATTTCTCAATTTCTGCGTCAACAATTTTACCCATTCCATATTCAGAGACGAGATCTACTAAGGAGGTAGGGCTGGGGAAAATCCTGAGACCAAGAGTCAGTGTGAAATTGTTGCTTGAAGATACCATGTGAATGTCCATTTCAGGTTTCTGCCACAAGAAAATATTTTTTACCAGCGGTGTGCCGCCGGTGATTTCAGCTGTGGATTAACATGCCATATCTCCTGAAAAACACAATGAAGATGATTATTTTTTACATCACTCGACAGTTTAAAAAATTACTCACATTATGTTAAAGTCTCGTTCATGTTGCATGAGAATTTTGTAACAAAGGAACTAAAAATTCCAAAAATTGCTATAAGCCTCCTTACTTTCGCTGCTGTCACTGGCTAAATGACAACTTCCATAGATTGACCCAGTTCTGAGTGAGGGGCCAGAAGTACCCATTATTCAAGGGGTCTTACTTTTTTGCGAGATCGTGCTTCTCCCTTTATATGTTTTTTCAAACATTTTACCAAATAAATAGCGCAAAATATGTATAGATCATTACTTTTTGTGTTTGTGTTTCTAAAATCTTGCGATGTAAACATGTTCCTTTATAAAAAATAGAGCTGACATTCCTTCAAGTTTTGCGAATTTTGTTTTGTGCGTTGTGATTCGTTGGGCAATCAGCCAACATGTACCAATAACAGAAACACGTGGTAATATTTACAAACATTGTCGTAGTTCTGTCAAACCGTTGTAATGCTGAAGGATTAAGAGGCATTTTAAATCAGATAAAAATAATACCAAGCAAGCCATCATGTGTAATAATACCTTCTTTATTAGTTACAATTCACATATTACACTGACATTTCGTACTTTTGAAGAAATTGTAGAAATATAACGATGTGTACTTTTACTATGCCACCTACCGGCTAAACCCCCAATCAATAATATAGCAGTAGAAGTTTTGTAGGATATTAGGAGAGCTGCATATGTGTGCGTTTCCACAATACCCAAAGGGTATCCCTCTTAACTTTTCAGCACATAAACAACAGTTCCCAAATACATGCCAAGGAATAATTTCATTCAGCTTGTAATTGAAATGCTAAAGTAATATAAAATCATACAAATTCATGGCCAGATTCCATCACAAAACACCTTGTGATAGTGTCAATGATACAAAGGAGATTGGTACAAATATCCTCATATTCTCGAATCCAGAGTTTTCCAGACAAAATACTCCTTTCAGAATTTAGCTGTAAAGAGTTCTTGATTTAAATATATTTTGTCTAATAAAGATCTTATGGCCATACCATATGAATTGCCAAGGTGCATAGGTCTTCTGTAGAGGTGTAACACATTTCCGAGTTCTCGATAATGAGCGCCATGCTGGTGACGCATATTCAAGTTTTTGTCAAAACTTTTACACTATATAATGCCAATAAATGAGTTGTGCTTTTTCATGAACTTCTAAGTCGAGTGCGAAAGTTAAGCTATGTTCATGCCTTCTGTGGGTAATTAGCTTGATGTGTTATTTATATACGACTCACTTTCAGTGCATAAACAGACCCGAATCACCCGGAACAGACCTAGATCATTCAAAATTATGTGTTCTTCTGTACAGAAGCCAGTGCAGTCACGTCATCAATATATGAATGCAAACAGTTGAAAGTATGGAACATTTGATTCCATAACATTCTGTCCGACGAAGTATTGTCAGAAAAAAGGAAGAACACAGTTTTTAATCCAATTTTGTTTGATTAACACACTTCAGTTGAAAGGTGTCTGAGAAGTTTCTTAATCATTGGCAATCATTCAGCATAACCAGTATAAAATGCCGCCTTTCTCAAGCTTTTCTAAATTGGGCAAAATCTAAAATACCACTTTTATTTTTAGACCACTATTATTAGACTACTATATCATCCATACTCGTCCCCTATCATATTCACGTTTAAATGGTGTCCACAAAAGTTGTAGACAGTACCTTCGAAAACGGTGTTTTATTCAGATAAGAAGAGGTATTCTGGAATGAAAAAGGATTTTAAAAAAGCGAAAAAAAAATTACATAAGAAAAATAGAAAAGCTTTTGAATACCCTTCGAGACCTTTCCATGCAAGTGTATTGTGGTTTCTTTCATTTTCAAGTTCTCATTAGAAAACTGGCCGTGTAACCTTTGGATTCTACCGTATCAATTATTCTTGGTGAATATATTTTTGTTTTTGGTGTCGCAGCGGGAGTAAGAACACAAATTGGGGCCGGTTTAAAAACATTCGTTCTATAACAGGAAAATTCGGAGAAGGAACGGGAAGTATTTGCGTTGTCTTTAACATTGCAGTTCACAAGAGAATAATTTAATCATTTCAGTTGTCATTGCTACTTGCACACATAAGACCTGTCGATCGACCAAAAGACAGGAAATCTGACTTTGTAGAACTGAGTTATTAAATTTCTTGATACTCAGTTTTATGAGTAAAATATCTTGTAGACGAAGCAGCCATCACTATGGGTTTTCCAATGTATTTACATTGGTTATCGCGATCCATAATAAATAAAAAATTCTTTGGAACACAAAGCACCACATAGGTAACCTTACCAGGCACACTGTTGCTATGTTAACTATACCTGTCAACAAACCGACCAATCAGCGCACGCTGCAGTTCCTATCATGTGTTCGAATCATACCCAACTTATTGTACCAGACGATCCCAATTGATGGGGAGGTGGGTGGGTACAATTCGAGTGACGGCTTCCAAGTCTACAAGATATTTTCCTCATAAAAATGAGTATTAGGAATTAAATACTTCAGGTTTAATTTTGAAAATATCAGCTTGTAGACTACGAAGCCATCACTATAAGAGACTCTAACTGGCGGTGGGAATCGATTACCCAATGCATACGGACTGGTTGACATACTGTCTACAAGACATCATGTTGTACAGAAGGCAGAAATAAACAAAATAAAGGCAAGTTATTCTTTTAATTTCAGCGGCGTCTCACCGCGAACTGCCCGTTTAATAACAAATAACAAAGTCACTGGGGTTTCACCACGACATGCCCATTATCAAACATCGTTAGCGCAAACAATAGTGACACGCAGATACGAGGGAGCTCATTCCCCCTTCTTTTGCCAAAGGAAAAACTACAGTTGTTGCCTACCATCGCAGCCACGGAGTGTATAATGCACAAAACCACACTCTCCAAAACGAGACCATGGTGCAACTGTACTGCGCCGGGCAAGCAAGAGAGCAGTCACGTGATCGAGAACTACAGGTCCATACTGCGTCTGCAACCCCATTCTACTTAGAGGTCTGCTTCTTTTTGTAATGCCTCTTCCCACGGGAATGCTGAGGAGTCCTGCAACAAGGAGGATTGTTATGAATCACGGATTCAGCAGCAACAAAGAGACCAAGACTATGCAAATTGCTCAAAGCATCAGCTATATACTCTTGCAAATAATGTTTAATAAAATGTTAGGCGACGCCCAACAACCAACGCGCAACAATTCACACTTTGACACCCCATTAGTACTACGCAATGAGTGGGCCACATGTCTGACCTGATGAGCTTTAATTGACAATCTCTTTTGGATTACATCTTCAGGCTCTTAAATTATATCATCATATGTAACAATATTGTTTTCTTGATATAATTCTAAATTGACGCTTTCAACAGATCTACCGTAATGCTTTGCATAAATGAGATAAACAGACGACGTTGCAACAGGCTGCGGTACGTAGCCGAGCCTTTAACGTATGCGCGTAGCAGGAATTTAGGACAAAGGGAAGCTGTATCGATACTCCCACGTGACTTAACCCCTAGCAAGGTCGGAATCACGATCTGTTCAAACGTACCCACATCTTTGGTCGCAATATGCGTCTTGCCTAAAATAAACGGTAATGGTTTGAGAACAACCGCCTCCCACGAGCCATTGACCTGACTGAAAACATTTTGCGTCTCACCGCGGCGTTTACTCGAGGCCAATGCCGCCAGAAACACACACTTTAGGGCAAGCCATTTGTCTGAAATGATGGAATGATGGAAAAGTGGCGATCTGAGATACCTCAAAACCAATGAAAAATTCCAAGACACCACTGTCCTTTCCGGAAAAGGCCGATCCAATTGAAAGGACCTAACCAAATCCGCCAACACTTCACTATGTAACAAATCATATCCCGATGCCCTCTTCAAAATGAAGGTGAGAGCGGATCGGTAAGTCATGATCGATCTAATCGACACCCTACTGACCTCGAACAAATACAGAAAAAGTCGGACAATGCCAACGCCGTAGCAGTCACAGATCTATGCCCCTATTCAGACTTCAAGACCCGAACAAACGCTAATGCGACAGGTACACCTTGTTGGTGAAATCCTTGTGAATTCTATCCATTCTCTGCAGTAGTCGCTGAGAAAACCCGATTTCAAGAAGGAAAACTTATGCACCAGAGTTTGAGTCGAAACAACTGAGGATTTTGGGTGATAATGCTCCCAATGAGATTGACGCAGACTGCCATAATCCAGTGGAAGGGGAGGCGGTTGCAACTCTCTGTCCTTCGGTGAAGAAGGTTCGGTCGTTATGGTGGCCAACGAAGATGAGTTGAGGCGCGACGTTGCCGACGCCACCGATCCCAATCGGATGCTAGATTACGCAACATCTTCAACTCTCCATCCGATGCGTGGCGTAACGTGTCGGGGTGTAACTTCAAAGTCAACGCAAATTTCTTTGGAGGAGACAGTTCCTTTCTCCCAGGGGAAGACCCTGACCACACAAGTTTCACTGCCTTGGGGATTGTAACGTGTAAGTCCGCGGAAGCAGGTAATTGCTGCATCGATGCATCAAGTGACACCGTATTGATATCCGTTGTTGTATCCGTGTGCATAGGTACATTGCGCAGAACCAACAGACTGTATAAGCGGCAACGGAATAATCTTAGGAGTCACTTTCACCGATGGCAGTGTATCCTGAGTGTCTGTATCTGGTATAACCTCTGTCGGCAACATCAAAGGTGAACGGGCTTGTATCTACACCGATGGCCTCTTACTCTTGAAGCGCCTGCGACCTCAATTTCATCTCTTGCCGACTCTTGCTGCTGAAGTGTAAACGCGAACACGGTGCCGTCAAGATGTGCATACTGGTCGCAACGGCTTTCTAAAGAACATGGTTGAATGCCTCAACGGCGTAGGCAGGCGGTGCAGTGTGAATGACGCTCACAAGCACGTTTGATATGTGCGCAAGATTCTGGCATTTGCAGCAACTCTACAATCAGAACAGCACGAAGCATACAAAAAACTGTTACCACAATGTGTTATAAACGGAGTTGATTAATGATAAAAACGTAATGTTATACATCGATAAACTGCTTACTTTGTGTTGGTTTTTTCAAAAGCAACAAGAAATTGTTGCAAACAGAAGAAACAAGAAATTACCATACACCCGCTCCGTCAACGCAGCGACGCGCTGCAATAACAACCCATTAACAAGGCAAGTCGTCGCAGATACGACTCATAATTACACGGAATCGGTGCAAGTCGCTACAGCCACCGCTGGCGGCACCGCTGCAAATACGACCCATGCGTACAGCGAGACGGTGGCAACACGACCCGTGAGCACAGCGAGTCGGTGGCAACATGACCCATTAGTACACCAAGTCGGTGGCAATACGACCCGTGAGTACATCGAGTCGGTGGCAACACAACCCCTCAGCACAGCGAGCCAGTGGCAACACGACCCCTTAGCACAGCGAGTCGGTGGCAACACGAGCCATGAACACAGCGAGTCGGTTATAATTCGACCCGTGAGCAAAGCGAGTCGGTGGCAACACGAACCGTGAGCACATCGAGTCTGTGGCAAACACGACCCCTGAGCCGGCGAGCCGGTGGCAACACGACTGGCAAATCAATACGAAATTGCCACAAACACCCTGCTGTGTTGTAACCGTCACTGCCACGGATTAACACACGGTGTCAAACGCGCACAGGAAAAACATACCCATGCTAACCCCGCACCACAACCGGTTATGGAAGATAACAAAACATAGGTGTTGCTCCAACAGCCGTAGTTTGGAGTTGTCGTACCTGCTACAGATTCGACATCGCTGTTCCGGCCACATTGATCGATTCTCCACCGAGTCAAATGTATACAGAAGTGGCTACACTATTCCCCAGTGCGAAAAACAACGCCGCAGCAGGCAGCCTAGGCGTGTTAAAACACGAAAGACGAAAGTGTATGCAGCTCTCTCAAGAAAGTTGCCGCAGTATCGGTCTGAGGTCTGACAAAACCCAGAACAAAGACGTCTAGGAATCAGCAAAGTCAGCCAAATATAGAAAATGCACCCGTAGCCAACAAAAACTTCAGTATACGCGTGCGCTGTTTGGTCGGTTGGTTGACAGGCATAGTAAACATAGCAACAGGGCACCTGGTAAGGTTACCCATGTGGTGCTATGTTCCAAAAATTTTTTTATTTATCATGGATCGCGATAACCAATGTAAATACATTGGAAAACCCATAGCGATGGCTTCGTAGTCTACAAGCTGATATTTTCGAAATTAAATTTAGTTGAAAACATTCTTATTGAACAAAACTTAATGTCATAAGGTCAATCAACCAAATTCACAGTGTTTTGTTATATTGTCTGCTTGGCAGCTCAAACATACGCACTTCGTTGTAAATAAACATGGCGGCAAGAAAAATGTACCCTTTCCTGTGTCTTTCAAATATAAAACCACCTTATACTCAACCAATGATTCGTGTTGCGATGTGAATGCGGTGTTCCTTTAGGGAGACGAGAAATGTTAGTGCCAGTACCGCGTTTCTGAAAAAATAATAATGTCTCGAGTTTTCTGATTCGTTCTCATTGCTTTTCTGCTCGATAGGATGGAAATTCTAGCGACACGGAAAGAGGGAGAGGAACTGGGACTCAAGCAACACATTTTTACACATTTTATTGCAACTGACGTGATGCAAAAAGTAGCTGTTACTCTGAGTCTGATAGGGTGGAAAACTATGCTTTGCTTTTCGGCCTGTGTTCCCATAAGAAAACTTCAAAAAACATTTGAGAAGCTGGGTTCACCCTTCAGGGATCATCTCAGTTGCAAGTCTGAGCGATAGCATTTTCATAGGCATCAGCAACATGAGAGACAGTCACAGGCTTTGGTACAGAAACAAAGTGAACACTAGCAGAGAATCTCGATGATAACCTTGTGTAGAATTGAACATATCCTTAACAGACTGCTTATTTAGAAGAATTTTATGTACAAGACGAACAAGGAAATAGCTATTGTGTTGAAAATGGCTATGAAAGATGTGTCTAAAGGTATAGCGGGGTGTCAATAAAGTGCACAAAGTTCATGGGGATCTTTGCTTCAGTTGTGGACGAAGTAACCACAGCGCTGTTTCAAGGATGAGACTTATCACAACCACGAGAAGAAAACCACATGAAACGCAGATGTAGAACTAAGAAAACAAAACAATAAACAACAGCTAAATCGGATCAGTTTAAGTTTAGACGTAAGACAAAGAAGTTTTCAAAGTTGATGAACAAGAACATGTGCGGATTATGACAATATCATTATTGCATTACTTAAATGACAGACTTTAGGCCACACTGGAGTATATTGCAATGTAAAAATAGTAAAAATTGTTAGTCTCTGTGAGTGACAAACTGTTCAAGATAGAATTTGATGCTAGATTCGTACTTTTGATAATATCGAAATAGAATTATCAATACCATCTTGGAAAATTACGGTTGAAGATAACACGTAGTGCGTAAGACCTGCACAGCAGAGTGTACCCAACTAGGATATGTCAATGTTCCTGTGGAGTACGATAGTTAGAAGCGCCGTTCACGTTTGCAAGAGGAAAACGGTTCTTTGACAGAAATTGGTTATATCATACCACACAGGGCAAGTAACAGGTCCATTCAAATACGTCACTGATGGTAGAAAAAGCTAAGATAACACTGAAATTGGAGTGCTTCAGGTGATATATGTGAGCCAGCTACAATATATAAATACAGGGTTATATCTAATGGAGAGAGCTGTACCAAAGTTCTGCAAACCACGCGAGTCGTTGTTTGCCATGAAACGATAGTATCAACAGCGAATTGATAGCATTGTAAAGGGAGTCTTCCAAGTGAACGGAGTGATCTGACTGAAATTATGGTTGCATTTCCCGCGAATAGCGGGAGCACATTAACTCTCACCACTACCCACCCACTACTCAGGGGAGTACATTATCAACCGTTGCAGGTGAAATAAAGCTCACAAAAATAGACTTCATGGCCATGTAATTACAGATGGCTGTGATCTGCATAGAAAAGTGAGCCGGCTAAAGTTCTGAATTCAACAGCTTGGTGTATTACCATGATCCTACATTAATCTGAAATTAATCAGACAACGCGAAACAAGTGCTAAAATAATTGACAACGTTTAATGCAGCCTAGAGAAAAGGCTATTACTGGTTCTGACAATAATGACTATCTCGGGATGAATGCTTGAAAGTTTCTACCAAATGGGAATTCTTTTCCTATAAATGCAAGTTTTTCTGAAATTCCACTGAATTCTTTAATCACATTTTGGATACACAAGACTGATTCAAAGTTTAATGTAGTGGCAGACGCGTCACTTTTTGGATACACAAGACTGATTCAAAGTTTAATGTAGTGGCAGACGCGTCAAACTTAAAATGTATCTTCGTTGGAATCTGGGTAGACTAGTCAACTACTATCATCGCTTCTTACCACAGTTCCACTTCTGTTACATTAATTGTTTTGCCAGGATTAGAAATGCCAATGATTAAGCACTTGCGAGGAAGTTTTCTATAAAACAAAAGAACTGATCATTTCCGATTTAGTTGTGGCACACTACGATAGGGGCCTGCCCCTGAAACGCCGCTGTGATTCAGCTTTCAGTGGTATTTCTGTGGCTATTACTCATGTCTTCCCTTGTTGAAAGGGAGCAACCAATCAGCTTTACCTTCAGTAAAACAAAAAAATCCAGAAAAAAACAATTATTCCGAGATCGATTACAAAACTCTCAGCAGTATTTGATTTATGAAGTAGTTTAATATTTTTTGTCTGGTCGCCCGTTTACTCTCTTAACCCAGGGCAAAGTACTGGTTTCTATTTTCAACTCAAATAAAGGAATGGTAGGAAGTACCGCTTCGAGAATGCGATAGTACGTATTTTGTCAGACCAGAGGTCACACAAATGCTGATGCTTGGAGGACACTTTTCCTTCAGGAAAACTCCAACGGGTCATCTAAAACGGGGTATCTTATGCTTCGCTTCTCTACAGCTTTCGTATCTCAAGCTTTAAGCAGATCACCAAGGCTATGAGATAAGGCCCAATGTTGTGCCGTCTCTTTTAGTTCACAAGGTATGGCTAGAACCGACAAGTGTCGTATCATCGTAACATTTGCATGAATCCAAACTTTCAATCTTGCAAAAATATAATCATCGTTCCAACGATATCGAACTATTATATGCGTTGTGTGTTGGAATAGTAATAGATTACCGACCAAAGCAACAATCGACCCATGGGAATGGCATAATCACTCATGGAAAATACAAATAAATTTTTGATTACTGACAGTCACACGAAAAATGGTATGAAGTTCACCAAATCCGCCTTTCACAACAAAAAGCTTAGGAAAAGTCCAACTTGAACGATAATATCCCCGAGCCAAGAGTCACAGTGTCAACAGCAAGTACTAAATGAGCCGCGATTCCACATAAGTGCTCTGAATAAAAAATCCTTAAATCCCAGATTGATGATTTTATTGAGACATGAAAAAATATAAAATTAAGAAATGACTAGTTTATTATAAAGTTAGTAGATGTCATCGTTTTAAAACAGATTGCAGTTTTCACTTACCATAGTAGAACACAAGATTACCGAGCTGAGTAGCAACAACATATTATTAGGGATAATTATTATCAGTGCGATGAGCATTATCTTTAAGGTAGTGGCCCAGATTAAGACCTCATAATGTCATTGCTAGATTTCAGCATGCTGCGATACATTTATTCTAAAAATTTCCATACACAGTCTGAAACTTCAATCCAAGGGCGGGATACGCTAATGCAAAAAACTTTCTGCTGCGTGGCATTCCAAGGAGTATATATTTATACGTTGCCTTAGCTACACAAAACTTTCTGAGGACGTATAGAAATAACTATGTCATGGAAATACTATAAATTTAAAGAAAATTGAACGTTTGTGGCATCCAACCCACGGTAATCTCCGACATATATCATATGACAAAATATAAGGATTTTACACCTCAAATATATCGACAGTTTATCAGTTGCACAGGTTTGCCAGAATAAACAAAAAAAAAAAAAAAAAAAAACAAAAACAAAAACAAAAAAAAAAACAAAAAAAAAAACAAACAAACAAAAGTTCCTGTTGCAAGATTTGGGTCATAAACTTTGAACAAGCAATATTTGAGTGAGACCACATAAGCCTACTAGCAATTGTTCCAAAAAAGTTAATCCTCTGTAATCATTTGGATGTCTAATATTCGTCGTTACTATACGAAGGTTATCACAATTAACCTTGATGAACTGAACAATCTTCAAAGTGCTGTGGATTCGTATATTCTGTTGTATCTTTATCGGGAATTTGTATTAAAACTAACCGGAAGTAGTTTTTTGGCAATGGTTAAGAAATAAATATTTAGTAGTTATATATTCAGGGTAGCTATCTAACTATCTAAAAATAAACCGACTTCTCGCGTTGAAAAAGTACTTTAGGCATATCTTTATCAATTCTAAAACAACAGTTTCTCATTCTAAGATGTATATGGGGATTAATGATTTCTTTGTAAGTGAAGTCACAGATTTTAAGAATAGCAGTGGACGGGAAAGGGAGTTAGTGCTTCAATTAAACAGCATTCATTAATCTTGTGTTACATGCGTGGTGTATATCTTTTTAAACGTCTATTAAATGTGCTAGAACATCTTTGAAAGGTCTTGGATCTTTCTCAGTAAAGTCATATTTAGAGGTATACAAAGCAATGGAATTCAGGACATTTAGTCTTAATCATTAGATAATGATTTTATTTGATTCAATGTTTGTCCCGCCAAAGTGAAGAAAACAATATTTTGTCCAATTTTATTAATCATTGTTTCCATGAACGGCGTCTTAGATATGTTTGAGATGTTTCACCTTCACATTTGATATAAACATAACGTTTTTAAATATTCTAAATTAGTCGTAATTCAGAATACCTTTCTCGCCGCCTCTCAAGCTGTTAAACATTAGCCGTAACTCAGGCATTGGCATCTTAGCGAATAAATTACATCAGCTGCAGAATTTTAAAGTGAAATATCATAAAATTTTATTTATATACAGTTGTAAAACGGTGTTTTGTTTTGATGATGATAACATGGGATTTTGCAATCCATGGCACAACATTTAAATAATTGTAGTTTTGTGGTTGTAGAGACTTGAAATGATAAAAGAATCGTCATCATTTTTCATTCATTATGATACAAAAGCAACAATGTAACTTATATAAAACAGTAAATAAAAATCAAGAAATCCCCATTAAAGGCAAGTTTATTTATCGGCAACAACCGGAACAAATGTCACATTTCTTGCAGACCTAATGTCTTTTGACCATTTATCGAACCAAATATCAGGATGCCGAGAGAATGATGCAAAAGGCTTCATAAGCGTCTAGGTATGTAAGACACCGCTCTTAAATGATTCTCCCAATATCACACTGGAAGGTCGCAAGCGGTTATTATAGATGGCGCACTATGCGACCAGATATGCCTTTTTTCGGTGTGCCCCAGGGTTCTCTAATGGGTCCCAAGGATTACAAAATGACACGATGCCAATTACACGATGCCAATTACACGATGCAATACAGATATCACACGATGCCATGCAGATACCTTTCATATTTATGACACTCAAAATTATGTACAGTTTCGACTAAATGATCGTACTGATTTTAATTATTCAGTGAGAAAGTTGCAAGCATGCATAGAAGAAATTAGACTTTCGATATCAGTCAACAAGTTAAAGTTAAATTACTCGAATACCGAAGTGCTTGTTATAACTCCTAGTTTTAGTTTGGATAGCATTGGGATTGGTGAAACCCATATTAGCCCAACGGATAATGCAAAAAACATTGGAATAATACTTTATTCACGTTTGAAACTAGAAAAGGAAATATCGCAGCGCTGTAAGACGTGCCTATATCATCTCAGAAACATTCGCTCCATACGGCCATACGTCTCACAGGATTCCTGTGAGAAGCTAGTAAATGCACTGATATCCTCCAGGTTGGATTACGGCAATGCAATACTATATGGTCTTCCTAAATGCCTCATCAGTCAGCCACAACGGATACAAAATATTGCCGTTCGCTTAGTGACGTGCAACAGAAAATACGACCACGTCACCCCCATTTTAAAATCGCTACATTGGTTACCAGTTGATCGCAGAACTGAGTTTAAAATTCTACTATTAACATTTCGGGTTATCCATAGCACAGCTCCAGAATATCTATATGAACTACTCTCACCTAACCAACCTTCTAGGACTCTGCGTTCAACACATAAGAATTTGGTAAATGTTCCACAATCCCGGACAAAAATTTATGGTGATAGGGCATTCTCTGTTTCGGTACCGCGACTGTGGAACAACCTACGAACTTCCTATGTTTAGAAACGAACTACTCGTCTTTTAAGAAGGAACTAAAAACTTTTTTACTAAGTATTACGTATGTGTGATAACAACCTAGTCAGTGTCTTTTAGCTATTTTACTATGTGATCATTTATTTTTATGTTGTTGTATTGTGTCTTTGAACATCGTTTAGAACTAGGCACGTAAAATCTATTTACTATTTACTTTTGACGTTCGTCTGTCCAATCGTCCGCCGGTCCATCGGGTTGTGCTGTGCTATGGTTTATTAGGTAATCATAAAATGGTTTTCCTTTACTGTTCAGCTAAATGTATTTTGAGGAATGAATTTTGAGTCAGCATGAATGTAAGGAGACTCAAGATCTCACACCTGACCACACCCCGTCATCCGAGTTTAATTATTAAAATTTTACACCGTAACTATCCTAGCATTTTTGTGTTTATTTTTCAGACATTTTAGTTTTATTATACAGTTTTTTTTCACTTCCAGATAGCGAAATCGGTCCTGTAGTTTTTTTATTTGGGCAAGAATGTCTTTGTGACATCGTACATAAAAAATCTCCGAATAGTCGTTCTGTCTTAAAATTTATCACACCACCTGTTAGACATTCTATCTACTGGACCTCTTATCTTCTTGGAATACATCACATATTCTCTAAACCTTACCCAAACTATGTTGTAAGGGCTAGTTTGGTTAACTTCTGAGGCAAATTTTGGAAGCAAACTCTCGATGATCCAGAATGCCCAACGCTTCTTGGGTCGAGCTGAGTCGGTTCTCTCTTTGATCTCATTGTTTTACCATTTCCATGCTCACTACAAACCATGGGCATGCTCTGTCTCTCGGGTGCAGCTAAATGATTGCTGCTGAGTCATTAAAATGCGGAAGATGTGGTGATGACACGATAAATCTATGGGCTATGGGAAAAGTCGTACTTCAAAACTCCCCAGTAAGGGTTGTCGTCTGCTCGGGACCTCAGTACCACTAGTGACTAGTACCACATGCTCACTACTACTACTATATATGGGGGCGGGGGACATAAAAAAATTTTCGATTGTTAATTCCCACTTGCAAAATTCGTTTGCAAATGGGTATAAGTTTGTAGTTTTTCTCGAAATTTCTGTCCTTTTTTACCTTTTTTTCTTCTCTTTTTTCCGTCACGGAGGTTTCCCGAAAACTCCTCCTACGCTATTTGACGTAGGACGATGAAATTTGGCACAATGATAGAGGATAACGAGATGTCGTCAAATAGGCAAAATTTTTTGACCTTGACCTTGAAGTTCAAGGTCAAATTGAGGTCAAAGTTTTTCTGACCTCAAAGTGATTTCCAGAAAACTCCTCCTACAGCGTTTGTCATAAAAAGACGGCATTTGGCAGAGACATAGAGGGTAATGAGTTGTCGTCAAATCCGTAAAATTTTTGACCTTGAACCTCAGAGGTCAAGGTCAAATTGAGGTCAAAATATTTTTGGAAACACCTTTTAATCACGAAAAGTAGCCATAAAGGTGCTCAAATCCCAGTGTGAATGCATAAAACGTACTCGGTAAAGGGTAAACTTTCATCACTAACCTTGACCTTCAGGGTCAAGGTCAAAGGTCACGTAACTTCACGCGTCCTTAACGACAGGCCGACTCAGCTCGAAAAACGGTTAGAGATAGAGCTATTTTGAGCTCATTTTCGACCCTTTGGGCCTAAACAATGTTACATAAGAGGTACCTCGGTGTCCTTAACCTTCTGGGTCACGATCAAGGTCAAAAACCGGAAGTTGACTATTATCTAGAAAAAGGTTACAGATAGAGCGAATCTGAGCTCATTTTCGACCCTTTGTACCAAAAAGACGTTATATAAGAGGTACCTCGGTGATCTTGACCTCCTCCATCATGGTCAAGCTCAAAAACTGTAAGTTGACCAGTATCTCAAAAACGGTTAGAAAACTGAATTTGATTTATTTGTGCCCAAATAAGGTTACATTATATTCACTTCGATGGCCTCGTTCAAGATAATAATCCGGAAGCTGACAATTATGTCGAAACACTGAAAATGTGTCTTTCACCAAATATGTTGTGTCTCTGCCGTTGTAAGTGGGTGCTATTTCGCTACGTGTAGCGAAATTCGGTCTGGTTTTCAAAATGCTTCTTCTCCCACAGTATTGGTCAGATTTTCTTAAAATTTGTAAGAATATTTTTAGGTAGGCCTCTCTTGAAAAATTACTTCATTTGGAGATCCGCCTAATATTGGCTAAGTGGGGGCATTTTTCTTTTTTAATTTTTGCGTCGAATTTTCAAAATGCTTCTTCTCCCGCAATTTTGATTGCATTTCTTTCCAATTTTGTACGATTGTTCTTTTGATGCTTCTGTTTTGAAAATTTACTTGTTTTGGCGATCGACCAAAAATTGACCAAATGGGGGTCATTCTTTAATTTATTTGTAGCCAATTTTCACAATTCTTCTTCCACAATTTTGATCGGATGAACTTCCAATTTTGAATAAATGTTCACCAGGCTTCTGTCTCTTGAAAAACCGATAATAAAGAAAATTGGGTAAATTGGGGGGGGGGGGCATTGTAAATTTTTGGGGTGCTAATTTTGAAAATGCTTCTACTCCCTCGATCGGGACTGACAACAATTGGCCAAATAGGGACATTTTTAAATTGTTTGGAAGCATATTTAAAAAGGTTTTTTCTCACAGTTTGGATCGAATTGTCTTCAAATTTTGCAAAGTTGTTCAGTGGGCGGTATGCTTTTGGAAAGTTATTTTTGGCGATCAGCCAAAAATTGGCTAAAGGAGGGGGGGGGGTATTTATAAATATTTAGTAGCAATTTTGTAAAATGCTTCTTCTCCCACAATTTTGAGCGGATTCCTTCATAAATTTGTAAGATTTTTCTGCAGCCGTGTTTTGCAATATGACCACTTTCTGGCGACCATACAAGCCTACTGATACGTGATTCACTAGATTGGTTACAACGTCCCCGGACATTCTTGCTTTATTTTCATTTTACATGTTGGATTTGCAATGTTTGAGAGTTAAAATAAACCATTATAACAATAACAAAAATCATACTTTTCGAAAAAATCTAAGTGGTGGCATCGATGACCTGTTGGTGGCCCTGAAGCTCGGTTGGTGGTACTGAGGATTCGGTAGTGGTAATGAGGACCCTGTGGTGGTATTGAGGACCCGGTGGCGGTAGTGAGGACTCGATGGTGGTAGTGAGTCCCCGGTGGTGGTCCTGAGGCCCCGGTGGTGGCCCTGAGGACTAGGTGGTGATACTGAGGACCCGATTATTTTAAATTTTAGATTACGTATTTTACGTTTCTTTCAGCTTAAAACCACCTAATATTGCATTTTGAAGCGAAAAAAAGTTTGGGTCCTCAGTGCCACCACCGGGTCTCAGTGCCACCACCGGGTCCTCGGTACCACCACTTTACTTTTTTCTGAAAGTAAGCATTGATTTTTGGTTTTGAACGTTTCTTTCAGCTTAAAACAACTTAATCTAGCATTTTGAAGCAAAAAAAAAGTTTGGGTCCTCAGTTCCACCACCGGGCCTCAGTGCCACCACCGGGTCCTCAGTACCACCACTTTGCTTTTTTCCGAAAGTAAGCATTGATTTTTGGTTTTGAACGTTTATTTCAGCTTAAAACAACTTAATCTAGCATTTTGAAGCAAACAAAAAAGTTTGGGTCCTCAGTGCCACCATCGGGCCTCAGTGCCACCACCGGGTCCTCAGTACCACCACTTTACTTTTTTCTTAAAGTAAGCATTTATTTTTGGTTTTGAACGTTTCTTTCAGCTTAAAACAACTTAATCTAGCATTTTGAAGCAAAAAAAAAAGTTTGGGTCCTCAGTTCCACCACCGGGCCTTCATTACCACATCTTCACTTTTTTTCGGAAAGTAACATTGATTTTTGGTTTTGAACGTTTCTTTCAGCTTAAGACAACTTAATCTAGGATTTTAAAAGTAAAAAATATTTTGGGTCCTCAGTGCCACCGGGTCCTCAGTGCCACTTCGGGACCTCATTACCACTGGTGGTACTGAGGTCCCGAGCAGACGGTGACCCCGTCTCAAACTCCCAGACCTTTATACATGCGAAAGACAGGGTTGTTTATTTTATGAGCCGTTTTATAGTTCCAGGACCGAAAAGGCACCCGAGAAAAGGCCCGTGGAACACAGTTCTGCTCGGCATTTTAAAATGCATTTGGGCAAAAATGTCACCATGAAATAAATAATAAATAAGTAAATACATGTATAACTAAAGCAAACAAATAAAAACAATCTGCCCACATAATAACATCCATTTTTTAAGGGTTGAAATCCAGGTAATGCTATGTTGGGCAGTGATAGAAACAAATCTCGTAAAATGATAGGATTGCTGAAGAGTTTTGTTTCAGGAACTCTTGAAGGCTGTAAATAAAAGGACCACAGGCAAGTATTGCAGAAGCTCATCATCAGCTGCAGAATCCATGTTGTCAAAGCTACCTAAAACTTCTGAAACTTTTTTAAAGCTTGCAACAACCAGTAAGCACAGAAAATTTTCCCATGTGGGATACGTATGGGTTTTAATTGGGATTTGCATGGGAAGGTGGGAAAACCCATATTAATCCCGTGGAGAAAGGAGCCATTTCTAGGTGGGAAATGCCTGGGTTCCCCCCCCCCCCCCCCCTGGGAAACCCCCTGTAAAATACACATGAAATATGTATGGGAATGCCCATGTAAATCCCACACGGGTAAACCCAGGTGGGTCCCAAGTGGGAAATGCATGGGCAACTCCATGTTATATTTTCCCATCTTCACCATTATCTGGGATTTCCATGGGAAGGCCCAGGATGGGAATTACCTTGGAAAATGCCTGTATCCCAGCCATATTACATGTGGGCATTCCCATGTTGGGTTTTGTATGGGCAACACACCGACTACACACGGGATACACACGGGCAATGCATGGGATATACACAGGAAAATAGATGGAAAATGCCTGGGCATTCCTTGGCATAAAACAGGTGGGAAACACATGGGTTTTACTTGGGAAAAGCATAGGTTATACAATCTGCCCGGGAATGCCCATGTATTTCCCGTATGGATTATGCGTGGGAATTCCGACAATGGATTTTACCTCGATTTTTGTCTCATTCCCATGCAAATCCCATGCATGGGATTCACGTGGGAAGGGCCAAAAATAACCCTGGGTTTTACATGGGTTTTACTTGGGTGTGCTTACCGGGATTCAGTTATATTTCCCAAGCCCTAGCCGTTTCAGTGGAGGTTCACAAAACCAATCGCATAATAATAATAATAATAATAATAATAATAATAATAATAATAATAATAATAATAATAATAATAATAATAATAATAATAATAATAATAATAATAATAATAATAATAATAATAATAATAATAATAATAATAATAATAATAATAATTTGGTAAACTAATAATGCCAATGCCAGGCCATTAAAGTTAAGAAAATTAAAAACCTTGGCCCAAGCCAATTCCCTTTCTTTTTTTTCTTTTTTTGATACAGAGAAGAATAAGATTTTTTAAAAAATGTGATGAGAAACAACTTTTTATTTCTGGCCTGACACCATCTCCATAGTTTTTACAAAGGCTGCTTTATATATATATATAGAAAAGACAAGCTTATAAAATATATACAGACTTAATTTATTGCACATAACAACTTATAAAGTCGCATTGTAAAAAAAACCACCCCTAAACCGAACCGCTTTAGTGCAGTCAAACTGACGGTCCCATTTGCGAGGTTCCCGCTGTATCTCGTTTTGAATAAAATGAAGACGTTTAGCCTTTTCTTTTGTTGCGTGATTTCAGTTGTGACGAAATAACCCGTGTTGAACGGACACGTCCACGCGAAGAAACCATCGCAACGAATGCTCTACGGAAATTGTGAACATGCTGCTTTTTTAAGTTCATAAATATGTAAGCTGCTTTGAGTGTAGGTTAAAAAATACAGTTTAATATGAATAGCGAGGAACAAATAAATATCATCCGGCCAGATGCGATATCAAAATTATCGTGGTCAAGTTACTGCTGTTTGCAAGATGTTTTCGAAATGATAACAGATAGAGTCGAAATTGAGAAGAGATACCACGACGACTTACTTTCATTTGCATCTCGCTACAGATTCAACCAGCACATTGTGTATCCAGATTTTTCCAAGCTTTGGTCTCACATAAGTGAGGAAGCGTGTATGAAAGCTAATGAGCATAGATTCCTGTACGATGCAGTTCGCGGAACAAATGGTCCCTTGAGAGTATTGAAAGAAGAACAACAAAAATATAGGGAAAGAGTTAAGCCGGAAGATCTGTTATATCTTAAAGAATATCAAAAATGTATAAAGGACTATATGTCGTTATTCGAAAAGACACAAAAATCGAAATCCCAGATTGCAGATGCCGAAAGTACACTTAAACACATTGAAAAGAAGATCGTGAGAGCAAGGAAAATAGAAAGTGTTGAATCAAGGAGAAATATAATGACATCGCTGAAACACAAAAAAGAACACCATCAAATGAAACTTACAAGGTATAAATCTAGATATTCCATGAACTTAAAAGAGGAGGACAAAGAACGCGATGTATTTATTGAGAAAATAACAAAATTGCAGGATCATTTCAGAACCACGGAATTGCAGAAGCTTAATCTTATACTAGCAGAGTTGCTCAAATTTTTGCAACTGATGAAAGATACCGAGCGCCAGAACTGTGCAGATGGCCAGACCGCCAGAACGCGACTGCTAAAAGAATTACTTCATCATTTAGATGACCTGGTACCGAAAATAATGCTTGGGCAATGGGAAATACAGAACACCATTAAACACGGTTTCCCATCTTATGATGATGTTGATACAATGTTGGTAAAGTTCAGAACCGAAAGCTTCGGAGAGGTTGTGGCGAACTATGAGGGATATTACTCCAGTGACAGCAGCGGTGAAGAACCTGATTCTTCCCCGTTTCATTTATCGATGAAGGATGGCAAGATTCACTCAAACAATGGGGAACAGAGGACACAAAGTACAAGTAATCACACTCCGACAACCAACAGAAAACCGACGGAAAACCGACATGTAAAACGTCACTCCATCCAGACTCTCGGTACGCCTATTGCTCCCAAGCGAGAACAACACGACGAGAAACTACACCAGCACCCACAGAACCCTGTAGTGCCGCCAAACATTGAGCTAAAAAGACACACAATTTCCCAGGTATCAACAGCGATGACCACGGATTCGGCAGCGGAACTGAAGGAGCACGACAACGATGTCGAATGCATAGTGCTCGAATCCGACTTTCAACTGCCACAAAACATTCCTAAATTTCTCAAAACGATCGATCCAGTGTGGCTGAAAGGAAGCAGCGGACGGGCCGTAAAACAAAGCCGAGCGCCTCCAACGTACAAGTCAAAAACTGCATGGGGAAATTTAAATGACTTGGAAATTTATGAAGGTCCAAACACAGTGAAAGCCGATGAATTAACAGAAATACAGACGTACAAAGGGGATGATGCAGAATTTATTGGATTTGAGAATGCAATGCAAGGCGTTGAAGATAAGGACGATATTAATACAAAACCACTGCCGGAACCAGTCGTTGTTATCTGTGCCCTTGACAAAAACATGCAAGATCTTCGACCAGTACGTCGTAAGGAAACTGGGCTCGATCCCGAGAAGCGTGGTTATTCTCACCAGAAGCATCGTAGTATTGATTCAAAACATAAAGTACCTAGCAACGGCACAATAACAAAAGCGGCTGCCCCCGCGAGCCATCCGTTTTATTCAAGCAAACCTGACGCACACACCGGAAATATCTTAGAATTTACACAGTCCGATGTTGAGCACGATGAGGAAGCAGTGGCCCTGGTGAGCGGCGCTCCCAGTTGGCTTGGTGGTATTGCAAATCAACCCCAGCAACAAACGTCAGTCGGGCTTATCGCCAAACCTGGCTCATTAACTCTCTCTAAAACCAACAACAGCATCAAACCAGTAGGCGAAAAACCCGATGTTAAAATAAGCGATAACCTCTTTAAAGCAGAGGTTTCAGAAGTAGCGTCAGAATATGGGCCGTGTAAGAAGAAAAGTAGTGGTGTCGTGGTAACGAAGTCTGGAGACAAGGGTGTCAGGACACGGGGGATTGCTGGAGCGGGACCACCTCACAAAGTACAGAAACATGAAACTGGTCTTAGTCATTTTAAAAGTATGTCTTTGTCAGATACCAGGGATACCCAGGTCAAAGGGAAATCTCTACAGTCGTCAGCAATGAATAAGATGAAAAAGGTCAGAATGGGCAGCAAGAATAAGTCCTAAATAAAGGAATCATAGCAAGGCAATAGCAGAGAACTGCCTTGACAATTTTACATGGGGCAACCCCCCCCCCCCCCGTGGCCTGTTTTTTTTCTGTTGCTACTAGTGCTAGCATACTTCAAATGTAGTCGATAACTTGATACGAAAAAATTGAAGTTAAAGAGTGGAATTTATCAGCAGGGACTATTAACTGATGAAGTATTGTCAGAGGTAATGATGAATTTTCCATCCGATAAAGATTTAATGATGTACAATATTCTTAGTTTTTATTTAAAAATCTGCCAACTGAAAATCAAAACAATTTCTGTCAGACCGAATTTCGGACATTTGTGCATTCTTTTATTGTATATATAGTGAGATCAATAAAAAATACTTTATTAATATCAACAATAGAATTGCTTTATTTTATGATCATGATCAAAGTACTGATGTCAGAAATTAAATTTGGATACACCGGAAACTATATAATCTTTAATTTTAGTTACTGGGAATTAAGGTAAGTATTGGGAATTAAGATCGGCTTTGAGAAGGTTTGAGGTTAGGGCTGAAAAAAACAGAAAGCTCCCCTAAACGACACCATTATCTATATTTAAAACACGTGACTCAGTTATTGATATCGAGAGCTGGAATTACTGATATCACAAATTTTGTTCTGTTGATATTATTAAAAGAACAAAGCTTCAATATCACATAACCCAGAAGGCGTTGGCGCTACTGCAAAAGCAACGAGGCGATAAACTACAGACGTCGCACAGGCTTCAACCCTCAACTGCAACTGACAACACGGGTGGTTTTTCCGGAATTTGTCCGGAATTACAGCAAGCTGATTCATGGCTAATTCTCTCCCCTTTCTCTTGATTGGTTTCCTTATTTTTCTTAACTCACGTCATCAGGAGCGAATTTCTTCTTTAACAACAACAAAAAGCTTCCCTCTTACGGAGATAAGGATGACGTGACATCTGGGAAGTAAATCGGTAGGCCTCAGCAGTCGTGGAGGCAGCACACGTAAAAGAAGCCGAATTTCACTTTCGTTGTTTCATATTTCGTCAAACATGTCAAGATTTTAGACGATTTTGGTATCTACAAGATTTTAAATCTATCTTACTCCTAATAACTAACTAACTAACTAACTAACTAACTAACTAACTAACTAACTAACTAACTAACTAACAGACTGACTAGCTAACTATCTAACTAACTAACTAATTAACTAACTAACCAACTAACTAACTAACTATCTAACTAACTAACTAACTAACTAACTAACTAACTAACTAACTAACTAACTAACTAACTAACTAACTAACTAACTAACTAACTAACTAACTGACTGACTGACTAACTAACTAACTAACTAACTAACTAACTAACTAACTAACGAGACACCATTCGTCTTGCTGTCTTTTCCGAAGTGTTGCTTCCTCAGACAAAGCCAAGTGGCAGGGTCAATGTCAGAGATAAAGACCCAGTATATTTTGACGCAGCGGCGAGAACGAGCCTACGCGTACTGTCGTTTATGAAGTTTTTAAATCACACTTTAGTAAACACGGCGAAGAGCTCGAACACACCAGTGGTCACTAAGCAAGTAAGCTGTTTAGTAACGTACACGGAAGGCTTTATTAACATGGACTTGTACTCGCTTTCAGCAGAATTGCCGATGGAACGAGAAAATATTTTGTAAAAATGTAGCCTTTCACAAGAAAGCCAAGTGTTCCCCTACCGCCTGATTTGCGAGTTTGACGGGAGGCAATGCAAGAACGCTACACCCAAGGGCCACCGGGACTGACCAGAAAGCCCATGAGAAAAAGTCGCGTCGGAGGCAGCAGCCCTCAAAGGATGCAGCCTGCACCTCCGACAACCAAGGCACGCAGCAACCCAGATATCAGGCAGCGAGATCCAGTGTTTTTCAAAGACGGGGCCAACAGCGAAACAGGTGATAATCACTCCAGACATACGGAGTAAACCCGGTCAGAGAATTCTACCGAAGTCTGCGCTATTCACAGTTCTGGTGTAACGTTAGAAAATCTCAGGTAAAATATACAGCTCTTAAACTCCGTTTCCGTAGGCGGCAGGCTCCGACACTTTTGCCGCAAATTGAAAAAGATTGGGAGCACATCAAAGTCGCTTGCTGGCTATGCTATGGTTATGCTATGCAGAATGAAAAAAAAGCTGAAAAAAAACACACAATTATGGGCATACACAGAAGGGCGGAGAAGCAACTGGCACTAGCAGACTTGTTGAGGGCGCTGTTGGAGAAACTAGCTATAGAAGAGATGCGACTGAATCAGTCGGGCTTCTCCAAACGACTGTTTCTCCGGCCAAAGCTGAAAGAAGGATGGCGTTTGAAAAAAGATCTCAAGCTCCTCGGAAATCAGTTTGATTTCATAACAGGCATGATTCGTCCGACAACAGATCATCTGGGAATCATAGGAAGCATGACAGGATCAGGGCTGCGGGACGGCTGCCTGCTATTGCCGTTTTCCGCGAAACCGCTGGGGATCCTGGTAGCAATGAAAAAACCAGTGCAACCGGACAGGATGCGATCCCACCACTGCTGTAGGTTAATGTGGAAAGTAGCTATAAATAGGCCGTTGCTACGCCACTCTAGTCACATCAGGTAGTAGTGTGTTTGAGAGACAAGTCGACCATGGTCAACCATTTACGCAAGCAAGGAGACACACGCTCCCGGGAACTAATGGCGGTGACCTGGAAAGTATGGATAACATTGATACCACACACATTCCGTACTCGCAGATATGGCATCAAGAGAAGGACAAGCGTTGCTGTGGGAATGGACAGTATCACATAAATCTCCAAGCGCAGTCAAACGTGGGGCACCCAATGGTAGGTCTGTTCCCTACACGGCTAGACGCACGGATGGAGATATTCGCGTTACCGATCCGGACCCAGCAGCGTTAGGGTGTAATTCACTCAGCTGCCCCCGGCCGCCGGAGACGCTTGATGCGTTCCGACCAGCGATGATATTATACCGTTTGATGGAGCTCATTTCGAAGGATCCGAAGTTCCGCATGGTGTTACTGGTCCGAGACAACCCGACGGGTCCCAGACAGGATCCTACAACTAACCAGGTGGTTGGTGGACCACCAGTGCAGTTTCCATTACAACTTGATCACCACCATGGGCAACTAGGGACCCTAAACCTCCACCTGTGGCCGCTGCAACGGGACAGGTAAGGACAGCGAATGTGATACAGTCACGCATTATCTACCAAGACATTATACGGCGTCTAATGGAAAGTATTTGAACAATGGTGCCATCTCAAACAAACTGATCCAGTAGTGGCTAGTGTGCTGCCAATGGCTGATTTTGTGAGTGAGATTTTGGGATCGTGTTCGATTACTTTCAGAGTGAAATGACCAAGAGCATAGGCAAAGTGAGATTATGGGAACTTGCGTTCAAGGCTTCTTTTTTCTCGCCCTAGCATCGGGAAAGAGGAGGGAGAGATCCACGCACTAGCAAACCGGAAACCACCGAAGAGAACATTTCGTGTCTGGTGGCCATGTTGCGCAAGGAAGGCCGCAAATGCGATAAGGTCGCCTCCGCAAGCGTCTACTTATTTCATGCACCACCTGGCCAGATATATGCAAAGCCACGTTCGCCAACTATTTGTGGTCAACGCTTAAGACTAGAAGTCTGGTGAAATGCATGAGGAAGTACAACACCACCCTCGTGAAATACGGCAAGTTGCGTGTTCGCTCAAGCCACAACGGGGGCGACCATGCATGGAATGCTCAGAGCAGGATGTTGGCAATTGCCCAATACTTTTATAAAGTTTTACTTCCAGGTCTTTACCACAGATTCAGTTACTAATCTTTGCAAATTACCTTTCATTGCTGCTGTATCTGTTGTGTAAAAATAGTGTATACCTTGCATGCTGCCCTAATGCTTCCTGCTTGCTGTAGGTCAGAGATGGCGAGGAAGTATCTGATTCTTGCAAGAGCAAGGGCAAAGCCAAACAGCAGTGACGCCCCCACACCTTATTGTTGAGTGACTGAGAAAAGGGTGTGTATAGAACCAGTGACATGGTACGCTAATGAACCACCAAGTCAGTAGTTAAGAGCTGAGACTGTATGCCGGCACAGTGAACTGAAAATAATGTTAGTGACGTCATAACTGGCAAGGGCGCGCCTGGTTAACATTTAAAGTAAGTTCGTGTTGATGAATCGATTACATGCCAGTAAGTCGATGGCACTTACAGCCGTAGCTGCGGAGGCCTCGATGGGGCATTGCGTCTACAGCACAAGGGTAGGAGACACACCATGGGACGAGTCGCGGTACAGGCATCGGCAACACATCAACGGTCAGTGGGAACACCGAGAAGTATATTGGCGGTTGCTAAGCGCGAATTTAGTCAAATAAGCAGTATTTAAGTGGTTTTTACGTTCGGAGATTTTCAGTCCTCATAGTTTATTGAAAATGTTTTTACGTATGGTTCTTTTTTTTTCTGCTTTCATCTTCTCCCGGGAACTAGTCTGAAGTGATTAGGTCTGGTCGATTTGGCAAAGACATACTGCAGTATGTCTAGTTGATCCACCGCAATTTTTATTCGTGTTTTGTTTTAGAAATTCGTTTACATTTCATAAAAATGGACGTTTAAATTCTGCCATAGAAACCTGTATATAAGACACACTCTATGATAGTTCACAGTGTCTGCAGCCTCAGCCTATTAATCGATTCGCTGTGGACAATGAGTGGGCAAATATTGCGCGTGTGTCATGTGCTGCAGCTTGCTGTCAGGCTCTACAGCAAATATCTCACAGGGAATGTTTCCCGCTGGCAGACAATACCCAACTGGACATTACCCAACTGACGATTTCCAACTGGACTTTACCCAACTGGACATTTCCCAACTATTGAAAAATGGGTTTTTTGGTAACTGCAAGTTTCTTTTCCAGGTTCAACAGAATAAAACAGGATAATATGAATATGTTCTAAACTTTATTTAATAAGTAGACACTGAGGTAACTAAAATAGGATATAGAGTCACAGGGCAGACCTACAGTAGACTACTGTTCACAGCCTACTCATCCCCTCCTGGTTCTGTCTGTTCACCACTGTCCACCTAATGTTATGTCCTATTCCAAGTAAGAACTGTTCGACTTGCGTCCTGCAACACGATCCTGGCACAGAGTCTTGAGACGCTGTTGGAGATTTGGCGTATTCTCGATTGGTGCGCTTCTTTGGCGTACGAACGGTAGCTTCCTCGCGCTTAATCGTTGTAATCAGTGTCCAGATCGACGGGTGCTTATAAGCGACAAGGTGGTAAATCTGTTGTTCCATCCTTCGAACTGGGTGTTGGTACGTGGCTAATCGCGAAGTGTAGCTTCATGGACGTTCCAAACCTTGGGTGGATAGCTGGGCCATCCAAGTGCGCGCAAAACAGTTTGAAATCGTCATCAGCTTTGTATCCTTCAACTAAACCCAGATCCTGTATCTTTCTCCATGTGGCCTGGGTTAAGTGATAGAAACACGCACGAATATTCAACTGAGGCTTGAGTACAGCTTCGAGGGAACGTATGACTGACAACCCGAAATCGCACATGACTGTGACAGGATCGACTGGCATACTGAGCGTTTCACAGCGGTCGAGTATGGCTTGGAAAAACTCATTGTATACCGCTTGCGACTTTCCCTGGAGGAGAACAAACACAGTGGTTACAGCTGTGTCGCCGACTGTACACGGATGATGCATAACTACGTAAATCCTGGCGGGGCCATTGAGAAGTTTCAGTCCATATACCATGTATCGGCTTACGCTAGAAGGCGAAGTTGCTCATGTGATCCAAATATTAATATCCTGCTATCCGCCTATTGGCCGCTGTCGTAAAACAAGAACGGTTCGGGGTTATAACTAACTGTTTCACACCATTGGCCATCGATAACTAGATCCTCAACACTTTCAGGAACTGATGGTGCGTTATTCCTGCGTTTGCGTCTGCTAGCCTTTCGCAGAGCTTCCTCATGTCCCATGAAAGGACGCGCGACATCGGGTAACTCAGCACGCGAGGCGGCAATCATCGTTGTTCTTGTGTTTGTGTAGCGAGAGTTTTGAGCTTTTGCAGCAGTAACCTGAAAAAGTAACAACAGCGGTTTAAATATTTAAATTATTGCATTTTTATTTAGAATCTTTAAGATTTAATTGCTTTTTACTATTCAACTTTTACTATTTATTTATTTCATTAAAGTTTTTTTATATTTTAATCATGCATTTTTTAGACCAGCCGACTACGTCGGGTTGGTCCTATCACATCAATGGAGGGACATCCGTCGTCTGCATGTACGTATGTACGTGTGGAAACTTTCACTTAAAATGCTTCTTCTCCTTTAGTTTTGATCCTCTCAAATTTTATACGAATGTTCTCTAGG
The DNA here is from genome assembly GCA_949752745.1 of Protula sp. h YS-2021. Lineage (NCBI taxonomy): Eukaryota > Metazoa > Annelida > Polychaeta > Sabellida > Serpulidae > Protula > Protula sp. h YS-2021. Next base: position 60,879,257 of record OX457024.1, read on the forward strand.
TAAGCCTCTCTTAATTTTTTTTGACGATCCGCCAAAAATTGGCTAAATAGGAGCATTTAAATTTATCGTTTGCCAATTTTCAAAATGCTGCTTCTCCCACAATTTTGATCAGATTCTCTTCAAATTTTGCAATAATATTTCTTAGGTAAGCTTCTGTTGAACAAATACTTGTTTTGGCGATCTGCCAAAAATTGGCCAAATGGAGGGCATTTTCTAATTTTTTGGTGTATAATTTTCAAAATGCTTCTTCTCTCACAATTTAAATCGGATTCCTTTCCAATCTTGTAGAAGTGTTCTGTAGTTAGGCCTCTATTGAAACTTACTTGTTTTGCCGATACGTCAAAAATTGGCTAAATGGGGGGCAATTAAAATTTGTTGTTGCTAATTTTCAAAACGCTTCTTCTCAAACAATTTTAATTAGATTTTCTTCAAATTTGGTACAAACTTTTAAAAAATATAGGCTTCTCTTGGAAATTTACTTTTTTGGAGATCCATAACAACTTAACTAAATGGGGGAGGGGCATTTTTGTAATTTTTTTGATTACCAATTTTCAAAATGCTTCTTCTCACATAATTTTTAAATAAATTCGTCTCCATTTTTGCACACTTGTTCTCTAGGTAGGCCTTTCTTAAATTTTGTGCGAATGTTCTTTAGGTAGGTCTCTCTTGCGATATTACTTTTTTGGCCATCCACCAAAATTGGCCACCTGGAGGGTATTTCTAATTTTTTTGTTACCAATTTTCAAAATGCTTCTTCTCCCACAATTTTAATAAGATTGTCTTTAACTTTTGAACGAATGTTGTCTAGGTAGGGCTCTTTCGAAGTATTACTTTTCGATGATCTGCCAAAAAATTGGCTGAATATGAGGTATTTTTTAATTTATTAACGTTTAATTTTAAAAATGCTTCTTTCCCCATAATTTTGATTGAATTTCTTTCCTATTTTATACGATTCTTCTCTAGGCAGGCCCCTCTTGAAAAATTATTTTTTACGATCTGTAAAAAATTGAAGTTGAAAAAACATGCGCAATGGTCCGAATGCGGACCGGGCAACGACGCAAGTTAAATAAACATACGCACTGGTCCGAAATGCAAACTCCGCAAAATGTTACATACCAAAACATTAGAATTTAAGTGATAATGTTTTAGACGCGGCATTTTCTTCTTGTCAAAAGGCAAAGGCAAACGTATTCACATGTGTTTGGTCATATCACCAATCACTGGTCGTTTCTGCTCATTGAAATAATTATGTATGTCCGGCAGTACATGTCAACAGTACACGTGTGTGGACACAATTTCGATACGTTGTTCGAAAGTATCTCTGGTAGACTGGCCAGTCATTTTTCTGGGAAACAAATCTTTGTATTTATTTATCGGTCCATTGCTAAATTAATTATTTAGCTAGCTCTTTGCCATCTCGTCTTTTGAAGCCCTATTTTTCAGTCATGTGCCCTTGTTCATGCACGCTGGAATTGGTCTTGTCGCTTTTCGTAAGCTGGGTCTTTGTCCGTGGACAAACTTGTACAGTGTGACTACCACTTTTTGGCAAGCAGACAAGCTTATTCATAGATTCACTAAATTTCGGCTGGTCACAATGTTCCTGGACATTTTTGTTTCAGTACCTTGTTTATTGTTGCTTTTTGAAATTTTAAATTTATTACTTTATAATTTATTAATTTTTTAATTAATTTTTTTCAGTACTTTGTTCATTTTTGTTCTTATTTTATTAGTTTATTACTTTGTAATGTATTTATTATTTTTAATTATTTGTTTTAATATTATAATTGCATCCATATTTTTGCTAAATGTATTTATTATTATCTCCTCATGACATGCATCATGGTAATGCGAATTACACAACTGGGTATCAAAAATATATACCCGGCAGTTGAGGCTGTTCCCTTAAAATGCGTTATACGGCGACGAACACATGCCCAACTTATTCACCCCAATTTCAACGTTTTACATTGAGTGTACATAAAACCGTCGAGACGCGGCTTGAGCTTCAACGACTTGTTTCGATAACTTCCATTTTAAAAATTTGTAACTTGATTTTGTACCCAAGATATCACTTATTTACCCCTTTGAAATCCCGTCCTTTATATATAAATTTGTTGAGGTCCGGAGCACGTACGGGATTAACTGTAGGGGTGTTACGGTTTGTACCGTAACCGAAAACTGGTTCGGTTCGGTTAAAAGCCGAAAGAGAAAAACCACGGTATTTTCGGGTTTTTTTGGTAGCTTAATTTTTTTCACTGATAGTAGAAGCTATAAAATAAAGTATTGCTTCGCGCTCCTTAAAGAAAAATATGTAAATATGAGAACTTATATGAGAACTTATCGCTCGACATTTTAATGTGAACCGTTCCCTCAGCGACATTAACCTAGGTATAATTCAATATTATAATATGTATAAAGGCGTTTTGTTTATGGCACTATAATTAAGAAGCTCTGTAAATATTCTTAAGTTAGAACAAACCTCAATGACTGCTATGTGATATACTGAAACTTAAGTTACGACAAAACTGTAATGATTGTTACAGGCTATACTTTAAACACCGTATTATTTAAATCAGAATTCTGAAGCAAATAAGAAACCAGATATTTTCTGGTAGGCTATTCCGGAATAGACTACCGACAATTCGAATGTCACAGAAATCGATTTTTTGTTATTATTTCATCATTTTATTTTGCAGACTATGTAACTTCCCTTATAAATAAAAAATATGAAAAATGGAAATACAAATAAATTTTTAAACTTTTAAAACTAAATTTCAATAGATTATTTAATACTGAACTACCGATATTTTAATAAACAGCCAATGTAAATTCACTTTTTCTATATTTTTATTTATTTTCACTAAGCGATAAGGATTCACCTTGTTCAACTTATTTTCATCCTTTGTTATAAGAAAAGTGAAGCATTATTGATTTCTTTGACATTCGAATTATCGGAAGTCTGTTCCGAAATAGCCTGCCAAAAAATGTCTGGTTTCTAATTTGTTTCAGAATTCTTATTTTAAATAATACGGTGTTTTAACTTAACTGTAAGTTGGTTGATGTGAAATGATATGTATATTGATTGTTATTTGAGATATTTATGCTTAATTGTGTACTGAAGGACAAAAGAAAGTTCGCATATAAAAACCAAAATACCTCCAAAACTTATGAATAAAAAATTTTAGCATCAGATTTTAATCCCAAGTTGCAACCATCGTTATTTTTTCATGCGGATGTGGTTATTAATGAGGGGTTTGCGGGCATTCAAACACGATACCATATCAATCCATATTAGTCAGTACCGGCTCAATGTTGAAAAATTATGAAATTCCACACGTGGTCATCCAATATAACCGCATATGTAAACGCAGTAAATCGATGAAAACAACGGAGAACTGAGATGCCGCGAATACCGTAAAACTGTCGCGACCAGGCTATTGGCATGCTTGAAACTGGTGCCTCTGCTTAGTTCATTGCCAGGCGTTTCGGGTGTAGTACAAGAGCAGTAGAAAAACTCCGAAGACGGTATCGGGACACTGGATGAACCGAAGACCGATCACGTAGCATTCAAGTGGTCCCGTTTGTACAGCAACGTCAGGACACCATTCTTATGCAGGAAAAACTCGCCCACACGTTGCTCGGGTGAGTAGAGATTATTTAGCGGCTAATAATGTTGATGTGCTCCCATGGCCGGCCTATAGTATGGATACGAATCCCATACAACATCTATTGGATCATCTGAGTCGCCAAGTTCGAGCCCGTAACCGACCGCCTCAAAATCTCGCGGAATTGAGGCAAGCATTGATTGAGGAGTGGCACAGATATCATCAATAGAAAATTAAGAGGTTGATAACTTCAATGCGTAGTCCAGGCCCTACTGAGTTCCAATGGATACCACACCCTGTGTATTAGTGGCGGTTATAAACATTATGAATCGGAGAAAACTCAAAACGGCATTTACACTGACTTTGACGCTTTGTGGCCTTTCACTAAAATTTCTTCAGAAGTTCCGTTTTTCGATTATATTGTGACACTATCTGATAGGTAGCTTTGTTACAAATTGGAAGCCATGTGGGCTTGAGGGGATCTTGAGAATATGCCCACTGCTTTCTGTTCCGTGCATGGCGTAAGAGGCGACTAATCGGAATTTCTTTCTTTCTAACTTCTCTTTTACTATATTTCTTTATTGTTTCTTCTTTTTTTTCACTTGTTCCTTGAACAAGTGCCTCCTAGTATAGCCATCATAGTTGGTGAGCGGGACGTTAACACCAAATAAACAAAAAACCGAATAAATTTTATAAACTGGTGTTTTTGTGCCAAACCACACGGCTAAAAGGCATTATTGGCTGTTATACGATAAATATTTGGCTAAATACAAATATTTATCATTTCGACAAAATTCTAACAATTTGTGCAAAATCGTACCGAAAAAAACCCGAACCGAACTGAATAATTGAAGTGTAGCGAACCGAACTGTGTGCATGGCGTACCGTCACACCCCTGATTAAGCGCTCAACATTGTTCGCCATTGTTTTTGCAAGGTTTGCATAAACTCAGGCGCAGCAAGGCCAACTACAAGTTTTGGCATCTCTGACTTAGACTGACAGATTGCTTTCTCTTTGATCCTGAATAGGCATTTCTTTGTGTAGAGGGAACTTCATAGTGACCACAATACTTCTACTTAGAACCAATGAACCTTGGAACTTACAGCTTGCAGAATAATTGCAATTCAGAGTCCTAGTTGTAAGTGTGTAGTATAAGTTACGAGCAAAAATTATCAAGAAATTTTTGCGGTTGGCAAACTTCCCATTTTTCAATAGTTGGGAAATGTCCAGTTGGGTAAAGTCCAGTTGGGAATAGTCAGTTGGGTAGTGTCCGGTTGCGTAATATCCAGTTGGCGAATGTCCCGGATTCATGTTCCCACATTTGAATGTAATAACGCTTGCCATTAAGTTGTATTCACATTATAAATGATGGTACGTTGGAAATATTTTATTTCCCTTCCATTTTTTCATTATTTTTCATTTATTTATTTATTTTTGCCCTTATTTTCCAAAAAAGGTTTAAAAGTCTTTCCAAATGCGAATTGCACACTAATTTTTTCTTTCATGTTGCCATTTTGGGTTTCCACTTGACTGTCCAAAAAAAAAAAAAAAAAAAAAGCTCGTTAAAAATTGTATGTTTCTATTCTATACACAGTCCATTTGTTACAAGATTGTTGCGCAACCGCCTATTCTTTGGCATGCGAAGGCAGTGAATAATTAACGCTTGACAAGTCTTTGGCTTGCAAGGGTTATATGAATTTGTCCGAGCAAAATTCGTCCTTTTTTTTCTTCTTGACATTTTTTCCGATTTTTTGTGTCTTCTTCTTCTTCTCTGACACTATGGGCCCTACGACCATGAAACTTGGGACTTATGAAGAGCTTGATCTGAACATGTGCATATCACTTTTTATTTTCGTCTTTGATTTCGTTTTCTTTGTTAAAACGCCATGTGAAAAGAGTGTATTTTTTGCAAGTAAATGCGTAGCATTTAACCCGCATCACACACAGTTGCTCAGTGAGCTTTGTGCGAGCTCTCACTGCGTAAATAGATAACGCTGCGTATGCTAGATCAGTCAATAAAACCTTAACAACAGAAACCAAAAACTACTCGGCTTATAAGACGTATTCAAGCTGTGTTGTTTGCAATATATTATTCAAGAAATAACCCATTGAAGGAAGTATGTGCGTTTTAATTTTTGTCAAGTGTTTAACATTTCGCTAGCGAAGTGAGGTTCCAGTTTTACTATTACGATTTTACACGGTTTAGTGTTATACACTTTGGCAAGTTGTGCATGCAGCATCTACGCTCCAAAGTGCCTAAAGTCGGGATACGCTTGTCGTATTGATCGGTTTGGACATTGTATTTGCGAATAAAGGATCGAAGTGAATCCGATCCAACTATACAGCTACAACATTTGTAAAGAAAAAAAAACGTTTTAATTGGATGAAAACGTGAATTTAGTACATTTTGAGACATTATTTTAGTTTGTTAAATTTAGTATGATTTGATAACATGTACTTCAATAATTGGAACTGGCATATGAAAATCTTGTATAGGGCCACGCAAGATTTCCCATGTAGGATCCAATAGAAACTTATCACAAGAGTTAAAATATCGCGTCACGCATTTCGCACAGATAACAAGAACGAGTTGCTTTTTTTTATTGTCGGTGATGTCAAAGTTGCTACATGGATATCGCAGATAAATTCCTTGCAGAATTGAAGTTTATGAGATTGTGGGTTCTCACAATCAAGATTGATGTCTTTGGAGGACATTCCAACCAAGCATGTAAATTAATGTTTTGTGTTCTCATTTCCGCCCATGAAAGCACACAGAAACTAGGAGTTCCCTGGTCTCATTTGATTACGTGGCCTGCGGGTGTATTGCTGGATGACAAAAAGGATTTTTAACCCCGTTCTCAATCACGTTTTTTTTCTTTGCAAATGAAAGAGGGGCAATGCCAGCTGCATTATTCACATAGGAAAAAAATAATAAAAAGAATCGATGTGCTGTGATTTTATTTGTGCAAAATAGAGGTTTCTCGGCAGAATGATTTTAAGAGCAATATGGTTTCACTTATTCTCACATCACATTTCGGCAACTTCCGAACCGATTTATTGTTTCAATTAATAAACACCTTTTAAACAGCTAATGGCTTTTTAAAGAAGGATTTCATCAACATAATCTACCTCATGCACCGTTGGGTTTACCCTCAAGCCTAAAACAAGACAGTCAAATGACGGTGCCCAGGTGCCGTAACAAGACACGAACATCAGCTGACAACAAAATCATCACCTGAACTGGCAGTACAATTTTTCTAAAATGAGGCGAACAGTTGTAGAAAAAATTAATTTTATTATTTAATATTTTCTGTATCCCCGATCTCATTTTCGTTCTGGGGAGCAAGTTCTGGTTCGTTTACAATGACATCGGCATCTTAGCTGAATGAGACGGCACAGGTGTCTCAGGGTGACATGCAGTTCTGTTCATCCCACGTGTGCAATGTTACACGAAGCTAAGCCGAGTGTAACATTCCATGCCGAGGGCGAACAAAATTAAGCAGTTCGGAAGCACTGCTCCTAAAGACCCGGTTTATTTGAAAGGATGTCACGGGTGTAACAGACTAACTTATCCTCATTCCCCTGTACAGCCCTCCCCCCTCCCAGGGGAAAGCTATACTAGGCTATCTTCCCCCCTCCAGTATATTAAGCTACCCCCCCCCAAGAACATATGGCATGTAAATATGTTTTGATAATATTTGTTCATGTGAATAAATCAACTCAATTAAACTGTATAAAACTATCTTGAACTACTTTATTAACTAAATTCAACATAATTGAAACAAAATATAAAAAGGCATATTTGATCAGAAAATTATTTATTTTTCTCTTAATATCCTTTTTTTAGCATTTTAGAGAGATCGGGTGGCTACTTCTGATCTCCAAGATAATCGTAAACAACATCTGCATTATCCAAAAAGGGCTTTCTTGTATGTTCAAGTTTCTTTTCCTTTTAGAAAGTGATACCTATAGGGGGGCAAAAAATACCAGGTGTGGGGGGGGGGGGGCAGATAGTCTAGTCTAGCTTCCCGCTGGGGCGGGGGGAAGCTGTACAGCGGGCAAGATATTCTGTTATACAGGAAAAAGAGAATTATGTTTGGCAATTCGAAAAGTCCGCCGATATGTTTTATCTAAAAAATGGTTCTGTGGGTGAATACATCCAAACCGAGTCAAAAAGAGGTGGGAAAGAGAAGGGGTTAAGAATGGGTAGGAAATTTTCTTCAGTAGACTGGGAGGGCTATAGCGGTATTTCGAAATTATAACGGTTAGAGAAACTAAGCAACCAGCGTTATATATGTTTTCGACAATTCTACCTTTAAAAATGATAATAAAGTAAATAATCGCCTGTGAAGAACCTTATGAAGTGCCACTTTCACATTTATTAGAAAAATATTGATATCAAGAATTAATTTTTGATCTCAAAAATATCATTTTTTTATATAAAGAATTAATTAATGCTACCTTAATTATATTTTTTATATCTTTAAATGTGTTTTTGATCTCAAAAAAACAATTCTTGATATCAATAAATTTTTAGATATATCAACAAATATTTATTGACATTAAAAATGATTTGATGATCGATCTCTAAAATTTATTTTTAAGGATCAAATTTTTAATTTTTGATAGCAAAAATGAAATATTTGATAGCAAAATTTCAATTTTGACCTCAATAATTTATTTTCCTTTTATTGATGTCAAGAATTTATTTCAGATATCATTTTTCTCCAGAATGGGACTTTTTTTAATTTATAGTTTGAAATCTACAAAAGGTTTTTTTTATCTCAAAAATTAATTTTTTATATCAAAATATTAATTTAAGTTTTTATATAAAAATTCAGAAGCACATCTGTAAATAAAATAATGATTGGTCCTTTTATGGAGAATCCTTCTCTTACTGTACAGAAAAGTAGCAGTTCGTGAGCTCAAAAACTGTGTTGTTATTATTGATATCAATATTTAAAGCTTTATCTCCAAAATTTCATTGACGATTCATTAAATTTTATATAAATGTATGTCTTCCTTAATATTTTTAAGTTTGTAAAATTGATTTTTTGATCTCAAAAATAAATTTTTGCAATCTAAAATTTAGTTATTGGTAAAAATAAGCATCAAATGTTAAAACGGCATTTCACAGAACCTATTTTTATGTGTTCCTGCATTGCTACCAAATGGCCCGCATTGATTTTCCTTATCACGTGCCACGTGCCACACAAAATAAATATTGGCTGCGTATGTAAGAGTTCACTCCCCACTCTTCCAATGGGTAAATTTACTCCTGCTTTGTTTTCGTTCATTCTCAGTATAAAATTATTATCAACAAAACACATCTTTCACACACCTCCAGAATAAATAACCTCCGACACTCAAGTAAAATTTTGACTTTCTAGCTATTCGCGTTTTTTGATGAGTTGCCCAGAAAGATTCGCAGAGAAAACCAGAGGAACTTCACTGTTCAGTGCGAACTTATTTGCATTAGGAAAGTGAAAAACAGCCGAAGACCAGAGGGTGTTCATAGCTGACCAGTGTGAAAGCGTGCTAGACAATTGGCAAAAAATGCAATAAAATTAGAATATGTGGTCAATATGTTTGTTAAATAAAACAAAAAGGAATTCAGTCTAGTTCCTTTTCAAAGGCTTCACACTAAACATACATTAAAATTCGGAAACACGTATGTCAACGGAATAATTCAACCAATGTTCTTAGACCTTAGAACATACAGAAATTTAGAAACTTAAAAGTGATACTGAAATGACCTTACCAAAACTGCACGTGGCTTACGCCCCAGTTGTCCTACTGCCAGTTGTCCTACGCCCCAGTTGTCCTACGCCCCAGTTGTCCTACGCCCCAGTTGTCCCACCGCCCAGTTGTCCTACGCCCCAGTTGTCCTACCAATCTCAGCTGGCCTGCGGTCAAACTGTTCTACGATTTGCGTTCCCATTTGGACTACCATTTGGCAGGTCCACGCCAAAGGCTGAAGTTAATAACATTTTTATCAGCAAAAATTTTTTACACGTTTTTTTTACCTTTGTCTATTCCGCGATTTATTTTTCAAGGAGCCTTTCAGTGCATGTGTGATTTATTGTGATTGTACAGCAATTAATCTGTTGTACCGCACTTGTTGATTCAGTCGGCAATCCTTAAGACTGCATTTCAGTCGAAAGCATTGCCAAGATGTAATTGCAATTGTGGTATTTTCATACGTGATTACAATTCATTTGTGTTAGCGCTTATTAATTTATAAGGTTTGGTTTTTTAACCAAAGACAGAGGGAAAAGGTAACTGCATTGATTTTGGTTTTATACGTTTTGAAACAAAGTCTTTATTACAGATAAAGGTGTAATTTATTATTATTATTATTTGTCATAGTGAATGTCAAATCGTACGACAACTGTGAATACAAAATCGTGAGAGAATTTGATCGAAGGACAACTGGGAAAGCGAAATTTGAAATCGCAGGACAACTGGGACGTAGGACAACTTGGGAGTCACATCTGTTGTAAAGGGACTTGATCACTAAAGGTGATTTTTATTATGATCTTGATGCGACGATGCAGTTCTCGTTTTATTAGCAGATACGGTTAGCAAGTATTCCTATACATTTCTGCTTTGTCTAAATCTTGTCAAAATATCAAAATCATGGAATGACTATAGAATTAAGGGCATTGCCAATGTTTAAGGACATTGTCCAATAATTTTCAAACAAAATGGCGACACACTGCCCATATCACACTTACAGCACTTTAAAGTACTAGGGCTACGAACTGTGCGAGTAGAGTAGTTTTATATCTTATACTTTTGATGTTGATGCTGTTGTTGCTTCTGCTGCTGCTGTCGCTCCTGTTGTCGCTGTTGTTGCTCTTGCTGTTGTTGTTTCAGTTGTTCCTGTTGCTCCTGCCGTTGCTGTCACTCATGTTGTTGTTGTTTCTGCTGTTGTTGTCGCTTCTGCTGTTTCTGTAGTTCCTGTTGTTGTTGTTGTTGTTGCTGTAGTCATCTTAAATACTTCTTGCCATTTGCTTAAAGCGACCCACACTCCATTTATGTTGTTCTAGCAGTAATGTCCCACGTGACTATTTCCACCCGATCACATTCTTTCTTTAGCTGAATTTTTATATGTAAACATATAAGCTGATTATATATATATATATATATATATATATATATATATATATATATATATATATATATATATATATATATATATATATATATAAACGCTTATTACTTTATAAGTTTTGTAATTTTGAAGCATTTAACGTGTTTGAAATATATATATATATATATATATATATATAGAACAGTTTAAAATTATTATTAAACTATATTATTAAACTATATTTTGCTGAGAACAAAATTCTATTACAGAATGTTATCCTCTGTTACGCAATGTCTTGTCTACAGCCAGAAGTATTTGAAAATTCGGAGATGCCCACTCTCTCATATTTTTGTCCATGAAACGCGAGTAATGCTTGGGCCATTTGTTATTTTAGGTCATTTCTTAGTATGGTAGTGTAAATGTTTTCAAATAGTCTGGTTGATTTAGAGCTAACCGAGGCATATTGTCAATGACCAGAGAAAAACAGGACAGTGTTGGGCAGAGAAGGCCGTACTACCCATCTGCTAGTTTTTTTACTTTCTGAAATATTTTAATTGTTGACGGACTGTGACAATACAATATTTAAACTACTGACCCCTCAAGAAAAAAGAATCAGTCATTATTGGAAGACACGAAACACCAATTGGGTTTTCCTAATTGGGGTTTGTTATAAATAATTGCTCAGAAGTAGGAAACATCAACTCATAATTAAGACACATTGTTTAGAGATGCTCCTTCCATATTTAAAAAAAAAAACTAATTAACTAAATCCCATTTATGATATGCGTGAATAACAACGCTTCGTAGTTCCCCGCCCGCCTTAACTTGCACCAAACATGATAAGGAGAGCGAATTATATCTCTGCGAATGAGCCTTGAGCAAACACATGTTTACGAGACTTCTGTAGGCGTGTCGATGATCTTGCTATGTGTCTTGGTATGAAAAAATTGAACAAGAACTAATGGATTTTTGGTTGAAATCTATCCAGTAAATAATTAAAACAGCGAGTTAGTCCCTAGTTCCTTGTCCATTGGTGGTTCATAAGTTTGTACTTAAGGGGCATTTCGGGATCATTACTACGAAAACCCGGTGGATATTATAAACGTTTTATTTCAGAAACTTCAACACATCTTTCTGTGTAACAGACTGTAACAAAATATAATAATAAATAATATACCAAAGTTGTCAAAAGGCGTCTTCTGTCTTTAAAACAATAAAAATGCTAACGTTGAAATGATAAATTTCATCGCAATTGTATTATAACATCTGCGGTTTGATTTATAAATAGGGAAAAACTTAACGTTCTGTAAAAAATACTTCATAAATAAACAGAAATTACTAATAGAAACGTCTTATTTTCTATTTTAAAAACATCTTTCGTGAACATCTTGTATCAATTGTACGAACATCCATCAAATTTCAAAATAGTAACACGTGCTTTCGACATATTCTTCTCGAGAATGATGTTCAGAAATGGAAAATTGTGTGGTGAGGGGGGGGGGGAGGTGGGGGGAGAGAGAAGATTGATTTCAATAGGTAAAAAATTAGCTGTTCCAACGTGTTGGTTTGGTTTGTTTTTTTCAATAATTCTGCTTGAATTTGCACACACGCACACACACATTATATATATATATATATATATATATATATATATATATATATATATATTGTTCGCGCTCGCTCGTTTCAGACTCGTCCTGGAGGGTTTTCTGATCGGTCCACCCGCTCATGTGGTTTTATCATTATACCGTCCTTCATTAAAAAGTCATGGTGTAAAAGATGCATAGTTTTCTACAACTGAACATTGCTGAATGTTTATATTAATATGATTGCATTTTATTTTCAAAAGTTTCGAATTCGCTCACCTCCAATTTAAGATGGAGTTTCCCTTCAAATGTTAATAATCACACAAAATAGAAATAGGACAATATTTATCGCTTCCTCCCTTTTACCATTTGACCAATCAGAGCTCAGGGACATGTGTACTGCGTCATACATACCCTTTCAGCAGGTTTGTAAACACCCGCATTCTGTGTTCTAAACAATATGTTTAGGAGACGTGATCCGAAGAGGTGCAACTTGTTTTTGTTTTAATGTTCATATAAACAGCTCATTTATTATTATGTAAAGTTTGGATAAATTTAGCACTGGTAATACTGTGACCTGTAAGATCTACTCAGTCCCGAGAACGGTACCTCGTAAGTCTCCACTGTCCCGAATGAGCAGTAACATCAATTTGATCAATCCAAAATATTTGTTTGTTCGGTTCACTTATCCAGTACTTCTTTGTTTCACATAGCACAATCACGTTGATTTTGTTGGGGATAATTTGCAAATGTAATATGATTGGCATATCTTGTCAGTTACTTAAATTTAATTGCAGTAGGGATTGACATTCGCTCCAGTTGCTTTGGCTAAATCGGTGGACTAGACCGTCCATTATAAAATTCTAAATAAATATGCATCCAGTCATGCATTAGTCCATCGCGGAATTATCATACTGGCTCTGCGCTGGGACACCGGTGTAATGAAACGTTTTGACCCCCAAACAAATCGACCCCCCGGTCGATTTGTTTTAAAACAAACAGACCCCCCGGTCGATTTGTTTTGGGAAAGCCCGCCATAACAAACAGACCTCCCCTATAAATGACCCCCCTCCAAATGATTATGTTTAAATATAAAATGGAAGTAAAAAAAGGTGCATACGGTTTTTAAATACTATTTTAAGCATTTTCTACCTCTTGATGTAGAAAAATATTATTTTGAGCCTTTGAAATGCCATTATTGAACTTGGACAGATTTTTTTTGTGACTGTATGTTAGTGGTGTTGGAAGTGTTTTCGTGTTTGAAAATGTAGATGTTAGTTGCTAAAGAAATTGTTTTTCATGGATATAGTTTTTATTTCAATTGAGGAAACTAATAAGGTGGCCATATGTGGAAAGAAATAAAGAAATCAACAAAAAATAAGAGCATAAGAGCAAAACATTTCCTGGGGGGTCTGTTTGTTTTAAAACAAATCGACCGCGGGGTCTGTTTGTTTTAAAACAAATCGTCCGGGGGGTCTGTTTGTTTTAAAACAAATCGACCGGGGGGTCTGTTTGTTTTAAAACAAATCGACCGGGGGATCGATTTATTTTGGGGGTGAAAACGTTTCCTTACACCGGAGCAAAGTAACTGAAGCAGGGAAATCTAATGGCGTTGGTTCTCTTGCCGTGATTGTGGCAGTAGAATAAATCGACCATGACAAAATTCAAAACTAACATATACTCAGTGTTTTAACATTCCGTATAATAAAAAGTAACGGAGTTTACAGAAAAAAGTAATAAATATTTCTTTAACAAAAGAACAAGAAACATACAAAAAGAAAAAAAAATTAATATTAAAAGTAAATGACACGGTTTTTTTTATTAATTCAGCTCTTATTCTTAGACAGTTAAGACGTTTTTACAGCAATCTTTATCAAACGATACAACCAAACTTAAAACATCGGAATTTAATTTTATGTTGGCACGAAGGAATTAGGAAAAGTGTTAGAAGAGGATAAAAAAGTATGTGAGGGAACATTAACCGCGTCAGAATGTAGATGCTCTTTGGATCGTATGTCAAATGGTAAAAGTCCGGTATGCGATGGTTTGAGTCCTGTCCATTAAAAGTTGCAGTGGAGAAGGGCGAATTATCCCAAGGTGGGAGGTGGGGGGGGGGGGGGGGGGGGATCATCACACTTTTACAAAAGCGCAAAAAAGATCTAGAGATGATTCTGGGAGACCAGTTTCCTTGCAAATGTAGACTCTCAAACGTCTTGCTAAATCACCTGCCATAACAGTAGAAAAAATGTTACCCAAGATTATACATGAAAACCAAAATGGTTTCGTTAAAAGAAGCTACATGGGGAAAATATCCAATTGCTGCAAGACGTTATAAATAAATTAAACGTTCAACGAAAAACAGGGCTCATTTTTGATGTTGGATTTAGAAAAGGCATTTCATAGTGTTGAGAGGGATTATATGCATAACTTTTCTGAAAATTTAATTTTGGCATGCATTTGCCAAATTGGATCTCCATCTGTTACAAGAATGTATCGAGTCCCGTAATTAGCAGTAAATATTCCTGTGGTTGGTTTAAAATTAATCGCGGTTTTAGACAGGAATGCCCGTTGCCAACAACCTTATTTATATTGTGTGTTGCTTTTTGAAAGAAGCCTATACAATCAACTATAATAGCCCTTTATTTAAAACCCAGATTCTTATATTAAATGTAACGAGAGCTAAATCTTTATATTTTGAATCAAAGTTTGGTTATTGTTACGTAATAACATGTGAAATAAGATCAATGCCTGAATTATGTAATATCCGGGATATAGCAACTTAAAATGTAGAACAAATAACCATGCACGGGAGCCAATTTTGTGAAATACTATGTAATCGTTAGCCTAAGGATTTACCATCTGAAAACAATATTTTAACATTTTGAACAAGCACGAATATATATAATGCAATAAAAAATTGAACATTATTAATGTATTGTTCTTGTAATAAAAAGTAAAAAATGATTCGGGTTTTGTCCTATTGAGGTTTTGTCTCGATTGGGGTTTTGTCCGCCTTTGGTAAATGATTGGGGTTTTGTCCTATTGGGCTTTTGTCCGTTTACCTACAGCTACGAACGAAGGAAGACTGAAAAATTGCGGGAGCATATATATGTCAGTTTTGTAGTATTCAGGAGACTTTAATTCACTTTTTGGGACTGTAAAGCCACTCGGGAAATAATCAATAGATTCCTTAGCATTTGGAAGCTATACTATCTCGTCTTTAAAGTGGGATTTTCCACTTGGGAGGAAAAGCTTATCAGGTAATCTCTTGCTTTTAATAAAATATCATACTTATCAGTTTCGAGTTCACAAGGAAAATTTTTGAAGAACAACTTTATCACAAATGCCAAATTACACTATCTTACAAATGTGAGAAATTTAATCAATGAAATGGACTTTATTTGGTGTCTCCCTTTAAAGAACGACAACGAAACTTATTTTTCTTCCAAAATATTACAACTCTAACTTCATCTCATATTCACTGTATGTATACAAACTGTAAGTATCCCTGAGTGTTACGCCCTCACAGAGAATACTTGAACACGGTTGTTCTAAATAAAATACCCAAAAAGCAAAAACTTATTGGAACTGGCATCAGATCAACCTGTGCGTATTGATCGCCTGACTGTCTAGAATGGCATCCATCACAGCATGCGTGCGCAAAATGAAGTTGGCTGCAGCGTATGGATTTTCCCCAATTGCTAAAGAGTGATGAAATTTGGCTCACTGATAGGGTGACGCCGTCAAATACGCATTTTTTGACTATGACCTTGAGAACGATTGAAAATTATTTCGAAAACGTTGACACCTCGATGACCTTGACCACCTCGGTCATGGCCAAAGCCAAAAATCGGAAGTGGGCCATTATCTCAAAAACGGTTAGAGAGAGAACGATGTTGAGCTTATTTTCGACCCTTTGGGCCTAAAAGACGTTATGTAAGAGGTACCTCGGTGACCTTGACTTCCTCCGTCATGGTCAAGGTCAAAAACCACAAGTTGACCTTTATCTCGAAAACGGTTAGAGATAGAGCGATTTTGAGCTTATTTTCGACCCTTTAGGCATGAAAGACGTTATATAAGAGGTACCTCGGTGACCTTGACCTCATCGGCTACGGTGCAAGCAAAAACAGGAAGCTGACAATGATCTCGAAAATGGTTAGAGATAGAACGATTTTGAGCTGATTTTCGACCCGTTGGACTAAAAACAATATGTAAGAGGTATCCTGGTGACCTTGACTTCCTCGGCCATGGTCAAAGTCAAAACCCAGAAATTGGTGGTTGATGGCCTGAGGAAGTTACGTCATGCCCCTATCGCTTGCCGTGTCAATAAGGGCTAAGGGTATTAAAGACTTCCATCCCTCTCTACCCCAGAGCGCCAGACAATCTAGCCATGTCTTACCAGCTGCGTTCAGAGAAAGACATAGCCTTGCAGGCCATGGTAACTGACTTTCAAGGCAACGGGATCATCGAAGAAATACCAGAAAGCCATGAGGACTGTTTCATCAGAATATTTCTGCTTCCGAAGCAATCCGGGATTGGAGGCTGGTTATCGGCCTCTCATTCCTGAACGAGTTTCTTCATTCACGTCACTCAAAATGCACACGGCCCACGTGATATAAGAAGGTCTACAGGAAGGGATATGGGGTACATCGATAGGCCTCTCCGACATGGGGTCGCATCCAGGGCATCCTTGTATTTGAGGACCTCGTCGACTGCTTATGGCGCATTTATGCAGAGGGACAGCCCATCGTCAGACTGTTCAACTGGTCAGGCAGGTCTCATGATCATCTTGGCAAAGTCAGAAGTAGCGCCGAACCAAACCTTGACTTTCCTGGGAGAAAGGTGGCATTTTAGAACAGCTTACACATCTCACCCAGAACGTCGACAAAAGGTTTATCAGTTGATCCAGGCTATGGACCGCCGCAAAAGTCTCCAAGCGATGGGAATCGCTGTTGGGCATATTAGTAGCCACGGCAGACTATTCCGTTGGGTCAGTCTTCAATACAGACCCTTTCAACGCCACGTAGTGTATGCCTTGGATCAGGGTCGTTTCACTCGGGCGAACAAGAAGGTCTCCCGAGAATCTTTACCCTGCTTCCAGTGGTCGTGTGATTCGTGGTTCTTGAGCGATGACTCTCCTTTTCAACCCCTCCCCAAGAGATTTCAAACAGAGCTCGAACAGCTGTGGGATCCACTTCCAAGGAAAAAAGTAGCAAGATGTGGGCCTTCACCCCCCCCCCACCCCTCCCCGCATTACGAGACCGTCATATCAACTGGTTAGGGCCTGGGGTAGTGTGGATAGCTTTGAACTGACTAAGAACGGGGATCGCCACCGCGTAACGTGAAGAGGTGTCGAAGGTATGCAAATTGTTGTGGCAGGCTGATCGATGGGACAGTGCAATCGTAATGGCATTAAGTACAGTATCCTTGATCTCCTTTTTTATTGGCTTTATACGGAAAGTATATAACAACGGAACGATTAACTGAAAAACAAAATAATGAACAATTACTGCGGTGTCATAAATGTTCAAATACTTCAAGACAGTTCACTACTAACTGATTTTGACCATTAATAATTCCATCAATAGGTCTTTCTTACCTTGAACGCCAATGAGCTCACCGGTGTAAACAGGCTATCTTACCCCTCCCCAACCCCTGTACAGCTCCCCCCCCCCCCCCCCCGCAGGAAGGGAGGCTATACTAGGCTATCCCCCCTCCAGTATATTTTGCCCCCTCCCCAACGAACTTTTTTGCGTGTAAATGTATTTAATAATATTTGTTCATGTAAAGAAATGGACTTAATTAAACTATATTAGACTACCTTGAACTACTTCATTGACTAAATTCAACCTAATTCAAACAAAACTATAAAAAGGCGTCCTTGATCAGAAAGTTATTTGTTTTCTCTCAATATCTGTTTTAGCATTTTTAGAGAGACAGGTGGATACTCCTGATTGCCATGATTATCATAAATAACATCCATATTATCCAAGAAGTGTTTTCTTGTATATTCAACTGTATCTTCCTTAAACACAGTGATAACAATAGGGGGCAAAAAATACAGGTGGGTGGAGGCGGGGAGCTATACAGGGGGCAAGATATACTGTTGCACCGGGAGTTTTAGCGATTTCTACAATAATTAAGTCAATTCCCCTTTTTTTGTACTGTAAATTTACAGAAAGACATTCGAGAGACGACCTCATCACAACCGGAGCAAATCATCGCCTTGTTGCCACTTCCATAACTGCGAAGTAAACAGTATAAAATCGGTATAATGAGCTGCTAATCACGTGCTGCTGGAGTATCTTTGTTAAGACATTCTTTGAGACACTGTTTCCACGAAATTAATCACTTGCTCACATAATACTTAAAACAAATTACACCCCAAATGGGCAATAAATGGTCAATTAGGAAATCAGCTTTGGTACCACATATTCACGACAAATGTGGCGTTTAAAGTCATTACCGGCGGTACGTTAACCGACTGTCGTTACAGACATTTTAGTTGCCCATACCGTGCCAGTTTTGAGCAACATCGGCCCGATCTCAATCCTATTGAAGTTGCATTAATCATATTGAACATTTGAACTTGCATTAAACTCGCGTCAGTTTAGATTTATCCCTCCACCCCCCCCCACCCCACCCCTACTGGATAATTGTTTAGTTCAGGCGCTGCAGTCAGACGATGTCGGCAGTTTAGACGATTCTATTTCTAAGCTAAGGAGTATTTTCGGATATTTGAATAATAAAACTGTGATTTTTGTTTGTCTAGATGCGAGTTCAACCGATATAATGTGCTAATTATCCCCCGCCCAGCTAGGAAACGTCTCGTGTCCGTCCGTCTGTCCGTCCGTAATCCTCTTTGTCCAGGCTGCATCTTTGTTACTATTCCTCAGAGGTTAATAAAACCCTAAAGCAAGGAAGTATATAACGTGCAGTTGTGCAAAGTCAGGTTATTTTTCGATTTCTTCAGAAAATGTAATTTTGGCGATTTTTTGTAGAAAATTTGGACTTTGTCGCTTTTGCAGAACAAGTTTGTCCAATCTATATCTGTTACTATTCATTTTGGACCAATAAAACCCTACAGGTAGAAAGTATATAACGTGCAGTTGTGCAATGTCAGGTTATTTTTCGGTTTTATTCAAAAATGTAATTTTGGCGATTTTTTTACAATTTAGACCTTGTTGTTTTTCAGACAAGTTTGTCCAGGCTTTATCTTTGTTACTATTCACCGTAGACCAATAAAACCCTACAGGTAGAAAGTATATAACGTGTAGTTGTGCAAAGTCAGGTTATTTTTCGATTTCTTCAAAATATGCAATTTTGGCGATTTTTTACAATTTAGATTTGTCGTTGATGAGCGCGGAGGGGGATGTGCAATCTACGATTGTCTTATTCTTATAGCAATATTTATCTTCAGGCACTGGTCGGGAACCAATCAATATGACAGTTAGTACCACGAATTTTAGAAATCGACTAGACAACTTCTTCTGAAGTCGTTACACCTTTCAATTTTTTATTGATTGTGGACGGTTTATAAGACTTTTTAGCCATGTCAGATCGGCTTTTCGTCCAGCCCGTTTCATCTGAGCTTTCTGTACAAGAAGAATCTCTTTCCTCTCGGGTCAAGGCCGCTGCGTCCGCTGTCCCGTTGTTGGTGTCCGGTGAACTCCATATTTCATACTGTAAGTTCATTTGTTCCGGAACACTTCGAGTACGTTTGAAAGTTTTATTCGGCCTTTCGTTAATGTCTGGAGAAGATTTCTTGTTGTTATTTCTTTCTTTTACACCATGTCGTTCCTTTGTCTTATTATTGTGTGTGCGAACTTTATTGTAGGATGTGCGCGGCTCGAAAAGAAAATCTACATTTGAAGAACTTGTGGATCTCTGTGCCGTTTGGCTAGCATTTACCGAAGGGGTCCTTGAATTCGTTTTATTGGTTTGTTCCTTTACAAACGCCCATTTGGAATTGCCTGAAGATGGACTGGTTATGGATTTCACATAATGCGAATATTCTTTGTGTCGATTTAGATTTTCGTCTGGCCTTACGCCGACACGTGCAGTTTTAGGCGAGGTTTTGCCGATGCTAATGTTTTGAATGTTTTTATCCTCTCTATTCACGTATTTTATAGGCTGTTTGGGATTATTGTCTTCTCTGATAGATTTTTGATGCTCATGGACACCGTTATCACTGCCTGGCTTTGTCGTTTTATTAGTCTCATTGGGTTGCTGGTGATTTTTAACAATGGATGACTTCCGTCGACTTTTTTGTAATGCCAAGGACATGCTATTGAAGAAACTAACAGCGGCCATGACAGGTCCAGCGTGCACCTTGGTTACCATGGTATCACTGTCACGGGCACTTTCTGATAAATTGCTGTTGGCTATAGTTTGATTGCTATGGAAACCAAATTCGTCTTGACTAGATAGCATACTCTCGTGACTATTGTCAGTCACAAAAGAAGATCCTCGACTATCTGTTGAGAGTGTACTAGAATTTAACATGTCATCGTCGTTGCTATGGTCCCCGCTGGTATCCATAGCAACCCTGCATTCCATTTGCCAGGTGTCGACGACCTTCCAAATTTCTTCTTGTATTTCAGTCAGAACACTTATCTGGAAATACAGAAACAATTTTTGTCAATATTATAGTTGTTAAAGCTGCTCAACATACCTTTCAAATTTTTTTTCGATGTCCCTGCCCCATAACTGGGACAAGAAATGTGAAGAAAACTACACAAAATGACAGCAAACAGAGAATAGGAGCAACAGAAGCAATTGTGGAGTTTGTCATTTGTCGCCGAAAAAAGACCTAAAATCTAAAATTTGAGAAATACAGAAGAGGGCGCTGTCCATGTGAAATGTGACTAGAAGAAGGATAAACTGAAACGCCCCGTTAAAATTTGAAAATTTGATTCTTGTTTACAAGGACTTCCACGTCTGGTGAGCGATAATGTCAGATTTTGGTTGTGACATTGGAAAGGGCTGACAATAGCTTCAAAACTATGTCAGGGTTGGAACTGATGCAATTTTTCAAATTTTTGAACTCATGTCATGTTGCAGCCAAGAACTGTGTGCCATGTAAAAGACTTAATGTATATGGCCCCAAATATACCTACCAAAATTTCAGACATCTGCCCAAAAATTTCGAAAAAGAATATGTTCGTTTGACGTTTTTATTCATAAAGTAAATTAACACACTCAGGCCCCAGCACCAGTCAACGGCAGTTACCCGCCCCAGCGTGTCTTCTGGATAATTTTCTCATAATCATTTCACAAAAAATAAAAACAACTTTTTATTAGCAATTTTAATGCAGGAGAAAGCCGCTTTGGTATTAATCCCTTCCCAAACCCACTCAATTATTAAGGCATGAATAATTTGTTGAAAACGTTCCGCGCAGCACTTTGTGTTTAGCATGGTCAAAATGAATACGCAGAAGCAGCAATTTATTTTTTCAATTTCTAGCCTTTTCTGCGTTCATATTTTTAATGAAACAATATTTAGAAATGGAATACACTTGCAATTGTTTTGCTGAACGAGGGTGTAATGCTTCTATTTTATGGATGGGAATGTGAAGTCTTGTGGCGTAAAAATTGCCACGCCACTGTATAGTCTCTCTGTTCCTAATTGACAAAAATGATTTCCATCACCGTCAACGATTTATCAACATACATTCAGGAAAGTAAACAGAGGTAGATCCTAGATTTTTCGTTACATCCATCAAGCATCCACAAACGGAAGCAGTTAGTCACTTACCCTGACAATTACAAAGGGGCAAATGATCGAGTTCTGACCTTGGCAGCCTCTTGTTTGGCAACTCTTGAGTGCCCAGTTCTCCAATGGGGTACTCAAATGACATAAACGTAATCTGCTCAAAAAAAGTCCCTGCGTAAAATTGGTTCTCCCTCAATTTGGGACGTTTCTAGCATTCCCATGACTGCGGAGTCTGAATTTGGCAAATTAGAATGGAGCTGTTTTTTGGGTTTCTTTTGAATACCAGATTTTTTTTTGTTATCCCAGTTCAAAGGACAACATTACATGCACACAAGACAGCTGCCACCAAAGTGATAATGACTGAACACCCGACAGGCTTGTTGTAGCATTAACAGTGTGACATCGTAAAATTACCCGCGGGGTCGTTTTGTAGTCGTCACAAACGATCTGCTGGTATCAAAATTCAGTTCCGCCAACATTTGAGCCTTAAATTTCATTTCTAACTTCCGTGAGACCTATCAGTCACGGAGTGGGGGGAGGGGAGGGGAAAGTTTTACCTCACTCCCAGTAGGACCCACAACGAGCTTCTTGCAGCAAAGTCGCAGGAAAACGAGGCCAAAGGAATGCTACTTCGCTATTTCTAACGTGGTATTTTTCTCCAATTTTATGGAAGTATCTTTATTTAACTGATCATATTACAAGTGGAAGTATTTTGTCCCCGATTTCTGCTTTGTCTGTGACACAACTTTCAGGAAATAGGACAAGTAGAATTTTTTCTCATCAATTTTAAGAAAAGTGAGTCGGTCAATTAATTTTTTTTTCAGAAAAACACATGTGGCTGGATTCAAAGTTGCGTTATTTTAGAAAATTTTGCTTGTGTATATTTCCGGAGTTTTGTCTCTCTATGAGAGTTTCGTTTGCGAGTTTACGCAAAAAAAAAAAAAAAAAAAAAAAAAAAAACAGAACTGCAGTTTCTGGGGGATAAATACGGAAACAGAGAAACATAAAAGTCAATGGAGAAATACATCACAATCCCTTTGAAATCGATACAGCGCTCTTTTTCTGTTAGAAATCCATTCTATTAATGTCATAAATAATTGTTCCTACATTTTAATATAGTTTTGACCGGTTTTTTTCGCCAAGAGCCTTTTCTGGTTCTCAAGAGCTTTTTTTCGTATACTCAAGAGCTTTTTTTGCGAAGAGCTTTTCTGACACCTTATATAGTTACGTCATGGTGGGTGGAGAAAATCAACTTTTTAGTGCATTTTTCTTATTTGTTTATTTTTTTTCCACACTGGAATCCTGCGAATTTCTTCCACTGAGATTGTGTACTCGAAACCGTAAACTGGCTTACATCCAACATAACGTGCATGAACACCCAAAGACAGAACGTCCAAAGAATGAAATATTCACGGGCAGAATGAAAATGGAAAATGCGTTGAAACATTTCACTTCAGGGATTCGACTTTCGCAATTTGACCATAACTGACCATTGGTGAATTAGTGGGTTTGGGGTTTTGACTCTCGTTATTCTCGATTAAAGATGTTCATTCACGGATAAAGCGGCAAGGGTGTATCATTTTTTACACGTTGAGGGCATTTTCAGAGATCACATGCATTATAGAAGCTCTAAAAGCGTGCAAGAACAATCAGCCACTTAGTCGTATCCCCCGTGGCATTGTTAAATGAATAAATAGCCACCTTTGAGGCTACTTACACTTTATGATGTAGCTTCTGTACAATGCGCCGCCGATGATGTTCTAATGCCCTGCAATCGTGCGCGATAACCCCCGAGGCCATCTCACGGGACAAATGAGGTGGACACTGTCTTTATGTGACCAACAAAACAATGGCAAGACACGCTGTGACCCTGTACGGAATCAGCACAGGTCAAGCCGCTAAAGAATAATTGAAAGTTTCAAGAAATTCTGCTTCAACTGACCAACACCAGTTCATCAAGACATGCGTAAGAGACTGAATGGAGCTATTGATTGGTTATGTAAATGCACTGAGATTACACACTCCTTTGCCGAAATATTTCTTTGATACGGTAATACTGTGAAATAATAAAAAAATACAAACGGTCCGAAAAAGTATGAATTTTTGAAAATCAAACAGCTTTGAAAGAGATGAAACGCTTTGGCCTCAGTGTGAGAATACGAGAAATAGCAAGATAATTTAAAAAATAACAAGAATGTCCAGGGGCACTGTGACCAGTCGAGATCTAATTAATTAAATATTAAAAGGTTTGTTGTATCGCCCAAAAGCGGGGAGGCATGTAAACTGAAAAGTTTTGATCGCTCATTAGTTCCAAAATAGTAAATTTCAGGACAGGCCTAATCTTGGATCACTACTTTAAAATCTGAAAGCAATTTGAATAAAAGCACATGCAGCACAACCTTTCTGAAAAACCGTGTCCCCAAAACTTTTCAAATTGCCGCATCAGGCCAACTTTTGGACGACCCGAGTTTTGGCAACTGCGGAAAAAGACACCCTCCCCCCTCCCGCCCAGTTTTTGCCACGTCCGGAAAAAGCCCCCATAGAATTCCACTCATTTAGCTAATACTTACGAAACAAACATATTAGCGAAACAAATGAAACTAGAGCGGCCAGTGCACACAAAACATAAGAGTGCAGGCTTATATTACACACTTTTAATCGATACCTACTTAAGTTTCTTGTTTTTGTGAACAAAAACAAATGTCTCCCCGACTAAACCCATGACCCTCCCCCCTCCCCCCCCCCAAACTGAAACAAAATATTCATTTCTGCAAACATAACCTTCATTCATTGTAAAAATCTTAAAATAAACCAAACAGATGGTGGTCACTAAAACAGATATAAATCAGCATCTTTTTTCATCGGAGTCTGAAAGGTGGTCGCTAAAACGGGTTTTACTGTAGGCCCCTCTTATCCAGATCTGAAGTTGGTCACTTTAGCAGTTTTATTGTACGTTACATTTTTATCCAGGTCTGGAAGGTGGTCAAGACAGGCAGGTTTTACCGTACGTCTTTTTACCTGAATGTGGAAGGGGTCACGACAAACGGTTCTTACCTTACATCTTTTTATCCGAGTCTTGAAGGTGGTCGGGATTTTTTTTTTTTTTTTTGCTAACCATCATCCTCCACACGCCCCCCCCCCCCCGCGCCCCAGCTATTTACTGTAGGTCCGACTATAAACACAACTCTAACCCTTTTACCCAAGGCAACGGTAACAGTCTGTACCCTAAGTGTAGTTATAGCCATGATAGACTACCTTGTCTTCGCACATTCCCATCGGCCAAATAGCACTAGGAAGGCATTCTTCATAACTGCGCATCAGAGATGACGCACCTCGGTGGGAGAAGGGGGGGGCATTTCGTGGGCAAAATGGTGAGCTGCTCCTCATAACACAAGATATCAGACGACCCAATTTAATAGCGAAAAATGCTTCTGCACACAATGCTAATCGATACAGCATGGCTCCTATATATAGCACATCTTGGCAACCTAATCAAGTATGCGGCGAAAAAAAATCAATAGCTAGAGCTGCTTAGAGCTATAATACGACAATAGCATTCCATGACCTCGTAGATAACGACTCCATCATGCACCGCAACTGACACTGACCCCTGACTGAGTGGCATGTTACGTAACAACCACAGATGAGAAATGCACAAAAAGCTCAATTTCAGGCACTAACAAATAGCAATGAACCGACAATAATGCTGTTACTGTTTTGAAGCTTTCTAAAGAATGCAGGAACACTAGAGAATCTTCGGGAAAATCTTCCGAAATCCCCAGCGCAGTTAACACCCATGCACAGATAACAAAGCAGCCAAAAATGGGGAGGTTGGGGTGGGGGGGGGGGGGGCTGTTGACGTTATGCACCTTTCTTGATTTTCTATACGAGTTCAACAATGTTTAATAAAACCGTGTGACCTACCCGAGGAATAACTACACCAAATTTAAAGTCGATCCGACTTTCCGATGTCGAGATATTTTGCTTAAGAACAGATAACTTTTTACCTGTCAAAAGTTGAAACAGTCGTCTGACTGAACCAAGGAATATCCATATAAAATTTTAAGTCGATATGACTTTCCGTTATCGAGATATTATGCATAAACGATCTGGTTCAAAATATACACATTTTACGCGATGACCTCATACGCCGCTTTCGTTCGTTCTACTCGTGAAAAATATTTAGAGTTTCTTTCGGACCTACCGAGCAATAATCCAAAGTTTCAGCTTTCTCCGGCGTCCAGCAGCTGAGAAATTTCGCACACAAGATTTTTACGCAATGACGTCATACACCTGCCCTAATCACGTGACACGCAAAAAATTGATAGAACAGTCCGGCTGACCCAAGGAATAGTCATATAAAATTTGAAGTCGATAGGACTTTCCGTTATCGAGATATTTTGCACACAAGACCTTGTTTATAAAATAAAACATATTTTACGTGATGACGTCATACGCCGCATTCGTTGGTTCTACTCGCGAAAAAAATCTATAGAGTCTTTCGGACCTTACAAGCAACAATCCCACCAAGTTTCAACTTTCTCCGATGTTCAGCAGCTGAGAAATTTGGCACATAAGATTTTTACGTAATGATGTCATGCACCTGCCCTAATCAGGTGACATGCGTAAAAAGTTGAAAGAACCGTCCGACTGACCCAAAGAATATCTATATAAAATTTGAAGTCGATAGGACTTTCCGTTATCGAGATATTTTGCACACAAGACCTTGTTTATAATATATACATATTTTACGTGATGACGTCATACGCCGCATTCGTTCGTTCTACTCGCGAAAAAAATATATAGGGTCTTTCGGACCAACCAAGCAACAATCCCACCATGTTTCAACTTTCTCCGATGTTCAGCGGCTCAGAAATTTCGCACACGAGATTTTTACGTAATGACGTCATACGCCTGCCTTAATCACCTGACATGCGCTAAAAATTGACAGAACCCGCCGACTGACCCAAGGAATATTGATATAAAATTTGAAGTCGATAGGACTTTCCGTTATCGAGATACTTTGCACACAAGATCTTGTTCAAAATATATACATATTCTGCGTGATGACGTCATACGCCGCATTCGTTCGCTCTACTCGCGAAAAAAATCTACAGAGTCTTTCGGACCAACCAAGCAACAATCCCACCAAGTTTCAACTTTCTCCGATGTTCAGCGGCTGAGAAATTTCGCACACAAGATTTTTACGTAATGACGTCATACGCTTGCCCTAATCACGTGACATGCGTCAAAAGTTGATAGAACCGTCCGACCTTACCAAGGAATAATTCGATCAAGTTTGAAGTCGATCCGACGTTTCGTTCTCGAGATATCTTGCACACGACACTTTGTTCACAACAGACTGACACACACACACACAGACACACACACACGTACACACACACAGAACGTACAAACACTATATGTCTCCCCTTGGTCGGGGAGACATAATAAAGAGGTCAGAATTGCTTTGACTGCATGGCTATTATTATTTCCGAGAAAATTGCCCGTAATGGCGTCGAAAAACTGATGTAGATTGATGACCTGTTATCAGGTGACCACCTGTTTTAACGATTAGGTGATTAACGCGTTCAATATTAATCCGATGCTATAATCTGCTGCTGCACGATATTTACAAAATAAAAACGCGAGTATATTTAAAGAAGACTTATTGCGTAAATTTGCGATAAAATAAGCAAAGTTAAGCTTATTTGCATGCAGCGCAAAATTTCTTCTAAAAACACGGAGTACATTTAAGAAAAATATTCTCCAAAATGCACAGAAAGTATTCACAGAGAATGACAAGTTGAGTAAATATTAACATAATTTTATTTGTTTGATAAATTTTTGCTAAAAGAACCGAGTTTTATGGGTGACATATTTTCCCCGATTTTTTCCGCAGTTGCCAAAATGCGGGAGATTTTTCCGGGCGCGTTGTTTCGCGGTATCTTCAAAAGGCGTCAACAGAGCTGCAATTTTCAAAGAAATTCCATAACATGAATCAGGACAGAAATACTTTGTTTAAATTGAGTAGTGATTTCTGGAATTACGAACATGCATGAAAGGAAGTCGTGACATCACTTATTATAGAGCTTTACTTGAAGAAAAAAAAGGAAAGAGAGAAAATACGCTAATCAAGACGTTTTGATCTTTCACGGAACAGAGAGTGTAATGATAAAAGGCCTCTATCGTTAACCTAGTTCTTTTTGCTGTTGTCAATAATTGCGACCACAATAGATCCAGTAAACAAAACATGTTGCCTTTTAATAAATACCTAGGACAAGGTTGTTTGCATTCCCACCCACCTCACCCCCTGCCCCACTCATCCCCTCTCCCCCGGATTCCATTTCTTTTTTTTATCATTGGCTGTCAAAACAGTTAGCAGTAGAACGTCACATTGCAATTCCACTTTGCCTGTCTGTAACTGAAATTATTCGCCGAAAACCTTTGTAGAAACACCATATCAAATATCTAATATTTAGATTTCATTAATACTAATAGGCCGAGGAATAGGGAATGGAAAGTAATATTTGATTAGGTAAATATTTTTTGAGCATTAATTTTAAACCAATAAAAGTTTCTTGTTCCCTTTCTTTAACAATGAATTTAGAACAGAGAAAAAGTCTGGGGGCACTGCGACCAACCGAAGCAAAACTCGTCGTTTCACTAAATCCAGTACTGGTTCAGAAGTAGACTAATAATCACTGGAATTCAAACTGAAATGTCCCGATAAAAGCTCTCAGTGCATAAACCATTTGATTATACAACTGCACTTTTATTCCCACTTGCAAAAATAGTTTGCAAATGGGTATGTTGAATCCGCGACAAAACGCCTCGCGACATAACGCCTCGCGATAAAACGCCTCGCGACATAAGGCCTCGCGACAAAACGCCTCAAAATATAAAGTGCGACAAAACGCCTCACTCGTATAAACTCCCTATTTTCCCCCATTTTTCTTACTTTTTATCGTACACTCATTGTTCGCCTATTATACATTTGTCATTGAACTTGTTTCTGAATTTTTGCTCGTACTGTTTTTCCATTTTTTCTGACATTTTTGCTCATTTTTTTCTACGCCAAGATGCTTGTTATATATTTTATTCTACAAAGAAAGAAGAGCAAAAACAAAGAAATGCTTCCTTTGCTGGTCTTGCATTCAAAGAGTAGTCCAATCAGAGTCACTGAATGTCAGAGATATCGGAGTATTGCATGGCATCTAATCCTCGAAAGTCGCCAGACTGTCTGAAAAACAAGTCAAATGCAACTACGGTTTCCTGTTAATCTTTGGAACGTGCACTTCGCTACCTTGCACGACGAACCACGAACCAACAACCAGATGGAGGGCTGGAATAATCGGTTTTCGTTTATAACTGGATACACCCATCCTTCCATCTGGACGCTGATCGGCGCACTAAAGAAAGAGGATTGTGCCGCACGCACAATGATTGCCCAGGATGAGATTGGAAATCCGCCCAGGAAAGGGGTTCGACGAGAAAACAAAGACCTACAACAGAGTCTACGTACTCTATGTCGTGATCGTATTGATGGCCGAAAGACTATTGCTCAGTTTTTGCGCGGAATTGGTCACAACATTAGTTGGAAAGCTATCAATCGTGAGCATCAAGAAGGAGATGCGCAATAGACTGAACAATTTGGATATCACACCTTGGATTCAACCTGCGAAAGCTAGTGTGCTAGTGTACTAACTGTACTGTTCAGCAACACGAAAGATTGCAATCGAGCTGTTGAATAGTAAATACAGTGCATGTGTGAACTATGCTTTGCTAAGAATTCTGGCTGTTTATTCCTTCCTTTTTTTTGTCTCGGAGGTTTCCAGAAAATTCCTACGCTATTTGACGTAGGACGATGAAATTTGGCACATAGATAGAGGATGATGAGATGTCGTTGAATCTGCAAAATTTTGACCTTGACCTTCAAGGTCAAGGTCAAATTGAGGTCAAAGTATGTTTGACCTCAAAGTGGTTTCCAGAAAACCCCTCCTACAGGGTTTGTAGTAGAAAGACGGCATTTGGCAGAGACATAGAGGATAATGATTGTCGTGAAATCCGCAAAATTTTTTATCTTGACCTTCAAGGTCAAGGTCAAATTGAGGTCAAAATATTTTTCAAACTCCTACTCATAACAAAAAATTACTGAAAATAGCGCTCAAATCCTTGTTTCAATAGGCAGTAACATCGTGGACTGAATCTCGACATTCAGGGTCAATGTCAAGGTGATCTTTGTATATCGTAATCCGTTAAAGAAAAATTGTCCATTATTTCGAAAACGATCAGCGATTTTGAGCTTATTTTCGACCCTCTTGGCCTAAAAGACGTTATATAAGCGGCACCTCGGTGACCCTGACCTCCTTCGTCATAGTCGAGGTCAAAAATTGGAAGTTGACCATTCTGTCGAATACTGTTAGAGATGGAGCGATTTTGAGCTTATTTTCGACCCTTTGGGCCTAAAAGACGATATGTAAGAGGTACCTCGGTGACCTTAACCTCCTCCGCCATGGTCAAAGCCAATAACCGGAAGTGGGCCATTATTTCGAAAAAGGTTAGAGATAGAGCGATTTTGACTGAGCTTATTTTCGACCCTTTGGGCCTAAAAGACGGTCTTTCAGAGGTACGTCAGTGACCTTGACCTCCTCAGACATGATTAAAGTAAAAAGTCGGAAGTTGACCATCATCCCGAAAACAGAGATTTTGGGCCTAAAAGACGGTACGTAAGAGATACCTCGTTTCTGCTTGTAATACAGTTAACGCTATCTGAAGTAATTGCAGTCGTGTCATTTGTCCCAAGCGATTTTCATGTAGTCCAAATCAGGGAGACTGCTCACCGGTCCGTGTTTTGAATCCAATTTTATGCAAGAAAGTCATTGAAAACAAAGCCAATGGTTTACATTATAACCACTCGCTTACACATGGAAGCATGTTCTCCCTATACGCGAGTGCGCACTTTGAAACTCTCAAAATGAGAACCTGCATATTAATTCAGAGCACAGCATGCTATGCAACTCGTATTCCTGTAAAAAGCCATGGCAATTACGTCAGTACTTCCTGGAGAAAGGCAGTAACTGCACCGAGGCCAGAGTTTTGGGAGCCATGTTTGACCTGTTCCATTAAGGACGTCTTTTCTTGAAATAAAAGATGCAAGAGGCGGAACGTGGACAGATGAAGATTTGCAGATCTAGTGAAACTGCCAATCACACAGTACTTACGCGAAACAAAACCTTTCAATACTGATCGTCTGTACAGGGTTTCTCAAAAGTAAGAGATAATATATTCCGTTCGAATCCGCGACACCTCGCAGCTGGACATCTCACCACTGGACACTTCGCCGCTGACATCTCGCCGCTGGACATTTTGCCGCTCAGTGAAAAAGGTAGACATTTCGCCGATCTATGTTTTTTCGTATATTATTGAATATTTGTGGTTTGTTTAGGTACATTAATTTTATTTTGCCATTTTCTTTATTTATTGTGTGTTTATTGTAGAATATTTCTGTTCAAAATTACACAAAAAGAAAGACTTACTAATAACAAAACGAGTCAATATTTTATTTTGCATTTCTCACACAAGTACCTGCTTTAAAAGCAGCATGCACAATATAACCCCTAAATGTTATAATTGTTACATGTTACATCAAAATAACTCATATCCACTGCTTTTCATGTAATTCACAATTACTGCACAATATGTACAATATGACAGAAAATTATTACATCCGTCACATGTTACATACAAAAACAGATTCACTGCTCGCCATGCTTGAGTTCTTCACACAAGCACACAAGTACTGAATGATGTCCCAAGGATGAAGTCACTCTTCCTCCTCCGGTTCACTGCTTGCCATCTGATGTTGTGTCCTCAAAGCATCTGTTCTATGGACTTTCGCCCTGCCGCACGATCGGCACAAAGGGACTTCAGGCATTTCTGAAGGTCCACGTATGCGCGTCTGGTGCGCTTCCTTGGTGGATCCCCCTGCGCATCCTGCTCAATAAGTGTTGCAACTGTATATTCTTTGCGCTTGAGGGCGGTGATGGTGGTCCAGATTGAAGGGTGTTTGTAGTGAACGAGATGGAAAGAGCGATTGTTCCAGCCCTCTGACATGTCGTTAGTTCTCGGCACATCATTGACAGCGGCATGGTGAATGTTCCAAACTTTTGGTGGGAATCGCGGTGGGATTTTTCACACGTTAATGACGTCCTGAACATTGGCTCGGCGTCGGAACGTGCCCTCAATGTAGGTCTGGGCAAAATACGCAAGAAGGGGCTCGGCTGCGTCTGAAGCAATGGAACGGAAATAAACCAGCCCATTTTCTATATTTCTATGGGCAGGAACGATAACGCATGGATCTGTACACAGAACAGTTTGAACTTTTCATCTTCTTAGTAGCGTTCTGTCAGGCCGAGCTGTTGTATTTTCCGCCCGGTGGTCTGCCGTAAGTGATAAAAACATGCATGGATGCGAAGCTCAGGGCCAAGAACGGTCTCAAGTACGCGAATCACAGCGAGCTCGAAGTCACAGACAATTGTGACAGGGTCAAGTGGCATGTTTCGGCGGGATTTTACAGTGGTCCACAATAGCTTGGAATAGTTGCGTGAAACCAGGAGGCCCCATTGAAAAGCTGCCATCCATAAACCAAATTTTGGGACTTGCCATTAATCGCAATGCTGATTCGGAGCCAAAAATAGGATCGTGCTGTCTGCATCTTGCTCGTTGTCATAGAATAAGAATGGCTGTGGCGACTCAGCCGCGGTTTCGCATCACTGCCCTTCGAAAATTAGATCAGCGACGGAGTCTGGAACTGGAGGTGTGTGTGCTTTGCGCTGGCGCTGAATGGATTGCTTGAGGGCACTGTCATGACCCATTAAGACACGGGCGTCGGCAGACAATTCACTCCGACTGGCCGAGATCATGGTCGCTGGGCGTTCTTGGGTTTGCT
Source organism: Protula sp. h YS-2021 (assembly GCA_949752745.1). NCBI lineage: Eukaryota > Metazoa > Annelida > Polychaeta > Sabellida > Serpulidae > Protula > Protula sp. h YS-2021. The sequence continues at coordinate 60,912,210 of OX457024.1, forward strand.
TTGCTAGGGACTTCAGTTCGGCCTTTGCCTTGGCAGCACGCACTTCATCGTCGGACAGTTCGTGGTTGTGGTCATGCATTTTTCTGGGTCCCTCACCGCTAGTAATGACGGCCCCCTTGTACCTTGTTCCTCTTCGGACACATCTCCAATGGGTTTCTCCATTTTTGCGGGTCTTGTTGTTTGTACAGATTTATCCATCTAAACACAACTTTGGCTTGCCACGAATATTTGGTATGAATTGGTATGAATTCCCTCTTTCAACCGGATGTTGATGCGGATTCAGTTGATCCCGTTATATAGCAAATGATAGGATATGGATTCATATTTGTATAAGGCAAAAATAAGGTCGGCGTCATTTGGACTAAATACCTGAGAAAATTGCATTAATAGATCAGTAGGATAAATCATGTGACGCGCGTGAAACTTAAATTCATAACCCGCCGCCGCAATCTAGAAGTGAAAATTACTTGAGAACATTCCTACATGTTATACCCTCATAATCCCAGATAATCCCCAAATTCTCACAACAGTTTGGAATACAGCCATTAATGACGTTGATTCAATGGCCAGTTTAATCCCTCCAATCCATCTTTTTTTCACTGAGCGGCGAGATGTCAGCGGCGACGTGTCTGGATACCATTCCGTGCATTTTAAGTTGTGGCTGTCAATTTTGACTGGTCTCGGAATTACTTTTGATAGGGATGTGAAGACAGAAAATAGCACAGTCCAAGTTTTAAAAAAATGAAAAAGTCTATAACGTCGTTCGATTGATGACGCTAAGGCCTGGTGACTTGTATAGCACTACTGAAACATTGATATGCCTGCATTCACTTTCAATGTTAAGTCTGGTAAATACCAGTATTAATCAAAGTGCCAAACCATATCGAGACCTAAAGTTGTCGTTTAAATGTTGCCCAGGAAACATTGTGACGATGAACCAACGTTGGATCAATGTCGGGATTTGGTTATTTATTGAAATCGAAGTAACGTCTACTCTCCGACGTTGGATAGACATCAGTCATCGACGTCCTGTCAACGTTGCCTTAAGGTTGCAAATAGCAGTCGAAACAGCGTTGCATAGGCGTCGGAAAAAGCGACTTTGTATAGACGTCGGGACAATTTTAATCCAAAAAGCTACAATCAGTGTCACAGTGTCACCTCCGTCAAAGTACCTCACCCTTGGGTCAAGTAGTTTTCCGTGAATGTTTTTAAACGCAGGTGGGAAAAAATTTGCGCACTCTTGGAATTCTCATATTTTTACGTCCTCGTTTTGGTCTATTTTCATGGCCACCGTTTCCGGTGATTCGTCTATTCAACTCCTATTTTCCGGGTTCTATTTAATGCTGTACCAAAGACTGTGATTGGACGTCTAAACAACGTTGCTTACCCAACGTCTATACAGCATTGTATGAAAGACGTTCGTTGGACGTTGATTTTGGTGAGACCAATCACAACTGAAGCACAACTACATATCATGTAATTATTTCGTCAAAAATGTCTATCGTGTGTCGTTCCATAATAATAATTAACATTGATTATATACAATTATTAAAACATTGTATCAATCCGTGTTCCATGACTGTGTTCAATGCCATTATTGTAAAAGGAATTTTGTTAATTTTCTGGGGAAATTAATATTCATATTTTGAATCATTCCAATCCAGTGCCTTTGCGCACACGGAAATGGGATCCATAACCTTTCTAGAAATTTTTTGGCAGAACAAAATAATATCATTAAGTAGATCATTTAAATAAAATAACATGGCTCTTTTATTTAAATAATGCAAGCTAAACTTTTGCAAATGCAGGCACAACAACGTTACCGCGAAACATACAGCAAATTGAATGGCAGTGGAAATTCTATAAGCCCTTTCTTTAAGGTCTCATATGGCAGCATTACGCTCTATGACACTTGAGTAAGGCGATGACCTACGCATATAAACTGCACTCATCATGTCTAGGGATTCCTAACAATTGGAGACGTCATTTCTAACAAGCAGAGGGCCTGCATCTCACACATCGCCTTATGCAATGTTGTGACTACTCTGAGGTTTGACTGCTTTTGTAAGGCCTCTAAACCATAGCATGACCGGTCGTCAAAATCTCTACTAAAGATCATCATCTCAACTGCAGTTTATTTTACTCGTAACGACAGCGTTGTATTCACAACTGACTGTTAAAGTGCAACCAGTAACAGCCCCCAAGAATACACAACTTCGCGGCCTTAAATTCTGAGAACAGTTCTAGAATAGGAATGTGTTTTGTTTCCCTAATTTGTACAGGGTACAAAAAATAAACAATTTTTGTAGAAAAAAAGAGACCCAACAGTTTTTTTAACATTTACTGGGTCGGGAAAATCCCTAATTTTCTAAATAAGGCGAGGTAAAAAAAAACATTGCTTCTCATCCCCGACGGGTCACTAAAATTGCAAACAAAAAAAGAAGTGACCCGGCCTGGGCTAAATATTTTCCAGTAAAGGAAAGAAATCGGCCGGCTGGCCGGTTGCTTCAAAATTTAAAAATAGAAACCAATTACCCTGGAGTCGAGTCAGAAAAGGCACCGAAAACGACCTTTCAAATAAAAATTTAATCTTAAAATTTTTTGCTAGCATTTTGGCCCTCAGATTTTTATACAAGTTACGCTTCGAACCTTTTACAATCTACCTAAACCTGAGCATGTGAGTGTTCTGCCAAAAAAATTAGAAAAAAAAATATATTTTGCGAAGTAAAACGAATCCACACTTTATTTATTCTGTTAGTGCCGTACATATTTTAGTCAAAGTTTGAAGCATAATTCTTAAACTTCAATAAAAATATGAATGGCTTCATAAACAGAAGAAATCATACACAGTCATAGAAGGATGGACCGAAGCGCCACGGACCAAAGCGCCTCGAACTAAACCAGAACGAAGCGCCACGGACCAAAGCGCCTCGAACTAAATAGGACCGAAGCGCCACGGACCAAAGCGCCTCGAATTAAACCGGACCGAAGCGCTACGGACCAAAGCGCCTCGAACTAAACCAGCACGTTTTCATTTCGCTGGATATTCTGGACTTTTCTGGGGTCAAATCCGTACAAAACTAGACAGAAATTCGCACAGCGAATTAGCCCCACTTGGAATGATAACTTAAAGCGGAAGGTAGATGATATTGCAGTTTGTTGACAATTTTCACATTTCTGAATGCAGAATATCCTCCTAAATACTACTAACTATACCGGTAAGGTCAAGGCCAAAAATTTGCTCTATCTCTTACCGTTTTCGAGATAAAGGCCAACTTCCGGTTTGGGGCTCACAAGTGACCTGGAGTTCAAGGACACCGGAAGTTATACCTTACGTATGGTTGTATAGGGGGTGGAGGTCGAAAATGAGGTCAGAATAGCTCTATCTCTTTCCGTTTTCGAGATAAAAGCCAACTTTCGGTTTGGGGCTCGAAAATGACCTGGAGGTCAAGGACACCGGAAGTTATACCTTACGTATCGTCGTATATGAGGTGGAGGTCGAAAATGAGGTCAGAATTGCTCTATCTCTCACCGTATTTGAGATAAATCATTGTTTTTCTTAAATAACGTTTTTCGCGATTTCAAGGTCAAGCTCAAGGTCAAAAATTTTTACCGGTTACTTCAGATCACATCGCCCTTTATATATGTGCCAAGTTTGGCTTTTCTAGCTTCAATGGCCTTGCTGTAGATGTCTGGAAACCGATTGACCTTTTTCACGATTTGACCTTGACCAGTAAGGTCAAGGTCGAAAATTTTTATCAGGTGTACCATTTCAGATGACCCTCCATACATGTGCCAAGTTTGGTTGGTCTAGCTTCAGGAGTCTCGTCGGAGATGTCTGGAAACCGAATCGGCGGAAAAAGAAAAAAAGAAGGAAAATATATATATATTTTATATATATATATATTAATCACAGGATATATATATATATTAATCACAGGATGCACACACACACACACACACACACACATATATATATATATATATATATATATATATATATTTGGAGAGAGAGAGAGAGAGAGAGAGAGAGAGAGAGAGAGAGAGAAAGAGAGAGAGATCCAAACTTGGACGATGTAGGCTTGATACTGTACATCAAATAGCGCATAGTAAAAGCACGACTACTCCAAAAAATGCAGCAGAAACATACGAAAAAAAACACACACAGGATATGTAAAACTTGAAGGACGATAAGGGAAAAGAAATCTAACGCACCAACCTCCCACACCCCCTCTTAACAACCACCATCACCATCCAATGTTTGTTGCATTTGGGCAATTAATGTCGATGAAATGTACCAAAAGCCTCCATAAATAATGTCACACTGAGATAAAGAGAGGAAAGGTGTTTTCTGATTTCCCTCAATGCTTGGGATCGTAAACGATATGATAACATTGTGAAACTTCATAATCACGTTAGCGAGAGAGAGAGAGAGAGAGAGAGAGAGAGAGAGAGAGAGAGAGAGAGAGAGAGAGAGAGAGAGAGAGAGAGAGAGAGAGATTTCCGAGTCAGTACAGCATAGAAAAGGGCTTACCTACGATTACAGCAATATGATATATATGTAGCCGTTTCTGAATTATAGAGAAGTGCGATAATAAAATCATACGCACATCCCCCGCCAACTTCCGGTTTTGGGCTCGAAAGTGACATGGAGGTCAAGGACACCGGAAGTTATAACTTACGTATCGTCGTATAGGGGATAGAGGTCGAAAATGAGGTCAGAATTGCTCTATCTCTTACCGTTTTCCAGATAAAGGCCAACTTCCGTTTTGGGGTTCGAAAGTGACCTGGAGGTCAAGGACACCGGAAGTTATACCTTACGTATCGTCGTATAGGGGGTGGAGGTCGAAAATGAGGTCAGAATTGCTCTATCTCTTACCGCTTTCGAGATAACTCATTGTTTTTCTTAAATAACGTTTTTCGTGATTTCATGGTCATGGTCAAGGTCAAGGTCAAAAATTTTTATTGGTTGCTTCAGATCACATCGCTGTTTATATATGTGCCAAGTTTGGCTTTTCTAACTTCAACGGCCTTGCAGTAATTGTCTGACAACCGATTGACCTTTTACGCGATTTGACCTTGACCAGTAAGGTCAAGGTCAAAAAAATTTATCAGGTGCACCACTTTCGATGACCCTCCATACATGTACCAAGTTTGGTTGGCCTAGCTTCCGTGGTCTCGGACGTTTTCGAGATAACTCATTGTTTTTCTTAAATAACGTTTTTCGCGATTTCAAGGTCATGGTCAAGGTCAAGGTCAAAAATTTTTATTCGTTGCTTTGTATCACATCGCCCTTTATATATATGCCAAGTTTGGCTTTTCTAGCTTCAACGGTCTTGCAGTAATTGTCTGAAAACCGTTTGACCTTTTTCGCGATTTGACCTTGACCAGTAAGGTCAAGGTCGAAAATTTTTATCAGGTGCACCACTTCAGATGACCCTCCATACATGTGCCAAGTTTGGTTGGTCTAGCTTCAGCGGTCTCGTCGGAGATGTCTGGAAACCGATTCGGCGGAAGAAGAAAAAAAATTAAAAAAAAGCGAGAAAAAAAAGGAAAAATAGGTGAAGAATTCGAGGCAATCCATCCCCATTTGGCATTTTCAATGCCAAGTGGGAACTATTGCTATATGAAAACATAACGCCCTTACTTAGTAAATATGAATGCCTAAAAAAGTGCTTCCTCGTGGAAAGAAAAGATGGGCAAATAAACGACGGGGCCAACCACGGCAGCCAGGAAACGAAACCTCGGCGTTCATATTTTTTTCAAACTGGAGGTTTTGTGAAGGTTGCGTCACAATGGATAACAGAGAGAGAGGGATGTATATATAAACATGTAAGCTTACTCTTTCCTTCAAACGTATCCTTCCACGATTTGTGCGATAGCATTTAGATTTTGAAGAAATTACATTCTGGTACTTGACTTTCTGAGGACTGTGGCTCAGAAACAATGTTGCACTTCACGCCCTTACTCTCCTTTTTTACCCTCTCTCTCCTCCATTCCAAACCTGGTGTGTCCGGATTTCCCAAAATAATGCTGCTATCAAGCGAGGCACTGAAGATGTTGTAAATAAACAACAGAGGGGAAAATAATGTTAACCAGTAGTTTCCTTTATCTGTAATTGATTTGTCGCGTCATTTCTATGAGTACCAGCGTACCTCGGGCACCAGGTTCTTGTAACAAGACGTACCAGGTCGGCAGCCAAGCAATGGGCGTGCTTATTACTTTTCACCTACAGCCACCGCAAAGGAAATTATCACGAAATGATATTTTTAGATGAGCAGTGAAGCACAAGCATTGCGAGGCATTTTTCTTTCATTCTGTATAATTGTCTAGATGTTTTCTTCAGCATTGTAAACACGGCAACAATTAGGTAAACAAAACCGTGCCATAAAGGAAACAAATACGCTGCGTTAGTTTGACACAGTACATCTAAAAAATGAATAGGAGGGCTTTTCCTTTTTTGCGGGGGGGGGGGGGGGGGATTTGGCTCGGCAAGCAAGGGCTCATCTTCCTGCCTGCGAAATCTTTCAGTTTCTTCGTTACCATAAGTTACTCTAGTATAGCTACACACAAACTAGACCGAATTCCGCTATATTACATTATATTATATTATATACGGCTTTCAAGATGCAGCTGTCATGTGACTTGGCTTGAAACTCTGTACTTCAAACTTTATCAGGGCTGGCCGTATTCGAAATAGTGGTCAACTTCAGGTTTTCGACCTTGACTGAAAAATTTGAAACTGAACACCTGCACGAACTTCAGTTCGATACTGAGCACATACAGGGTAACACCATCATCCGAGCTTTGACCTAGATTTCCAAGGTCAAAGCTAATGTCACACGTGTTATCTCGGAAAGTGTAGGAGATTCCTTGTGCAGTTGTGTAAATAAATAAAATATGGAAATACAACTGCAAAGCTTTAGGACATTGAATCTTTCCCACAAGGGAACAACTCTGCTCCCTTGTATACCTTCTTCGAGTACCAACTCGACGGGTAGTGAAATTGCTAAACGAGTCCCGTGCCATTTTGAAGTGCCTGGGTGCACATGTGGGGTTGGACGTGAGCTGAGACTTGGTCTTTAAAGAGTGTAGCAAACGATGGACCAGATCAAAAGACTAGTCTTGAAATCATGGACAAAATAGCCAAAAATTCACTAAAATAAAAAAATGACCCTTTTCAAACTCTCACCAGATAAGATCAATGAACATTAAAAAATCCACCGCCCAACCCCCCCCCCCCCCCTAAAAAGCTGAATGTTAGCTTAATGCATAAATATCGCTGGTTAGTTTTAGTTTTAATTCGAAATGATATTCGACTGCGACTGAGTGGGGACGGGGCGAATGGGGGGGGGGAATAGTCCTCGGGGGGAATTGTCCTACGGGGGGAATTGTTCGGGGGGGAATTGTCGGGGGGGAATTGACTGGGGGGAATTGTCTGGGGGGGGGGGAATTGTCCTGTTCCCGCCTGCCTTGCGGGTTCTATTTCAACGAAACAGCTCCGCCACTACGCAGACATTGCTTCAGTCTTGAGTTTCTATAACTGATTTAGCGTCGGTAAAAAGCAAGCCCAGACGCTCTCCTTACTAACGTAAACTTGAGTAAGCCTTAAGACATTTGATTAAGACATTAACCATAATATGGACTTCTTGTTTCGTTTGATGGCCATCATACACTGTGTAATGGTGGAATAAGCAACCATCGAAAATACATCACCTTTTCATATTTTATACCATTGATTCGACATAAATTCGTCAAATGATCGAACTGGTACAGAAAAGAACGTCATGCGGTGACGTCACAGATCTCATAAAATGGAGAGACAAAGAAAAGTATGCTGTTTTATTCAGGAAGTTATTACTTCTTTTGTGAACTTCGAACAATTATTTATTGTCCATTGTAAAGAGAAGCAGAAAGAAGTAGAACGTTTGGTATAAAAAGACCCGCAGTTTATGTGAAGTTGACTTGAGGGCAATGATACATTTGAGACGGTAATGAGAGGAAAGGTAATTATTTTTTCATCATGATAGCAGCTGTGTTAAATACACTGAGTAAAACGTCAATATCCAGGGGTAAGGTCGTGTGCTGCTAAAATGACAGAAATAAATAGTGCTTTCTTTGAAAATTTTCCTTTTAACAAATTAGTTTTAAGTGTTCAATTCCAGTCAGTTTTCTTGCTTATGCAGACAAAAGAACGGCTGTAGGTAGCCAGTAAAGGCTTGCTGTATTGACGGACGTTCACTTCTTTCCACGTGACGCGTGAGAAACGTTCGCTTAATTACACGTGATGCACGTGGTGAGGCGTCGGCGCTCGCTGCTGACTCGAGCTTTTAGCAATGCTTCAGAATGTTTGCCTCTGTTTACTAGAGCCAGATAAACAACCGAAATACCAGATGGCATAATTTACAGCTACTGACGTATCAGCGATAAAACAACACTGTGAAAGAAATTTGCACCGCAGAAAAAAAAACAACAGGACAATTAAAGATATGGTCATCTACATTGACCTTGGAGAATTTTTCGAATACAAAACAGAACACATTAGTAACTTAAAACACAGTAACGTTGTATAGTTAAGAAAGGTTGACCTAGCCATTGTCAAACTGGTCAACATATTTATATCTCAATGGTACGAGGAAAACAAAATCAGGAATGTATTTTAATATTTACCAAAAAAAAAAGGAAAGTAAACAATTCTTTTGTCGTGTGTAATGTGTAGTAAAAAGAACAAGAGTGGAAATTTCTTTCTTTCTTTCTTTCTGTCTTTCTTTCCTTTTTTCTTTCCTTTCCTTTTTCCTTTTCTTTTCTTTTCATTCTTTCATTCTTTCTTTCTTTCTCCTTAGTTCTGCATGATACTGTCCTTTGAAGAGTTTTTCAACGAACTGATTGAGGTTGAATTAATCAAATACATAGTCATTTCACAGACTTTTTATCGATTCTTTCCCACAAAAGCAATGGTTACAAACGTTTCAACGTTATTTTGCCTCAATTAATAGACTAGTACACAATCCTTACGCTATCTTCGTACTGAACACTAACCAAAGATCATTAGATCATTATCTAAGAAACGTATAAAATAATTTTGTATTTCTTGCTAGGACTGACAGGAAAAGACTGGTGTAATTTCTTAACACAAAATTTGTTAAATAAGGTTTCCAATGGATACTGTGGTGGTGATAGTTTTGAAACAACTTTCAAGGAGGAAACAAAATAACCTTGTTTCTCGTCCCCCGGCCAGGTCAATAAAATCGCAAATAAAAGTAACCCGGCCGCGTTTAAAAAATCAAGTAAAAAAAAGAAGAAATCGGTCGGCTGGCCGGTGTATAAAATTTTGAACAAAAAATTACTGACTAGGGGTGATGTATAATATTCGGTGTTGAGAGTGGTGGTGTTAACAGCTAAAGATCACATGCAATTGGATTCAAAATGAGCGTTCTCAAAATTGCTTAAATCGAAATAATAGTATTTTTGTACAATGCAGCTAATTGCCGAATCCTGTTTATTGTTCTGTTCCGAAAGATCGAAGATATCGCTGAGCAGTGTTGATCGCTTCGAAAAGATCGATGACTTCAGGTAAAACAGGGGGTCCATTTGATGCAATCACCCGAGAAAAAGAACGCAAAAATATTAAATAGCAAAATGCTACTGTCACTAAATCCAGCGGAAATCGTAATTTTTCAAAATCCTATACACATGTAATTCAAACACGTTGGAATTGCATCACCGGTACCACAAGCCGACTCGGTGTCAACAACAGCCACTGTTGACACGTGCTGAGTGCCATAAAAACCAATGGCCTCGAGACTCAGTGAAACAAACACTGTTACCTTACGCGTTTAATAATCAGCCCGGAAATGATGAATAGCTTACCTAGCTGCTTGTGCTTTTTTAATGAGGTAACAATTTGTTCTCACTCATACAAGGGACCCCCGTTAACAAAAATAAGGTTGCTTAACTACAATGATGGCGGGATGTCTCGTTAACGTTTACCATTTAAGGCCCTCAAATGCAGGATATAAACCTTACTTGATGACCTTCATAGGCTTTGTAAAGCAGTCTTTTCAGTCTTTTCTTGTGCTGTTTATATCCCATGAAATCTCGAGAAATAACTTCTGTTGTTGAATGCTCAAAGTGTCATTTTCGCACAAACTCAAAAGTACAGTACATGTAAATACACAAAGAGGAAGAGGTTCCCAAGAGTAATGCCTCATCTCTGGAAAGGTCAGGTTATCTTTTGCTCTTTGTCTAGGAAGAAAAATAGCACTGTATCTCATCCAAACTGTTGAGAAAATCCCTCCGGCTCGGTACCTTCTTTTAATTTGTTGGGCAAAATAAATAGACGCTGCATTGCCACAATTCTTATTGAAATGATCTATATCAATCATTTATATGTTTTTATTCTGTAATTTACAAATGATCCTGGCCGAGCGATGTTTTTCTTTGCAAATTTAGTGACCAGGAGTGGTATTCTGCTCTGTCCTTATTTTTAAGGATGTCCTTTTTTAAAAATAAGGAAAAAAGCTATTCTGCTCTATCCTCTAACTTAACAAAGTCTTTTAAAAATAATGATAAAAAATAAGGATGAACCATCTAATCTCAAGAATAAGGACGTCCTAAATATAAGGACAGAACAGAATACCACTCCCGATCACACAGACGACTTCACGACGTCGTTCAACGTGGCCTCCAACGTAGCTAAGGCAATGTCGTTACGAAGTAGTTAAAATGGCGTAGTTAAAGCAATATGTTCTGTCAAATATTTCCCTGCTTGCAAACATATTTTCGTCGGTGATTAGCCTGTTATGGACACCGGAAATGATCCATCCAAAAAGCATTCAAATTACGGATAACCACAAATGGAAGCTATTTCTGTTGCGCATTGCACATTTTCTCCTTTTAGGCTTTATTTTACATATAGAAATTTATCTCGTATGTATTTTAGAGCACTGCTTGACTTTTACAAAATTTTGCTACATCTTTCTTTCCCTATTAAACTTTTTAGTACGCCATATTTTCGATGTCAGGGTTACACTGGACACTTAAGTCGAAGTAGTGTCAAATGAAAAAAAAAAAAGAAACAAAGAACCGGGTATGTTTATCTGTGACCATTCAGTGTGTCGGAAAGAACAGCGCCTTTGTCTCTTTTTGTTAAGTGGATATTTTTCAATTTAATCCCCCCTCTCTGCCTTTAAAAATCCAAATCCTGTTAAAGTAAGCATGTTAGGAAGCATACGCCGATGGCCCTCGCGTTTATCACACCTAAAGCGAGTTACAGCAGCGCGAATTGACTCAAGCCAGGAGCCACTAAATTGATGGCGGTGATGAGAAGCCCCTTTTTTCAGAAAGGACCCGCCTCTGTATTATCAAAGACTATAAGCAGTAAACAGTCTTTGGTATTATCACAAGCACACGAAACAACAAAACGACGTAAAATAACCCAGCTCGGCTCTCTATTATTACAATGCACACATTACTGCAAAATGACGCAAAAAATAACCCAGCCCTCAAAGTATTTATCAGAAATTTGAACAAGTCAAAACTATTATTGCCCCCTTGATTGGTGTAAACGAATCGGTATATTCAGTTGATTCCAATAAGCCTTATTTAATATGTATAAAAAATTTTCAACACTTTTGCTCTTTCTCACTCCGTAACCAAATAAATCTTCTGCGAATGCCCAGCTGAAGCGGATAAATAAAAAATAATAATAATCAGAAATACGAAAGTGGCAAAAATTAAAAGTAATAATGAGAAAATAAACATATAATAAATAAAACAGTTAAATTTATTTGAAAATGTTATTTTAATACTTCTCTTTTGTGCCATAAGCTGATAACAGAACTAAATAGAACTAAACCTCGTGCCTCATCGCAAAGTAGTGCCATAAAGGTCCTATGAGAAACTCCAGAGAAATTAATCAAAGGACTTAATACTACCGAATACTACAGAAGGCTCAAATACTGAAATTCTCTGAACACATGCGTAACATACTTAGTATTTAAATAGTACAGTTCAAGGTCTCATTTATACAGTATCGGGCGGTAAATTGCATTTCAATTATTAAAACCAAAGCATGTGGATAGAATACTAGATATTTCCGCAAATTGTGATCCAGTAATTTATATTTTTGGCAATGCTATGTCTTGTACATTTCATAATTCGATGTGGCGTAATTCTAACCATTTCTATTCCAGTTTGTACTTTTGCCTGGTCAGCAAATCGACAATTTTATATATCTAAAGCCCGTTGAAGTACAAAACAAGAGTGTCCGTGGACACTGTGCCCAGTCGTAAAAGTGAAATTATTACAAAGGTGAAAGGAGAAACCAATCAAATTTGACAACATTTACATTTAATAGTAAACCTCATGGGCAACATTGCTATCAAAAGGAATCAGACTAATCACCGCGACGAACAGCATTGTTTGTGTTTCTCTTAAAGCTATCGTTTTTACCAGCTTTTGCCGAACCGATTACAAAAATACTCCAATTCCACTAAAGATCTACTTGGGGAAAGGGAGGGAAGAAATAAAGAAAGAAAGAAAAAAGGAAAGAAGAAAAGGAAGAGAGTTTTATGTACTGACTTTATATATCTATTTATACACACACATACTATGTATAACGGACCATGGATACCCCACAAGTGATGGGTATTGCCGTGTGGGCTAAAAAATAGGCCTTGAGCGGGGTTTGAACTCACGACCTCTTGCTTCACAGGTAGACTAATCCGGTCTCCTACTTGTGAAGCAAAGTCAAGTAGGAGCATATTTTGATTTTTACGCAATTTGGCGTTTTTTGGCCAATATTTTGGACAATTTTGGCATGACGCAATCGGGGTGGATTTGTAGGAAGAGTAGCATTTCTTTGTGGCCAATTTTTCGCCAAATCGTCAAAAAATACAAGCTGTGTGGAAGATAACCCAGGGAACATTCCTACCTAATTTCAAAACAATAGAACCAGAAATGTAGGAAGAGTAGCATTTTGAAAAAATTGTTCACATAACGGATGGAGGATATCCCACAAGAAATGGGTATACAGCCCGCTGAAAGTCGGATGGCCTAAAAACAACTATTTTCAGCGGTCTCTTCACTAAACAGGAAATTTTAAACACATGAGAAGCATAAAGGCTACTGTCACTGACAATGCAGTGGTAATTCGTAACCGAATCTGAAGCTGTGGTTACTTTAGAAGTCAGCTAAACGGTGACATGGAACTGAAATTGAAATATTGCAGATGAAGTCACTATGACACAAGGACCTCCTCGCAAGTGAGAATAGCACAGCTGAACCTTCAGGCATCTGATATCTCGTACTTTTTTAATTGGATCCAAGAGGTCCAGTTTGGACAGTAATTTTAAGAGCCTTACATACTTATGGAATACCATTTTCACATTTATTTGCAATTAACACTGTAATATTTAAAATAAGAATTCTGAAGCAAATAAGAAACCAGATATTTTTCAGTAGGCTATTCAGGAATAGCCTACCTGAAAATATCTGGTTTCTTATTTGCTTCAGAATTCTTATTTTAAATTATATGGTGTTAATTATTGATATCATTGATTGAAATATTAATATCAAAAATTCAGTTTTCATATCAGAAATTGAATTTTTGATATTAATCTAGCTCTTGGCATCATAAATTCTTTTACTGATACTCAACTGAACTAGTATTTCAATTTACGACATCAAAATGTTAATAAAACAATCTTTTTTGTATTAACGAACTAGTTTTATATGAAAAACTGAGTAATTGATTTCACTAATTCAACAACTAATTTAAATTTTAAAAATTAAATGATTATAATGATAATAACGAAAGATTTTTTTGTACAAAACTACACTTACTTATATCACGTTCAGGAAATAATAAATGTCTTGAAAGCATTAAATCAATTTTTGACATCAAAATTTCAATAGCTGGTATCAGGAATAAAAATGACACCAAAATGAAAATCAAAGTATTATTTGTTAATTTCTCATATAAAGAATTCATATCTGATATCAGTATTTAACTTGAAATATTTCTAATTCAGTTTTTGATATCAAGATTTATTGATAGATGTCAAAAATAAGGGAATAAAAATGAAAACGGCATCCCATAAAAAATGATTCCGCACAGCATTTATTACGCAACGCGTTTTTTCTACAGACCCAACAAATGTACTAAAGGAAACAAACCACTAGTGTTTTACAACAGCGCGCAAACTTTAACATGTATTACTTGATAACACAAGGATGTGGGGAAAGACGAACTGCAACACATATAACGTCATAATAAACATGATGGTAATGACTACTATACAACATACATAACACGAGAACGAACAGGGTAATGGTCAACATAAAATAAATTATACTATATGTAAAACTGATGGTAATGACTAACATACAACATATATAACACGAGAATAAACATGAGGGTAATGGACAGCATAAAACAGATTACATTATATGCACAACTGTTAAAACGTTAAGTCGTGGGCACAAGCTCAAACCAAGCTTAAAACAGAAATGCAAACACAGAAACAGTGTTAACGTAAGCATCCGTCTCCGTGGTGACATCCTTTTCGGCAAAGCAAAGAGGCCTTGGAGTAAATCAATGCTCCCCAATGCAACCAGGTCAAGCTCATGCAAAACTAAAAAATAGTTCTTGACTACACATATGCTCCCTGGTTCGCCCCTTAAGTGGGTCAATGTCATGCTGTGCAGTGACTGACCTTGTCCTCGAGTCGTACGATGGTCTGTGCTTGGGCTTTTATGGTCTCCGCTTGCTGTTCGATGAACTCCTGTAGCTGCAAACAATCGCCCACCACAGGGAGTAAAATAAACAACATAAGGAATAAGACAAAACAGACGGAATGAAACAATGATGTTTTTCAATAAATAAGAAGTACTAAGGTCATGTTTCGGCTATCTCATCCCAATACCCACCTAACTGAACACTGTCTCGTTATTCAAATGGCTAACGGAGTAAAAAAGCGTATATATATATATATATATATATATATATATATATATATATATATATATATATATATTGTATATATATATTGTATTGTATAAAATATTTCTTGCCAAATAATCTACACAGAATGCTCGAAACGACTACACCTCACTGCATGAAAGAAGACCGGAGAAAATAAATATGCACGACCTACCGTGAGATTGCTGTCCTCAAGCTGTTTGATCTGTTGCATCAGCCCGTCATTCTGGCACTTCAGATCTTCGTTGCGCTGTGTCGCATTTCGTTCTACTAATTCTAGCTGGCTCACGCGCGCTTCCAGACGTACTATGTGCGTTCTGTAATCTTCGTCCAGTGGAACACTAGTGTCCGCAGTTGCAGCCAAGGGTTTACCATGAACTGCAGGGGCAGTGTTGTTATCCATTCTCCCACCAGAGCCATCATCGGCGCGGAGATTACGATTAGCTAACTTCCGGTTTGAATTACTGTCACCTGCGACTTGCAGATTATCGTCTGTACCCGGACACCTCGTCCCTAAGGTACTTAGCTGAGTAGAATTGGCGTCAAGAATGTCTGTTTTAGCATCTATCTGATTATCACAGAATCTTCTGTCCCCTGAAGCCTAATAAATAATCATGTTATTGTGTCGTTAAAATTGTCCGAAGAAGCTTGGACAAAGGATATGGTCGGAGGGGGACTTCTAACCTCGTTTCACACACTTAACTATTTTTAAAAGCGGACTGCCAAGCTTCAAACACAGAAAAACTTTTCTTTTTCACCAAACGCGACATTCTCATAAATTTAAAATATACGTTTTAAAATATAAAATACTCTTTTTCGCCTAATTATATATTTACGCGTACAACCGCCGCTAGAACTTGATGTTACTAACAGACATATAGAGAAGTGTGTGCATAAACTGAATGAAAATTACATCCCCCACCCCCGTTCTCCGCATTTTGGTAACCCCGGGCTTTTAACGAGTTGATATAACAGTGCCAGAAAGCTTGAAAATCTTGAGAGTACGTAGGTTAACTAAGTTCTAAAACCAGCAACCTTCGTCTTTTTGGCACGATGATCACAAAAGACATTTGCTTGCCCTTGAAAATTCTATTCACACCAACATAATAACAATAACAATAAAAATTACGACTTTATTACTCAATGAGTTTCCTCAGTCCTTCATCTTCCCTTGTTTACGTGACAATACAATGCTGCTAATGACAACTGGGGGGGGGGGGGGTGCCACTGAAATGATGGATATGACAACAAAATGGTACAATTTTCCTCGCAATCACCCCCAAGTTCTTAAAACTAATGGCCGTATTCCGCTTATCACAGGTTAAGAGTACACGGGGCCAGAGTGGGAAATGTCACATCTCTGTTGTTATAGGGGTGTGATTTAACCATCTCTGAAAACCACAATAGGAACTAACACTGGAATAGTCTGTTACGTCACAGTGTGCAACAAATAGCACATTTTATTTCAGATCGAGAACAATTTTAAACATGGCTTCCAATATTTATAAAACACGACAGTTTACGCTTATTCACGCAATATCTTTCATAATCGATATAAAAAATGTAACCATAAGGAAACAAGCTCAGAATTTCATATTGACTGAAAAAACATTCAGTTCCGCTTCTGTACCTAATATATGCAATGTTATAGATGTTCAATAACTCCGCAGATGTATGAAAGGATGAAACTGGAGCAGTGTGCATAGGCCACATATTCCCCACAGGCCCACATCAGTTAAACACGGCCATCAATAGTCAATCAAGAGCTGAAATTTTCTAAGTCCAGTTGGTGCATTTTCCTTGGACGAACCTGGCCCATTTACAAAATCGATGTATGTTTGTTCCCATAGAAGCTACATACCAAGTTTCATGAAAATCCTTGCAGGAATTTTTAAGTTATCGTGTTAACAAGCTCACACAATAGTCAATGAAGAGCTTAAATTTAATTTTCTAAGTCCAGCAGGTCCATTTTCCTTGGACGAACTCGACCCATTTACAATATTGATCTGTGTTTGTTCCCTTAAAAGCTACATACCAAGTTTCATGAAAATCCTTGCAGGAGTTTTTAAGTTATCGTGTTAACAAGCTCACACAATAGTCAATGAAGAGCTTAAATTTTCTAAGTCCAGCAGGTCCATTTTCCTTGGACGAACCTGACCCATTTACAATATCGATCTGTGTTTGTTCCCATAGAAGCTACATACCAAGTTTCATGAAAATCCTTGCAGGAGGACCGACAGACACGCATATATTCGCCACAGGTTCTACCTGTGGGGAATAAATAACTGAAAAACAGAGTGGGCGGAGAGTGGGTTATGTTTAGAAAACAGAAGTCTTCATGATCACCCACAAAACCACGGTCTCAATGCTTTTCCACATATTGCCAGCCACATGGAACATAAACATTTGGGACGTGCCTGATGTACATTTTTCTGTTTGTGATTTTAGTCATCCGGCAAGTTTCTTTCAGGCCTTAAGGTTTTTCATAAAAGCTTTTTTTTTCCACTGAGACATTTTTCCTGGAAAATAACAAGCTTGTGGTGAGTAACAAAGTACTCTTTGCCACACGGCTGAAAACCATGGGCAAAAACAAGGTCAACACTTTTTCTGCTTCTAAAATAGAAAGTCATTTTAAACACCGTAAGTCAGTGGGTAATTAAATTGTATATTAAAATTCTCCACGAGACCATCCAAGAGGTACGTACACACGAAGGAGAGGCGGGAGGATGACGGAGGAGGGGATGTAAAACAACTTTTACGCCCGTTCTTCATGGTTGCCCCCCACCTCCCCCCCCCCCCCCAAGATATCAGATACTAACTTGAGGTTTGACTGGTGGACTAGAAGCGTCTTGGAGGCCGTCACTCTTTTGTTCATTGCTCACTAATGGAATAAACTTAGCGTCTTGTAGTTCCTAAATAACAAAAGGGAAATTCACACACAACTTAGCAATGCATTTTTTTTGTTCTACAACCCATTCCGGCAGTCTAGGAAACCTTGTCTTTCAACTGTCCGAACATGTTTTTTGTGTCATCTAACGAACACTGACTTGCTCAGTGTGATAAGTTGTACCAGTGGGCAGCCAAGTTCCTCGAAAGCTTCCCTACTTTTTTTCCTACAGTGGTCGATCACTTTTTTTGGTCAAAATCTGTGCCAGCTAATAAAGGAACAATGATGATATTAGGCATTTGTCAAGGCCGCTTGGGACAAGATTGATTGGTTTTTGTCCCCAAGTATGGCACATATTTAGAGAGTAAAACCCCCAGTCTTAAAAAAAAATCAAGTGTTGGCTTTGTGTCCTCTTTCCCTCAAGTTTCCTTAGTTCGTGTCAAAAGAACCTAATTATGGTACAGTTAAGTTAATTCTTAAATTGCAGTTTTTTTTCTAAAAGCCCTCGGTTACTGAATAATGCGCGAAATTGTCACTTTTTATTTGCACAGTAATACGTATTCTTGCCATAGATTTCCAAAACAATGCACTGGGACTGATGGCAGTAAATTGGATCTCTGCGACGGATGGGCCGCTTTCTGAGAAACAGCAACAAAGGAAGATTAATCCTTGTCCGAATCAAGTGACGTGACATTTTAGCTGGGATCATCCCCTTGCAATTAAGATTTAGCTCATGACTGCGTACGGCATTAATTGCTGTTAGAAAGTTCCAATTTGATCATGATTCAAAGCGACATAACTGGCAGGTGAAAGCTCGGCTCTCACTTAACTTGTCCAATCTGTTCGGTTACCCCTTTCTATCCCAGCGCCTTCAATGCGCCACAAGCACCAAGGTCTCCCGTCCTGTTTCATACTGTGGATTTTTACTTCACTGAACAAGAACGGTTATGGACATTGTGCACAGCCGTAAAAGCGATGACATTAAAAAGGTGACAGCAGAAACCGACCAATTTCGGGCAACACTGCCGTTAAAAGTAAACGGAAACGATCTGCAGAACGAACAGCATTTTTTGTCTATCTGTTCATTTGACCAGCTTTTGACGAACCGACAACAAAAATAATACAGCTCCACTGAAGATCTACCTGTGATAAGGGAAGGGATGGACGGAAAGAAAGAAGAAAAGAAAGAAAGAAAAAAAGAAATTAATGCAGTATGAGCCTTCATTTGCTTCTCTGAGATGCAGAACTATATGTGTCCTGTAAAACCAGTGAAGGGGGATAATGGAAAGCACGCCTGGAGCGGGACTTGAACTCACAATCTCTTGTTTCGCAGACGACACCGCAAACCACTGCTTCTATGGGGGCAGAACTATAAATATTGCCTCAAAAACTGATAAAGTAAGACAACAGCAAAAAATCGCCTTCAGTAAGGCTTGAATTCACGAACTCGTGGTTATCAATCCAACGCCTAACCACTTCTGCTATTCAGTCAGATGGTTAGGCGACTTGTGAAGAAGCATCAAGTACGAGCATATTGTGATTTTTCGGCAATTGGACCGCTTTTTTGGTCAATATTCTGGCCAATATCAGTCAAATCGCAAAACAAAATGCAAACCTGATGCTGGAACCCGAGGCAAAATTTAAATACATCGGATCCGATTTGTAAGAAGATTAGCTTTTTTGTGTTTTCTTAAATTTGGCCAAACCTGTGGAGATTACCCAGGGAACATTCCTGCCAAATTTCAAAACACTATCGGACCGGAAATGCAGGAAGAGAAGCATTTTGAAAAATTGTTCACACACACACGAACAGACAACGCACGACGGATACCTTACAAGTGATTAGTATAGCCCATCGACGAAAGCTAAAAACTGCTGGCATCGTCACATGTGTCATAAATAACTCAGCCCGTTTTCAGAAAACTGTTTTACTAACACAACAAAGCCACTTCAATGAAGGTAAGAAATAAAAAGCAAAAGTCAACAGTGTTATTCCTGGATTCTAGCATGCAACTGCGGCCTGTAAAGTTTATTGTAACGAGGTTACAAGGAATTGCTGCTAGACAGAATACATTGCTTACTAATCACATTGTCAGGTAAACAGTTATTACGCGCGAATATCGAACTACACGTCTGTAACACACAACAGTTAAACCTCTTATCTATTGAAAACATTTCAGGAAACAGAGGTATGTTTTATCCATTCGACAGACCAAACGTGCACGTGGTTTGCTTTGAAATAAGTACGACGATGGTCAAGGCCGAATTGAGGCTTTTTTCAAAAACGCGATTTATAACGAAAAGCGTATGGGAAGGAGCACAGATCTCTGTTACAACAACTGTTTTGTTTGAGTAGAGGATAATCTCATGACCTTGATATTGGCCTTGAGACTCAAGTCCAAACGTCACGTGACCTTTCTCTCTCAAACACTGTTAGATATAGAAAATGATCAAAGATTTTGAGTTCATTTCCCAATCTTTGGGCCAAAAAGATAATACGTAAGAGGTGAATTTGCCGTATGGAACTTGTACGTCAAAGTTAAAGTCGGAACCGGAAGTTTATCATTATTTCGAAAACCAATTCGACCTTTTGTGCAAATTTTACAGGAGATACATTGCTGACCGTGTACTGGTTTGTCAAGGTCATGACCGAAAGCTAGAAGTTATCTTGAAAACCGTAATCTTGACAACTGTTAGATATTTTGAGGTCATTTTCGAACCTCTGGCTCTAAAAACGTTCCATGAGAAATGCCTTGGTGGCTTTCACCTGGTCCATAAATGCTAAGATTGGAAATCGGCAGTTGACCATTATCTCGAAAAATGTTAGATATAGAACGATTTTGAGCTAATTTTTTATCCGTGTGGATTAGAAGACGTTACATAGACTCGAAAATCTTAACCTTATTATTCAAGGTCAAGATCGGCAACCGCGAGTTAACAATTATCTTGAAAAGCGTTAAAGACAAAGTTTATTGATTGGACCTAAAATACGTTACATGAGTAGCTGGGTAATACTGATCTGAACTTTCAAGGTTAAATTAGGAAACAGAAAACTCATCATTATCTAGGGTAGAAACTCTTTACAACACTTTGGCCTCAAGGACGTTACGTACAGGTCAAGGTCGGAAAGCCGGTAGGTGACCGTTTTTAACGAAAATCGTCAGAGAAACTCCAACCCATACACGGTGTGAAGTGCTGCGTCTTGGTCTTGAAATTTAAGCAATAAGTCACGCGAATGACTATCTTGAAAACCACAAGCGATATAATGTAAGAAAAATTTCTTTTGCGATTTATCCGAGCGGTTCATTTCACTGTCTAGCAGAATTCGGTCTAGTTACGAAATAAATTATTTCCTTCAAATGAACATATTTTGTGCACCAGCAACAACATCAACCAAAATCCTTTAACAAAACAACAATTTCTCTCCAATATAGGCCCTGTGAAGACCAAATTTAAGAGCAGCTTTACCCCCAATATATTCAAAACGCGACGTATTCACCCAACGCAAAAAAAAAAACGCAAATTGCTAACCGAAATCTTAAGCCTTAATCCAAATGCACTGCCATAATGATCATACCATGGGCATCAATTTCCAGCGACAAAGACCGATAAAACACGGTCGATCAGCCACGGTCTGCTTATGTGGCATTTATTTATCCGATAACGATTCTTTATACGACCAGAGGGACAAAGGCTACAACCAAATCCAAAGTGTTTTCCCCAACCCCCCATCAAATAACTTCACCTAATAAGCGGCACTTTATTTATGATGCTATTGTAAGTCATATTAAGACTTTCGTTAACACACAGATATAAACTACATGACGAAGAACAGAAAAGGTGCTGTATATCTTGATTCTTCAGTGACCAGTTACGAAGAAACTCAGGACTTGACATTAACGACTTAATTAACGACTTAATCTCAGGTCGGACAGGTAGCTACGGATCCTTCTGGCAGGTGGATCGTCAGGAGAAGGGTTCCAGGGGTAACGAGACTGGGAGGCTAAAAGATGGCGCAGTAACAATGTCTATGCACAGTATACAGCCTTGGTGGCATTTTGCTATTATCTGAGCATAATTTTGTTCTAAATAATTTCAATTTCTGGTTACTGTTCAGGTGATTAGAAACTGCGTGAAAGGTGAAGGGGGGAGGGGTGGTGGTCAGGGTTTGAAATAGGTAGAGGGGTTTGGTGGTAGGGCAGGTAAAGAGTGTGGACGTGTATGTAGATCTCTTCACCAGCCTGCCGGCCGGGCAGGTGTTACCTCAAAGCCCTCTAACCAAGGTGTTTAATTACTCGTCTGAACAAAACGTTATTCTCACGGAGTGTTTATTTACTCAGATGTCAAGTATCCAGTCAAAGACCATTAAATAATTGTTTAAGATCTTTGATCCAGTTTAAAAAATGTGTAATTCAACGGATATAGCAGCGCAGTGACTGCTGTAGTTGAAAACAAAGGAACTAAGCGACAGCTCATGGCCCCATGACCCAGCACCAGATACCCAGGACTGCGGTTCAAAAGAGGAGAAGTCCCAACATGAAACTGATACGAAACTTAGACGCTTTTAAGGAGAAGTCCCAACACGAAACTGATACGAAACTTAGACACTTTTAAGGAGAAGTCCCAACACGAAACTGATACGAAACTTAGACGCTTTTAAGCAGAAGTCCCAACACGAAACTGATACGAAACTTAGACGCTTTTAACGAGAAGTTCCAACACGAAACTGATACGAAACTTAGACACTTTTAAGTGAAGTATTCAAGACGATTTATTCTGTAAAGTGGCGCACGTCAGGCCTAGGTGCCTATTCCCAGCAAGGACGCAATTTACAATAAAATGGACTTATTTTCCCCTCTAAAAGTCTGCTTGGAATGCAACGGGTTTTGAACAATCACTTCCAATGCAGGCAAATAAATGAATGGATATCACTGCTGCCAGGCCAGCCCCAGCTGACAAACTTTTCTGAAAACAAATGCGACACTGAATAACGCCACAAATAAGGACACAAACTCCGACTTGTTCTTTTTCTGTCTGTTTGTCTCTAGGGAATTACACTGAATTACACGCGCTCAGAACCAGGACAGTTTGGATATTTATGTAGTCCAAAAGAAAATTAAAATACATTAGCCTCATAAGCATGTTCGAAAAGCGGATGTGTTGACGAGAGCTACCATCCCCCTCCCCCCTCCAACCCCAGGGGGTCACTTGGTATCTTATGTGTTACTTTACGTGTCCAAAAAAAAACGCGGAGAAAAGGGGGTAATTCTAAGGCCAGACGCGGTCCCCGCGGATCGCCAATTTAGTTAAAAAACAGGGTATTTTTCATTCAGTACTACGTGTTTTCTACAAAAGTGGGTTATTTTGGAACTACACTCCGCGTTGGGTTGAGTTCGTATTATGCTTCCTGGGAAATGCTGTAAAATGGCCTCCAGGTTCTTGGTTATTGTGATTATATTTTTACCTTCGGTTTATTAACTAGACATGCATCCTATTCTAACTGAAAAACAAACTCACAATCTTCATCCGCAGCTCTTATAGCTAAATTATTTTTGGACATTTGTTTATTTTTCTTTGTGACATATAGGTGGCTTTACTGATGTTAAGATATGGCTGACGTCATGCAGGGGCATCAAACAGGGTATCTGAACAAAAAGCTTCCAAACAAAAAGGATCTACTGGCTTTGTGTCCACCCCTGCCCTAAATAACGTTACCCAGCCCTGGTGGTATGAAAAAAAACATGAAAATACAAAATCTTCATGTTATTACAGTCACTGATCCGCAATAATCACCAGACTAAATGGTTGAGAAAAGAAAAAGAGCGAGCCTGCATATGTGGCGTAATCAGGCATGGCGTGTCGCGCTGCTATTTACTTTCATCCAGTCCACTCGTAATGACTGTTTATATGGGATGATGAGAGAGAAAAGCGATATTTTTTAAGCCTTTCGCAATGAATAATTGAGCTTGGTATAATGTTATCAATGGCGGCAGTAGCTAGCAATTGATTCGTATTTCTTTCTGCTTATATTTCAAGGTAAATGCCATTACGTTGCTCTCAACTCAAGTGAGAAAGTGACAGAATAACAATAAAATAACGAACTGAACCAAAACGACCTAAAAATAAACTTTCTCATTTAAAGTGATCTCAGTAACGCTGTCTCAAAACATATAAAAGTTGAACAAAACAAATATTGTTGTATTTCGAAATACTGTTTAATCAGAAGAAAGAAGTCTTCAGTAATCTCGTATATAGCTGACCCTGAACCTCTGATTTCGTAAGGAATATATGAAAAATACTGAATTAAAATTTGGTTCATCCGAGGCATTTAGAAGCAGTAATAGGAAGACCAGTAAAATTTACAAGGAAATGAAACAAATTTTAAAAAAAATGTTGCCTGATTTCCTTACCAATTTTGAACACTTCGCAAAAGTGTGGCAATTATAGGCCGACTTCACAACTTAAGTCTAGACCTGATTTGGAGCAAACTCAGTCTAGACCGCCGTTAAGACTGGGTTTCAGACCATAGTGAACTTCTCAGCCTCGGTCCAGACCACATTCATATGTGATCTCCCATGTCTAAATCAGACCAGGTCTAGACTTTAGTTGTGAAATCGGCCCTATGTGTTTTGAAAGGATGAATCATGAGACATATTCAGATCAATTTGACATATACGTGTAAAAAAATTCCATAACCATAATAATACTGCCATAAAAGGTCAAATTAGAAACAGTTTGATTCTCTTAATCACTATAACGTCAAACATAGGCACTGCTAAGGCCTTACAATGATAGAAAATGGCAAATAACTTACGTTTTAAACAATACAAAAGGAAAGCAAGAACTACCTGTTTTAGCCACGGAGGCACCGTCTCATTCATGGTGTTTGGGGAAATGTCGGTGACCGGAACACTCGGTGGACCGTTCGCCTGATTCGCTTCAGCCGGTGTGTAGGGAATAAACTGATCGTTTAGTTCCTAAAATTGACAGCATTGGAATGAAATAAATGGAGGTCTGACCAGAATATGTGTTTTTTATCAACATACATTCAATACACAACATAAGTTAAAGTACTTTATTTTCGTTTTCTTAATAATACATAAAGAAATGAATTCACGAAATGGGTTGAAAAAAATGGCCCTGAAAGTCGAAGGTATAGCCCTAAAGGTTCGATTTGTCAGGCATTCATTATGTTCCACAAAAGTTGATGCTGGCCTCCACTTTAGATGGTTTCTCCCGGGATATCGACATATGTTCATTATCACCCCGCATAAATATGAAAACAAAGACCTGGCGCTTGACATAGTTAGGGGCAACGCGGCTAGAACGCCAAACGTCAGCCCCTCATCTCTCTTTATGTGACGAAGCAGTCAACAACCTTTTTGGTTGTATTCGCCAAAAAATCTTTGAGCACTTCTTCAAGGGAGTCACTATGTTTACATTTTTACTTGTGTCTTGTACTTGTATCTTGTGTACTTTAGCGCATCGACACATGTTTGGATTTTGAGATTAGATTTAACCGGGCATACACTTTTAAATGACTTAATCTCCTGTAAAGTGCTTCTCATAGCTTCTCCATTAGATAAAGTACGGAATACACATCCTGGACAACTTGGAACGCTGGATAGAGAGGTTATTTGTTGCTTCTCCTACTGAAGGCTTGAGTAAATCTAGTGGAACTTGGCTGGGGATCTACCCTGCCTCTCCAGTGATTTGCCGGTGTCCCATAAAGGAATCTAGCCTGCCTCACTAGCGGGAAGGGTTTTGGAAGGCTCTGTCCATGTTTGGGCTGGTCCATCCCTCTATGGACTGGTCCGCCCCGCCGGTACGAGCCACCCCTTCTGAGGCATCTCCCTTCCTCTAGCGGAAGGGTGTTGGAAGGCTCTGTGCATATTTCTTGTGGTCTATCCCTCTGCAGATTGGTCCGCACCGCCGGTCCAAGGCGCCCCCTCTGAATCACCTCCCTTCCCAGGGACCTTAACTCCTGAGGGACACATCCAATCCAGCATCTCTTCCCCCATCTGGGGCATAGTCTGCCACCCCCCCCCCCCCCCTTCTACTGCAGCCATCTGCCCTAAGGCTACTGTAGCTTGACAGTGTGATTCCAGGGGTTGATTATTTAATCTGTGTGTGAAAGAAGTCTGTGTGCAGCAGTGCTCACTCTTCTTATTGTTTCACACATGGAGGCAGAAGGGCCGATACCTGCGGCTTTACTTTGTCGCCTGGTGGCCTCGAGAGAGGAGACGGGAGAGTCAAGCGTTGCGAGGAGAACGACGCCCACCCTGAGGGCTCCCTTCTTTCTCCGCTTCAGGCAGCCTGAGAAAATGGCGGAAACCGAGCAAGGCGTGAAGCAGGAGTTTTCTTGGTCATCCTTAAACCAGTTTCTCCAAACGACATGATTTCAATTAGACACCATCCAGCCCATAAAGGTTACTGGAAACAATATGGTGTACATCTTTCAGTCTGTCCCATGCATACCCCCACATACCAACAAATCAGAAAAGCAGAAAATTCCTGTGCTATCAAACAGGGCAAAACGTTATTGGTTCTGTTTTTTTTTCTTTTGGCCTCACCAACGCTCCATACATGAAAGTTCTGAAGAGCAAGGGTTAGGGGATATTTGAATACCTAGAAGAGTGGCTTCTAGCCCATCCTCGGCAATTCCAAGTTCGCTCTATCTCCAGAAGTGAAGACTGACCCACAAGCAGTCTATTATATTTCTAGGCCAAAGGCGGGAGCTCGATCAGTCTAGGGCCTTCCCATTCTGGTATCCCCTAAATCTCAACACCCCATCGCCTGTCTTCTGTCCCAGACGACATCACTATTAGGACTCTACTGGCAACACAGATGACAGTTTCCTTAGGCAATCTTCACTACGCAGGCTACAAAAACTCGTTATACGTTTGTTGTGTGATAGCGCCATTTAACGAGTCGACTGTCGTAGTTTGCGTTCTCCACTTCAAGATAAATATTCTCGCCCTCCTACCCCTCCGAGAAAACAAAGAAAAGTGGAAATAAGTGATTGATGCCTGGTTCTGTAACCTCATTGGCCCTAACTAGGTCAAAGCTCCAAAACTTTGTTTACATATTTATGAAAGGTGAGACCGAAAGTATGTCGATATCCAAGGGCACTCGTTTAAAGTCAAGAAATCGAACTACGTTTTTATAAAAGCGTTTATGAATAAAACGTCAGTTTTGTCCGTAATTCGGTTGTCGCTTGGTTTGGCTTAGCTGATCGCTTTCGTTATATATTACAGGGCTTGCCATTGGCTATGAGCTTGCCTCCTTCGGCTTAGTTGTGGTTGTAATGGCCTGACCGTAGTGCAGCTTATGTGGTCGGTAGTCCAACTTCATGCGTTCTGTTTGGTATGCAGTCTCAAAGAAGTGAGGAGTCTGCCACGTCTTGTGGTGCGCAGTGTATTTGGTTCGTTAATTGTTCAGCTTTTTGTCATTTGACATGTAGAGAGACACATGTGGAGAGCCGTCTGTCTGTAGTCAGGCTTATATGCGGTCCCATTTGTCTGTAGTCAGGCTTATATGCGGTCCCATTTGTCTGTAGTCCGGCTTATATGTGGTCCCGTTTGTCTGTAGTCCGGCTTAAATGTGGTTCCGTTTGTCTGTAGTCCGGTTTATATGCGGTCCTGTTTGTCTGTAGTCCGGCTTATATGTGGTCCCATTTGTCTGTAGTCCGGCTTATATGTGGTCCCATTTGTCTGTAGTCCGGCTTATATGTGGTCCCATTGGCCTGTAGTCCGGCTTTGTCTGTAGTCCGGCTTAATTACATGTGGTCCCGTTTGTCTGCAGTCAGGTTTATATGTAGTCCCGTTTGTCTGTAGTCCGGCTTATATGTGATTAAATTTATCTAACTTCGGGTTATCTGTGGTCACGTTTTTTTTTGTAGTCCTGCTTATAAGCGGTCCCCATAAAATGTGATCCCGTTTATCTGTAGTCCAACTAAATTTGGTCCTGTTCATCTGTACTTCGGCTTGTTTGTCTGTGTAATCGACTTTCAGAATGTAATACAGTAGGATGTTTATTTTACTTGAAAGTTTTTCGTATTGTCTTCTGTAATTTCGATTATTATTTAAAATGTAACCAACATCTTTTTGAAAACTTAACCACGTTTAATTGGACATGAAATATTAAATAAAATATAATTAAATTGAAAGGAGAACAAAAAGATTTCCACCTTTTGACAAAAGCAAAGCAAACTGTGGCAGGCACAACTCAAAAAAAGCTTATGATTTTAACGGCTTGTAAAAGTTACAGTCTTAAACAAAACATGTTAAAATACACATGGGCATCAAACAAAACGCACCCAGTAACGCGTCAGAACTGAAGCTAATGAACATATAGTTATTTTTCTCCAGATCCATTACAAAATGTAAAGGAACACAAAACTGGCTAATTTGGAACCGTGCCATCAAACGATCAAGTGTCTGATTTTTTTTAAAAATATAAACTGAAAAGAAAACTGACCCAGTCGGTTTAATTTATACTATTTTCTTACAATGAATTACATTGGCAATGTTCAATAGCACTGTTCCGATAAGAAGCTTAGCTTTTCGGGGAATGATACACCTTTCTCCATTGGGGGAGCGGGTAAGGGCATCTGGCAGCTTGGCATAGCAACAATGACATCACAATATGAAGTTCCCAGTCACCATGGAAACAAGTGAATATCATACACCTACTAAGCTTCTGTGAAGCCTTAGCAACATGGCACCTACTGCTTGTAACCACGTTGCTATGGGGCCTGTTGTCATGGAGCCTCTGTTCGTTTCAGTCCCCGTATTTCTACGGGAGACAGGGTCTCTGAGATAGAAATTGTCTTCTTCTTCGTTTAGATTTTCTAATGACTCGTAACTTGTCTGAGATACGAAAGGTGCCCCTGTAACATTTGAAACAATTGGGTAAATTTGCGATATTTTCCACAGTCAGAATTGCTTTGGTGCAAATACACCTTAACAGCTGCACTTTACAGTTGATTTGTATCTGATTTCCTTTGTCATAGATACTGTTTTTTCGATGTTCATAAATAACCTTTGAATATATATATATATATATATATATATATATATATATATATATATATATATATATATATATATATATATATATATAATGTTTGGTCAGACGTTTGAAGAAAAGAAGTGACATGTGCTTATAACTCTTGGCACTTTCACAATTAAATGCTTGCCATGATATTCATAATACGATAAAACGACGGCAAGGGCAGTAAACGTTAGCTCCCCTTGTCCCATTTACGACAAGAGCTAGCTGTTGAATATTTCCCAGTAAATAATTTGGTAGGGTAACTATTTTCACAGCCGATCGCTGTAGAGCAATAAAAATGATTGTTTTAAAACGAAACTGCACAAGTCTTTAGTTTTAAAAAGGGATCACGTTTTTTCTACTACAGTACTAAAATACTGCTTTCAAATAAAAGAGAAACTCAGGCTCAGATAGCAATGAACAGGAACCATCTCCCCTTACGTTCGTTCACAATTTGGCCCTCTGCGGGGGAGTATTACGTACCTTTAGCGGACGTTGATCTGATTGTCCTTTGTGACACAACTTTCTCTGCAAAATGTAAGCATTATCTTTTAATGAACAAGCAGACGAAGTGAACCTGGTCAGAGTCCTCCTCCCGTTTGGTCACGGAATACTTATTATTTCATTGGAAGGGGTACTTCCACAGATATTGCGCGTAGAAAATATACAAGTTCATAGCCGTAATGGCATTTTAAAAAAAATGACAATGTTTAAACTTTAAAGAAAAACCGAACATATCGTCTTTCTCTGTGGAAGATCGAAACGTTGACTACTTGATGAGATATAACACGTACAAAATACCCAAGTCAAACGCTATTTTATCAAAAGTTTTAATTTAAAAAAAAATGAAAAATAACCACACGTCGAACAGCTCCAAAATGCGGTCTTTCTTTTTGGAAGAAAGAAACGGAATCATTGAATACTTGTTGAGATATAGCGCAAACAAAATACTAAGTACACATTTGTAGTGAAAGCTCACCCGAGGGAAAAATCACCCAATGTACCAGTCAAACTCTTTTTGCGAAAGCACCAAGTTTAACAGTCTGTTCTTTTTATATTTATGGCAGGGGGGGGGGGGGGGGCGTGCAACCTCTCGACCCCTTCTCCTTTGGATCATTCACTTTTACCTGCAATGACGACAGTGTTCCAAGAGTGGCAGGATATAGCAGACACGTGGTGTAAAGATCCAAAAATGGGCCGCGGGAGGGCGAAATACTGGCCGCCAGGTCCCGATCCCCCGGGGTCTGTGCTCAGGGTTCCAAGGCGGCCATTTTCTGCTAGCCCACAAGAATACAGGTGGTTATCTGCAACACAAATTGTTTTCCCTTGTTGGAAATGTTTTGCTGCTTTAGTCAGAAGAAAGGAATGATATATTTGTCAACTGAATTTTTTTTTGCGAATTTAACAAGTCGATGCATTAGCCTTAACTTTGAAAACTATTCGCAGCGCGTAAAATACGGTACTTCACGACACGTCTTCCCAAGTGACGCATTGTATATTCAATGCGAGCCCTGTACGGTGGCACTAGGAAATTGCATTTCAAGAATAGAACTGCCAGTGCTACGGCAACTTGCAGCTGTCACTCAGGCTCTCAATAACGACGAAAATGGGTTACGATGCTTGCCGGGAAAGAAGAGGAACTACAACCTTGCTTCATAAATAGATTTCCGGTAAGAACTTCCTGAGTATTCACCACTTGGTGAAGTTAATCAAGTCATGACTCTATTTTCAGGGCTGCGCTGAGCTCGAGTGAGGTTTTCGCTTTTCTGTGCGATCCGATTAATACTAAAAAATGAGGGAATTACCGTACATTTGGGAAAGTTTTTTAAAACAATACTGAGAAACTTTATTACTTTATAAATCGCCTGGTTTATATTACATTTTGTATGTTTAATTCATCTGGCAAACTTCACCTGCAGGTGCTGCATATAACCAAGTAGCAACACTCAGCTTGAGCAGCTGATTTTCTACATAAAACATCCACAGTCTGAACTGCCCTTTGCAGGATTTCTTAATCAAAATATTGAGGGCTAAGTTTCCCATGGAACTCAACAACCAAAAAGGATTTACATTTTACGGAAAATATAAAACTTTTCTTCTCCTGTTCCTTATATTCCCATTTGCTTCGTCCTTTAAAAAAAAAAAAAACAAAAACAAAAAAAACATCGATCGCCTACGGAATGACGTAGACAACGAAATGCGTAACGGCATACGGAAAGGTAGCATAATACATTATTCGTCCTTTGACGTTGTCACTTTTTAAGCTAAATATCTCAAAAAAGACTATTGTTTTCGGTTTACACGTTTTACCTGTGACTTCACAGATAGCTTAATTTCTTGTAGTATTTGGCACGCTTTAAGAATAATATAAGGACTGCAAATAATAATTGGGTTAGCTCGACAAGTCGTGATATGCTGAGCCCTACGTAAGGTCATTAACTGTCACTGTAACATACGAGCTGAAGGGCAGATTCTTAAGTTGAAATATTGTTTGACGTAACTGACAAGGGGACCATGGAATACTTACCAGCCGTTGCTATGACAGTGAAGCCATCGCCACAGCACGCCTGCGTAACGCGTTGCCCTGCCAACGGGCCACCGACAACATTAATGTTGCTGTGTTCTTTGAAATCACCAACGCCAAGCTGCCCATACTTGTTGTGGCCAAATGTAATCAGATAACCGAAGGCTGAAAAAAAATACCGAACTCAATGCTTCAGATTTAAACATGCGTTTTTAAGCGACAGTTTTAATGCAGAAACCCGAAACAGATTAAAACAGAACAGAAGGGTTTTTCACTCTTAATGGTTCCTCTTCCCACAAAAAGTTTTTTTTCATCAAGAGTAACATGACACGAAAGGTTGTTCTATCATCAAAAACAATTCATTTAAGTGAAAAACACATCACATCAAATGGGTATCAGATACCCTCCATAAAAATAAAACTGTTATCAGGAAACATAAAGACTCCCTTTTTTTCAATTTCCTTTTTTTTCTGAATTCAGACATTTTTAGACCACGGCCAGAGCCATTACATCCTTTATTAGAAAATATAATGACATTGCATTTTTATCACGACAAAAACAAAGTGTCCTTGAAAACTCAACATCAGAGGGCGCGTCAGATTCTTAAGGGAGTAGACGCTCGCAACAAAAATAGCTCCAACTCTCTTCTGAAAGGCCCCACGGCGTGCCTAAGTCTTGTGTGTGAGCAAGGTTCTTTACATCACTGGCAAATCGTGTAGAAAAGGTTGTTAATCCCCAACAGAGTACGTGTTTCTAGCTCATTCAAATGAAGGCTCTTGAAATTACAAAACGGAAGAATGTGGAATATTTTGACGGGTCCCACAGCTCCCATGTCGTAATTGCGATGATTATTTTGTTGCACATGTTTTCACAAAGTATTTTGCAGGAAATGCAGACTTCTCAGCGGTTTTTTTTCTACATAAAATGCACATATATAGAGTTCAATTTGAACGTAACATGGTATTATTTAAAATAAGAATTCTGAAGCAAATAAGAAACCAGATATTTATGGTGGGTTATTCCGGAATAGTCTATCGATAAATCGAATTTTACAGAAATCGGTTTTTTTTTATTATTTTATCATTTCACGTTGCAGACTATATAAAAAACTTACTTTCCTTTTAACAGAAAGACATGACAAAAATTGAAATACAAATAAATTAAAAAAAAATTAAGTTGCAATAGGTTATGCAATACTGAACTACCGTCGTTTAATAAAAAGCCAATGCAAACGTAATTTTTCAATATTTAACACTTGACAAGCCTTTGGCTTGCACGGGTTATATGAATTTGTGCGAGCAAAATTCGCCCTTTTTTTTCTTCTTGACAGTTTTTCCGATTTTTTGTGTCTTCTTCTTTTCTGACACTATGGGCCCTACGACCATGAAACTTGGAACTTATGAAGAGCTTGATCTGAACATGTGCGTGTCACTTTTTATTTTTGTCTTTGATTTCGTTTTCTTTGTTAAAACGCCATGTGAAAAGAGTGTATTTTTTGCAAATAAGTGCGCAGCATTTAACGACAGCACAGAATACACATTTGCTCAGTGAGCTTTGTGCGAGCTCTCACTGCGTAAATAGATAACAAGGCGTATGCCTGATAAGTCAATAAAACAACAACCAAACACTACTCGGTTTATAAGACGTATTCAAGCTGTGTTGTTTGCAATCTATTATTAAAGAAATAACCCACTGAAGGAAGTATTTTTGCGTTTTAATTTTTGTCAAGTGTTTAACATTTCGCTAGCGGAATGAGCTTCTAGTATTATTTGCTTTTCTCCACAAGATAAGAATTTACATTGTTCAACTTCTTTTCACCCTTTGTTGTAAGAAAAGTGAAACTTTATTGATTTCTGTGATATTCGAATTATCGGTAGTCTATTCCAGAAAGCCTACCAAAAAATACCTGGTGTCTTATTTGCTTCAGAATTCTTATTTTAAATAATACGGTGTTATGTATTTTGAGATACAAGTTCATTATGAAAACGAAAGTCTTTCTATTTGCACATGCTGCTTTGTTTCCGATCTCAATTAAATTCATTTATTTGATTGCAATTTGCATGAGACGTTGCAATCTTGCAGACCTCATTCAGTCTGGTGGTAGCCTGTTCGGTCAGCGGAGCACGATCCTGCATTCGATTTGAGGATCAATATCCTCTTCTCTGAACCAGGTTCTCCGGTGTGTTCATGCACATATTTTAAGAAGCGTCCTCTGCGAATCCCAAAGGGCCAAGTTCGTAATACTGTACACAAATGTCACATATAGGGACCGGGGAGAGTGGTAAAAAGGTCACAACAATTGAAGTACATGTTGAATAGACGGCCCGCAAGGGTTTTCCCTACATTTCAGGCTTATATAGCTTGTGTGAAAAAAAACTTTTTGACATACGAATTAAACTACAACCACAACGGGCCAAAACAATCCACCCAACCTTTATTTTGACATCTGAGTAAATGAACGGTATCTGAAGTTAATGGTGGGCCGCGCTTAATCAATATAAACGTGCCCATTAATTCTCTTACACAAAGAAAGCCGCGCTATTGGGGTCAACAAATCCGGTCTTAATTCATGGAAGATTGAGCAGTGAAGCCCTGGAACTTCATGGTTAATTCCAGCATATACATTAGAGCCTGTCATTTCAGATAATATAAGCATCCCTAAACACTTCTTATCCAAGGCTACCAGCTCGCTGGAGATCTCTTAGACCGTACAATATCAATCGCTTTCTCCGCTTATTAGCCGCTACAAAACTGTTGTCACAAAGGGAGGGCGTAATTGGCATCGGTAATCAATTCTGACATAACGCCGTCCTGACATAACGTCATCTGACACAACGTCATCTGACACAACGTCATCCGGGATTAAATGTCTCCTTTAACCTCTTTCTTTTCGGGCCTCATAATTTGCTGCCAATAAATAAAAAAATCCAATTTAAGCTGTCTCTGCTTGTTCAATTGCAGAAAAACGTTACAACTTGTGCGTTGATGAAGTTCTGAAACAACCGAGCTGCAGAAAAACACCGCCTTCTTATTCTACTGACAATTTATTATATTTTAGAGTTTATCATAGAGCCTGGACATAAAAGCATAAAAAGACCCCATCTTTTCAATGCTTACAGTGCAAATATGTCAAAGCTGTTGCCTCGAAATGGGGCTGCAAAAAAGTACCTGCTCAGTGCATCATTCTCGCTTAGCCTTAACAAAAGAGCCAAGTGGCACTGCAAAGCAAAAAATCCCATCATAAAATACCAAACAGCCCAATTAAATGAAAGCTTGATATTCAACGTCTTCTGATATCCCCGGAAAGGCTGATGCGAAACTTGGCCCCTACCAACTGGCTTAAGCATGATACATACTCATTGTTCCTCATAGGGTTAAAACGTCTGACTGAAAAACTCGAAAATTGAGTGATTAAGCGGGACAAGAAGATATACTCCATCTTATTTTCTTCCTTCATGGAGTGAAGAATATAGTAGTTTGACCTTTAATGAAGTCCTAAAGGACTTAACGGCAAGTTTTCTCAATATCACTCCAAACCCCTGTGTAGTGAGTGTTACTGGGGTGATGAGGTCGGCAGTTTTCAAACAGGAAAGTACCCAAGACATTACATATATTATTTAATGAAAGGTTTTCCTGTTTAGTTCATACATTCTATATATAGAAGTCAACATGACGAGTACTGAGAAGGGTGTGAGCTCGGACGTTAACATGAGTCAGTATATTAACAACACTGTCCATGGACAATGCCACAGCTGAGTAATGATGATTTGTGACATACAGGTATAGTCTGTAACCCAAATTTCAGTCAAGATTGGTGTCAGTCAAGATTTTAATGCTAAAATGATTTATGATTTATCGCCAAAATATATCCGCTTTTTGGCGACTCGCAAAAACAAAAAACAAAACAAAAAAAAAAAACAACAAAAACACACAAGATTGTCCATGGACAATGCCACAGCTCACGAATGCTGATGTCAAGATTTATGAGAGACGAGAATAACCTGTGAGCAAAACTTCAAGACAGTAACGCTATGTACCTGGCGTCAGTCAAGATTTTAATGCAAAAATAGTTTATATCTGCCAATTTTTGGCGAATCGCCAAAAAAAATAATAGTCATGTGTTTCGGCCATTTTTTGGCGAATCGTCAAAAAAAGTGATAGCCACGTGGACATACATATACCACTACCTTCAATAAAAACGTTTCCACTAAAATCTTAGGAGGTGCGTTTTCATGAAAATTGGTTTTTAGGCGAATCACGAAAAAAATTAATAGCCAGGTGGGTACCAAAGCCTGCCACCTTTAATCAGAATTTCAAGAGATTAAGGTCAAATGCCCAGAGCCAGTTGCGTTTTCAATAATGTTTTTGGCGAGTCACCAACAAATTTATAGCCCGATAGGTACTTATTTCCGCTTCCATAATTCCAAATTTCAAGAAGTTAACATTATATCCCTTGCGACAGTAACGATTTTAGTAAGAATTGGTTTTTCGCCATTTTTTCAGAATCACGCAAAACAACAACAACCAGGTAAGTACCAATGACTTTAAACCACTGCACAGCCGTCCATGAATCCCACATCGAGATTAGATTCTACTGAGCGAAATTTTGTGAAATTACTATTAAAAGCCGCCGAGGGATCTAAAAGCACAAGTGCACAAACAGCCCTTTTTTCCAATGCGCAAAGAAGATCACTTTGAATTCTTACAACAGCAGTCTCAACGGAATGAAATGACTGCTGACTGCGTAGGCTCAAAAAGATAGCGTTTTCCAAATCTGCTGCTAGCCTTTTCGGTACCACCATTTCCACTACTTTTGAGTTGAAGGACAAGTTAGATACAGGTCGATAATTTTTTAACTGATCTGGATCTACAGTAAGCCTTTTCTAGAAAGGGGTGACGGTTAGTTCAGTTGGTTAGAGCGTTGGTCTAGTAATCCCCAAGGTCCCTGTTTCGATTCCAGCCTGGGGTGGTAAGCACGGGGTTGACGGTCGCTAGTTGCCTTAGATGCGCGAATGCAGTGGGTCAGATCACCTATCGCGGAATTCAAAACTAACACCCATTGAGGCTTTCGGCCATCCGTTAACAAAAAAAAAAGAAGTGGTTTAACTACTGCTCGTTTCATACTTGTGGGCACTTGGGTATTTTCCAGTATAAGGTTGACCACACTGACTAGGCGGGGAAGAATTTCATGTAAGAACAACTGAAGCAAATTTGTAGGCATTGCATGTAACTGACATGTAGCATTTTGGTATTTTTAAAATGGGTTTACATAACTCATCTTCGAAAACACTCTCAAATGTGGCTTAGAAAGAAAGCTGGTGAATCAAAGGTGGAAATCTCCGACTGCAGCAAATCTAAATTTTCTACCACTTGTTTTTCGGAAATCTCATTTTGAATTTTCACGATGTTGCCTGTGAAAAAGTCAGAAAAACTATAAAGGGGTCACTATAGCCTGCAGGATAAACAGTTTCGTTTTCCCAATTTAGTATTTCTTTTTCAGTTTTGAGTAAAGGTTTTTTATCATCGATATTTTCAATGACCTTTTCAAAAATAGATTTGGCATCTGAAATCAAGGCATTGTAGTATCAGTTTTCTCGGATTTTGCTAGTTCATGAGAGTCAAAGCCGTTATTCTTCCTTTTTCTTTATAAGCGGTGTTTTTTTCAGCCTTTTCGTCTCGAAGCTTGCTGGGGAGCCACTCTGTATTTGGTCGTCATATCACAGTTTTTGTCATGTTCGGGTAATGACGGTCATAGATTTCGCTGACTGTTTTCTGTCAATCCGTTGCCAGATCTTTCGTCAAATCACTGACGAAGATCAGCGTTTCGCGGACATTTTGTTGAATAACCCCCAATATCAACACTAGTTGAGCCACGATACGTGATTTGAT
The DNA here is from genome assembly GCA_949752745.1 of Protula sp. h YS-2021. Lineage (NCBI taxonomy): Eukaryota > Metazoa > Annelida > Polychaeta > Sabellida > Serpulidae > Protula > Protula sp. h YS-2021. The sequence goes on from OX457024.1 coordinate 60,949,548, forward strand.
GTTCTGGCTGCTTTGGTTTTGCTGCTTCAGTCGTAAAGGTTACGCACAAGTGATCTGAGACACACGGATCGCTAAGGCGGATATCCGAAATGTTCAGATCGTCTTTTTGGATAATTACTTAATTACTTAAATAATTAGTCTAGTGTATGACCTACGTCATGACGTCAAAATGATCTAAAAATATAAGGGAACTGGTTGCAAATGGGTCGTTTTGATCGTCAAGGTGTTTGTTAAAATCACCCATAATGAGGATGTCCTTTTCGGTCGAATCAGTTGAAAGTAAATCTAAACAGCACAGCCACTCCACCGCCCCGCTTTATGGTTTATGTTCCACTCTGTAACCTCTGAGAATATCCCACTTGAATTCAGTGTCCAAATTCATGTCGAGCCAGGTCTCATTGAAACATACAATGTCAAGGGTATTCGAAAAAAATCATGCCATCGATCACAACTTCTTTGTTATGAGCAGACTTGCAATTCAATGCGCAATTTTGGCATTATTGGATTTTGATTTTCCTGTGTTTACCTTCGATAGGTTTTGATAAGCTACACCCTATGAGGGTTAGGTTTGAAGGGCTTAAGATGTCCTCCGCTGACAAAATTGTGCAAATGCTAAGTTTTACCAAATTTCTAAATTCTGCCATTTTGACATCATTTTGGCAACACGACCTTCTACGTGTGTAAAAATTCAAAACAACCCCACCTATAGTTTCGGAGATAGAGCCCAAACATGCCTGCGGATGGACGGACAGACGGACAAGCTCATCACTGTATCCCTCCGTTACAAGGGGACAAGATATGAGAATATTTCAAAAGTGTTTTTTTTTTGTTGGCCTTCTATGGACTATTCATGAAAATTTACTTCATACATACCCTGTGTTACCGCTTGACCCAAGTGTGGGGATATTCTGATGGATGGCTGATCACGACATTTTAGCATTGTTATTGTCTAGATAGTGATTCTAAATTAACTTTTCCGACATCTATACACCGTCGCACTCCCGACGTGTATACAACGCCGGAAGACTGACATTGTTTCGACTCCCTTTTGCAACTTTTTCCCAGTGGCGGAGAATTGACGTTTATCCAACGTCGGCAGGAATTCATTGTTTAGGCTTCTATAATCAACCAAAATCCGATGTCGCATGCAAACGTGGATCCAGAGTTCATGCAACGCAGCAATGTTTACTGGGTTGGGTACTCTAGATCCATACAAGTTGTGTAGGTTTTCACGGCGGAGATGCACAAGGGGGTGTATTTGCTGTACTGACGGGCCCGGGTATTCACCATCTATACAGGCTGTGTGGGTTTTTACCAACGGAGATGCACACAGCGGTGTACTTGCTGTACTGACGGGCCGGGGTACTCACCATCTATGCAGGCTGTGTGGGTTTTCCCCGCGGAGACAGACACGATGTTGTACTTGCTGAGCGGTTTTACAGCCGTGAAGGTGTACTTGCAGGGAATGTCATACGAGATCTACAGGCAAAACACAACGAAAACAAAATAGCTAAAGGCCCGCGAACTTACGAACGTACACTATGAATGACTTCTGGTTACTTTAATCCTGTTATTCATTGGCAAAATGCACCATCACTCCGTTTCCATTGTATGATTATACAAAAAGATAACAGATATGAGTCACCTCTTCCTTTCTCTTGCGCAGGCCTTTGGCGGAGTTGTTGAGGCCTAGCTTGTTGTGCTCGTTGCTGCCGCATGCCAGTACCCTGCCGTTGGTTTTCAGGAGGAACGTTCCGTCCGTGGAAGCGTGAACGCTGCGTATGCTGTGCTTACCTCCTCGTATTTGAACCTAGTGAAATATTTTTAAGTCGGCTGGTCTAAAAACGACTTTTCTCTGCATTCAGTATCCTACTATAAGAGCATGGTCTTGTTTGATATTTCGATATTTGAAAATTTGGTCGATTGTTTTGTCAGTGAAATAACACCTAAACGAAACGAAACCATCCAGTTTCATTTCGTAGCGATCTGCTTCACCTCAACGAAAAACTTCCAAAACAGTCGTCTGTAACAATGCATGGTATTTTTTTTGTTTCATTTCTTTCTTACTTTCCTTATTTCTCAAATATCCTCTAATTCATCACTCACATTCTGTTCGTTCCTCAAACGAGGATATAATATTTACCCGCTTAGTCCCCATCGAGGAACCCCCCCCCCCCCACGCACACACCCACAAAATGAAGGTCAATCTTGTTGTGCCTGAGGTTTATTGCTTGCTGTCTAAGATTTTCTCAATTTTTCCTTTCTTTTCGGTTCCCCTTTTCATTTTTTCCTTACCTTTTGAGGAGTGGCGTAATCGTCTTCATTTCCGAGCCCCAGTCGGCCGAATTCGCCGCATCCCCACGTGTATACCTCGCCGTCCTTGGTGAGCGCCACCACGTGAGCGTCCCCGCACGACACCTGGTGGCAAAATATTACAATACGAGGTCAGTTCAGTCTGAACGGTATTGGTAACACTATTAAGCTACTGTGGTACTTTTATATGGAGCCAGGATATCGCGATCAAAATCGAATTTGCAAAAGAAGTTGCCTGACATTCAAATAGCAATCTACATTCTGAGTATTTAAATATTTCAACCAAAATTAAAGGGAATCCCAACCTGTTACTCACTGACATATAACTTAAATAAATTTTAAAACTTCTAACATGAAGAAGGGATTTTCATAATGGCAGTCTATACCTTTTGTGTCATATCACCCAATAGTTCAGAAAATCACATGGAAATTGATATTGATATGGAAAACACAAATAAATGTCATGCAATATCAAGAAACGAGGTGTGTGAATATTTACTTAATTTTTAATAATCAGTAAACACGTATGTTTTCCTTGAATATTTTACGTAACAGATCTGTAAAATTGACTTTATGGGAAAATTTAAACTCAGTGCTGTCTGAATCGAACCTGTTCGACTGGTTTCCCGTCAAAGAAGCCAATGGGTATGGGCAGCAACACTTCGTCCCCTTCCTCATTGTCAACACCAAGGCATCCGTAGTAGTCGGACCCGAATGAATACACTGTGCCCTCCTCTAAAACATTACACACAAATAAGATGACATAAGGTACTCATATCAATCAAGTATTCAATACCCTACGCATTGTGGTTTGTCGCTCCAGGAATCCGGCTGATGGACGAATCAGAGGATCCATTTAGTGCCCCCAATACTTCATTTCCATAAGTATATGAAGTACAACACCTAAGACATTAACTTGTGACTCGTGATCAGCTAAAGTTGTACGAAAGAGCCAAAATTGATACTAAAATCCAGATTTATACGGGATCAGAGGGTCCACATATTGCCCAAATACTTAACTTTCATAAGTATATAAAGTACAGCATCTAAGACATTAACATGTGACTCGAGATCAGCTAGAGTTGTACGAAAGAGCCAAAATTGATACTAAAATCCAGCTTTATACGGGAGCCTTTCCGCTAAAAAATAACCTGTTTGTTCAATTTACCTCTAAGCGATACCCCGCGGTGAGGAACCAAAAGCACCCCCTCCCCCCGCCATATTACATCTGTGCTTACTTTCTGAATAACACCTGATACTCAGTTAGCCCCATCAACTATACAGAAGCGCTTAGACGTAAAACTCCTCACCTGAGGCACAGATGGTGAAATCCTCACCACACGAGACTTGTTTGATAGGGATCTGCTCAAAAGCTTGCACGAGCTTGGGGGCTTTGTACGAGGCTTTGTCCCCGTGGCCCAGCTGCCCGACCATACCCGTGGAGAAGCCCTGCGAATTCTGTGAAAAAATAAGCAACTTATGGTCCATTCGTATATCATACTATTCTTAGCGCTAAAAACAATAAAAACCTGCTAAAAACCATAAATAGAAATCATCAAATTAAGGTGCTGAACTTTAACCAAGTGAATAATTAATGTTAATAAAGTGAATATGTGAATATTTCGGCAAATTTTGGCCAAATCGTCAAATAAATACACACTGTGAGGAGGAATGCCCAGTGAACAATCCTGCCCAATTTCAAAACAATCGGACCAGAAATAAAGGAAGAGTAGCGTTTTGAAAAATTGTTTACACACACACAACGGACGACGGATACACCACAAGTGATGAGTATAGTCCACCGACGATAGTCGGCTAGCGCTGCGCTAAAAACAAAGAACACGGAAATGCAAGCAGCACATTATTCAGGCTCAAATACATCCCAAACAGAAGTCACACTGTCAGTTTGTAAACAGATCAGTAAACTTATGCACAATAAATGAAGACAAGTATAAGTTACTGTACATATATTAAGGGGTGATATCTGCGCAAATCGCTCCAGTGTATTATAATTCATTTAAAACCGGTTAACTGCATTGCCCAGTTTCCAAAGACAGATTATCGGGTATATTTAAGTGCGAAGGAACGGTGCGATTTTCCACTATTATGCAATCAACAGGTTTATTTGATTAACCGCTAGCCGATTTACGGATTTCTTCATGAGTGGTGTCCGTTCATTTAGACGTCTGTTTCTAATGTGTGTTTTACACCGTTCATTTAGACATCTGTTCCTAATGTGTGTTTTACACCGTTCATTTAGACGTCTGTTTCTAATGTGTGTTTTACACCGTTCATTTAGACGTCTGTTTCTAATGTGTGTTTTACACCGTTCATTTAGACGTCTGTTTCTAATGTGTGTTTTACACCGTTCATTTAGACATCTGTTCCTAATGTGTGTTTTACACCGTTCATTTAGACGTCTGTTTCTAATGTGTGTTTTACACCGTTCATTTAGACGTCTGTTTCTAATGTGTGTTTTACACCGTTTATTTAGACATCTGTTTCTAATGTGTGTTTTACACCGTTCATTTAGACGTCTGTTTCTAATGTGTGTTTTACACCGTTCATTTAGACGTCTGTTTCTAATGTGTGTTTTACACCGTTCATTTAGACGTCTGTTTCTAATGTGTGTTTTACACCGTTCATTTAGACGTCTGTTTCTAATGTGTGTTTTACACCGTTCATTTAGACGTCTGTTTCTAATGTGTGTTTTACACCGTTCATTTACACGTTTGTTCCTAATGTGTGTTTCACATCGTTCATTTACACGTTTGTTCCTAGTGTGTGTTTTACACCGTTCATTTAGACGTCTGTTTCTAATGTGTGTTTTACACCGTTCATTTACACGTCTGTTCCTAATGTGTGTTTTACACCGTTCATTTACACGTTTGTTCCTAATGTGTGTTTTACACCGTTCATTTAGACGTCTGTTTCTAATGTGTGTTTTACACCGTTCATTTACACGTTTGTTCCTAGTGTGTGTTTTACACCGTTCATTTACACGGTTGTTCCTAGTGTGTGTTTTACACCGTTCATTTACACGTTTGTTCCTAATGTGTGTTTCACATCGTTCATTTACACGTTTGTTCCTAGTGTGTGTTTTACACCGTTCATTTAGACGTCTGTTTCTAATGTGTGTTTTACACCGTTCATTTACACGTTTGTTCCTAGTGTGTGTTTTACACCGTTCATTTACACGTTTGTTCTTAGTGTGTGTTTTACACCGTTCATTTAGACGTCTGTTTCTAATGTGTGTTTTACACCGTTCATTTAGACATCTGTTCCTAATGTGTGTTTTACACCGTTCATTTAGACGTCTGTTTCTAATGTGTGTTTTACACCGTTCATTTAGACGTCTGTTTCTAATGTGTGTTTTACACCGTTCATTTAGACATCTGTTCCTAATGTGTGTTTAAGACCGTTCATTTAGACGTCTGTTTCTAATGTGTGTTTTACACCGTTCATTTAGACGTCTGTTTCTAATGTGTGTTTTACACCGTTCATTTACACGTTTGTTCCTAGTGTGTGTTTTACACCGTTCATTTAGACGTCTGTTTCTAATGTGTGTTTTACACCGTTCATTTACACGTTTGTTCCTAGTGTGTGTTTTACACCGTTCATTTAGACGTCTGTTTCTAATGTGTGTTTTACACCGTTCATTTACACGTTTGTTCCTAGTGTGTGTTTTACACCGTTCATTTACACGTTTGTTCCTAGTGTGTGTTTTACACCGTTCATTTAGACGTCTGTTTCTAATGTGTGTTTTACACCGTTCATTTAGACGTCTGTTTCTAATGTGTGTTTTACACCGTTCATTTAGACGTCTGTTTCTAATGTGTGTTTTACACCGTTCATTTAGACGTCTGTTTCTAATGTGTGTTTTACACCGTTCATTTACACGTTTGTTCCTAGTGTGTGTTTTACACCGTTCATTTAGACGTCTGTTTCTAATGTGTGTTTTACACCGTTCATTTACACGTTTGTTCCTAGTGTGTGTTTTACACCGTTCATTTAGACGTCTGTTTCTAATGTGTGTTTTACACCGTTCATTTAGACGTCTGTTTCTAATGTGTGTTTTACACCGTTCATTTAGACGTCTGTTTCTAATGTGTGTTTTACACCGTTCATTTACACGTTTGTTCCTAGTGTGTGTTTTACACCGTTCATTTAGACGTCTGTTTCTAATGTGTGTTTTACACCGTTCATTTACACGTTCGTTCCTAGTGTGTGTTTTACACCGTTCATTTAGACGTCTGTTTCTAATGTGTGTTTTACACCGTTCATTTACACGTTTGTTCCTAGTGTGTGTTTTACACCGTTCATTTAGACGTCTGTTTCTAATGTGTGTTTTACACCGTTCATTTACACGTTTGTTCCTAGTGTGTGTTTTACACCGTTCATTTAGACGTCTGTTTCTAATGTGTGTTTCACACAACACCTATTGAATAATCTGAACGACTTAAAGACAAAAGCATTACAATGACAGCTTACCGCCCATGTGTACAGTTTCTTCTCCACTGTTAGAACAGCAAAGTGGTCTCGTCCAGCCGACACCCACAATGCACTGCGGCCCTTGGTGAATATTTCCTGTTTCTGTGGAGTCATTTTGCCGCCACCCCAAAAATAGACCTAATCACAAAAAAGGATAGTTTGCAAGTAACAGTTTGTCTTGAAAGAACTATAACATCACAATATGCACTGAAGCCTCGTCTGATACAATTTCCGAAACTTTGGCCTTACAGCGAAAAACAGTCCATCCAAAATGGATTGCAACTGGATCAGCTGATTTCGTCTGCTTGAAAACATGACTTCGGTCCCCAACGTCGTTCCACTTAGCGCTGAGATTATCAACATTGACAAGATATCACATTTCGGGTGATTGCCTGGTGTCCCGTGGGAGAATTTCAACACAATCCGATTACCAGTTTGGGAGATCTGACCTGGATATGGACGTCGAAAATAATCAGAAAAGTACTAACACCGTATTATTTAAAATAAGAATTCTGAAGCAAGTAAGAAACCAGATATTTTTTGGTAGGCTATTCCGGAATAGACTACCGAAAAATCGAATGTCACAAAAATCGAAATTTTTTCATCATTTCATCATTTTATCATTTTACGTTGCAGACTATAGAAATAACTTATTTTCCTGTCTAATAAAAAGAAAAAATATGAAAAAAATTTGAAAATACAAATAAACTTTTAACAACTTTAAATTTCAATGGGTTATTCAATACTGAACTCCCGAGATTTTAATAAACAGCCAAATGCAAATTCAATTTTTACTTTCCTTTCGACAAAAGACAAGAATTTACATTGTTCAACTTACTTTTACCCTTTGGTGTAAGAAAAATGAAATATTATTGATTTCTGTGACATTTGAATTATGGGTAGTCTATTCCGGAATAGCCTGCCAAAAAATATATGGTTTCTCATTTGCTTCAGAATTCTTATTTTAAATAATACACTGTTTACTGTCATTTTGACAATTTTTCATGAATCCGAATCCAAATACGACGTCCCAGTTAGCACCCCCACATATAGCCCATGTCGGCTATGCGTAGGCATTAGGTTGGACAAAGTGTAACTGGAACATCCCACATATAGCCTACGTGTATCCGATGTAGGACGCCCCATGTCCCACATCCCACGTAAAGCCAACATAATGCCAACGACGGCTATACGTGGGAGAAAATCTCGTGCTAACTGGGGTGGCGCATCTTGAATATGCGCTCTATCCATGTGTGAAAGTTCGGACCTATAGTTGGGAGATGTAGCCCGGACCGCAAGGGAACAGACGGACAAACGGACAAGCTCATCACTGTATCCTTCCGTTACACGGGAGATAATAAACAAAAATTTCGTAATCGAAAAGCATCAGTTAGTGTTTTATGGGATGGTAATTGCTATTTTTAAACTCTGAGCCATGTTTTGACCGGTTACCAAAATGCAGCTACAAAAACCTTCAATCATCAGTCGCAAATTACATAAATGACAAAGACGAGATGTTTTCTGAGTTGGCAAAATGCGGTGGCTATTCTCAGAACTGTCGCATGCATCAGTCTGGAGTTTGGGCGACGGAAAATGAAATCCCTGCTACAGCCTATGGGGGGGGGGGGTGCCAGCTGCTGATATGTGTGTACTTTCAGTAATTTCCCTTAAAACCCTTGAGAATACTTAGGATGGCAAATCAAATCGCAGGATGTACATTTCAAATACGAACGAACATTTTTGAAATATCAAACTGTAATCTGAACTCTTATGGTCCTGGGAGTTTATTTTATTTGTTCTTTTTGTACGACGCTGGCCGCATTTACTGTACAAGTTTCACTGTAGTGGGAAATAAAATATTGAAAAGATACATTCTTCTACATTTTTGTACTAACAAGGGCCGAGATCTATCGGTATATCGGGTTTCCACACGGAGGTGGGGGGTGGGCCAAGATATCCCAAGAAATCTTGTCTTGGGGGGGGGGGCAAGATATCCCAAGAAATCTTGTCCAGGGGGGGGGGCAAGATATCCTGTAACACCGGTTCCTCACCAGCGGCTGATTATAGCACGAATCACTGCATTTTGTTTTCATTTTTGTGAAATGCTGTGGCAGAAAGTTCTCTGTCACTTCATCGGAACTGATACTTATTTTACATTTTTGTATTGTCAAGGAGATCCCTATAATGCAGGCGATGTGAATTATCCACTGAATTATTCAAACTGTTTTTCTGGCAGATAAGACCTGATATAAAATCTGCACAACACTAGAAATGTGTTCGTTGGAACACGGATGCCTCGACTGCCATATGGTTTGGAGAACAGGTATTCCTAGAACAGCAACTGTCTAGATATATTTCTCAACTGCAAAAATGATAATTAACTATCAGACTTCACACATGAAGACTGAATAAAAACTCGGTATTGGCCATCCCGTGTAAAATTTCAGAATCCCGCAGTAACCTTGAGCAACGAAGCAAGGTCACCAAAACCTAATCTGTTCTACAACATTACATATCGAAGCTACATGCCAGGTTTAACTGAAATCCGATTGGTAGAACTTGAGATATGATGTTCACAATCATAGCGTAACGGACAGAATGACAGAAGAACGAAAAAAAGTCAAAAATATGCCTCTCCTGACCTTAGGTTGGGCCATAAAAATCTAAACAAATAATAACACACGGAATTTTGACACATTTGGAAATTGCATCTGGCGTACTTTAATGACTTTCCGATTAACTCGACAATTAATTCCCGAAATTAAATTTATTGTAGTTTTCATCTTCTACTGTCTTGAAGACATTACCTCACTGGATTGTGACGTCACAACCGGTTGTACTTCTTGCGTCGACAAAGACATTTTCACTTTTCTTGTAGCGGAATTCAATTCCCAGATGTGTGTGTCGAATTCACTACAATGCACAAAATCAAATCATACCACACAGTATGAAAAAGCTGTGAGCAAAAGAATTCAGAAACATCACAAAAACAAATAGTAATGAAATTTATACGACTTGACTTTTGAAGTGTAAAACAAAATCATGTGAAGCAAAGCAAAATATAAAAGAAACAACACGTGATTAATTTGATACAGGCATTTAATCGTAGGCCTGGTGCATAAGGTATCCATTTCATTGTCAACATTCATATTTTACTTCAAATATTTACCGTTCCCACAGTCAATAAAGACTTATTTATAACGCACATAATATTCCTGTAATTTGACTTCTGTCAAATTACTATCTGGCGTCTACGCAAAAACACACTTTTTCCGCCAATACACACAGTGATTATTTACCGGAATTGTTTTATGTTGTTAATACAATCAAGAACAGTTTTAAACGTTTTTTTTTTCAGTCATTCAACAAAAGGTATTATTTTTCATGTCACAGCCAATAAAATCGCATACACATTTGGCGCAGGCATAACGTTCTTGTACTAAACAAACTAAAGAAGGAGATAAAGTATTGTTCTATCGGGTGTGCACTGATCCTGAATTTCCCTTGATTTACACAGTTCTAGCTCCAATGTTTTGTGCTCTAAATAATTCACTATACACAGGCGGCCATGAATAAGGCCAATCAAGACTTCAGAAGGGCCGTTGACTTCAAATTAACAACAAGTTTTCATTGAGAATTACTAATGACTGTTGAAGGTGAGAAAAAAATCGAATATTGATTGTAAACAAAAAACTTACGTCACTGGATGATTTGATTGAGATTTGCAAGGTTAAAATGTAGTCACATCCTTTGTCTGGATCAATCTGGATGTTCTAACGGCGACAGTTTTACTTTGTCCTTCTCCTACTCCCACATTTTTTTCACCCTCCCACCCCACCCTCAACCAGATCGCAAATTGACACGCTCTAAGGAAAGATTGTGTTCATGTTTGGCAAACTGCCAAAGGCAAGCACATTGAGCATGTTTACGAAATTCCCACACAAAGACAATCGACCCATAAAGGCCTTCAACTCTAAATACTCACTTTTAGTAAAAACAATACAACCGCGTTATCTGCAGACTGAATTGATAAAATAACGCGAAATTGGACCATTAACCAGAATATTAGAATGCAGTGCGTTATTTAAAAATTTTCCTCTTTTCTTCCAATTTGCCTAAAACAAGGGTGGGGGACCAACTGGTGAAACAAAACCATTTTGAAGAGCACAGCCCCCAACCGGAATTGAAAAATCCAAGATAGCGGCCACTGTAACCTTGAAACTGGGTCAAAGTCAAAATTAAAATAATGTTTACCTGTCTGCTATTATGGGTTCCCCACGTACCAAATATCATAGGAAACTCGTTATCAGGATGAGAGTAACAGCCGGTGTGAGACCAAATTGTCACCCCCTTAGACTCTTCAACCCCCACCCCCCCATCCCCGTGAAAATTAGTTTATGAAATGTTCAACCTCTACCCCCTTATCAAATTTTCACCCCCTTCCAGGAATCAGTGAAATATATATATAACACAGTTTTTAATTATTATGTGTATTAGCCATGGATTATTTGGGTTATTCGCTGATTTCTTGGTGAAATCTTTATAAATTGCAAACAAAAATTACACAGAAAATAAATTAATAAAATTATTTTGCACTTTATTTCGCGCGCCTCAAAGTGTCTCAAAACATAAAATCATGCTTTAGAGGATCCCTTAACACATTATTTTTTAAAATTTTGAGATGTCTCTAAATTAACTGTTTTGCGTCTACTACTCTCAACAATGTTTCTCCAAGGAATCTAAAATTATCTCGTTGGCACCTACAGTAATCTCGAGTGTCTAAAAAATATCTAAAATGAAAAAAGTCTCGCCTCATTTACGGACACATTTGATGTTTAATATGCACCGGGAATTGGGGCGAAGGGGAGTGCAAATTTGATAACGAGGTTGAATATCTGCTAGACAAATTTCCAACACATTTTCACCGGGTGGGGCAGGGGGGTGCGGTTGCGATGGGGATGAAAATTTGACACTGCACCAGCAATGGACAGACGGACGGACGGACAACAGCAAAATTATGAAAAGAACACTTAACCGGAAACGAAAAAGTTTCGTGGCGTCAACTGCCCCACCCCAAGATTCAAACTATGTATATTCACCAGACAAAATAAAACATACTTAGATAAACTGTCAAAAATGCAATTCTTCAGTATTTCCTCAGCTTCGGGCCTATTTGATGGGTCCTGCAACAAAATACAGCAATATTCAAACAGTGGCATATTGACATCGGCACTGGTCTTACGCAACGGGTGCAATATATTGGTTGTCGGTGTGTCTGTGTGTCTTTGCATTAGACAACCGTTCAATGTTCTACATCACCCAGAGTGTTACTTTTTTTCAAAATTGCTTTAAAATTAATTGCATTACGCATTACTTCGAAATTCGTACAGTTTCTTGGTCTTGTACCAGTGCATTTACTCTTTCATATTTTGACCAAATAGTGGATCTTGCTTGAACTAGACTAATTTTGCCAAAAGTAGTTTTGCCATTCGGCTTTCACCCTCAACATACTGCGTGATCTTTTATTTTAAAGTCTACAAAATGTAGAAAGAAATTATGTTCTAACTTTAAGAAAAGAAAAGGGATTCATAATTAAGGTACAAGGGACGGCTTTGATACTGGTTTCAAATTAATTTTGCAATAATGTTAAACTAATTTTTTTGTTTCAGCTGATTGCAATGTCCGTGGGCATTTGGTTTATCGTACCGAAGTACATCTCTTTTGTTTATCCGCACGAAGAAAAAGGGCTGTCACGAACAAGCAAAAAGAGAGCTGTCATGTTCATTTCCTATCTATGTGTCTGATGGTATCATTTAGTGTTCGGTACATTATGGCTTATTGGGTTGTACGAAGCCTCCTCCTCCCCCACCCCAAAGTCTGTTTAAATGAAAAAAAAGGCAAAAACCGCCCATCCTTCTTGCCAGCCCCCCCCACCCCCACCCCCACCCTCCCCATTCCCAGTCAGCACGCACTCTTTATCCCCCCCCCCCCCCCCACCCTAGCACACAAGAACAGTTTCTGTCTTTTCTGTCTTTCACAATCCACTGGCATAAAAATGTAAGGCATTCTTCTTGCATATTTACAAGTTCTATCAAATCCACTTTTTTTACATGAGTGGAAGTAACATTGATTGGCTTCTTCGCAAACGCCTATTATTACACCACACTAATGAACTTAGATTGAGTTTTACCTGTGTTTAAGCATTTAGCATGTCAATCAGCCTGGCTTTTTGTTTATTGCATTAACAGCCTTATTTGTTTCAAAATTTATCCAGTTTGATTCAAATTTTTAACATGGATTTAAAGTGTCTAATACAACAATGGATGATAATCTCGTATCCGCTGTTAATCCAATGTGGATTTGCCACGAATGCCCTAGATATGCGACGACCAGACAATGGATGCTCTTAACGTCTTTATGCGGACGACCAAAGCGATCCACACTCAATAGCGCAAAATAAACCAAAACAAACAAACACACACCGGCGCTTATGGTAATATGTAACAAATATAAACACTACCGGATCGATTTTGTGATCAGGTTATTTCCAAATAAAGAGTATCTATTTAATTATTTTATTTGATTAGTTGTAAAACAGTAGCACTAAGAAGTCGATATTTCTGTTGCTGTTAATGCATTAAGTGGTAACGATGTTGCGTTATACTGGAGCTCTGCCAATGTTTTTATATCGTCGTTGTAACTAAAACCATTAACGTAAACAAAAATGATAATTGTAACGTAAATTGACAACATCTCCCTGACGGATTGACACTTCAGACTGGTCCTCCAATATTTAGTAGTGTTTATTTTATTTTTTTTTTTGTCGTTGTTGTTGTTGTTACCAGAAAGTGCCTGCGTTCTTTTCCTTCATCAAGATTTTACTTTTGCACTCGGTCTGAAGCCGCGCTGTCCGCTTCTTCAAACCAAGACAATCCAGGGACATCGAGTCCGGATAAAGGATGCCTGCATTCCTTTGTGTTATGTTATTTTTTTCGCCCCTGCCAGTTAAACCGAGAATGTACGGGGACATTGGGCCCAGATTAAGTTTATGTTGCATTGCTTTATTTTTCTTATATTTTGCAAACAAAAAGCTTAATCAGGACGAGTACCTTCCTGTAAGATTAACATTAATAACAAAACATGTTAGCAGTAAATACCTAAGTCTTGGGGTATTGAAAATACCTGCCCCACATCCCAAACTTACATTACGGTTCTTTTCAAAGTTTATTAATTTGAATCATCATGAGAAGATCATCAGTGCAATAAAGATCGTCAACGCATCCCTCAGCAGCGTGACAGACTGTCGTCTGGGAGACACTCGTATCAATTTTGGCAAAAAGTCGACTGAAATCTGAGCCCTAGCGTTTTGTAAATCCACCAAAACATAAAAATAACTTAGTTACCTATTGGAGGATTCAGTTGCATTCACCCCCCCCCCCCCCCCCGGAGATGAAAAAAAATCCTGCAATTTTGGAGCCCAAAACAGAGAAATAATCTCAGCAAACTGAAAATCTAAAATCCCTGCACTCCCGACGGGAACAGGCCGAAACCCCCCCGACCGAACCCCCCCCCCCCCGGCCCTAACCCCCCGTCAAACCCCCCCCCCGACTAAAACCCCCCGGCGGCCTAACCCCCCCCCCCCTCCCGGCCCAAAAACCCCCCGTTCTCAAAGAAAATGTGTAATGATACATTTACGTCCGTTAAATTCCTGTATCCGCGCTCGTCACCCTGCCACACCATGAGGCGGGACTTCAACCCTGGTTCCCGCATGTCGTCATTACGATAGTGACACTCACGTTACACGTTCTTTGGTGTTCTATTTAACATAGTCGCAACTCCCGTACAATTTCATCTAAAGAATATGATATCTACATAAAAATGCCTTGCCATAAAATACTGGCGCAAAGCAAGACAAACGGGAGTGTCATAATGCTACTGGAATCATTTACAGCTCATTAGACGCCGCAAACTGAAACGGAGACTATAGATCGCACTACATTTCTGTTCAAGTCAACAAGTGTCGGATATCAGTAGACAGTACATACTTCTTACACAAGTGACGGGGCAACAGTAACACAAATGCTTCGAGCTTCTCTTTATATTGTGTGTTATGGGGGGGGGGGAGGGGGGAGGGGAGGTACGGAGTGGCTATGACGCTGATCGTCAAGGACCGGTGGCAATTTAGAACCATGACAACTAAAACGTCAGACCGTTGTTTGATTTCGAGGCCACTATTTATGTCTTTACGTTTCAGATTTGGAGATATTTTGACGTTTTATACGGCACTAATTCGCCCCTTTTCTTCATTCAGCATATATTTTAGCAGCGGCATGTGTACCATCACCATAGTAACTAAAACGCACGGCTTACGGATAATTAACCAATAAGCAACAGGTGAACACAGCACTGATTCTAATTTAAAAGGAAACAACTGAAATAGCTCGGGAGAACTTGCCTGAAAAAAAATTCATTTTTTCTGATTTCGAAATTAATATTCAGTATTGGATGTCTTCGGTGTATACTTATTTTCACTGTACAAAGTCTCATGTCCTCACCCACTTAGTCAAACATAATTGCGCTGGTACCCACATGGTACCAGTACCCACATGGTTACATGCAGACAGATAAACAGACACACTGAAAGCTCCGTACATCACCGAAATCCAAAGCTCAGCAGGGGCTTCTTTCCTCGCTAATGTTTATCAAGCCGGTTACACTGGCTGTGGTTTCGCTTAATAGTAGCCTGGGACAGCGGAAATCTCGTTAATCCAGTCATGTGCATCACTGATGGTGAGGAATTTGGCTCCATTGAGATAGTCATGGTTACTCCCGCCGTTTACCCGCGTTTAAGTGAATTTTCGGAATGGCATGGGATGGACATAAAAGAACAGTTTTTGGACCGGGCAATGTATTCATTTAACAGGAGAGTTCACTGAAGAAATGTTAATTTCATAGCAAAGGGCAGAAACCGAAGATATACTGTGTCCCGGTTTTGGGAGGTTGTTCACTGAATTACGGGTGCTCACTGACCCAGGTTCGACTGTACAGATAAACAGCTCACCTTGTCAAGTAAGGACGTGCAAATATTCTGCAAATCTTTGGAATACGCCAAGCGTGACACCAAGGAAATCTCCTCAAACGCTCCCTTGACAATGTCATAGGCCAACTTCAGCGGATTCTGCAAACAGGTAAAACATATTTGAACGTAATCTTAATGCGAGGAGCCATTTTACATGGCCGAGTTTATTGTGACGTCGCGCTCGCGCTGCCCAACAATTTATCGCAAATACATTGACAAATAAAGAGGTTAATACACGGAAAAGTCACCCGAAACCGTCGATTAAATTATACATATCTGGAACCTATTATGTTGTTTATGCTTATGTTTATGTTGTTTATGCACTGTTGGGCCATTTTCTCTTCAGCATACACAATCAATTATGTCAAATATTCATTTTTGTTTGGCAATTGATGTTATCTGCTATTCATGAAACACACCACAGTTGCTAAGCACGTTTTATAAAAACTGACTTATTTATTTATTATTAGGGTTTGTTTTTAGGCACCGAGGCGTAGTCCTGTAGCAGCCATTTGTCTGAACCGGGGTACGGAAAAAATGGTAACGAACTAGTTACACTACACAAACGACTGAAACGGCTAGTTTGTGATACGCTGCCCTCGCAACCAGCGCAACACTCACTCAGATGATACGCTGCCCTCGCAACCAGCGCAACACTCACTCAGGTGGATGTTAGAAACAGAATAGTTACTATATGATTAGATGATTTACCATTTTTTTCCGTTTTTACCACTTTACCTTTTTTCCGTTTACCTTTTTTTCCCGTTTACCTTTTTTTCCGTTTACCGTTATTTCCGTGACCATTTTTTTTTTCGTGACCATTTTTTACCTACACCCGTCTGAACCATACCGTTGCATCAAACACGCGGGTAAGCGTAAGGAGCTCGTACAGAACACAGCCCATTGCCCACATGTCACTCTTATAGTTGTATCTATAAAACAGAAATAAACAGAATTTTACTGTCACGCATTAGACGCCCCACGGAGGAGCACGCGCTCATTGGCTGACACCCCGGAAGTAAAATTACAACACAAGCTGCCTATTGTCTTGTGTCAAATATGTCAAATCGCATCATCTGAAGTCAGTTCAGTGCATCTATTTTTACCGCATAAATTATTTTGAGTAACGCAGATGTACCAGCTAATTGTTCTCAAAAGTTTGCCACTGCTAGTAAACAAAAGAATGAAATAAATACAAGAACAAACTTACAGCTCTCCTTTCATGAGCTCTGGCGACATATAGTACGGTGTGCCCACCACCTGTTTCAGCATAAAGACAGACACTTAGATGTTTCTCCATTTATTTGATTATAACTGCTTGGAATTTATTAATATCGGTTTGAAGGCTTGCACAAACGAAACTAAGGTTCCTAAATGGATTTTACGCCTATTTTTTTTCAATTATTATTATAGCTGAGATATGAAAGGAAGAATTTTCGTTCAAGTCGAGGTTTATTTTGAAGCAGGAGAGAATCAACTCTCGGGCTTGTCAAGCCAAACAAATGCTCGGTACTTACAGTTTGGGCCATTCCAGATTTGCTGTCCATCATTCTGGAAATACCGAAATCCCCAAGCTTCAGAAGGCCCGATCTTCCCATGAAAATGTTCATTGTTTTGATGTCTCTGGAATATTATTGCACAAGAGATTGACTCGAGGTGAATTCGCCCACTCCCTACCCCCACACCCCTACCCCCAAGCTCCAAGAAAAAAGTTTATCAGGCAGAACAGCAACGTACTTTGGGACTGGTTTTTGTCAAAAATGCTTATCCCCACCCACAGTTGTCCGTTTTTTTTTTATTAAGGCGTTGGTCAGTTGACCGTTGGTCAGTTTGTAAGTTTTTGTTGAAATATATCTATGGTGCGTTGAATTGCATTAATTTCGTACCGTTCATCTCTATACAATGACAATAAGGTATTACCAAAGACTACAGAGCACCGTAGTTAGTTGCCTTTGGTATTACTCCGCAAATACTGAAATGAAAGATAACACCTTAAATAACGGCTTTGATTCCCAACATGAAACGCGTACCCACCTATGGAGGATGCCATAATCGTGGATATGGGCAATCGCAGAATTAAGCTGATAGAAATACCACAGCACTTCTTTTTCTGGCAGCGGGTCTTTTTGGGTAGCAATCTTTTCACTTAGGTTTCCATCTGAAATCACGCAAATAACGGGCATCCATTTCCGGGTAAATTCAGTTTACCACCTGTCTCTTGTTCGGAAACCTTCTACATAACATATCTCGTGTAAAGAAAATACTAACTTTGGTAGATATTTTATTGGTGTATATTTTTCAGCTTCATGAAATAAAATGGGCACGAGTCACCACGCAACACGGGTTTCACGGATGTGAGGGACCAACAAAACAAGCATGTCCAGGGACATGGTGACCCGCACTGACCTACAGAATATATATCCAAGAATCACAGACAAAATCATGATCAAATTGGCAGACAGCGGTTACGAAAAAAGCCGTAACTGAATGGAGAAAATATTCGCTCACTTGCTCGGTGTAGTTGTGGCTGATGAGGAGTCATTCTTTCAATTCTTTCATAAGGGGACAAGAATACCAAGCGTGTGGTGAAAAGACCAAACACAGGGAATAATTTCGGGAAAAGCAGTGGTAGAAGAGGCAAATGCAAGATCTAATGTCGTGTTAAGAGTGTGTGGTGGGATTACATACAATCTGATTAGTTGAAGGAAAATACTCTAATGTGTAAACACTCAAAGAAAATTACTTTGAAAATTACTCTAATGTGTAAACACTCAAAGAGTGCAGTTGAAATGAACTCCTTGGACAACACTTCATGTATGTTTTTTAGATCAAAAGCAAGGCCATGCGGAGGTCGTCGACATTCTGTTGAAACGAACTGGTCACATCTCAGTATGGGATGAAAGCCATCTATTAAAAATTTTTTGTTATCATCGTCGGCTGTTAAACGGCTTTCAGCCAATGCGATAATGTCACACGCAAGATAGTTGTCATCACAGCGTACCAAATCAAAATGAGCGGATATACTCAAAATATCAAATACTCAAAATAAGAAGCAATTTGAAAATTAGACACAAAAAAATAAAAAAATGTCCCCCATTTGGTCAATTTTTTTCGGATCGCCAAAATGAGTAATTTTTCAAGGGGCCTACCTAGGGAGTATTCGTGAAAAATTTGAAGAAAATTTGATCAAAACTGTGGGAGAAGAAGCATTTTGAAAATTGGCAACCACAAAATTACAAATGTCCCCCATTTGGCCAATTTTTGCCGGATCGCCAAAAAAAAGCAATTTTTCAAGAGAGGTCTACCTTGAGAATAACTATCAAACATTGGAAAGGAATCCGATCAAAATCGTGGGAGATGAAGCAATTTGAAACTTTGACACCAAAAAATTAAAAAATGTCCCCCATTTGGTCAATTTTTGGCGGATTGCAAAAAAAAGTAAATTTTCAAGAGAGATCTACCTTGAGAACAACTATCAAAAATTGGAAAGGAATCCAATCAAAATTGTGCGAGAAGAAGCAATTTAAAAATTGTAGACCAAAAAATTTGAAAATGTCCCCCATTTGGCCAATTTTTGGCGGATCGCCAAAATAAGTAATCTTTCAAAATAGGTCTACCTAGGGAATATGGGTGCAAAATTTGAAGAAAATCTGATCAAAATTGTGGGAGAAGAAGCATTTTGAAAATTGGCAACCACAAAATTACAAATGTCCCCCATTTGGCCAATTTTTGCCGGATCGCCAAAAAGAATAATTTTTCAAGACAGGTCTACCTTGAGAACAACTATCCAAAATTGGAAAGGAATCCGATCAAAATTGTGGGAGAAGAAGCAATTTGAAAATTTGACACCAAAAAATTAAAAAATGTCCCCCATTTGGCCAATTTTTGGCGGATCGCCAAAATGAGTAATTTTTCAAAAGAGGTCTACCTAGGGCATATTCGGGTAAAATTTGAGAGGAATTCGGTCAAAACTGAAGGAGAAAAGCATTTTGAAAATTGGCCACCGAAAAATTTGAAATGCCCCCCATTTGGCCAAGTTTTTGCGGAGCGCCAAAAAATACAATTTTTAAAGAGAGGTATACCTAGAGAACATTCGTGTAAAATTTGGTGAAAATCTGATCAAAATTGTGGGAGAAGAAGCATTTTGAAAATTAGCAACCACAAAATTACAAATGTCCCCCATTTGGCCAATTTTTGGCGGATTGCCAAAAAAAGTAATTTTTCAAGAGAGATCTACCTTGAGAACAACTATCAAAAATTGGAAAGGGATCCGATCAAAATTGTGCGAGAAGAAGCAATTTGAAAATTGTAGACCAAAAAATTTGAAAATGTCCCCCATTTGGCCAATTTATGGCGGATCGCCAAAATAAGTAATTTTTCAAAATAGGTCTACCTTGGGGATAAGGGTGCAAAATTTGAAGAAAATCTGATCAAAATTGTGGGAGAAGAAGCATTTTGAAAATTGGCAACCACAAAATTACAAATGTCTCCCATTTGGCCAATTTTTGCCGGATCGCCAAAAAGAGTAATTTTTCACGACAGGTCTACCTTGAGAACAACTATCCAAAATTGGAAAGGAAGCCGATCAAAATTGTGGGAGAAGAAGCAATTTGAAAATTTGACACCAAAAAATTAAAAAATGTCCCCCATTTGGCAAATTTTTGGCGGATCGCCAAAATGAGTAATTTTTCAAAAGAGGTCTACCTAGGGCATATTCGGGTAAAATTTGAGAGGAATCCGATCAAAACTGAAGGAGAAGAAGCATTTTGAAAATTGGCAACCGAAAAATTTGAAATGCCCCCCATTTGGCCAATTTTTTGCGGAGCGCCAAAAAGAGTAATTTTTCACGACAGGTCTACCTTGAGAACAACTATCCAAAATTGGAAAGGAAGCCGATCAAAATTGTGGGAGAAGAAGCAATTTGAAAATTTGACACCAAAAAATTAAAAAATGTCCCCAATTTGGCCAATTTTTGGCGGATCGCCAAAATGAGTAATTTTTCAAAAGAGGTCTACCTAGGGCATATTCGGGTAAAATTTGAGAGGAATCCGATCAAAACTGAAGGAGAAGAAGCATTTTGAAAATTGGCAACCGAAAAATTTGAAATGCCCCCCATTTGGCCAATTTTTTGCGGAGCGCCAAAAAGAGTAATTTTTCACGACAGGTCTACCTTGAGAACAACTATCCAAAATTGGAAAGGAAGCCGATCAAAATTGTGGGAGAAGCAATTTGAAAATTTGACACCAAAAAATTAAAAAATGTCCCCCATTTGGCCAATTTTTGGCGGATCGCCAAAATGAGTAACTTTTCAAAAGAGGTCTACCTAGGGCATATTCGGGTAAAATTTGAGAGGAATCCGATCAAAACTGAAGGAGAAGAAGCATTTTGAAAATTGGCAACCGAAAAATTTGAAATGCTCCCCATTTGGCCAATTTTTTGCGGAGCGCCAAAAAGAGTAATTTTTCACGACAGGTCTACCTTGAGAACAACTATCCAAAATTGGAAAGGAAGCCGATCAAAATTGTGGGAGAAGAAGCAATTTGAAAATTTGACACCAAAAAATAAAAAAATGTCCCCCATTTGGCCAATTTTTGGCGGATCGCCAAAATGAGTAACTTTTCAAAAGAGGTCTACCTAGGGCATATTCGGGTAAAATTTGAGAGGAATCCGATCAAAACTGAAGGAGAAGAAGCATTTTGAAAATTGGCAACCGAAAAATTTGAAATGCTCCCCATTTGGCCAATTTTTTGCGGAGCGCCAAAAAGAGTAATTTTTCACGACAGGTCTACCTTGAGAACAACTATCCAAAATTGGAAAGGAAGCCGATCAAAATTGTGGGAGAAGAAGCAATTTGAAAATTTGACACCAAAAAATTAAAAAATGTCCCCCATTTGGCTAATTTTTGGCGGATCGCCAAAATGAGTAACTTTTTAAAAGAGGTCTACCTAGGGCATATTCGGGTAAAATTTGAGAGGAATCCGATCAAAACTGAAGGAGAAGAAGCATTTTGAAAATTGGCAACCACAAAATTACAAATGTCCCCCATTTAGCCAATTTTTGGCGGATTGCCAAAAAAAGTAATATTTCAAGAGAGATCCACCTTGAAAACAACTATCAAAAATTGGAAAGAAAGCCGATCAAAATTGTGCGAGAAGAAGCAATTTGAAAATTGTAGACCAACAAATTTGAAAATGTCCCCCATTTGGCCAATTTATGGCGGATCGCCAAAATAAGTAACTTTTCAAAATACGTCTACCTAGGGAATATGGGTGCAAAATTTGAAGAAAATCTGATCAAAATTGTGGGAGAAGAAGCATTTTGAAAATTGGCAACCACAAAATTACAAATGTCCCCCATTTGGCCAATTTTTGCCGGATCGCCAAAAAGAGTAATTTTTCAAGACAGGTCTACCTTGAGAACAACTATCCAAAATTGGAAAGGAATCCGATCAAAATTGTGGGAGAAGAAGCAATTTGAAAATTTGACACCAAAAAATTAAAAAATGTCCCCCATTTAACCAATTTTTGGCGGGTCGCCAAAATAAGTAATTTTTCAAAATATGTCTACCTAGGGAATATTGGTGCAAAATTTGAAGAAATTCTGATCAAAATTGTGGGAGAAGAAGCAATTTGAAAATTTGACACCAAAAAATTAAAAAATGTCCCCCATTTGGCCAATTTTTGGCGGATCGCCAAAATGAGTAATTTTTCAAAAGAGGTCTTCCTAGGGCATATTTGTGTAAAATTTGAGAGGAATCCGATCAAAACTGAAGGAGAAGAAGCATTTTGAAAATTGGCAACCGAAAAATTTGAAATGCCCCCCATTTGGCCAATTTTTGGCGGAGCACCAAAAAAAAAAAATTTTTAAAGAGAGGTATACCTAGAGAACATTCGTGTAAAATTTGAGAGGAATCCGATCAAAACTGAAGGAGAAGAAGCATTTTAAGTAAAAGTTTACACACGTACATACGTACATACGCACATACGTACATACGGACGACGGATACCCCTCTATTGATAAGATAAGACCAGCCCGACATAGTCGGCTGGTCTAAAAAAAAACCGCAAACATTTTCAGGCATTCAAAATGTAAAAATATGGAAGAAAATCCATTCACTTAAATATCAGCCATGAACCCAGACACCCCAACCCCCTTCCCACCCCTCCCATGGATGATCCCTGGCTCACGTTTCAAGTCAGATTGCTATATCAAATAGCTCGCCTGTAATATTAGTTGAACACGGTCAAGAAATACTTCAATTTTATTTAAGTTTTATTTTCGTATAATAATTTTGTTTTGTTTTTTTTTATCCAAAAAGTCATCATTCGAGCTGATTAAAAATAGGGGTGAGTGTGTGGATGAATTGTTGAACATGTTATGAATTTTAAGACCAATTTCCATGCAATGCAAATATGTTGATTTCTAACATGCACCACAAGTATCCGCAACAAAACAACGACTTACATGGGACATATTCCATCTCAATGAGCAAAGTGTCCTCGTCTAGGAAATGATTGTAATAGGACACGATGTTAGCGTGGTTCAGCATTGACAAAATGTCGATCTCGTTCTGGGAGTCTTTTCTCTCCTTTTCGCTCAGTCTGCCGAGGTTCACTTCTTTCCATACGACCAGTGAGTTGTCCTGTCAACAAGCCAACAGAGGTATGTTTGAAAAAACAAACGTACGAAGCAAAACTGAAGAAATGGGGATACTGAGCTGTAATTAACAGCACCACCTCTTCGCAAACCACTTTTAGAGCAGCACTTGCTTTTTTGAAAGCAATATAATATAATGGAAAAGGCAACCGATTCTAGTCTGGCCCGGGGGAAAACCTAACCGATTTTCTGACACATCACTGAAAGAATTTGGCAAAATCTCTACATGAATAATTTCATCCCCCCCCCCCCCCAAAAAAAAAATAGTACAAAGGAGTCTGACATAATAAAAAAAAGTAGCTCCCAAGATCAAAGTGTACCTGCACAGTGTGTATCTATATTATTGCGCTGAATACTTTCGTTATCTCGAATTATCAATGTAAAACTGTCAACTATAACTTTATAAAGTAACTGAAGTTGTTTACACATAGTATTTTTTATGATCAATTTGTTTATTTTTTGAAAACCCAACTCCAAAATGCAACTTTGAAAAACGGCACGTACCCTTGTGGTACTTAATGCTGTTTAAATCGAACATTTATCGATTTAAGAAGAAAATGTTTTTATAAAGTTTCGACTTTAGAGGACAAATCAATTGCCCTGTTGGCAAGCATTTACCGTCTCACGGTTTTATGCCACAGATGTTTGAAATACTTCAAAGCAGAACAAAAAAATGCTATGTGCCATTCATTTTAATTAGACATTGGACTTCTAAACAACGTTTATTACTTCACTCCAAGTGTAAAACAGATTTTTTTTTGTAAAACAGCTTGTAGATTTAGACTACTAAAATAAAAAAATGCTAAAAATTTTCTCCAACTCACGAGAAATTGTTACCAAAATTTTAAAACACCAAAAGCTTTTTTCCTTAGCACCGCATAAAAATCCTGGAACAGCTATTCGTATTTTTTTCCTTTGCACCCTGGAATCCTGGAACAGCTGTTCGTATTTTTTCCCTTTGCACCCTGGAATCCTGGAACAGCTGTTCGTATTTTTTCCTTTGCACCCTGGAATCCTGGAACAGCTGTTCGTATTTTTTCCCTTTGCACCCTGGAATCCTGGAACAGCTGTTCGTATTTTTCCCTTTGCACCCTGGAATCCTGCAACAGCTGTTCGCATTTTTTCCTTTTGCACTTTGGTTGCAAAAAATGCAAACAGATGTTCGAGGGTTCCAAAGAATTGTGGAGAAGCTTATGTGCGACACCAGAGAGTGTTTTTTCATTCAGAACCTCTTGTAATACACAGGACAGACGTACTTTCTAGGCAACACTCCCCCTCTCCCCCCATCCCCCCCCCCTCCATTTTGCATACCCAGTAAAAAGCTCCCGGTAAAAAGTTCCTTCGCCGTCTCCATGTTCAAAAGAAAGTTGAAAGGATTTATTATGTTCTTATCTCTTTTTAAGTGCTTTTCAGTTGCAAGTTTTTCATTTTCTACCAACTATGCTTCGATTGCATTTAGACATGGAATCTTAACCTAAAGCTAATCTCAATCACATGTCAAAATGTTCAGCTCCAGAAATGCACTGGTAGTATCGTTGGATCACGGAGCCTGGGTATGTTCCAGTTATATTGGATTCCAGTGAAGTGAGTGTATGTGGACTGTCGTATTTAAGTTATTGGTGCTTTTCAATGGACACTAGCGGAACCATATTTTAGTATTTCAGTTATACAGAGATTTTACTGATCAACAATTTAAGCAATTAAATATTAGACAAAATATTAAAAGTGATCAGACTTCTTTTCAAGTTGCAAAAAGTGAGTGAATTAAAAAATAACATCATTGGGAGGGAGGGGGAGGGGAGGTTACCGGGTAAACAAAATGGACGTTTGGAGGGGTTTTTTACCGCATGTGCAAAAATGAGAGGTGGGAGCTTTTCACAGTGGGGGGTGGGGGTTAGCAAGAGGGGGCTTTTGGCCGGGGGAAGGGGACTTTTTACCCTTTACCGCGAGGGAATATATCATCGCTATGATTAAACCAAAGAAACCTACACAAAAGAAAAGTGCATATTCCACCAATTTTTATTCGGAAAATACGATGTGTTAAAACGTCCAAAATTTGTGGCATTGACTTTTTTTGTACATGAGCAGTTGATTCAGAAGCCACGCTATACTTGCTGCATGGTTAGTATCGGCAGGAACCGTTAACTGCAGAGTGCACTCAACAATCTTTAAAATTCAGGCCCGTAGCCGGGGGGGGGGGGATTCTATGGGTTTTATAGAACCCCCCGCCCTTAATGCAAAAGTTATAAAAGACTGGAAAACTTTGCAGTTTCGCAAAAAAAAATCATACTAGATAACTTGGGACTTTGGGATTTTAGAATCTCACCCCTAAAAATTTCCTGGGGGGGGGGGGGGCTGTAAATTTCTTAATCGCGTTTCGCTTTTTCAGACATATTCCTTGCGATATTTTGCCACAGTTCAGAGGTATATGACATTTCTCTTGCCCTGAAAAAAATCGCTAAGGAACCTAAAGGCAAACAAAATACTATAGGATTTGTTATTACAGAGCACTTTGATGCCATCAGTCACTTTATACAAGAATTGGCAAATATCTTTCGTCACCTTCCTTGTCACTGATTATTTTTATTCTCCACACATGCGATAAAAATCTATTTCGTTAGTTTATATTTGAATCCCTTTCCTTATCGCACCTGTTTGAATTGAAAACATCTGCGAGGCATTTTCCTATTGCTGAGTGGCACATTGAAGATTTCAGCATCTTCAGTATTTTAATTTCCATCAATCCATCTGGTTTGGGCTTATCAACACTGGTTTGGCAAATTCTTGACAAGTCCGTATTTCACGACCTGTGCCATTTCATTCAGGTACGACAGAGTCGACCTCCGCTATTGGTTCGAGCTTTCGCTATCCTTCTTTAATGCGATTAGTTACTCCTTTATTCGATTAGGTGCATAAATTTTTAAAGTGAAAAAAAAAAAAAGAAACTGGTGAAAATGGTCTTCCGGATGCGATATTTACGCTACGGTCTGGCGCTCGAGCCTTTTCATACAAAGGAATCCTTCAAGCAATATAAACTTACAAAATGATAATGCAAGTATCATGCCATATAAACGTTCCATAAAAACAATGTGGGAGAAAAAACGAAGCAAGACATTTGGCCAATGCCGGTCGCTGAAATTTCAAAAATAAAAATACAAGTTCGGTCTGCGTTTTTAAAGAAAAATTGAAAAAAAAAACAAACAAAAAAAAAACAGATCAATTTAAAAAAAAATGGGATGAGAAAAAAGAAATAATGTTTCTTTCTTGCCCTATGTTAATTCATCAGTTTCGACACAAGTGTACAAAAAAATATGGTAAATAATAAAATAACTTTCAAATTTTACGATTTGCATCAACACAAAAGTGCTGTTTTCCAGAGTCATTTTAAGATTCTTTATCGGGTACTTTTACCGCGCAACTCGAGAACACCAAAGCCATAATGTGCTGCGTATTTTATGGAGCAATCATAGCCAGAGTGGCACAAATAAACACAAAAAAAAAAAAAAAAGCAAAGCGATTTTTTGCGACTATTCCTGTCGGTACTTCTCGGAAATCAACAACAATAACTTTTAACATGTTGCTGTAAAACTGCATGTTGCAGTTGTCTGTGGTATATATCCAATTTACTTGTCAAAAATAGACCCAGGAATAATGAATGAAAATTACAATAGATGTACAGTTTATTTTTCACAACAACTTTCCAATCTGTTTTCGGCAAGTCTGCAGGGCTTGAAATAAGCGGCGGCCCGGTAATTCCGGCCCGGCCTGCGTCTCAGGATTTCCAGATTATGTATGGATATATACAGGGTTCCCGCACTTTTCGCCCGGGCCCGCAGCAGAAAGAAATGTTCAGGCCTGAAACTGTGTTAGAGTTTTTCTCTTGATTTGTATGACAGAGAAATTATTACCGGTAGAAGCAAAAGGTAAGGTCCAGTACAGATACCAGTTTTCACAAAATGCCAAAGATTACAAAAGTCTCAACAGAACTGTATGATGAATTCTGGGAAGCCCTAGGCCTAATTCTGGTTTAAGTTCTTAAACTGCCTTCGCCCTTGGATGCTGTAGGTATTTCGACCTTAAAATTGTCTTCAATAAATGATGTATTTTGTTACAGGCAGACCAAGCCTGTTAGTTTTCGAGGAGGGGAGGGGGGGGGGGGAGGGAGTCAAAGATAAAAGTAATAAATATTCAGGCCGAATTCTTTTGAGTACTCCGAAAACAGATTTTGGGCGGAGCTTATGACGTGCAGAAGTGACATCTCGCGAGACGCATGTTTTCAGACGGTGGCCGAAAGAAATGATATATTTTCGGATATTGATCCTCCATCTAAATCGACTAAATGATTTCTTCAACATAATACTTTTCATATAAAGCATGTAAGGTACAGCCTTGATCGCAGATATATAATAAATAAAATAACGTTTGTTTATTTTCGTTTAAAAAAGGGTCGCTGGTGTATGCCTTGTGGAAAGTGTTGCTGTCTAAGTAAAAGAGAGCGAAAGTTGAAACAACCCTCTAAACTCGGCCTGCTGTTGGCACATTTTCGGCACCCCAGATTCTCGACAATGAATAAGATGTTGGCCACCCCAAACATCTTGTCGACATTTCGCCATGCCGCTCAAGTCGCGCTTTCCGTTCCTTAGCCAAGGATCCACTCTCGAGGGAGCTGCTGCTATGTATAAATCACTCTTTTTCATGCTCTATTCATCAACTGCAGCATGCAGTTTGGGGAACAGCAAAATCAAGTTCTTTCAGTGATTAAAAGTCTGTGACTTAATTTGGCTCTCAGCAAAAATTATTATCAGCGATTTGTCACCTTGCTAGCATTCAAAAATTGCCAAACATGGAGGAGCAGTACCCCTGAAGCAGCCATTGGAGAGCTTTGAAAATGGACGAAGAAAAGGCTCCTGACAGTTAAGACTGTAGAAGCACTCCTAATGGAGGACCTTTTCCATGTGGATACCCGTACGAAAAAACAGACCCATATTGTGACCCAGACTATGACTGTATTTTCTCCCACTATTATGGCCCATAATGTCCCGTTATGGCCATAATAATGACCCGAATTTAACACCCGAAGTCAAGACCCAAAATATGTGTGAAATTAGTTAAGACCCATAATGTTCCCGTTATGACCATAAAAATAACCCAAAATCTAACACCAGAATTTCAGATGAAGGTGATATTATGACCCATATTTCAGCTGTCCTTTAGACGAAAAATTCGGTTGTTGTTGCGATTCGAACCGTAAATCTTCTAATTTCCAGTCAACAGCGTTAACCACTCGGCCACGACGACTTCTTACATGGTATGGTTGTAAAAAGTAGTAATAAAGAAAAGAAAAAGAGGCGGGGAGGGGGTGGAGGGGGGTTGCAAGAATTCTTAAAATTTCCATTTCGAGCAACAGCCCGACGATTGGAAGCAATACATAATAATAACAAAATGAATGAGTTCGGACTTTAACTTCAATTATGCTGAAAAATGTTATCTGGGGATATTCATTATTCACGACCATATCTAACTTTACTCATGATTCTATTTATTTATTTTTTGTCAAGTTACTTTAATTCAGAAAAAAAAACGTTAAGTTCAATATTATAGGTAAAAAAATCGAAGTATGAGCCGGATTATGGGTTTAAAATTATGGGTGATAATTTTGACCCAAAACTTTGAAATTTTGACCCGGATTATTGGTCTAATTTACGTGTCTCGGTCTAAATAAGCCATAAACTTCATTTTACGGCCATAATATGGGTAATTTATGGGTGGAATATCGGTTACTTCTCCTTATTGATAGTGCTGCCTTAAACGCCCTAAAACTCACATGAGCACAGCAGCGTTCCTTCAAGCAGCAGTAAGCGACATAAAAGGCAACGACGGCCCAATCAATACAGGAAACAGTACGTGACACACCGCAACCCGACGTACAGCCAACCCCCCCCCCCCCCCCCCACCCCCCTTATGCTATGAAACTTGCCGCCGCGCATTGACATTCCGTCAATGGGAACATTTCTGGATTTCTTGAACGGGAAGCCGATCTCTGGAGAAGGATGACAGGAAAAAAACCACAAATAAAAAAAACTTCTCTTCGTTAAGGACTTCTAGGGCTCGTTCCTCGGGACTGTGAATGAGGACAGTGAGGACTGCGCAGGAGCTTCACAGCCTGCTTTCGGGGGGAAGCAACCGAACAGGCCAACAAGCCAAGACGCGTCGCGGCAAGAGAAACCACGGGCAGAGATATGCTTAAATCACAAAGTTATACGGGCTGCAGATTCGCCCAAGCTTGCAGCACTTGATGGAAGAAGAACCCGGAATATCTCCACCTCCAATAGAAACGCGCCGCCTCTAACCCACTTTTGGTCAAAATTCGAAACTGGGAGCAAATTGTAGTAGACGACCAGGACAACGAATTCATTTTAGACGGTCTTTCTAATGGTTTTAATATTGCAAAAACAAATACAGACCAATTTTAACCCTGTGAGGCAGCTTATAGCTTATAGCTATAACTGCACGGCGAAGAGAAAATTTAGGGATGAAGTGGAGGCAGAGATCAGGAGGAAACGGCAATCCGGCCGAATATGCAGCAGAAACCAGCCAACATCTTCACAAGGACGAGGACGGCATACGACTAATCCATCACTGCCTGACGGCGGATCACTTAAAAGCTGTGCTTCGCCCGAGAAACGCACATTACGCCCGTCGACGGAGCAGTAGGCTTTACGGGACAGGGATCCTCTATGTGGTGGTCGATTTAAAATCTGCTTATCCATGTCAGCCTCAGTCTGTTCTCGTAACAATTTACGGGTTCTGAGTGGAAGTTTGACCGTCATTCACACTACACATATAGGATCGACACGCGCCTCCCGTGACACGCACCTGAACGGGATCTTCCCTTTGGGATCTCCCACCGGATGATCCAAAGCGTTTGCCGGATGCCCCATTGCCAGGGAATCAAAGCCGTTATCCGTTCCGTCGACTTCTTCATAACGACAGGAACGTACGAAGACGCAATAAAAGTCACGGGATGCCTTCGCTCAGTTTCTCCATTAGCTGCGAGAAGAGCACTTCTCCTACCCAGTGCCGCACCTTCCTGGGAGATGGACTGGACTACACCCTCTCACCCGTAGGGCAAATTACAAGAGACTCGAGATGTGCTCAGCCGCTGGGTCACCGATCCCAGCACAAACGTTTCGAAACGCGAGCTTCAGAGCTTACTCGGTAAACTCAGCTGGGTTGCATCCATCGTCCACGTCGTACGTCCCTCCCTGCGCCGCACCTCTGCTCTCGTGACGTCGCCACGCAGTCCGCACCGCATATCAACAGCAATATACGCGCCACAGCTTCGCAACGATCAGCATGCTTTGCAGCTTCTGCAGCGGTACGTGCAACGTCGCCATGGGGAAAACCGTACTCAAACCTGCTTTATACATCATTACACATGCAAGCCCAGAAGCCAAGAGATCAGCAATCGACTAGCTATTTGTAACTAGTGAGTGGACATGCCGCCTAGCTCAGGACCATATTAATATCAAGGAACTAGCCGCCGTCTTCCTTGCTATCAAGCGATAGTCGCCGCTCTTCGCCGACGCAAAATCACGGTCTTCATGGGCAACCCCGTGACTCTCGCCGCATTGTACCGGGGTTCAACAAGAAACAATATTTTTTGAAATTTTGACAGATCTTCTCGTGCCGTGTTTTCTATAACATTAAGCTGACTGTTTCGAATATCAGCAGCTGTGACAACAAGCGCGCGGACGCAATTTCCAGAGTCCCCAGCCTCCCCCACGCTACTTTCGCCCTCGCGCACGTCCTCTTCGACGACTTACGCAATCACATGCCGGAGGAATTCATGTCTGTGGGCTTTCGGGAGTGGTCAGACATTCGGCGTTACTGCACCGCGAGATAGCCGGATCGAGAAAGCAGCCATTAGAGGGAAAGCAAATATCCGGTTTCGCCAACGTTAACCTTAGTGTTTAATTATTCAAACCTGGTGATTAATTATGCAAACCTACGGAACTATATCTTTTTTGGTAGACTTCGGACTTTCGGCACCTTAAGTGCATCCGCTTTGCGTTGTTTGTACCCATATGTGTTGTTCAATCGAAAAAAGAAGCAACGTAAAATACAGTTTAACCAATGAAACCTTAGTTTTATTCAAATGACTGTGCTTTGTCTAATTCTGTGCTGCAGACGCGAATAAATCATTCTGACATTGTGGCTGGATGGAAGTAGCTGCTTAAGACTCTTAAGTTTTAATATGTTAACAAGCGATCATCCCGTTATAATAAAGAGCCTTGCAACAATTTTACTCAAACATGATGGCGGCCCACTTACTTTTGTTTGCGTAAAAATATAAATGCGGGGGGGGGGGCGTTACAGTTTATCTATCACATACGTTCACACCAACTGTTACAGTGCTCCTCCCCGGTAGAACGCCATGAATAAAATTGCTTCCGAAGCGTTTTGTACTTTCGGGCCCAAATATTTAAATGAAAGATACCTGAACACTTTTGATAAGCATAAAATTTCAGGTTCATTTATAATGTTTTAAATCAATATAATCAATTTCTAACACCCCCCCCCCCTCCCCCGATCACTACCAAGGCTTGTACTGTTGTGAGTAATAACCTGTGGCATTGTCAAAGGGTTACTGACTTGTTTGAAGAGATGCTGAATGTTTAGAAATTTGAAGAGGTGGAATTTAGTCTTTCTGAGTTATAGGAACTTCATATTAAAACATACTGTGGCAGAAGTTTTCAGTTCCAAATTGCGCCCCCCCCCCCAAAAAATTCATACAGCCCCTGGGGACGCTTAGTAGCATATGTGTGTTATCATGCATATAAAAACAGAACGCGGAGGTAATTTTTACACCAAGCGCAGTCAGCGCCCAGTGCCAACTTCGTTAAGGGGCTGGGGTGGGAGGGGGACTGCCCCACAACACACGCAATTGTTTCGGTCCATACCCGCCCCGATCTGTGACCCACACATTTACAGAAACAGCATTCTTTTCGTTCCTAAAAAATTCCGTTTATTTGACCCCACATATAACACAATATTGCAATTTTGCCCGTAAAATGGCAGATTTCCTTTTCACTTAATGTTTTCTTTTATAACGCCGCAACCTCAATTTACAATAACAAAGTAGTCGTGCAAGTACCCGCATTGCAACACTGAATAAGCCTGAATAATTTCTACGTAAAGACTGACTTGTCGCAGAGTATCCGGACCGAAAGACCATCGGTGAAGGTACCAGCTAACAACAGAACACAGGAACATTTACCTAATACATGTATATTAAAAGCTAGTAAACGACTGAATGTTCAATCAACTCAAAAGACAGAGAATGGAAGAGCAAATTTTAAAGCCCATCATCAACACAATAAAATGACATTGAAATAGCTATCATCAATCTACCAGGGCAGTAGCGTTTCAGTAACACGTAACAAATCTGTCTGATGAAAGAAAAAAAAAGACGATTGTCCAAGGACAAAGCGCTCAGTCTGCTAAAATAGCGTGATATTAGTTTGAGCGACGACTAAAAAAAGTGGCAGTAAAATCAGCATGATTTCCTTCCGTTAAAGTGTTGTCTCAAATCCTAAGAGCACGGTACTTTGGGATATTTTTGTCTAACGCCCAAAAGATACCCTTCGCACCACTAAGTAAGGTGTGTAAAAGGTGAGGTGTCATCTATTATTGATAGTTTGATGTGTTTTTTTCACATTACTGAACGTGTCAATGTATCATTGCCAATCAAAAGTAATCGGACAGAAATCAAAAGTTATCGGACAGGATCTGTGGGACAACCCGCAGGAAGATATAACAGATATTCCATCCATGACCCATATTATGACCGTAAAATAAAGCTTATGGCTTATGTAGAGCCAGACACGTAAATTAGACCGATAATTCAGGTCAAAATTTCAGGGATTTTTTGGGGGGTCAAAGATATGACCCATAATTTTTAACCCATAACCAGGATTATAATTTTAATTTATTTGGGTCAAAATTATGACCCATAATTTTAAACCTTTACTCCGGGTCATACTTTCATTTTTAGCCATAATATTGAATTAAGCATTTTTTCTGATTCATAAAGTAAGACTTGGCTGTATAAAATATACACAAATAAAATAAGTAGAGTGTGATATCATCTTGAATAATGAATATCCCCAGGTACCATTTTTAGCACAATTATTTTATTATCATCATAATTATGATATAGTGGTAATATTGCTTTAAATCGTCAGGCTGCTAATCTCGAAACGGAAATTCTAAGAATTCTTGCGACACCGCCCCATCTCCTTCCTCACGCCCTTCTGAAAAATCAACTGAATTGTCTTTCAGTAAGAATTGCTCTTTAAATTCCCCTTACACAGCATTCGGAGTATGGTAAATTATGGGTTATTTTTATGGCCATAACGCGAACATTATGAGTCATAATTAACTTCACCTATATTCTGGGTCTTGACTTGAAATTCTGGTGTTAAATTTTGGGACATTATGGACCATAACACTGGGGGAAAATACAACCATAGTATGGGTTATGATATGAATATGTTTTTTTTCTTACGGGGAACAGCATTTTTTTGTGTTTCTCTTAAAACTATCAGTTTATCTGACTAGTTTTTGCCGAACTACGAAAAAACTACCACAAGTCCATTAATACTTATTAAAGTATTATCATGTGCCTTGAGAAACACTAAAGATATAGCAGGCAAGCAAAACTCACAAAAAATGAACTGATTCCTGACTGGGGCTAGAAAATCACAACCCCTTGCTTCGCAGGCGGCAGCCGGGCTTGAACCCACTGCCTCGCGATTGACAGTCCATAACCTTAATGAGTGAGCTATCGAGGCAATTGTAGTGGTTAAGGCCCATCAAGCAAAGTCACAATGTGATGTTTTTACTATATTGTCTTTCGAAAATACTTAATCCAGTTTTGGTCAAATCGTCAAATAAACCATAAGCCTGGTGCAGAAGCTTTAGAGAAACATTCCTGTCAAAGTTCAACGCAATCGGACCGGATTTCCGGGCAATCGGACCGGATTTGCGGGCAATCGGACCGGATTTCCGGGCAATCGGACCGGATTTCCGGGAAGAGTAGCATCTTCTGTGTTTTCCCACATCTTATTTTGCCCAAATCCCCCAGTAACAGAAGCTGTAGGGAGAATTGCCCAGGGAATATTCCGGCCATATTTCAAAACAATTGGACCAGAAATGAACGAAGAGTAGCATTTTGAAACATTGCTCACACACACACACACACACACACACACACACACACACACACACACACATACACGTAACGGACATGCAAATTCTCTACAAGTGATGAGTATAACACAGCGACGGAAGTCAACTGCGCTGAAAAACGCCATCTGGAGTACTGGATCCCTGTACAGGACAAAACACTAATAAAACTGCACTTGACATCACAAATACAAGGCCTCAGTGTATCACTGTTATCCAAGTCTACCGAAATTCCATCTCCTCTTTGTCACTTCTTATCAGGCAATTGTCAATTTGATAATGTTGGTTGGAAAGCTTAAAGGATTGAGGCGTTTCTCACTTGTTATCATTTCAGTTACAATCGACTCCACGGCAGCAAGTTAGCTTGGAGATCAAAAGGTGAGTTTATGTAAATAACAACCAGAACAATAACTCAGATCGAGAGGTTCCAATTATCTTCCAATCGAAATGAAGTCTGGAATTTAAAAATAAAATCTATGACATATGCTATATATGGTTGAGCTGCACAGATCAGGTACCGGTGTGCCCACGGGGCTGACTCAATGCCAAATACATCTTACAGTAGTCACGCCCATCATCCTAGTGGCAATACAACAGCCCCGTGAATTCTTAGGTCTACTATTTGGAGTATGTTTACCGCAGCAGTAGGTTATTAACTTTGTTAAATGAAGTGCATTAAACCTTAAGAAACTTGCGAGATATGACGCATTGTTTACTCATGCAGTCATGTTTATCACTTACTTAGCAGCTGATGAATGTTGCTCATGTCAGAGAAACGCCCAAAACAGATTACCAGTGTGACTAAAATTTGTAGGTTGTAGCTCATTTTTCTTTCAATTCCACTATTTACAGCAAAGGTGTTGATTCTAGGGTTAAACTTGAAAACGAGGTTAAAATTGCTTGACGGTTTAAACCTGGAAACGTGTGATCATACAACAGTACCTAGGTCTGACCCAGGCTGGAAATCCAGAGATGATAAACATCTCCTCTCTTCCCCCCTCTCTGTCCCTCCCTCTCCCCGCCTCTCTCTCTCTCTCTCTCTCTCTCTCTCTCTCTCTCTCCTTCCCTCCCTCCCTCCCTCTCTCTCTCTCTCTCTCTCCCTGATCCCCCTCTCTTGGTTACTTATTTGAGTTTAGCAGCCAAGTTAGAAGCCTTGCTCGTATTTGGTCTAAGATGGGGTAATCGAATTGAGCCCATTTTTCTGGTCTGGGGTGTTTGCCTTTCTCACTTGCACTTTAAGGTCTTTGTTAAAATATTTATGCTTTCCGCAAAACTAATGTGGTTGTGTCGGGATGGTCCAGTGGCTGCAAGGCGAGTATGTGCGTATGTATGTGTTTTGTATGCGTGTATGTGTGTATATATGAACGTATATAAATGTGTGTGTGTGCTTGTGTGCATGCATGTGTTGGACGGTGTTCAGCCGAAAGTGTCCCCGGATTAAAACCCCCTCGTTTTTTGCAAAGTAGGAACAAAGCGCCCCCGGTACAAAAGCTCCCAAGCCAAACACGTGCCACAACGAATGATAGCAATCAAAATTATTAATCAGATCAATCAAAATGGCCAAACAATTGCAACTGAGATTAATGAAATGGATAAATCAAATTGTAAATTCAAATTGTAATTTGATTACAAAAAGAGTAATTGCATCGCGTTGTGATTGCAACTGAGATCAGTGAAGTGCAACAATCAAACTGAATTTCACCTGACATATACTTTTAACATTCAACTGAATTGCCTAGAGTAACGAATAAAATTCAGATTTTAAATCTAGATCGTGACCTTGAGGTTCAAGGTGAAAGGCCACGTGACACCTGTTTCTTGGCATCCAGTAGAGACATATGGATTTTTTGTCTAATAAACCAGACTGACCGACGTACATGAGATGTTAGGTGATCTGAAGCAATTTGCACGTCCTTATTTTCTGACTCCAGTCCGCATGAGAATATACATCAAGGGTCAGGTTGTAGGTTTCGGTACGCGGTATCGAAGTTTGACTTTTCTTTGCAAAGTATTTCAGACCTTCTCGATTTTTTTCTCATCTTTGCACCTAACCGCATAATTGCAGACCCCTCCTACTTATCCCTTTCCGACAATTCTTTCCCTGATTGTATTTCACACAGACGCGGATAGTTTATAACCATACAGATTTTCCGAGAAATTTGGTGCGCTGTGCAGATATCTATGCAATTGTTATTCACTTAGTAACCAGTGCTTTTTTGCTTCGTAAACTGTTACTGTACTTTCTAGCTGCGCATAAAAACTGTTGGTTTATTTTCTTTGGCTACTAATTAGCAAGGAAAACATTTGTGTGCCAGGCTGTGTGCTATTTCATTGATAAACAGATGCTCGGCTAGGAAGAATTCCGTTCAGCCTTGAGCACTGTTTTGATCGCTGCTTTGCCAAGCCCAACAGCTCAGATGAGCGGGTGGGGTCGGGGGAGGGGCGGAGGTTGGAAGAAGGTCCTTCAAAGGAGTCTAGACCCAAACCCGCCCCCCCCCCCGACCGAAACCCCCCCCCCCGGCCCTAACTCCATTCAAGTGAATCACAATGGATATAAGTCTATCTACCGCAAGAGAAATTGTAATTTGTAAACTCGACTGATCTCGCAACCGGCATATGAATTGCAATTTTTAATGTGTACACACTCATCAATCGTAAGAGCAATTGCAATTTCAAAAACTGAGTGCTATCATCAATGGATGTATGAAGTTTCTTTTATAGTGATGATCAATTCCTTCACTGGTTCAGAAATTACAATTTTAGACGCCGTGTGGTCTCTTCAATAAGCATTTGAAGTGTAATTAACATCGTGGATGTATCACAATTACAAAATATAAAACAGACCTGAGAACCGGGGGGTTTAGGGTCGGGGGGGGGGGTTAGGCCGCCGGGGGGTTTTAGTCGGGGGGGGGGGTTAGGGCGGGGGGGGGGGGGTTCGGTCGGGGGGTGGGCCTGTTCCCCCTTCAAAGATTAAGATTGTTCGTGGGCACTTGTTTTCACACAAGAATGTAATTTTATTCTTAAAATTAGAACTGTTTGTCTTTTCGAACTGACTAAAATATTTTTCGACTCTCTTTTCGAATTAAACTAAAAAATCATCCTTTTTCGAATTTATCAAGAATTTTCAAGTTGTATTTCAGTGACCTCATCAACAATTAGCGGCTTTTCCAATTTAAGCGAATTCCTATGAATGTATTTTGTACAATAACGTAACTCTGATAGCCCGCAGTTCGGTTTTCCGACTTTCTCCGGACATCACTACCAGTTTCCACAATTGATCACAGCACTCCGGAGCAATGCCCCGTTTCATTAAACAGGAATTATTTCAAAACGAGCACTCTGCCTTTAAGGGTCAAGGACGCACGTGAGTGACCTCCGGAAAGTCACCCTGTGCCGCCTCTCCCTCTCCCTCCCCCGCCCCCCACCAACCCCACCCCACCCCCTCATAGCAACTGATGCGCACGCCCTAAATACTTACGGCGAGTTTTCTGTACAGGACCGCCTCGCCAAAAGCCCCTCGCCCGAGAACTCTGATAGGGACGTATTCGGCTTCCTGCGAGCTCTCGCTAAACGATCCAGGGCTGTCCATAGTTGTTGTTGTTTTTTTTTTACTTCAGAAGACGTACGCGCAGGAGTATCCAATCTGAAAGAAGTACATATTTATAAAATAAAGTATCCATAATCTGACGCTTTACACGGTTTGCAGCTTTAACTAAATAAACAATTTGTTCGAACACAGATCTCTCTCTGGGTGTGCACTTTGATGTGAACAAGAGCAGTGGAATTTGACCTACATTTTAAGTGTTGTTTACAAACAAATAGAAACACACGCTGATTCCGATTAACCAGTGTTCACATCCCATGTTTCTCGTTTTCTTGCAGACATATATCTATCTTTCAATGATTCACAATACAACTTCAGTGTCATAATTGATTCAATTTCGATTTAACTTCACGCTCTTTACAACTCAGATGGTTCTACACCAAAGCAAGGCAAACTGAGCTTTGGTAGAGAAACATCTCATCACAAATGGGCCGAAAAAGAACTACTCGTTTGCTAAATTGCTTACAATATTATCAGGCTGAAGTGCCTTGTCGCTTTTTTTTTTTGAATCGCGAGCCTTGCTCACCTGTAAAACACTTGTTCTGACGTTTAGGTGTGACAAAAATACTCCAACATTGATCTGTGAAGCTCGTGCAAACTGCAACAAACATTAGCTGTTGAATAATTTTAATTTCGTTATTCTGCGAATATTGTCAAAACGCCATTGAGTTAAATGTAAACCATAATAAATATAGATGTGAAATCTGCATTGATTCCTGTCCCGCTTCCACGCGAAGTTATTATTGGAAAACAATAATACAAGTTAAGTATCCATGAATTATTAATATATACTGTTTGTGTATTAATAAATGTACCAGTGCTGCCTTCACTTAAGTCTATATATCCTGTTCACATAACACACAGAGATATCATGATTACTCTTGCAATCAATAAGCAATCTATCACGGTTACAAGAAAATAAAGCACGTGACAGTACGTTCGAGGGGAATCAAAATGAAAAGCTTTCAAGTATATGGCCCACTCACAGGCAATCCAACCCACATATAGCTCAGTATATTAACGGGATCTTTAACTATTGATCTTCCAAGTTCCCCAACAATAACAATGGCGTATCAAGAGAAGAATACCGGGTGCTCGGTCAGGCGGGGATGGCGCGGGGGTGGCGCGGGGGGGGGGGGGGGGGGAGGTCATCTAACTAATTCTGTGCGAGTTCATAATTGCAATATTTTCAGAAACACCTATTGGCCAGGAAGAAATAGTCTTGTTTCTTATCCTATTTTATTCAATAGAACTGACCCAGCCGAAGGGTGTGCTAAAATTTGAAGATAAAAAATTACCCGAAGGAATAAAAATGGCCTTTTGAATACGAGATTTTTATCACAAGTTGATTCCTCACAATTACCACGTATGCCATATATAAATTATGCCGTGTGAGAAATTACCAATCTGTTTATAAAGAAAAGGGCAGGCAGAATCTAGAGGGTTGTATGAGTTTGGGTTTCCTTGTCCTGAAGAGTCAATTTTTGTGCGCAAATTGAGATGAGAAACAAGACTATTTTTCTTCTCTTTTAACTATCCTTATTTTTTACTTTAAGTATCATCAATGGTTGTAAAAGATTTGCCCCACTATAATCTGCAAATATGCCTTTTTGGTGCCCCTTAATTTACTTTTTCAAGTAAGAAAATGCCAGCACTGAGAATTTCAACTTCGATTTAAGGAAAGCTTATTTCGGCTCTTTTGGGTAATTTTCCCTCTCAACATTTTACCACATGGTCGGCTGACGGGCATTTTTTCATATATTACTTGCAATACATTTTCTTTTTGTATTTGTGATTTGTGTCCTCGCGGGAGACAAGAAGAAGAATGTGTGTGGGCATTGAGTCCAACCGTAAAAGCGAAGACATTGCAAAGGTGAAACGATAGCCGACCAATTTTGACAAAAAATTAACAAAAATCAGAAGGCCTCATGGGCTAAACTGCTATCAAAAGTTTTGAGATAATTCTGCTCGAGAGCGTTTACAATGCACTAATATATATCGATATCATTCATCATTTTAAACCCTGGGTGATTATAATTTAGCTTTCAATTCTGAACCACTAACAGAGAAATTAATGTCATATAAGACTATGTGTACATGTTACAGCGGATCTGTCAAATCAATGACTTTACAAAGCCGCTGGAATTTTCAGCGGCTTTGCAAAGCCCCTAGTTTTAGAGCTCGAAAATTTGACAATTCTGCTGAAAAGATAAAGTAGAAAGAGCATAGGGGAATATTTCTCTTATTGTGGCTGAAATTATAGGTTTAGATGCTAGTTTAAAAAGCACAACTAAGATATTTTCTTTTCAACATCTATTGTTGAGCGGAGTGCATAAACTTGGCAGTCAATTCATACTATATCATTCATTACTTGTAATTTATCATTAAAATGTGAATTTAATTTTAGTTTAGAAAACTTTGATTTTTTTTTATCTTTTTACGCTACATTGCGTGCAACTTTGCACATATTTTTTTTACCAAATTCTCTTCTCATCTTGTCACTACCACCATGACCTGCGGCTATATGGGCTCGCTGAATGGTGTCATACAAATTTTCTAGAGCCACATAATATAAAGTGGGTTCTTCCGAATCTGATTTTTTGTTATCACTTTCTGCACGTCATCACAAAGTAATAGATCGTATTTCCGAGGCAAGTGATATTGATGTTGCGCTTTTGCAACCGCTTTGCTTCAGTAATGTCACTAATTAGCAGATCGTATTCTTCTTTCGGTATCCAATTACTTTTCGAACGATCTTGCAATGAAGAGAATCGTTGTTTAATTCGTCATTGAATCGTCTTTCGTTATCTGTATCCATTTTTCTTAATTTTGAGAGTGTTCATTCATATCAATTTCTTAGTTGATTTTCTGTCGATTTGGTAGATTTCATGCCTTTTTATAGAACATCGCTAAGGAGTTTTACTAATGATTTGCTAAAATCATTATCTAATAAAAATGTGGCGTTTTTGTTAATTCTCATAACTTCGAAGTGGTTAGGTAAGAAAATGGAATTACCATTACCCGGAGTTGAAAATATATATTTACTCTGTCCGGAGTCGGAGATTCTTGGCAAAACAAAAGCTAGTGAAATGATGCTCTCCTAAACAGAACAATAAGACCAAAGAAAGAATCCATTCTTTGTGTTGAGTTTCTATGCAAACTTACTATAACAACAAAATTGCAACTGCCGTTTTTCGTGATAAATCTGAAAATGTAATCGCCGATTTATACGATTCATACAAAAGATCAAACACTTATTTCATGTCAGGCAATTCAGTTTGCTTCAAAATTAACTGCAATCTGTATCGTGGTAAAATTGCAATTATGATTTCGCTGATATCCTATGATTGTGAAATAAAGACAACCCTGCTTTAATTGACTTTGAATTACATGTACTGTCTCTTAAAAAAATGAACAATTTAATACAACTACAAACAGTTTCTAATCTTGTCGAAACAACCATAAATGGTGTGTGAATGACATGTATCAACATGTGTCATCTATTAAAAGAATGAATAATTTCTCTCATACTTTCTTTTATTATTAATCTTGGTGAAACGACCAAAAAATGGTGGATAAATAGCCTATTTCATAGACATATTCCTATGCCCTTTCAGCTTTATCATTTCAGCGGAATTGTCAAATTTTCTAGCTTTAAAACCTTTAAAAGCTTCACAAAGCCGTTGAGAATTCCAGCGGCTTTGCAAAGCCGCTAAGTGAACCAGCGACTTTACAAAGCCGCTGAAAATTTCAGCGGCTTTGTAAAGTCGCTGATTTGACAGATCCGCTGTAACACAAAAAATGGTGTATAAATAGCCTATTTCATAGACATATTCCTGCGCCCTTTCTACTTTATCATTTCAGCGGAATTGTCAAATTTTCTAGCTCTAAAACCAGCGGCTTTACAAAGCCGCTGAAAATTCCAGCGGCTTTGCAAAGCCGCTAAGTGAACCAGAGACTTCTGTGAAATCAGCGACTTTGTTAAGTCGCTGATTTCACAGATCCGCTGTAACATACACATGGATTGCTGCGGCTAGAGGTAGAACAATAAATATGGCCTGCAAAACCTAGTAAGGGAGGCACCTTCAGTGTCATGACCTTTTGCCTCGAAAGTGATAGCTCTAACCACTACTAAACAGGCCTCCACACATTATGACCGGTGAAGCTTCAAGTACATGTATTTTATTTTTCTGCAAGTTGACCATTTTTGGAAAATATTTTAGCCAGTTTTGGTCAAATCGCCAAACAAAATACAGGCCTGATGCCGGAAGTGGGGGGAACATTCCATTAAAATTTCAACGCAATCGATCCGGATTTGTAGGAAGAGAAGCACTTTTATTTATTTATTTTTTAATTTGGCAAAGTTTCTAAAAGATCGGGCCAAAAAATGCACGAAGTGGCATTTTGACGTTTACGCACACATATATTACGCGACCAGTACCTCACAAGTGATGATATAGTGCACCGAAGAAAGTTGGCCTGGCTAAAAAAAATCCATTTTCCTCCTTGACCAAGAATTCAGAGCTATCGATTCTGCATTAAGTTTGACAACGAATAACGAAAAAAAAAAAAAAAACTATCATAACAGGTACAAGTGCAAAAGAAACTCCGATGCTACTTGAACTTTTTTTGTCTGACGATGGAGCTTGCAGTGGTGAGAGCAGGGAGTGTATTTACAGAAGGGAGCGTATTCAGAGCACTCAGGAGTAGGATGCGTTTTAGAGCATGGAGCTCTTTATATATATATATATATATATATATATATATATATATATATATATATATATATATATATATATATATATATATATATATATATAAAGTTATTTTGAGATATCTATATACAGGGTTCGCGTTGGCGGGGTTTTTGTCAACTTTTTGGGTATTTTCTACGAAATGACTCACTTTTTCGGAACCCACCGAGTCTTTCTGGAGGCAACTGAGTCACACTTTCCTTTTTTGACTCACTTTCCTGAGAACCCAGCGCGAACCCCGTATATATATATATATATATGGCAAACGTTGCCCTATTTAATGGTTGTTTGTCGGAGCCATATCTCCCTAACCACTGAAGCCAATCAATTGTTCTCTTGCACATGCAAAAACTATATAGTGGATCTGTTCAATGAGTTATTTTGAGATTTCCGCAAAAATTGGAAAAATGGCAAAACTTTGAAAATACAGCACAATTCACCTATTCACTGGGTGTTTGTTTTAGTGAAATCCTGTGATTGCACGCCTGCGGGGGGCATAGTTTTAGTGACATGCTTATTTTTATTGATATTTTTTCAGTCACAAATTTGAACCCTCCAGAAAATATAAAATGTACTCGTTTAAGTACAATGTTCGGGCACACAACGGATGCGGAAGTGAGAGAATAAACGTCATACGTTGTTGCTTACTTACTGAAATTAACAAGGAGGCCATTCTTCAGCTGGGCTTCTACTTCTGATTGACGAGACAAGCTGAAGTAGCCCGCTTGTATGGAATATCAAAAATCATTTTTTAGATAAAAAAATCGCTTGCAGATTTCAAAACACAAATTAAAAAAGTATCAGTCTGAAATAATGATATCTGAAATAAATTCTTGATATCAATAAAAAGAAAATGAATCATTAAGCTCAAAATTGATATTTTGCTCTCAAATATTTAATTTTTGCTGTCAAGAATCGAATTTTTGATATCAAAAAATCAATTTTAGACATCATTAAATAATTTTTGATATCCATAAATATTTATTGATATCAAAAAATTTTTTTGAGATCAAGAATACATTTAGATATATCAAAAATACAATTACAGGCAGCACAAATTAATTCTTGATATCAAAATATGGATTTTTGAGATCAAAAAGTAATTCTTGATATCAAAAATTCAATTTTTGAGATAAAAAATTAATTCTTGATATCAATAATTCCCAAATAAATGTGAAAACGGCATTCCATACACATGACTCCTTGCCACGGCATTTTATAGTTCTTCTATCTGATCCATTAACGATCGAGTAGTCAGACTGGAATTGTCCCATTGAAACCATCTAATACATTTGTTTCAAAGATCCGCAATTGATGTAAAACTCAAGACATTAATCTATTCGAGATTGTCCCAAAGTAACTTTGTAATTTTCGCCTCAGTGCCGTGACATTAGATGTGACAAAAGAGTAACAAAGTTCCTCTTTATCATTAAACCAGGAAGAAAAAAGGTGTTTCTCATCCGGGCCTGCGATATTTTGTACTTTTATTCTTATTTTTATTCTCCGCATTCTTCTTTTGCTTCTTCTTCCTCTTCCTCTTCTGCTTCATCATCATCATCATCATCA
Organism: Protula sp. h YS-2021; assembly: GCA_949752745.1. Classification (NCBI taxonomy): domain Eukaryota; kingdom Metazoa; phylum Annelida; class Polychaeta; order Sabellida; family Serpulidae; genus Protula; species Protula sp. h YS-2021. Next base: position 60,994,261 of record OX457024.1, read on the forward strand.
TCATCATCATCATCATCATCATCATCATCATCTTCTTCTTCTTCTATTATTATTATTATTATCATTATTTAATATCATAATTTCTTTTCTGGTTAAATTTTCAAAACAGGTTAAAATGTATTTCTAAATGCGAATTCTATGTTCATTTTGTTTCTTTCATTTGCCATTTCAGATTTCCTTAGTCGCCCCTCCCCCTACAAGAAAATAGCAAAACAAAAAGCACACCCAAACTTCCCAAAAAATTAACGTTCCTATACGCAAAGAATGATCTGTCCATTTGTTGCAAAGAAGTTACAACATGGTTTGTAACATTAGCCATTAATGTTTGTGACCTAATATAATTTAAACATTTTCACGTTTCATCAAGGTCGGGTTTGCGTTGAATATACATTGCAAAAATCCGGGTATGGCAAAAACTGGAAGGGTGAGGGTTTTTTTTTTTTTTTTTTTTTTTTTTTGCGGTTGCCTAATTGCTTTGCGGCGTGGATTTTTCGGTGTCTGCACAAATCGGCGACTTTCCGCAATTTATTCAAAGACGTTAATTAAGGTCGGGAAAGTTTGACTACGAGCAACGAAAAGCAACATGACGTCTAAACAGTGTTTTTATCCAACAGATGTTGCGTAAACGTTGATCTACATTCGACGTTACGATTTGGCCATGTCACTGACGCAGCCTCAAATCGACTTTTATCGGCACAAGAATGTTTACTGGGATGTAGTATGTGAAAAAAATTGTATATGTCTTTTCTTTTTTTTTTTTTTTCTTTTTTTTTTTGCAAACATTTTGTCAACATCGCCGGAAATATCAACCCAGTGCAGGATCTTATGATGCACATCCGTGTCAAATTGTACAGCAATTGGATTGGATTTGAAGGAAGAGTAGCCAGACAGGTACTTAATCCGCTCAAGGAATCAAGGAAAATTTCAATACATTCAGGTTAAAAGCTAGGAGGATATACTTTCAACAACTGCTATAGCCCCTGCTTCTTTAAGAATCTGGGGCTAAAAGTAAAATGTACCAGAAGTTCCTAGATATCAGAAATAAAAATAAATAAACATAGAATAACCTCCTGTCTTGCGCCGTTCGCAATGCCAGATCTTTCCTGAAGGCTAAAATCTCTGGATTGATCCAGTACTCCAGACGAGGCCCTGCACTGTATCAGAAGGAAGTTCTTTGATCATCATGCCTGTAACGAAGTGTCGTGAAAACACCGCCACAAATATTAACCTAATACGGGACCTGTTGGTGTACATCCGTGCCAAATTTTACAGCGATCGGATTTGAAGGAAGAGTAGCATTTTTTTTTTAATGTAGCCGTTTTTGACCAATTTACACTGAGCAGTATTCCTGCAAATTTTCAAAACAATCAGGCCAGAAATATAGGCGGAGTAGCATTTTGAAAAAGTGCTTAACTGACGACAGATAAGCCCATAAGTGAAACGCATAACTCACCGACGAAAGTCTGCTGGGCTAAAAAAACTGACTTGGCCAGCCGGTGTTCGATTCTTTCTTTAATCTCGAAAAATAACATTATTGAGAATTTCAGTAACTTCGCATAATTGGCTTAGATTGTTCACAAACTATGGCTTAATAGGTTTATAAAACGTCAATATGACGCGACACTTACGTCACCAATTTCTGCGATGTTACTTATAACGCGTCCTTTCTTGTGTTTTTCGTGTGAACTGTGAGCATCAAAGGCGCCAGTGCAAAAACTTACTCTTCTAAAACAGATCAACAAAAAAAGAAGTTAGCATACAATGAAAAACGAGCTGATTTAACACATGCAGTAACTTTTGCAAGATAAAATGTAGTCAGAATTTAAAATGGCAACGCAATATTTAAAAAATCAGTATTAAAGCAACACGTTATTGAAACTGTTAAATTAGAACTATTAAAAGTTAAAACTGTCAGAAGTTAAAATTATTAATGCACAACGAAGGTGTTAGAGGGAAGCAAGACGGGACAAGTTGATGATTTCATGGAATATCAAGTGGCACAGATTATCACGGCGTTCCAAGAATCTCTCACCATTCAAAAAACGAATAAATCCCCTTTCTCGCCTGAAGACCTGTACTTGGTCACTCTTGCGAAGATGACGTACGTGTGGAAGGTCAGAAACTTCACCCCCCACGAGCCATGAACGTGGATCAGTCCGATGACGTGGCATCGCTGACAAGGCGTGTCCAGCCAGTCCAGTGGTCAGTGATCGAGGAATGGGGAGGAATTACACATAAATTACGCTGGGGTGGGTGCCGGGAGGTCCACAATATAACAGGTGAGAAAACATCGAAAAGACTTCACAAAGCGTAAGCCTCACTCTTCCTCCTGTGGGACTCCATGGGGCAGGGCTGCATGGTCCTAGGCCACCCTCTTCCTCCTTTCTGTGCCCCATAGGCAGGGCTGCATAGTCCTATGTCGCCACATCCCAAGTTGTGGACTAACAGGGTGGGGCTGCAAGGTTCTAAGTAGCCCTTTCCTCTTGTCTGAATCCTTTGCTCAGGGCTGCATGGTCATACGCGGCCCCTTCCTCCTTGCTCCTTTTTGAATCCTATTACAGGGCTGCATGGTCATAAGCCGACCCCTTCCTCCTTTATGAACCTTATTGCAGGGCTGTATGGCCCTATGCCGCATCTTGCTGCTTTCTCAACCCTAGGTAGGGCTGCATGGTCCTTAGCGGCTCCTTCTCCTTTCTGAACCCTATGTCAGGGTTGCATGGTCCTAAGCTGCCCTCTTCCTCCTTTCTGAACTTTATGGATAGAGCTGCATGGTCCTAAGCTACCCCTTCCTCTTTCCGAACCCTATGGACAGGATTGCATGGCCGTAAACCGTCCCATCCCATGTTCTGGACCCTATGGGTATGACCGCACGGCCCGAACTACCCCCTAAACCCTATGGGGTAAGTGCTTCCTGGACCTCTCCGTTTTGAATTCCATGCGGCTGGGCTGTATGGTCCTAAGCCGCCGCCTCCCTTGTTCTGAACTCTATTGGGCGGGAGCTGTCAGTCCCCGCCCCCAAACCTTATAGGGGTAGTGCTGTACGGACCTCCCCGCTCTGCATGCTAAGCCGCACTCATGCCCTGTTATATGCATGATGGCTGAGAGTATAGCGCTCTACATGCTAAGCCGCACTCATGCCCTATTACATACATGATAGCTGGGAGTATAGCGCTCTAAAGCCCTCCCTCCTGTTCTAGACCCTATGGGGTGGTACTCCACAGCCTTATGACACCTAACTCTATTTTGGATCCTAAACTGCATGATTCCAATCTTCTGTATTCTGTAATCTAGGATGCTTAGTAACCCTATTCAGCGACCATGAAGGCCATATGTGCTATATACCTAGTGAACGAATAAGTGAGAGAAAGCAGAAAAAGTAAAAAAAAAAAAAAGAAAAAGAAACAGCCAGAGGATTCCGTGAGGTAAGTTGTAGTGTGGTTCAAGTGATGTGGCACGGTTTGCGACCCTGTTGTGTGGGCTGTATTGTGACCTTGGCGGTTTGTTTCGTGTTAAACGTCCCGTTCAGCGACAATGAAAGATATATTGGGACGCACTGCTGAATGAAGAAATTGAAGGTTCCCCCAACCCACAGAGGGAACCGAGGTGGTGAGAACGGTCTGAAGTCCCTTGGTGGCTCAAGTGGCGCCACGCGGGCTGTGGTCACTGTCATGGGGAACTTTTGTGCCCCTCTAATGCGTAATGTCTTGCCCTTCTGATGCCGAATTTTTGTGCCTCTCTGATGCAGAACGTTTTGTGGTCATCGTCCTGCGGGACTTAGGGACCACGAAACCTTTTCGCATCAGAGGGGCACAATGTCAAGGACAATTTTCTGTGCGTCTCTGATGCGGAACGTTTTGCCCCCCTTCTGACGTTGAATATTTTGTGATAACTGTCAAGGGGAACTGTATGTGCCTCTGATGAGGAGTACCTTGTGAACCCTGCGGTGCAGAATGCCTTGTGAACCATGCGGTGCAGAATGCTTTGTGAACACTGCGGTGCTGAATGCCTAGTGAACCCTGCAGTACAGAATGCTTCGTGAACCCTGCGGTGCAGAATGCTTTGTGAACCCTGATGTGTAGAATGCTTTGTGAACTCAGCGGTGCAGAATGCTTTGTGAAACCTACGGTGCAGAATGCTTTGAGAACACTGCGGTGCAGAATGCTTTGTGAAACCTGCGGTGCAGAGTGCTCTGTGAACCATGCGGTGGAGAATTGCTTTGTGAATCCTGCGGTGCAAATGCTTTGTGAACCCTGCGGTGCAGAATACATTGTGAACCCTGCGGTGCTTTCTGAACCCTGCAGTGCAGAATGCTTTGCGAACCCTGCGGTGCACAATGCTTTGTGAACACTGCGGTGGAGAATGCTCTGTGAACCCTGCGGTGAAGAATGTTTTGTGAACCCTGCGGTGCAGAATGGTTTTGTGGTACAGGGAATTTTGTAAGCCCTGTATTGCGAGACGTTATGTGATATCTGCGAAGTGGGATGCTATGTGGCTTCTGTGGTACGGGGTGTTTTGTGACCCCGTGGAGGATGCTGTGTGACCTCTGTGGTATGGGGTTTTTGTCACCCCGTGATGTGGGATTTTATATATCCTCTGCGGAGCGGGATGTTTTGTGACCTTTGTGGTGCGGATGCTTTGCGACTCCTGAGGTGCAGGATGTTATGTGACTTCTGTGGTGTGGGGTGTCATGTGACTTCTTTGGCGCAAGACTTTTTGTGACCACTGTGGAGGGGGAGGCTTCCTGACTCCTCTGGTGTGGCATGGTATGCGACTTCTGTGGTGTGGGATGTTATGTGACCTCTTGGGGTATTGTGTGACCCTTGTGGTTCGCAATAACGTGCTCCATTATTGAAGTTGTGGCCATTATTGAAGTTGTGGTCATGCAGGATCATTTGCAGGTAAAATCGAAAAATGCCAAACGATACGATCAGACAACATGGTTTAAATTTGAATGATTTCCGGGCCATATATGAAACAATTTCATCAAATGCTAATAAAAAGAAAAGCTATGCCGTGCAAGAAAGCCACGAACCATAAACAAGCTCATAAGATTCGATGCGTTAAACTGTATCATAGCCATGTTTTAAGATGTCGCCTGGGATACGCTAAAATATCAGACTGGAAGTGAACAATGACTGCGGTGTCAGCGAGTTTCTTGCGGTGTCAGAGAGTATCTTCCAGCCCCCCTCACCCCAACCTGCCCTCCACCGAGAAAACAGTCAATCAAGAAAAAGTTTGGATGAGCGATTAATCTGCTAAAGTAACTGTCGCCACCTGCTGCAAGCTCCCCTACTTTATGAACCGCAAAATACTAGAGGTGTTACATAACTACAAACTACTATTACGTTCAATATTATGGGTCAAAATATGAAACTGTGACCCGGATAATGGGTTTAGAATCATGGGTCATAATAAAACAGGACAAATAATCAGGATCAGGATCAGTTTGTGGCCACGATATCGGACATTTAAGGGTGAAATATTGGTTATTTCTACGTAAGGGAACAAACCAAAGTGCATACTGTCACCACCAGCAAACATAATGGCAAGCATGCATCCATGGATACCGGACAGAGCTATCGTACAGAGCACCCATCTACAACAGTCATACCGAATAATACCACACCCAGCATCTTTAAAGTAAAACCGGAGCTATATCATTTTGGTTAGAGCAAAAGGCTTTGCAAGGAATGCTTGAAATCCTGCACAATATGCATTTGATAACAGCATCTACCAAAACCCCGCCATTTTGGAGAGAATTATCCATGAAAAACGGGGTCAATACATTACAGTGGTCTCATCTGTATCTTAGGGTGTCCAGCCTTAAGTCTTTCAAATTTCCTGATTTTTCCCTGATTTTCCCGATTTTCTGTTGTTTTTGTACATACTATATATTCATGCAGTGTTTAATGGTCAGTATATTCAGAAGTAGTACACATGTATTGTTTCTACTTCGAAAATATACACATATATGAAATATTGCTCTACCCTTTGGCGAAATCAAAGACATAAAATACGAAATTCTTGAGAATTTTGGGACAAGCAGGTTCACAACACTGTCGCCATGGGCAGCACAATTACACTGGCACACACACACAAAAATATACCAAATTCATACGTTCCATCACAAGACCTTATGCAGGGCTAGAAATTATTTTTGCCTGGTAGATAAAATTACACCATTTTTTTTTTCAAGGCGAAAAATTAGTATTAAAACCTAATAAGTTTTAAAAGCTATATATTAGCACATAAACCCGGCAAAAAAGTTTTTAGCCACTTACAGATTTGTGAATATTTCAAAATATGGCCTACTTACGAGGTAATGACTGCTCTTGTCTACTTCCTGCATCACTTATCCTAAGCTGAGTTGAAACTTATAACAAATATATCCTCACAAAAATTCCATTACTCTTAATTTCTACAGCAGGGGTCATTTTCAAAAATTGCACTTTGGAAATCCCTGTTCGCTAGTGGGTGTGGTCACCTCTATTTGTTATGCATTCTGCACAGCGCTTGCGCATGCTATGCACGAGTTTTGTAACGTACTGTTCTGGCATTCTGTCCCATTCTTCCAAAAGATACCTCCTAATGTCGTTGAGATTTTCTCCGCCGTTACTCGGCGATGTAGTGCCCTTCCGAAGTAATCCAACACGTGCTCTATGGGAATTAAGTCGGGTGAGCAAGACCAGTCCATTCGGTGTATTCCTCCAGTAGCCCGATGGCGCGGGCCCGGTCAAGATTAGATAATTTGCCCATTATCACTGATTTTCAACACCGCACGGCGAATCGGATTAAGTTCATCTTAGCACATGAGCACACAAAGCGTACACATGAAACAATAGACACTTTGGCATTGAACCTTCCATAGTGCAATTTGTGAAACAGACCCCGCCCTGTAAAAACGAATCATGTTCACTGGAGCATGGCCGAATAATATTGCTAAACACAGTATTCTGTCACACATATACAGGGGTATTTGGAAATGTATATATGTTACACATTTTTAAAATTCAAACCTTTTCTTTTCTAAAAATATATTAGGTGGCTAGAAACTTTTTTGCCGGGTTTATTATCAGAAACTTGGAATACTTTCATTGATTGTTGTAAATATTCTATGAACAGCGCGATTGAAATTGACTGATGTTTAACATTTGGAAAATATTCGACAAGTGAAAGATGCATTACTAATCCTTGATTTTCCCTGACTGACAAAAACGAAATTCGATGATTTTCCCTGATTTCCCAAATACTTGAGAAATTGGGTGAGTTTTTCCTGATTTCCCTGATTGGTGGAATAAAGAATAAATAATTAATTTAATAAATCTCATGCAATCTCACCACAGCCCCAAAAGCATTATTTTGAATAAAAAACTTCTAAATATTTAATATTTAAAGAAATGCTATTACCTAAACACATTTTTATACTGATATCACGAAGAACTTGCAAATTTTTATTGAAATGCTTCCTATTTTAATATTTCATTTATTATTTTTTGCACGGATCATCTGGACCATCTGGACTGTTTTCTTCGCCCGTCTTATTTTCGTTTACTGATATTGCCATTTACGGATCAGCAATATGTGAAAATGAGCAACATATCTTGCTTCACTGATTTTGTCATCCCATTGGTGCTGTTTTAAACAGTTCGCCTGAAATATAAAGTTCGACTATTCACGTGAACTGTACAGGCGAATAGCGAAATATGCCATAAAATATGTGGTTTCCTACTTCAGAATTCTTATTTTAACTAACACTATGGTAAATACTGTTTTTTCTTCTTTTTTGCGTGGTGTTTGGGCTGAATTCAGATTTTGTTTATTGAAAACTGTTTTGGAGAGTTATTTATATATATATATATATATATATATAAATAAGGACTGATGAATTTTTAATTTTCCTTAAAAAATATTACAGTTAGTTAAAAAAACGAGCAAGTATATCCGTGACAAGGGTCGTCATTTTGCCATTTTTGTTAGATTGCAACAAAAAGAGTAATTACAAATAAAGGGTGCCGTCAACGTGCTCGATCTTGCATTATACTTCCGGTTTTCCTGGGCCCCAGACCCACTATCTTCTTCAGTCTTGAGTCTATAATACTAATCTGAAAGCCGCCTCTCCCGGGTGCCGATGACAGTAACCCGCGAGTTTAAATCTTCTATCTGATGTTATCCATCAACTTCTTTAGTTCACCATACAGTTCTTTATTGATGATATGGTCTTCCCAGCGTTTCCTAAGCGCGGTTCTAAGTCTTGGATCCGCACAATTGTCATCTCAGGTCACTGTTCTGGTTTCTTGTTCTGATGGAGAGCCTCAATGCAGAATTTAGCATTTCTTGATCGAGTTCACATCTTTTCAGTATCTCAGATGGCACCTTGTCAGCTCAATATGCCTTATCTTCAGCTGGTACGTTGTCAGCTGCACATGCAGCGTTGGCCTTACAGCAATCTTCTAAGAAGAACGGACAATCTTCCATACGCCGACATTCACGTGTCTGAGGTAACTTGGTCAGAATCATCAAGCTCCGGTGGACATTCCAGGAACCTCTTGAAATGTTGATACATATTCTGTATCCTTTCCTCCCCTGTATCTCCGTCCAGTTGATTTGCTCTGGTGGCCTTCATTCCACTGATGCGGATTATTACGTTCCGGCTGAGCTTGTATGGGTTTCTATCCGCGTTCTAAATTTCAAAAATTTTGCTGTTTTGCTGTTTTTCATTATCGTAGTGTCTTAAGAAGGTAGTTTTCTCTGCACTACGTGACTGTTTTAGATGGACTTTTGAGCAAATTTGATATAATTTGGAGCAGATTAGATAACTTTTTCTTTTGACAGAAATTCTTTGCAGCTTCGATAACTTTTTCCTTTGATAGAAATTCTTGGCAGATTCGATAACTTTTTCTTTGGTATTCGTAACCTTTTGTTATCTAGGTATTGCTTGTCTTTAAAAGCACTGGCATGATTTTCTTTGTAACTTCTCGATTTGCTTTGATAGTTTTGAAATTAATAAAAAAAATTTTTAAAATGGTAATATTTCACCACCCAAAACATTTTTTTCCTCGAGAGGACAATCAAGGAAACCAAATGTGAAAGGGATCTGATCAAAACTGTTGGGAAAGTAGCATTTGAAATAAAAGTTTTCAGCCCCACTGATAAGATCAATCGTAGCGTAGGGCGGTGATAAATTCATTCTCACATTCATCTTACTCATCGCGGAAACCAAATACAGCTGAGAACTTGCACCTATGGAAAATAAAAAGGTCAATCAGCAAATGTAACGGCTCCTAAAAATGCGAGCACGAGTAGCATCATGTGCCACGTGCCAGTCTGTTGACGTCACATGTGATGACGTTGCGTGGTGGGAAATCGAATATAAAGGGACAATCAGTCAATGTATTGTGTGTCATGGTCCGGATTGGTGACGTCACATGGTGAGAAGTTGACTATCACAACGTGTTTGACAACCGAGGATTAAATTTTTCTCATGAAAGGGAAACAAGAAAATGCGAGCAATATTCGTATTGTGACGTCAGGTAGTGATAACATCACACGGTATGAGATACCGTCATCATACCATGACAATATAGAATTAACAATTTCACAGCAGCAGAAAACATAAAAACGGCTATTTGTCAATGAGACGCTTCTAGATGCGAGCAACAGTCGTATTCTATGTCAGGTATCAGTCTGATAAGGCTACGTAATGGTGACGTCACGTTGCCTGACATACCGTCAGCACTACACCTATGGCAAAAGAGGATGACAAATTTCGCAACAATAGGAAACAATGAGGATGTCCGTGGATATTGTGCCCAGCCGTAAAAGTGAGATATGGCAAAGGTAAAAGGTAAAACCGGCCACTTCAGACAAAATTTTGATTTGGCAGAAGGCCTCATCGCCAAAATTGCTATCAAGAGTAATTTGAATAGATCTGTGGGACGAACGGCATTAGTCTTTTGGCCACTTTTTGCTGATACGTCAACTGATACTTGCAACTCCACTGAAGACCTACTTCATATCGAACAAGAATGTCCAGGGACATTGTAACCAGCCAAAAATCTAATGAATCACGTATCAATGGGGTTGTGCAGTTGTCAAAAAGTGGTAGCCATATTTACAAAACTGGATATTGAAAATTTGTACACAGGAATTCGGTAAAAATTGTGTGACAAGAAGCATTTTGAAAACTCGCCATTCACTATTTTTCAACCCACCCCCTTCCATTTAGCCAATGGTTGGCGGATTGCTCGAAAATTCATGCAAAATATGAAGGCAACTCTATCCAAGCGTGGGAGAAGGATTTTCAAAATGGCTACCTGCAAAATGTCCCCCGTATTCAGTCAATTTTTGGTGGATCACGAAACAAGAATGTCCAGGGATATGGTGACCAGCCGAAATCAAGTGAATCTAGGAATAAGCTTGTATGGTTGCCAAAAGCGGGAGTCACACTGTACACGTTTGTCCAAGGACAAAGTCCCAGCTTGCGAAAAGCGATAAAGCCAATTTCAGGGTGCACGGACAAAGGAAAAGGAATTTCTCTGAAAGCTGGTCTAAAGAATAACTTCCCACATCCTAGTGAATATTTTATGCAAAATTGTTTAAAATTTTCAATTGTTCAAAAGAGAACAATTGTTCAAAATTGGAAAGGAATCCAATCAAAATTGTGAGAGAAGATTGTATTGTATTGTATTGTTCTTTACATCCCTTTCAACTGCTATGGTCATGCCGGGATCCCCCTGCCACATTATACAGAAATGGGGCATTCCAGCCCTTCTTCTAACCCTTACATGTTGAGTGCCTTACAGGATAGCAAGGAGGAGTCCCAATTTTAAAGTCTTAGGTATGACCCGACCGGGGTTTGAACCCACAATCTTTCAGTCTCGAGGCGAACACTCTAACCACTGGGCCACCGAGGCTGGTTGAAAAGAGAACAATTGTTCAGAACTGGAAAGAAGCATCTTGAAAGTTAGACACCAAATTTTTTTTTTAAAATGCCCATTATTTCGCCAATTTTTGGCGGATCGCTAAAATGAGTAATTTTTCAAAAGAGGCCTACCTCGAAAATATTCGTACAAAATTTGATGAAAATCTGATCGAAATTGGAGAAGCATTTTGAAAATTGGCAACGAAAAATTTTCAAATACAACCACCGCCATTTACCAAAATAAAATAAAAGTAATTTATAAAGAGAACCTCACTCTAGAAAACTATTCGTGTAAGATTTGAGAGGAATCTGATCAAGAGTTTAAGTAAAAGTTTACACACGCACATACAGAGGACGGATGCCACTCTATTGATGCGATAAGACCAGCCCGGCATAGTCAGCTGGTCTAAAAACTAACTTCTCACAGCCTACTGCATATTTATGCAAAACTGGAAGGAATTCGAGCAAAATTGTGAGGAAAACCCTTTGAGAAATTGGCAAAATTTAAAATACCCCCTATTTGGCCAACTTTTAAAGATTGACAAACATTTCAAAATTGTAGAAGTATAAGCATTATGAAACGTGGTTCCCACAATAATTTAAAATACCCTCTATTTAGCCAATTTTGTTTTGCATCGCCAACAAAAAAGCTTTTAAGAGAACAAAGCCTGGGGACCGTTTATGCGAAATATGAAGATAATGCAATGAAAATTGTGGAAGATAAAAGAGAGAACCGTCTAGGGAACAATCGTGCGAAATTGGAAATAAATTCTACCCATAAGCGCTCGACAAGAATATTTTAGAAACTGGCTACCTGTTTGGTCAATTATGCATTGATCACCAAAAAGCTGTTTTTCCAGATAGGTTTTTCTAGTAAACATTTTCTGAAAAATTCGAGCACAATCCGATCAAAGTTGTGGATGAAATATTGTACTGTTCTCTAGATCCCTTTCAACTGTTATGGTCATATCGGGATCCCAATGCCACATTATACTGAAATGGGGCATTTCAGCCCTCCTTCTAACCCTTACATGTGGAGTGCCTTACAAGGAGCAATTTTAAAGTCTTAGGTATGACCCGACCGGGGTTTGAACCCAAGATCTTCCAGTCTCGCGGCGGACACTTTAATCACTAGGCCACCGAGGCTGTGGGCGAAGAAGCATTTTGAAAATTGGCAACAAAACATTTAAATGGAACCTATTTAGCCAATTTTTTTTCGGATCGCCATGAAAAGTAGTTTCTAAGGAAACGCATACCTTTGTGTAAGACTGGGAAGAATCCGATAAAAACTGAAGCAGAGGAAGCAGTTTAAGTAAATGTTTTCACACGTACATACATATATAGATACATTCGACGGATGCCCCCCTATTGATGTGATAAGACTAGCCCGGCATAGTCAGCTGGTCTTAAAAGTAACTTCTCATAGTCTATCGAATATTTTATGTAAAATTGAAAACATTCGTGTAAAATTTGAGAGGAATCCGATCAAAACTGAAAGAGAAGAAGCATTTTAAGTAAAAGTTTACACACGTACATACGTACATACAGACGACGGATGTCACTCTATTGATGTGATAAGACCAGCCCGGCATAGTCAGCTGGTCTTAAAAGTAACTTCTCACAGCCTACTGAATATTTTATGCAAAATTGTTCAAAATAAAACAATTGTTCAAAATTGCAAAGGAATCCGATCAAAATTGTGCAGAAGCATCTTGAAAATTAGACACCAAAAAATAAAAAATCCCCACCTCCCCAATATTTGGCCACATTTTGGCGGATCGCCAAAATAAATAATTTTGAAAAGAGATCTACCTAGAAAATATTCATGCAAAATTTGAAGGAAATCTGATCAAAATTGTGGGAGAAAAAGCATTTTGAAAATTGACAACGAAAAAATTCAATTGCCCCAACCCCCTTTTAGCCAAATCGCCAAAAAGTTTTTAAAGAGAGGCTCACCTAGAGAACATTCGTGTAAAATTTGAGAGGAATCTGATCAAAACTGAAGGAAAAGAAGCAGTTTAAGTAAAAGTTTACTCACATACATACAGAAGATGCATGCCCCTCTATTGATGTTATAAGAACAGCTCGGTATAGTAAGCTGGTCTGAAAAGTAACTTCTCACAGCCTACTGAATACTTATAAAAACTGGAAGGCAATTCGATCAATATTGTTGGGAAAAATCTTTGAAAAATTATATAACTATATCCCTTCGTTTACACGGGGGATAAAGAAAGAAGAAAATGCTTTTATGTACTGATATTTTCATATAATTTTGCTCAAGCCGGATTACAGTGCATATATGTATATATATATAACCCGGCTTACTGTATATATATATATATATATATACATGCTATAGAGGTTCGCGACCTCTAGAGGTAAACCGGCTTGAGAAAAAATATAAGAAAACCCCAGTGCATAAAAACTCTTTCTCGGCTAGAGCGGGTTTTGAACTCACGACCTTGAGATTTTTAGCCACGACGACCTCTACAACTATTCACTGTTCAATTAAGCCTCAACAAAGACTTTGCTTCGATTTGATCTGTTTTAAAAACGGGCCTGATTTCTAGGAGTAGCGTTTTATGTGCTTTCCTAAATTTAGATATTTTTGGTCAACCGCAAATAATAATAATAATAATAATAATAATGCAAGCTATGTGGAGGATACAAAGGGAACAAACTTCAGAACAGTTAGTTATATGATTTGTTTAACGACACGTTTAATTTCAGAACAATCGGACGGGATATATAGGAAGAAAAGAATTTTGAAAAATTCTTTACACACACAAAAGCAAATAACGGGCGACAGATGCCCCGCAAGTGAGGAGTACAGCCCAGCGACGACAGTTTGCTGGTAAAAAAATGCCCTTTTGTCAGTGCAACTCATGTGTCCCCATCCCACCCCCTTCCTTTTGGCTAATTTTTGGCAGATCGCTAAAAAGTAATTTTTGGACAGAACCATCTAGGAAACAATCTAGGAAACATTGTGGGAAATAAAGCATTTTGGAAATTGGTTACCAATAAATTAAAAATGCCCACTTCCTCCCCTCTTTGTTCAATTTTTGTGGATCGCAAAAAAAAATCATGAGAAGCATTTTTGAAAATTAGCTTGCCCTTTATTTGGCCAATTTTGAGGAAGAACAAGTAGAACGTGCATAGAAATGACGGATACCAGCTACTGATGTGATAAGGCCAACAAAAAAACCAATTTGCCAACGCAACGTCTAAAATGCGAGCAACAGCTGTACTGGGTTAAGTATCTCTCTGTTGAGGTTCACTCCGGGTTGCAATTAAATTTCCAAAGTAAAATTTCCTGACTTTTACCCTACTGTTGAAAGTGTGATAAACGTATACAAGAGTTTGGAATTCGAGGTAAGGCACTCTAAGTGTTTTAACAGTCATTGAAGTGCAAATCTAGTTAAATAAACCAGATAAGAAAACAGTGGAAAACAAAAAAAGCAGCTATTTGTCAATGGAACGCCTTCTAAAATGCGAGCAACACTCGTTTTATATGTCGGGTGTCAGTCTGAAAACGTTACGTAGAGATGGCCTCACATGGTGCTGATGGCACCATTCGGTCTGAAACACAAGGCGTCAAGCTTAAAACTTCTGAAAAACGGATATGGTATCCCTGTGACTGGGGCCTGGAAAACAAATACGGTACCCCTGTCACTGGTTCCTGGGGTGCTTGGATCACAGGTATTCGTTTCCAACCATTAGTCGAGATAACTGGTGTAAACGTCAACCGCCCCCACCCCTCATCCCTAACTGGGCTCCCCTTACTTCGCAAAATCACTGCTGATCGTTTATGAATGATATGAATGACAAGAATGAACGACACGTTTGTAAATATAACGATCAGGACACGAGCAGTGAAGGTGGAAACGTTTAAACAGTTACCCTCCAGTCGCGCGTGAAGGTGGAACGTACGTTTAAACGGTTAAACGGTTACCGAGCAGTCTTGTCTGCACGTGAAGGTGGAACGTACGTTAAACGGTTGCCGATCAGTCCAGTACGTGAAGGTGGAATGTACGTTAAACGGCCGAGCAGCCGAGTACGTGAAGGTGGAACATACGTTAAACGGTTGCCCAGCAGTCGAGTACGTGAAGATGGAACGTAAATTTAAACGTATGCTAAGCAGGCGAGTCCACACGTGAAGGTGGAAACGTTAGAACGGTTGCCGAGCAGGCGAGTCTTCACGTCAAGGTGGAACGTCCTGAATAAAAAATCAAGCCCAGTCAATGCCCCCTCACCTTCTCCCACCCCTTCGTATTTCTGAGTTCAACGTTTTTAGCGTAAAATAATACAGTATCACAGTATTATTTTATATCACAAGCTCCTGCCTATTTCTGAACAAAAAATTTCTTAACTAAAACAAAAACATAAGCCTATTATTTTTTCATAAAATAGAGAATATTAACTGCTATGCTATTCACGGCATTTTCTGTACAATCCAAAAGAAACGCGCAGACTGTCATATGGCGTCAGGTTGTCACAGGTTGGGCATTCCAACTTGACATTTAAGAGACCAACAAACCAAATTATCCCGTGCTGTAATCAGACTAGAACAACGTTTGTAACAGTTACTAAAACAATTCCACTCATTCTTGTTCTTTTTACAACTCTTAGTATCTACTCACTGTGCAGGTTTTTGTATACAACGCCGAAGACCATCGCTCACTACAATTGTAGCGCGCATTCAACTTGACATGAATTAGAATGAATAACCGAATTATTTCAAAATATAGTGTAATAAGGTAAATAACATAAAAAGGTCCGCAACAACCAATAAAACTTCCATTAACCATGGCCATATTATAAACAGGTTGTTTCACTTTGTCAGAAATCTACTACAGGCGCAAACGATTAATAGTTTTGCGTGTAAACCTTTCAAACCCCGTCATTGTACGTCTTTGTCCAGATTGGTGAATGTTTCGCGCAAAGCTGTGAAAAAATCATTACTTTTCGCAACGTGGAATATATTGTGTCTGAGCTGCAATCGCGGCATTTAATTACTGAAATGTGTAAAAATTTTGTTACGATCCAAACGCTACACCAATGAAGAACGCTAACGAAATTTGGCACCGATCCAGTCGCCACATAAATGAAGAACCTTAACGAAATTTGGCAACGATCCAAACGACAACAAATGACGAATGTTAATGAAATTTGGACCGATCCAAACGTAAACGTTTCGCAGCAAGCCGTAAAAAGCCGTTACTTTTCAAAGCCTGAAACATAGATCGTCACTGTGCTGCGATATATCAGAAAAAAATAAGATGTTGCAAAACGTAAATTCGATGCTGTTGCATTAACATGAATCAACACAAATCTTCAGGAACCAGTCTTCAATTTCTGAGCTGGATTCTCTTGGGATATAAATGGTTCCTGAAGCCTTCAGTATGTAAATGGGCGTGTCCAGTTGGAGGATCTGCGGGGGGCAGTACTGACATAGGTAAGGGCATATCACATAGACAAGTTCGTCTATTTAATTTTGTGGGTTCGCTGTGATACGCGGCCGAAACTGTAGTTTAAAATACCCCCTATTTGGCCAACTTTTAGGCAGATTGACAAACATTTCAAAATTGTAAAAGTATAAGCATTATGAAACTTGGTTCCCACAATAATTTAAAATACCCCCTATTTAGCGAATTTTGTTTTGCATCGCCAAAAAAAAAGTTTTTAAGAGAACAAAGCATGGGGACCATTTATGCGAAATGGGAAGACAATGCAATGAAAATTGTGGAAGATAAAAGAGAGAACCGTCTAGGGAACGATCGTGCAAAATTGAAAATAAATTCTATCCATAAGCGCTCGACAAGAATATTTAAGAAACTGGCTACCTATTTGGTCAATTATGCATTGATCACCAAAAAGCTGTTTTTCCAGATAGGTTTTTCTAGTAAACATTTTCTGAAAAATTTGAGCACAATCCGATCAAAGTTGTGGATGAAATATTGCATTGTTCTTTAGATCCCTTTCAGCTGTTATGGTCATATCGGGATCTGAATGCCACATTATGCTGAAATGGGGCATTTCAGCCCTCCTTCTAACCCTTACATGTGGAGTGCCTAACAGGGGGCAATGTTAAAGTCTTAGGTATGACCTGACCGGGGTTTGAACTCACGATCTTCCAGTCTCGCGGCGGACACTATAATCACTAGGCCACCGAGGCTGTGGGCGAAGAAACATTTTGAAAATTGGCAACAAAACATTAAATGGAACCTATCTAGCCAATTTTTTTTCGGATCGCCATGAAAAGTAGTTTCTAAGGAGACGCCTACCTTTGTGTAAAACTGAGAGGAATCCGATAAAAACTGAAGCAGAGGAAGCAGTTTAGGTAAAAGTTTATACACGTACATACATACATAGATACAGACGACGGATGCCCCCCTATTGATGTAATAAGACTAGCCCGGCATAGTCAGCTGGTCTTAAAAGTAACTTCTCATAGTCCATCGAATATTTTATGTAAAATTGAAAACATTCGTGTAAAGTTTGAGAGGAAACCGATCAAAACTTTAAGAGAAGAAGCAGTTTAAGTAAAAGTTTACACGCGTACATACGTACATACAGACGACGGATGTCACTCTATTGATGTGAAAAGACCAGCCCGGCATAGTCAGCTGGTCTAAAAGGTAACTTCTCACAGCCTATTGAATATTTTATGCAAAATTGTTCAAAATAAAACAATTGTTCAAAATTGCAAAGGAATCCGATCAAAATTGTGCAGAAGCATCTTGAAAATTAGACACCAAAAAATAACAAATCCCCACCTCCCCAATATTTAACTTAATTTTGGCGGATCGCCAAAATAAGTAATTTTGAAAAGAGGCCTACCTAGAAAATATTCATGCAAAATTTAAAGGAAATCTGATCAAAATTGTGGGAGAAAAAGCATTTTGAAAATTGACAACGAAAAAATTCAATTGCCCCCACCCCCTTTTAGCCAAATCGCCAAAAAGTTTTTAAAGAGAGGCTCACCTAGAGAACATTCGTGTAAAATTTGAGAGGAATCTGATCAAAACTGAAGGAAAAGAAGCAGTTTAAGTAAAAGTTTACTCACATACATACAGAAGATGCATGCCCCTCTATTGATGTTATAAGAACAGCTCGGTATAGTTAGCTGGTCTGAAAAGTAACTGCTCACAGTCTACTGAATACTTATAAAAACTGGAAGGCAATTCGATCAATATTGTTGGGAAAAATCTTTGAAAAATTATATAACTATATCCCTTCGTTTACACGGGGGATAAAGAAAGAAGAAAATGCTTTTATGTACTGATATTTTCATATAATTTTGCTCAAGCCGGATTACAGTGCTTATATGTATATATATATATATAACCCGGCTTACTATATATACTAGATACAGACGACGGATGCCCCCCTATTGATGTGATGAGACTAGTCCGGCATAGTCAGCTGGTCTAAAAAGTAACTTCTCATAGTCTATCTAATATTTTATGTAAAATTGAATACAGTCGTGTAAAATTTGAGAGGAATCCGATCAAAACTGAAAGAGAAGAAGCAGTTTAAGTAAAAGTTTACACACGTACATACGTACATACAGACGACGGATGTCACTCTATTGATGTGAAAAGACCAGCCCGGCATAGTCAGCTGGTCTAAAAGGTAACTTCTCACAGCCTATTGAATATTTTATGCAAAATTGTTCAAAATAAAACAATTGTTCAAAATTGCAAAGGAATCCGATCAAAATTGTGCAGAAGCATCTTGAAAATTAGACACCAAAAAATAACAAATCCCCACCTCCCCAATATTTAACTTAATTTTGGCGGATCGCCAAAATAAGTAATTTTGAAAAGAGGCCTACCTAGAAAATATTCATGCAAAATTTAAAGGAAATCTGATCAAAATTGTGGGAGAAAAAGCATTTTGAAAATTGACAACGAAAAAATTCAATTGCCCCCACCCCCTTTTAGCCAAATCGCCAAAAAGTTTTTAAAGAGAGGCTCACCTAGAGAACATTCGTGTAAAATTTGAGAGGAATCTGATCAAAACTGAAGGAAAAGAAGCAGTTTAAGTAAAAGTTTACTCACATACATACAGAAGATGCATGCCCCTCCATTGATGTTATAAGAACAGCTTTTTGCTCAACAGAATTCCAGGACTTGAGATAAATCTTCAGCGTTCACGTTGGTTTACATACTCATAACGTTCCAGTGAATGTGAAGGAAAAAAATAGCTTACTCCTCGGTCTTCCTTGACGTTCACGTTTTGGCGTGTCCTTCGTGCCGTCGTCTTCCTGGTGAAGTCCTTATCAGGCAGTCGTCCTTCAGATGCCGGTGTGGGAGGCGCTACGACAAAAACAAATACAACTATTAGGAAGACCGAAAAAACCACGACGAGTTACAATAGTTTTATGTGAAAATTTGTTCATAAAGCACGTTGATGCAAGCACAAAACCCTAACCCTGAAACTAGACAGATGGACTTCTCCCCCCAGTTCGGTGAAAAAAGATCAACCCCTATACCTACAAGCAAATCAACACCTCTACCTACACCCTCTCTACCTATAAACAAACCAATACCCACTCTACCTACAAAGAAATCAACACCCTCTATACCTACAAACAAATCAACACCCTCTATACCTACAAAGAAATCAACACCTTCTATACCTACAAACAAATCAACACCCTCTCTACCTACAAACAAATCAACTCCCTTTCTACCTACAAACAAATCAACACCCTCTCCACCTACAAACAAATGTATACCCTCTCTACCTACAAACAAATCAGCACCCTCTCTACCTACAAACAAATCTACACCCTCTCTACCTACAAACAAATCAACACCCTTTCTACCTACAAACAAATGTATACCCTCTCTACCAACAATCAAATCAACACCCTTTCTACCTACAAACAAATCAACACCTCTCTATCTACAAACAAATCAACACAGTTTTCTCATACATGGCATAGATTAACTTATATTATTAGCAAGATCTGATCATCAGCCTCGTCGCAGCAACTGCATCTCCTAAAATACAATAAAATCGCGTTCCACTTCAGAAATTGGTTTGGTCTGCCCCCCCCCCCTACAACCCACCCACCAATCCCCTCCCCTCCCCACCACCCCTCTTTTCGATGGCGCACTACTAACCAAGCAAATTTCTGAATGAACGGTAGATGAAAAACAAAGGTATTGAAGAAGGAGTTGGTTGTGGATTTCTGCAGGGTATGCGCCATATTGAGGTTTTGAGCCCTGGGACATCGTGCATAGGCTACCAGGCGCGCGTGGGTCCTGCTCTACTCCCTGCTTGGAATTATTCGGTGCCAGTGCTGAAAATGTGAGCTGCCAACCGGCAGCTAAAATAATTATTAAACCCCCCTTGTGGCCAGATGCCTCCCTCCTTGTGACCGATACATGGCAACTGAAAAGTCCAATCCTCCCGTCCTGGTGCATTCATTGGCGAGGAGAAACAGCGAAGATATCCAAATGCGTAGGCCAAATGCTGAGTACGAGTGAAAAAACGTCAGAAATGACCTGAACACATCAGCAGGGAAGGCACGGGCTGGGTTAGGGGGAACTGAAGCGAGGGGAGAAAACTATGTACAACTATGTACATCTATTTACAACATTGTACAGCTATATACAACTATGTTCAACCATATACACTTATGTACAACTATGCACAATTGTGTACAACTATGTACATCCATGTACAACTGTATACAAATAGGCACAACTATGTACAACTATGTGCAACCATGTACAACTATGTACAGCTGTGATAGTGGGAAAAAAAGAGGGAAGAATGAAGAAATAGTATAAGAAGAGTTAGAAAAAAAAAGAAATTCCGATTAGTCGCCTCTTACGCCATGCACAGAACAGAACGCAGTGGGTGTATTCTTAAGATTCCCCCCACCCCACAGGGGGATGCTATGCTGTATACAAATATGCACAACTATATACAACCATGTACAACTATGTACATCTATGCACAACTATGTATAACTATGTACAACTATGCACAACCATATACAACTATGTACAAGCATGTACAACTGTATACAAATATGCACCACTATGTACAACCATGTAAAATTGCGTACAACTATATACAACCATGCACAACTGTAAACAAATAGGCAACCATATACAACTATGTACAAGCATGTACAACAGAACAAATATGCACAAGCATGTACAACTATGCACAACTGTGTACAACTATGTACAACCATGCACAACAGTATACATATATGCACATCTAAAATATGTTTCAAAAGTAAGCATTACTTCTCGAATAACATGCTTATTATTTTTAGTAACACTGGTCTAATTCATCATGTTCCTGAATCCCTATACACACGTTAACCGGTTAATTCACATTTGATTTGAATTACATCCTCAGAGACACGATTCCTCGTGTAGCGCGGATGACCAACGAAATTGGACCTAAAATCGGTTTGAAATGTCATACTACTGTCACTTTCACTACATTTTTCAAAGTTCGAACAGTTTAACATTTATTTAGTTTTGAGGAAATATTTTATGTTAGTTTTTATTTCTAAAAGAATTGGTAAAACATCCCATGGGGTAAAACCGTTAAATCCATTAAAATATGTTATTTAATGGATCTTCGTGTACATTGTGCCATAAAAGCCGTAAAAGCGAAGACATTACAAGATTGAAAGGAGAAACTCACCAATTTTAATAAAACATCGAATTGGCAAAACAGCCCATTAGATAAAACCGTTCAATCCATTAAAATATGTCATTTAATGAATCTTCGTGTATATTGTGCCATAATAGCCGTAAAAGCGAAGACATTACAAGACTGAAAGGAGAAACTCACCAATTTTAATAAAATATCGAATTGGTAAAACATCCCATGGGGTAAAACCGTTCAATCCATTAAACTATGTTAGTTAATGAATCTTCATGTACATTGTGCCATAAAAGCCGTAAAAGCGAAGACATTACAAGTTTGAAAGGAGAACCTCGCCAACTTTAATAAAATATCGAATTGGTAAAACAACCCATGGAGTAAAACCGTTCAATCCATTAAAAATGTTTCACTGTGTAACGTGCAGGATCGACTCTAAAAAGATGCTAGGTTGATATATTCACAAAGTTTTATCAGAGGATGCACACCTGCAATATGCGCTCTGCAGGTTTATAATTTTGAAGATCTACCCTTGAAGCCACGAAAATAAAGTTCTAATAGTCGAAAAAATTACTGTAATTTTAACAATTTTTCATGAATCCGAACACAAATACGACATTACACATCTTCAATATGTACACTATCAACGTGTGAACAATATGACCTATAGTTTCTGAGATTTAGCCCGGACCGCATACGTACAGACGGACAGATAGGCGGAGGGACAAACTCATAACTACATCCCTCTGTTAAACGAGGTATAACTTAAAACTTAACCTGGAAATTCCTCATGAATGTGCATACACATACTTTCTTTCCACTGAACAAACACAGCTTCGATTTATGTTTAAGGCTTGGATTCTGACTGAAATTACCTCACGCTGGAAATAGGATTATATTTGTATTTGTATTGTTCTTTAGATCCCTTTCAACTGCTATGGTCATATCGGGATCCCCCTGCCACATTATACTGAAATAGGGCACTCCAGCCCTCCTTCTAACCCTTACCTGTGGAGTGCCTCACAGGGTAGCAAGGAGGAGTCCCAATTTTAACGTAATCTCATTCATAATTCGTTTGTAAAAGACGGTGACTAATCATTTTCACTGACGTGAACATGGAAAATTTAATTTTCTGCAAAAGGTCTCTAAAATAAATTCTTATGTTCTTGTGAAGGAAAAGTTTTAAAAATTCGAGAACTGGATTCAAATTTGATTGTCACCAGTTCAGTATCTAAAATCAAATCAAAATTTGGAGCCTTTCCGACTGAGAAACTCTAATTCCAAATGAAAATATGTTTTTCGTTATTCTGGAAGTTTCTGCTTCTATTTTTACTTTTCTTCAGTTAGTTAAATGGCTTGCTTCACGACACGCTCGACACTTAACGGGTTACATCGCGTCAATCAATACATCTCAAAGAGGCGAAGTTTTTTTCTTTTTGATTGTATTTGTGTTTCTTTTTTGGTTAACCGCCAAAAAAAAATAACAAGTTGGGCACTTGCGCTCCTTACTTCAATCAAACTTCTAAGACGGGATTCATACAAAGTTGAGAAGCTAATTTCCAGGACTTTAAAGAACCATTTTCCAGAACATTTCCTGAACTATTTACCAGATTATATATATATATATATATATATATATATGGATAGCGATATATGCATTGATTCTAAAGATTACATACAGCCAAATAAAAAAAATGTTATATTGAATGGCCTCCCACTCGCCCCTAAAGCCATCGTATCCACCCATTTTATTAAAATCAAATATCAGCGCAAACAAATTATTCTATTATTGACACTAAATAAGTCTAAAACAATTTTCGGCGAATTTACAATTTCCAGGACTTTTCAGGACTTTCTCGTCGTTTTTCAAAGAGTTTTCAGGACTTGTTTTGGCCCTTTCATTTCCCAGACTTTACCGGAACTTTGTACGAACCCTGATCTTGACTAAATTTTATGACAAGAAGTTTATGTGGATTCGACTTAATAAAAACGGTTTTTCACCAATATCTACCAATCTTGGGCAAACTGGAAAATAATATGCAACATTCTAATAAGTAATAAAAAAAGTAATGAATAAGGCTAGTAAGTAAGAGCCAAAAGGACAATGATAAAAGTTTTAATACGTTTCAAATAAGCTGCTTTGAGTAGACATTTTCTGACAAAATTGTGTTTTTCTCCACAAATTGTTGCTTCATGTTTAGCGTCCCGTTCAGTGACTTTGCATGTTATATTGAGATGCACTTGCTAAAAGAACGAGTGGGACATCCATGGAACTGACAGCAGTAGGTCTATTCTCAAGATTCTCCCAAACCCACAAGGAGACACAGGTCATGTGACCTTCGACCTTGAAAATTAAAGTCAAAGTTCAGATCGCCATTCCGAAAATGAAGTCAAGTTACTCTCTAGTGATTTTCGGCGAATTTCAAATAAGTAATAAATAATAAAATAATAATTTCTAAAACCAAAATAAAATAGAAAGTAATAAAAGACAGTATCGAAATTTTCAGATCTTTCATTTTGTATTGATGTGAAGCACAAAAAAAATTCTTGGTACGCTATTCCGCAATAGACTAGCGAGAATTCAAATTTCGCATAAATGAAATGTTTGTTTGACACACTTGCTAAAGGGAGAAATGGAAGGAAAAAGAATGAAGAATAGAGAAACAGAAAAGAAGGGGTTAGAACTTCCGATTAGTCGCCTCTTACGCCATGCACGGAACAGAAAGCAGGGGGCGTATTCAATCAACCCACAGGAGGAACATCAATGAAAAATATTTCATTTCCTTCACATTAAAGTGTGAAAACAAGGTGAAGAATGTAACTTCTATGCTTAATGTGAAAGACTATTGAAAATATTACAAAACTGAATTAAAATTCGGTTTTTATTAAAATGTCAGTTGTTAAGTACTGGGTAATCCATCGAAATTTGGAATTTTTAAAATTATTTTTATTCTTCTATAATTTTAACATCATTCTATTAGATCACCAAAAAATATCTGACTTCTTCTATGCCTCAGAATTCTTACTTTTAATAATACCATGCTTCAAATATAATTGGTTGTACTAGAAATATGATCTTCACAAACCACTTAGTATCTGCTTTCTTTAGGTTAGATTACATCCCTCAACAATTCGTATCATATTGTTAGGATCGACTCTACCTACAAGCGAAATATCTCGCCAATTTACAGAGAAATGTAGGCTTGAGTGTGTTAAACTCACTCAAATGCTCAAGAAATGTGCATATTTTTCAAGTCCAGCTATGCGGCGGCGGGCAACTAATAAGCTTTTGTAGTTCAAACGAGAAATCGTAAAAATATCTGACCATTTTTTGCACTCGAGAACGAACTACAATTCGGTTTCTATTAAAATGTCAGTTGTTAAGTACTGGATAATCTATCGAAATTTTAACATTCTATTAGATCACAAAAAATATCTCGCTTCTTCCATGCCTCAGAATTCTTACTTTCAATAATACCATGCTTCAAATAGAATTGGTAGTACTTGAGATATCATCTTCACAAACCACTAAGCATGGGAAATTCCACCTAAACTTTCAAGGTCCCACAGTGACCTTGAACAACGACACAGCTGGCGCTGTCAGAAGCAGAAGGATCATGTTAATGAAACATTAGTTTTCTTTATATGCAAATTTACATTATGATGAGAGTAGAAAAACTGCTTAATTACAATTCACATTCACATGGAGAGCACCATGGTACATCTTCATATATGAAAAGATTTTAAAAAGCTTTTGTCGAAAGGTGTCAAGTCTTTTGGAAAGTAACAGACACCCAAAATCAAAACGAAAATATTTTTTTCGTTATTTTATAAGTTTCTGCTTCTATTTTTACTTTTCTTCAGTTAGTTATATCACTTGCATCACGACATAGTCGACCATTAGTGGGCTATATCGCGTCAATCAATACATGTCAAAGAGGAGTAGAAAACAATAGTATCGCAGTTGTTAATCCAGGTTAGCTAAACCGTGCATATATGTTAAAATGTTCATTGTGTAACGTTCCTGACACCCGACAAAGTCAGTTGCAGGTTTCCCTCTTAAAATATAATTAACTAACATAGTCCCACGTGACCTTGAACAACAGCGTAAGGTCCCTCAAGCCTAATCAGATCTGGAACATTATATATAAAAGCTACATACCAGGTTTGATTTAAATACAACTCGCACAACTTTAAATATCGTGCTCAAAAATCAACTCGTCGCAAATTCCATGGAAAATCTTGAAGTCATACAATGATCTACTGAAGAAACACAGCTTCGGCTTAACTTTAGGGCTTGGATTCTGATTGAAATTACTTCAAGCTTCAAACTTCTGAAAAACGGACATGGTATCCCTGTGACTGGGGCCTGGAAATCAGACACGGTATCCCTGTGATTGGGGTGCTCGGATCACAGAAAGCAGCTGTTTTCCAACCATTAGTCGAAACAACTGATGAAAACGCCACCCCCACTCACCCCTAACTGGGCTCACCTTACTCAGCCAAATCACTGCTGATCCTTAGGCGAGCGCAAAACAAATTTTGAAAGCCAAGAATGGACGACACGTTTATAATTATAATGGTCAGGGCACAACAAGCAGTGAAAGTGGAAACGTTTAAACGGTTGCCGAGCAGTCGTGTCTACACGTGAAGGTGGAACGTACGTTTAAACAGTTGCCGTGTATTCGAGTCTATTCGTGATGATGGAACTTACGTTTAAACAGTTGCCGTGCATTCGAGTCTATTCGTGATGATGGAACGTACGTTAAAACAGGTTGCCGAGCAGTCGAGTACGTGAAGGTGGAACGTACATTTAAACAATTGCCGAGCAGTTGAGTACGTGGAGGTGGAACGCACGTTTAAACGATTGCCGAGCAGTCGAGTACGAGAAGGTGGAACGTACGTTTAAACGGTTGCTGAGCAGTCGAGCCTTCACGTGAGGGTGGAACGTCCTCAATTAAAAATCAAGCAAAGTCACTGCTCCCCTCCCCCCTCCCCCTTCGTATTTCTGAGTTCAACATAAACTAATAAATTTATCACAGTATTATTTTACAGTATCACAAGCTCCTGCCTATTTCTGAACTAAAATTTCTCAACTAAAACCAAACCATAAGCCTTTTATTTTTTCATAAAGTAGAGAATATTAACTGCTGTGCTATTTCTGTACAATCCAAAAGAAACGCACAGATTGTCATATGGCGTCAGGTCGTCATAGCGTGGGCATTCCGACTTTAAGTGGCAAACGAACCAAATTATCCCGTCCAGTAATCAGACTAGAATAACGTTTGTAACAGCTACTTAAACAATCCCATTCGTTCTTTGTACAACTCTTACAGTATCTACTCACTGCAGTTTTTTTCTGCATAACGCCGAAGACCATTGTTCACTACAACTTGACATGAATAAGAAAGAATAACCAAATTATTTCAAAACGTACTTGAATAAGATAAATAGCATAAAAAGGTCCATGACAAGCAATAAAACTTCCATTAACTATGGCCATATTATAAACAGGTTGTTTCATTTTGCCAGAAACCTACTAAAGGTGCAAACGATTAATAGTTTTGCACGTAAACCTTTCAAACCTCGTCATTTTACGTCTTTGTCCAGACGGGTGAATGTTTCGCGCTAAGCTGCGAAAAAATCATTACTTGGAATATATTGTGTCTGAGCTGCAATCGCGGCATTTAATTACTGAAATGCGTAAAAATTTTGTTGCGATCCAAACTCCACACAAAGAACGTTAACGAAATTTGGCACCGATCCGATCGCCACACAAATGAAGAAGGTTAACGAAATTTGGCACAGATCCAAACGCCAACGTTTCGAGCAAGCCGTAAAAAGGAGTTACTTTTCATAGCTTGAAATATAGATCGTAACTGTGCTGCGGTATATAACTATTAGAAAAAAATACGATATGGCAAAACGATATTGTTGCATTAACATCAATTAACATAAATCTTCAGAGACAAGTCTTCAATTCCTGAGCTGGATTCTCTTGGGATATAAATGTTTCCTGAAGCCTTCAGTATGTAAATGGGCATATCCAGTTGGGAGGGGGGGGGGGCAGTATTGAGATAGGCAACGACATATCACATAGACTAGTTCGTCAATCCAATTTTTTGAGTTCGTAGTCATACGAGGCGCGATGAAGCACAAACAATAGAGCTAAGCCAATCGTAGCTCTTGTTGCATCTACATGACTAAGCTGACACAATGACTACTTGAAGACTAAAAAAAATATAATTTGCTGAAGGCATTCTGCAGCATTCATGCTTATAAAAATTGGCCATGTTTCTCCTAAATTTATAGTGTCTCTGCCAACAGGAACAGGGCTGCCACACCCCCCCAAAAAAAACAGGAGGTAAAATTAGCAAAAAGCAGGATTTTCGGTAAAAACAGAAGGTTTTTGAAATACTTTTGAAAAAATTGAACCAACATGCATACCATTTGCTTTCTGAAATGTACAATCAACAACATTAATGTGCAAGTATAATAAAGATATGAGATTAAAGAAAATTGTAAGACTCATAATAAATAAATAAGACAACCAATATTTACTCGTAATTCTTCATTATATTGTAAGGGCGCAAAAGAATTTACATTCTTTATTTGAAATTTAAAGAAAGAAAATAAGAGAGTTCCTCATTTGGGGCCAAAAACAGGTTTCTGAAAAAAACAGGAGAAAGTGGCACCTCTGTGGGAAGTAAAATTTTACGCATCCCCCCAGCTCCCAATAAAATAAATGTGTCTTAAACGTATGCCTTATAACGAAAAAGCTGGATTCTCTACTTGGTTTATATTACGCAATAAAACACAGGGTTGCACTACTTGCAGTGCAGAGTGGATGCCGAAAGAGCCAAAGTATGGGTTTGTTTGGTATTTAACGTCCTGTTCAACAGCTACAATGGCTATGGCAGGACACACTTCCTGAAGAAACAAATTCGACAAAAAGAAGGAACAGAAAGCCGTGGGCGTATTCTGAAGATCCCCCCTTCCCCCAACCCCCAGGGAGACCTAACTATGTGGATAACTACAGAATATACATATTTTTTTCCTGATTCGATTAAGACCGAGAGACTCATGAACATCTGTTGCTTCTTGGCCAATTGTCTCGCTCCGCCCACTAGTCACGTGACTCGCTTTCTTCCCGCCACTGCAGTCACAATCCATTGAGACCTTCTCGTTTTGTAATGGAATCTTCGCTTTCCGCAGATTCTCGTTCTGCCGCGGACTTCTCGCTTTGCTCGAGATTTCTCTCTTTCGCGGAATGCGCATTTGACGTATACTTCTCCACAGCTTACGGGCTTTTAAGCCGCGCCAGAGGCCTTCAAAGAAGCACTACTTCTCCATGATCAGCGTCAATTCCGTCTCCACATTTCTCTTAGTTTACGGGTTTTGTTTCTTATGCCATGAACCTTTTTCCACAGCTGACGGTTTTTTCACGACGCGCCAGGACTGAGGAAAGCATGGCTTCACCCGCGCAACATTCTATTAGGCAATCATATTGACTGATAACTGGGTGATGGCAGGGGAGAAGCCCATCCTCAATTTCGGACAGTACAGAGGTCAGATGACCGTGCGCGGAATGATTTCATGTCCTCAAAACAAAAGTGGTCCACAAGTCACACGGACAATGCGGTTTTATATGCATGTTCTTCCACATTATTACCGACAACTGTTATTCTGGCTCAATGGCTAATGTACGCTTCACTACCGTTCAGTTTAACGGTTGTTACAATAACTATGTTTCCTCCCTTGCAAATTTAGAATCATGGATGCTTAGTTTTAGAAGTTCAATATTAGCTATATTGTACTGTTCGGCTTAATGGCTATTGTAAAGTATAGGATCATGCCTTTTGTGGTGTGCACCCCTATGAGTATTGCGTATTATAAACTATTGTAACGGATCCTTCAAAACGGGTCTTTTGAAAATAAAAAACTGACTTAACTGGTTTTGATGCAGTTCAGCAATAGCCGACTATATGACGGAAATAGTCGAAGAGCAAATGGAAATACGAACGAGATTCTTGAAGGAAGTGATTGCTTCGTTTGATTCTAGAATATTTACAAAAAACTTAATGAAATTTTGCAACGACCCAAGCTTTACACAAATGGCGAACTTCGTCAACGAAATTTTGCAACGATCCACATTTTATACAAATGGTGAACTGCGTCAGCTTTACACAAATGGCGAACTCTTTGCAACGACCCAAGCTTTATACAAATACCGAACTCCGTCAACGAAATTTTGTAACGATCCACGTTTTACACAAATTGTGAACTGCGTCAGCGAAATTTTGCAACGACCCAAGCTTTACACAAATGGCGAACTCCGTCAACGAAATTTTGCAACGATCCAAGTTTTACACAAATGGCGAACTGCGTCAGCGAAATTTTGGAACGACCCAAGCTTTACACAAACGGCGAACTCCGTCAACGAAATTTTGTAACGATCCACGTTTTACACAAATGGTGAACTGCGTCAGCGAAATTTTGTAACGATCAAAGTTTCACACAAATGGTGAACTGCGTCAGCGAAATTTTGCAACGATCTAAGCTTTACACAAATGGCAAACTCCGTCAACGAAATTTTGCAACGATCCAAGTTTTACACAAAAGGCGAACTGCGTCAGCGAAATTTTGCAACAAACCAAGCTTTACACCAATGGTGAACTCCGTCAACGAAATTTTGCAACGATCCAAGTTTAAAACAAATGGTGAACTGCGTCAACGAAATGTTGTAACAATCCACGCTTTACACAAATGGTGAACTGCGTCAAAGAGATTTTGCAACGACTAAAACGTTACATAAATGACGAACGTTAACGAAAGTTTCTATACACGAAAATGGAACCGCAATGTGTAGAGATTTTGACATTACACCACTCTGAAAGCGTACTGCAGTAGGTCAGTAGGTACGAAACAAGTTTATCGCTCCCAGTTTAATGAAACAACCTGTTTAGGCTAGTCCCTTGAACGAACACATGTCATATCTAATGGCTAACAATGTTAACCGCTTCTGTAATGCCCTTCACCAACCCCAATATCAGGCGGGGCGTCATGGCGAGCAAAAAAATCTCGACGCTTACTTTTATCATGTATCAAAAGGGGAGAGGGGTGGCGTTCAATGGATCTACTGCTGTATTACCTGGATATCATTTGACAACCTGCTGCCACGATTTTTTTTAAAGTTACTTAAAATTCCCAGCTCTACAGTACACATCTATTATCACATGTTGTAGTAATTAATCAACTAAAACAACAAGGTTCTTCTGTTTGTCACAAGGAACCTGTGTAATCAGCAGTTTCATGAAGTCATGAAATCCCAGCAATTTCTTATACTGAGTAATTTCTTTGCGTACTTTGGCCCTTTTAAGAAATATCAAACAATTGATGACCTCTTACGATATAGATTCGGCTGTTCCAGAGAACTTGATGGGTTGTTTAATATCGAAAGACATATTTGGCGTGAGTTCTTGTTCAGTGTTTCGATACAGATTCGGCGTGCTCTCGAACGATTTGATGTCGAAAGATGCGGCATTCTACCTACATGTGAAATATTTCGCCAATTTATTGAGAAATGTAGGCTTGAGTGTGTTACACTCACTCAAGTGCTCAAGGAATGTGCATATTTTTCAAGCCCAGCTATGCGGCGGCGGGCAACTAATAAGCTTTTGTAGTTCAAATGAGAAATCGTAAAAATTATTAACAATTTTTTTTTCACTCGTGCATATCTGCTTTTTCGAGAACCAATTAAAATTCGGTTTTTGTTACAATGTCAGTTGTTAAGTACTGGATAATCTATCGAAATTTTAACATTCTATTAGATCATCAAAAATATCTCGCTTCTTCTATGCCTTAGAATTCTTACTTTCAATAACACCATGCTTCAAATATAATTGGTAGTACTTGAAATATGATCTTCACAAACCACTTAGCAAGGGAAATTCCACCTAAATTTTCAAGGTTACACAGTGACCTTGAACAACGACAGGTCATTGATTGGCGCTGTCAGAAGCAGAAGGATCATGTAAATGAAACATTAGTTTTCTTAATATGCTAATCTGCATTATGATGAGAGTAGAAAAACTGCTTAACAACAATTCACATTCACATGGAGAGCACCATGGCATCAGCTTCATATATGAACAGATTTTGAAAAGCTTTTGTCGAAAGGTGTCAAGCCTTTTGGAAAGTAACAGACACCCACAATCAAAATATTTCGTTTCAAATGGAAATTTGGCAAAGTCATGTAAATATAAGGAGCGATTTCTGCTTGTCACGTTTCTCCAGGGATAAAACAAGTAGGTCAGTGAAACTGACTTACTTGAAACTGACTATGTCCCCGCAGGCGTACAATCAAAGTATCTAATTTCGTTAGGTTGGATTACATCCCTCAGCAATTCGCATCATATTGTTAGGATACAAAAAACTGTACCATTTATACCGCTAAACTGATACCCAAGTTCAGTACAAAACACCGTTAAGGTGGCTACAGATAACAATACTTAAATCCCTGCACCGCATTCTTCCAACACCAATAGTTGACAGCTTACCGCGCTAATACCGATGATTGCGACTATGCCGTTGTCACAATCATCCATACCAGCTAAACGGCGACGCCAACGCCACTGGTTTCAGTAGGATGCAGGTCTGGAAACAAGTATTGATTTATTGGCCATCACTTGAAGAAAAGCGCACAAAAACTGTACCAGTTATGAAGCTAAACTGATACTTACGCCTCGTGCAAAACACCATTATGGTGGGCAACATAGATCCATACTTAATCAATGCACTACATTCATCAACACCAAGAGTTGACGGCTTACCCCGCTAATACCGATGATTGCACCTATGCCCTTGTCACAATCACCGATACTAGCTGAACGGCGACGCCAACGCCACTGGTTTCAGTAGGATGCAGGTCTGGAAACAAGTATTGATTTAATGGCCATCATTTGAGGAAAAGCGCACAAAAACTGTACCAGTTATGAAGCTAAACTGATACTTACGCCTTGTACGAAACACCATTATTGTAGGCAACATAGATCCATACTTAATAAATTCACTGCATTCTTCTAACATCAACAGTTGACGGCTTACCTCGCTAATACTGGTGATTGTGACTATGCCGTTGTCACAATCACCGATACTAGCTGAAAGGCGATGCCAACATCACTGGTTTCAGTAGGATGCAGGTCTGGAATCAAGTATTGATTTTTTTGCCATCACTTGCGGAAAAGTGCACAAGAACTGTACCACTTATAAAGCTAAACTGTTACCCATGCTTAGTGCGAAACACCATTATGGTGGACAACGCATAAAAAAACTTAAATCCCTGCACTACATTCTTCTAACACCAACAGTTGACGGCTTACCTCACTAATACCAATGATTGCGACTATGCCGTTGTCACAATCACCGATACCAGCTGAAAGGCGATGCCAGCGCCACTGGTTTAAGTAGGATGTAGGTCTGAAATCAAGTTTTGAATTATTCGCCATCACTTAAAGAAAAGTGCACAAAAACTGTACTAGTTATACAGCTCAACTGAGAATCACGTCTAGTATTGATGAAAGGCCGCCATTTCCTAAACCTAAGTCATATCCTAAAAAACATCAAATTTCTCGCAAACCCAAAACCTGGATTGACCCTACGGTTCCATAGTCAATATAAAAGGTCACGAATACTAATGTCAGGACTTACGTCATACAATTATAACAGTAAACTAAATTTTCAAGATAGTACATCTTTGGTCAAATTCAAGGCTATTATACACAAAAAGGGTTTGTCTCCAATATCTTCGCCAATATTGGGCGAATTGCCAAACAGTTAATAGTCACATAGGAACTTATGTCCGATATCTTAAAGGAAAACTTAAGATAGTAACAAGACCATATTCCTGCGTCAGTTAAGATCTTAAGAAAAATAAAATTGGTTTCTCGCAAATATTTCTATAATTTTTTTTGTTACGCCCCCAAACATAATTCCGACTTGATCAATTGTGCTCCCTCCCTTCAGTATTTTAAAATTGTATCCCGTGGGAAGAAATACGTTTAAGACCATTTTATTTTGATCAATAATTTCGCTAAGCACCAAAAAGTAACAGCATCTTAGACACTAAATCTCGCTACATTTGAAATAAATTTTATGACAGCTAAGCTTCAATCCTGGCTTTTGTTCTTAAATTTGTTGAAAGGCCGCCATTTCCTTAACCTAAGGCGGATCCCAAATATTGAATTTCTCTAGGATCCTTAAAAGATATGTCTCTTTAAATTGGTTTGTGGTCAACATTTCCGCTATTTTATGGCTGATGCTTAATGTCCCGTTTCGCGAGAATGGAGGTCATACTGGGACGCACTTGCTAAAGGAACAAGGAAAAAAAAAGAAAGAATCAAGAAATAGTAAAACAAGAGCTAGAAATAGGCTATGTGACCTTCGACCTTTGAAATTAAATTCCAGATCGCCATTCCGAAAATGAAATCAAATCCCTCATTCCCTTTACCGGGTCTGAGATAACACAGATCGCGTGACACAAACAGTGTAGCGTCAGAAAATAACGAAGATTTACCAAGAAATGAAGGTAAGTCTTAGGATTACGAAGAAGTGCCTTAAATGGCTTCATGTGGTGTTTCAGCTGGAAAACATGCACAATTAGTTCTATAAGAAATTAATAATATGCGGATCTGCCCCGTATTTGACCTCACAAAGTGGCTGGTGTCCCAAAATTGGATCAAAATTGCTCTTTCCCTAAGAAAGTCCGAAATAACACGGTTACCATCATCCTAGACCTTGAAACGAAGGTTCAAGTTCACCTCTTAAAAGTGCTTCAGATGTGCTCCTAGCATGAAGTTACAACTCGTGTAACTCCGACAGCAGTGTCGTGTATAAAAACTGAAGAACACGACAATGTTCCCTTCCACCTCGAAAAAATAGTTCAGAAAAAGATAGAGAAGCTAACCTGGAAACACTAGGCACGTAGGTTCGAACACACAACATATATTTACTTACAGATCTAAAATAGACGTGAAAATACAGGGTTCTTCTGATGTTTAAAGAGCCTAGCCACATGCAAGTTAACGTTTACACACTAAAGAACGCGATATATCTCAGAACATGACTGTAACTTGAAGGATTACATTATGAAATAGTAGAAACTGTGGGTTTGAGTACAAATTCTGAATTTGGGAAACGTTATTTTTTGTGTGGTTGCGACTTAATTCTTATTTTACCAAATAAAAGAAGTAAACGTCATTCATATATTACAATTTTATCTTTCATACAAATCATGAACCATTGCAAGAAACCTACTGTTGCTGATTGAGGACTATTTTTACACAGCATATACGTATAAAAATGATTTAAACGTGGCATAATTTGCTCTTTAGTCTGTAAGTGAAGGTTTGTTTGTTTGTTTTATATTTTTTGTTTAACGCCCCGTTCAAAAACTAGGAGGGGTATATTAGGACGCACTTGCTAAAGAAACAAGTGGGAAAAAAGAAGGAAGAATGAAGAAATAGTTAAAAGAAGAGTTAGAAAAAAAGAAATTCCGATTAGCCGCCTCTTACGCCTTGCACGGAACAGAACGCCGGGGGTGTATTCTTAAGATTCCCCCCACCCCACAGGGGGAGTAAGTGAAGGTACGGTCGCGACTTAATTCCTATTTTGCGAAGTAAAAGAAGCAAATGCTACATTACATCCCGTTCCGACTGAATTGATTACTCGCTGCTCTGAACGAGTTCGAGAAAACAGTTAACGTGACCTGTGACTTTGGAATGAAGGTCAAGTTCAGCACAGAAAAACTGCCAGCCTGAAGTGCTAGATTCTGAGCTGTTTCACAGCACAGGAAGCTGCGCCTTTTTACCAACCCGCACGTGCTGGTGTCGTAAGACGAGCTCAAAATCGCTCGTATCTGAACGGCCACGTAAATAACACAGGTAACGCCACCTTGAGCATAACAGCATGAAGTTACATTCATGTTTCTCCGAAAACAGTGCAGCGTAAAAACAAGAATGTCCAGGGACATTGTAATCAGTCCACATCTCACAAAGCAAGCATCAAAAGGCTTGTTCGGTTGCCAAAAGTGGTAGCAGCAGTTTAAAAACCTTTACTGAAATTTGATGAACGGCCGCCATTTCCATAGCCTAAGGCATATCCTAAAACACATCAAATTTCTCACAAACCCAAACCCTGGATTGCGCCTACGGTTCCATAGTCAATATAAAAGGTCACGAATACTAATGGCAGGACTTACGTCATACAATTATAACAGTAAACTAAATTTTCAAGACAGTATATCTTGACAGTCACATTCAAGGCTATTAAACACAAAAAGGGTTTGTGTTTGTGTAACTTAAAGAAGTTACGGTAGTAACAAGACCATATTCCTGCGTCAGTTAAGATCTTAAAAATAAAATTGGTTTCTCGCCAAAATTTTAACTATTTTTTTTTTGTTACGCCCCCGAACACAATGCCCACTTGGTCAATTGTGCTCGCTCCCTCCATTCAATATTTTAAAATGTATCTCTTGGGAAGAAATACGTTTAAGAAAATTTCATTTTGATCAATAGTTTCGCTAAATCACCAAAAAGTAACAGCATCTTAGGCATTAAATCCCGCTACATTTGAACTAAATTTTATAACAGCTAAGCTTCATTCCTGCATTTTAATAAAAATGGTTTTTCGCCAATATCTCCGCCAATATTTAGCGACATAGAAAAATAAGTAAGAAATTAAAAATTAATAAAATAATAATCAATTGTGTGTTGTTCTTTAGATCCCTTTCAACTGCTATGGTCATATCGGGATCCCCCTGCCACATTATACTGAAATGGGGCATTCCAGCCCTCCCTCTAACCCTTACATGTGGAGTGCCTCACAGGGTAGCAAGGAGGAGTCCCAATTTTAAAGTCTTAGGTATAATAATCAAATAGTAAGTAATAAATGGTAGTAATACATAATAGCTAAAAAGACACTGTAATCAAACTTTTAAGACGCTTCCACTAGGATCCTTCGAAGATATATTTTTCCACTAGTATCCTTCGAAGATATGTTTTTAAGTTACATTCATGTTTCTCCGAAAACTGTGCAGCGTAAAAACAGGAATGTCCAGGGACACTGTAACCAGCCCACATCTCACAAAGCAAGCATCAAAAGGCTTGTACGGTTGCCAAAAAATGGTAGCAGAAGTTTGAAAACCTGTTACTTAAACTTGTTGAAATGCAGCCATTTCCTTAATCTAAGGCGGATCCCAAAACATCGAATTTCTCTAGGATCCTTAAAAGATACGTTTCTTTAAATTGGATTGTGGTCAACATTTCCACTAATTCATGGCTGATGCTTAACGTCCCGTTTAGCGACGATGGAGATTATATTGGGACGCACTTGCTAACGGAACAAGTGGGAAAAAAAGAAAGAATGACAACGGTCTAAAAAAACTGAGGGATACGACAATGTTCCCTTCCACCTCGAAAAATTGGTTCAGATAAAGACAGAGAAGCTAACCTGGACATACCAGACACGTAGGTTCG
Source organism: Protula sp. h YS-2021 (assembly GCA_949752745.1). Taxonomy (NCBI): domain Eukaryota; kingdom Metazoa; phylum Annelida; class Polychaeta; order Sabellida; family Serpulidae; genus Protula; species Protula sp. h YS-2021. Next base: position 61,031,359 of record OX457024.1, read on the forward strand.
AACACACAACACATATTTACATGCAGATCTAAAATAGATGTGAAAATGCAGGGTTGTTCTGATGTTTAAAGAGCCTAGCCACATGCAAGTTAACGCTTAAACACATGAAAACTAAACAGAGTAAAGGATGCGACATATCTCGGAATATGACTGTAATTTGAAGGATTACACTTTGAAATAGTAGAAACTGCACTTGTGTACAAATTCTGATTTTAGAAAATGTTATTTTTTGTTTGGTTGCGACTTAAATCCCACTTTGCGAAGTAAAAGAACTAAACGTCATTCCTTATATAACAGTACTTATGTCCGCTGCCACCACCCAAAATTTCAAGACATCCAGGCTAAAAATCTAGAAGGAGATACGATTTTTCCAACTTAAAAACGCAGATACGCACATTCTTGTAACGATTGCTATAGCCCCTACTTCTGAAAGAAGGCTAAAAACAGTCAATTTGATAATTTTTCATAAATTCGAACAAAACTTCGACGTTCTAAAAGTAATCAAACCTGCAATAACATAACGTGACCATCCATAAATTACATATGCACCGGGCAAGTAAGGTCGGTGGTAGTTGGATGCGAACTTTAAAGTCAAATCTCATAAAGACATCACAGTTTAGTACAAACAATTAGGGTAGTCTGAAATTTAAAAAAAATATGCGTACGTACTTTACCGATGGTCCCTAGGGAAATGCAACTCAAAATCACAGATTAAAATTATTTAAAATAATTAAAGAAATAAGAACTACGTAATATCATTTAGAATAATATTTTTATACAATGGGATAAGATATTGATGAATTTTTTTTAAAAAGTATAAAAAAAGTATTTAAGGATAAAAAAGGATAAAATCGTGCTTTTTTTAAAAAAGGACAATCCTTTAAAAAAAGAATGATGTGGCAACACTGAACGATATACACCTATGTACAACCATTCAAAATGTGATACGTTATTGAATATTTTTAAAAATTATAAAAAAGCATTTAAGGAAAAAAAGGATAAACTCGTGCTATCTTTAAGAAAAGGATGATGTGGCAAAACTGAACTGCATAAAACTATCTACAACCATGTACAACTGTTTACAACTATGTACAACCATGTACAACTATTTAAAACTGTGTTCAACTATGTAAAACTATGTACATCTATGTACAACCATGTAGATCTATGTAGAAGTATGCACAACTATGTTCAACTGTATATACAAATATGCACAACTATGCACAGCAATGTACAACTATGTACATCTATTTACAACATTGTACAGCTATATACAACTATGTTCAACCATATACACCTATGTACAACTATGCGCAATTGTGTACAACTATATACATCCATGTACAACTGTATACAAATAGGCACAACTATGTACAACTATGTGCAACCATGTACAACTATGTACAGCTGTGATAGTGGGAAAAAAAGAGGGAAGAATGAAGAAATAGTATAAGAAGAGTTAGAAAAAAAAAGAAATTCCGATTAGTCGCCTCTTACGCCATGCACAAAACAGAACGCAGTGGGTGTATTCTTAAGATTCCCCCCCCCCACCCTACGGCGGGATGCACTGCTGTATACAACTAAGTACAACCATGCACAACTGTATACATATATGCACATCTATGCACAACTATGTACAACTACGTACAACTATGCATAACCATATACAACTATGTACAAGCATGTACAACAGTATACAAATATGCACAACTACCTACATCTATGCACAACTATGCATAACTATGTATAACTATGCACAACCATATGCAAGTATGTACAAGCATGTACAACAGTATTGTATTGTATTGTATACAACAGTATATAAATATGCACACCTATGTATAACTATGTTCATCTATGCACAATTATTTATAACTATGTACAACTATGCACAAAGATATACAACTATGTGCAAACATGTACAACAGTATACAAATATGCACAACTATGTACAACGATGCACAACTGTGTACAACTATGTACAACAATACACAACTGTATACATATATGAACATCTATGCACAACTGTATATAATAATGTACAACTATGCACAACCATATAAAACTTTGTACAACTATGCACAACCATATACCACTATGTACAAGCATGTACAACAGTATACAACTATGCAAAGCTGTGTAAAACTATCTACAACCATGCACAACTGTATACATATATGCACATCTATGCACAACTATTTATAACTATGTACAACTATGCACAACCATATACAACTAAGTACAAGCATGTACAACAGTATACAAATATGCACAACTATGTACACCTATGCACAACTATGTATAACTATGCACAACCACATACAACTATGTACAAGCATGTACAGCAGTATACAAATATGCACAACTATGCACAACTGTGTACATCTATGTACAACCATGCACAACTGTATACATATATGCACATCAATGCACAACTATGAATAACTATGTTCAACTATGCACAACCATATACAACTATGTACAAGCATGTACAACAGTATACAAATATGCCCAACTACGTACATCTATGTATAACTATGTATAACTAAGCACAACCATATACAACCATGTACAAGCATGTACAACAGTATACAAATATGCACAACTATACACAACTATGTACAACCATGCACAACTGTATACATATATGCACATCTATGCACAACCATGTATAACTATGCAAAACTATGCACAGCCATATACAACTATGTACAAGCATGTACAACAGCATACAAATATGCACAACTATGTACAACTATGCACAACTGTGTACAACTATGTACAATCATGCACAACTGTATACATATATGCACATCTATGCACAACTATGTATAACTATGTACAACTATGCACAACCATATACAACTATGTACAAGCATGTACAACAGTATGCAAATATGCACAACTATGTACATCTATGCACAACTATGTATAACTATGCACAATCACATGCAACTAAGTACAAGCATGTACAACTATGTGCAAACATGTACAATAGTATACAAATATGCACAACTATCTACAGCTATGCACAACTGTGTAGAACTATGCACAGCCATGCACAAATGTATATATATATATGCATATCTATGCACAACTATGTACAACTATGCACAACCATATACAACTATGTACAAGCATGTACAGCAGTATACAAATATGCACAACTATGTACAACTATGCACAACTGTGTACAACTAAGTACAACCATGCACAACTGTATACATATATGCACATCTATGCACAACTATGTATAACTATGTACAATTATGCACAATCATATACACCTATGAACAAGCATGTACAACAGTATACAAATATGCACAACTATGTACATCTATGCACAACTATGTATAACTAAGCACAACCATATACAACCATGTACAAGCATGTACAACAGTACACAAATATGCACAACTATACACAACTCTGTACAACTATGTACAACCATGCACAACTGTATACATATATGCACATCTATGCACATCTATGTATAACTATGCAAAACTATGCACAACCATATACAACTATGTACAAGCATGTACAACAGCATACAAATATGCACAACTATGTACAACTATGCACAACTGTGTACAACTATGTACAACCATGCACAACTGTATACAACTATGTACAAGCATGTACAACAGTACACAAATATGCACAAGTATGTACAACTATGCACATCCATGTAAAACTGTATACATATATGCATATCTATGTACAACTATGTATAACTATTTACAGCCATGCACAACCATATACAACTATGTACAAGCATGTACAATAGTATAAAAATATGCACAACTATGTACAGCTATGCACAACTGTGTACAACTATGCACAACCATGCACAACTGTATATATATATGCACATCTATGCACAACTATGTATAACTATGTACAACTATGCACAACCATATACAACTATGTACAAGCATGTACAACAGCAAACAAATATGCACAACTATGTATAGCTATGCACAACTGTGTACAACTATGCACAACCATGCACAACTGTATATATATATGCACATCTATGCACAACTATGTATAACTATGTACAACTATGCACAACCATATACAACTATGTACAAGCATGTACAACAGCATACAAATATGCACAACTATGTACAGCTATGCACAACTGTGTACAACTGTGCACAACCATGCACAACTGTATATCTACATGCACATCTATGCACAACTATGTATAACTATGTACAACTATGCACAACCATATACAACTATGTACAAGCATGTACAACAGTATACAAATATGCACAACTATGTACAACTATGCACAACTGTGTACAGTATGTACAACCATGCACAACTGTATACATTTATGCACAACTATGTATAACTATGTACAACTATGCACAACCATATACAACTATGTACAAGCATGTACAATAGTATACAAATATGCACAACTATGTACAACTCTGCACAACCATGTAAAACTGTATCATTATATATGCATATCTATGTGCAACTATGTATAACTATGTACAACAATGTGCAACTATGTACAACGATATGCAACTATGTACAACTATGTAAAAATGTACATCTATGTACAACTATGCACAACTCTGTATAACAATGTACAACTATATACAACCGTATACAACCATTTTCAACTATGTACAACCATGTACATCTATGTACAACTATCTACAACTATGTACAACAGGTGCAACCGTTCCGCCGACTCCAGTCTGTCCCATGGGCCATCCCGAAATCTGAGGGCTTGGCGCAAGAAGATAATTAATGAAGAAGAGATTAGAAGAAGGCGCTAAATGAAGACCTTAGGAAGAAAGTGCCAAGTGTCACAATGGCAAATTCTCCATAAGGTGTTTTCATTTGATGACTTCTTCAAAGACTTCCCCACTAGGCGTCGTCTTGCTCCAAGTCCCCGAGATGGCCTCGCTGCCCTGCCGAGTGTCCAAGGCCATGTCCGGCATTTCTTCAGCCGCAGTCGGCATTCAGCACGTACGCAAAAGGGTGTCGTCACCATTTCTCCAGCGCCAACTCCTGCACTAGAACGGTCGGAGAGAACTTCACAGCCACCACATACCGGCCACTTTCCCGCCCGCGGCACCTGACCACACCCCCCTAAATTCCCTTAAAATCCCTTTGTCCCAAATCACCGCCTATTCCAAGAAATCACCACACCAAAGTAGAGCAAAGGAAAATAGTACAGAAAGAGGGAAAACCTCGGCTCCTTCATTTCATCAATTAGTATTTTGGTTTTTGAATCCCCACACCCAGAAATGTTCCCAAACTGACGCGTTAATTTTGTAGGTCCGAAGTTTTCCAGGAGCTATTGATCACGGCAGGACATGAACCAAAAAAAATCCAAACACTGAAATGGTGAGAAACAAAAGAATTGCGAAGAAATAAGCAAATTTTTGCAATCTGAATTTTATATGGTTCAGAGGTCACGCTGTATTCAAGAGCGATATTGCCCATTCATTGACTAGAAATATATCTGCTGCTGACTCGTCCCACCAGGTGCAGAGCTGCAAAAAAAGACAAAATTCTGCTGAAAAAGAAAAAAAAAACAATTAGTCTCCCACCTTGGCGCGCCCGAGATCGCTGCGGGAAACATCCAGGCATGTAAACGATCCTTGACAAAAATAAAGGTTTTTTTCAAGGTTTCTTTTTTTAATTAAATTATCAGTGACCACATGTTTTTTTAAAGATATTTTTATACAACATATGGAAATAGTGGGAATGGGAATAAGCACATCATATATCGTCCAAAAAACATTATGCCTAGAAAAATTAATAAAAATCAAGTCCAGCATATTTAATGTAAAAATTGATATAAGGTGTTGCATGCATGCATAAATTTAGCAATTCAAAATTTTTTTATAACAACTGAGGAAAAAAAATAATAAGGTATTTTAGAACATCGACCAAAGTGAAGGCGTTTTTTTTTCAAAAGTTTTAAAGGTCTTTTTTTTTCTTAGAAAAATAAAGGTTTGGGATAAAAAAAAGATTTTGAAAGGTTTTAAAGGTTTGTTTACATGCCTGAATACCGGTCCGGTTCGAAGCAATCCTACAAAATAAACTGAAAGAGTGAGAAAATGGGCAATAACTTTTACACGAATTACCCGACTTTTTTTAGCAGGACCCGTTTCAGTGTCGGACTGTCCGATCACTATAATCCGATAACTTGGGTAAAGCGTGTAGCAGGGACCATCACCAACTGCCCTTCCCATTTCGCTTCGCGAAATGTTCAAGGTACTTGAAGATGATTCTAGCGTGAAGAATGAAAGGAGAATAAAAGTAGAGCGAAGACAATGGTCAAGTCTCTGGTTAAATATGCCAAATCACTCGGAGAACTACTTTTTAAACTCGTGATATTTCGAAAGCAAAGATCTAAGGAGATTTTGCAGAAACTATCGCATTGAATTTGTGTGTCAGAACGAACAAACGCAGCCGTGAAGACAGCAGAATCCAGACCACGAATGCTCGTTGTGACGGACAAACACGAGAGAAAGCAGAAAGTAGGGCCACAGAGAATGGGAGTGAAGGAATCGAACAATACCCGACCCATTCGTGACCACCCCACCAAATGTTTTGCCTCCCCGCTGCCACCCCCCCCCCCCCCGCCCCGATATATGCTTTTTTAAATGTTACGAATGGGCACAGTTTACAATAGCGAAAAAAACATGTACAAATTAAACCATTACATTCTGAAACATAGAAAAATATTGTAAAGACATACGGCGAAGCATTTTATCCCATCGACGAATATTCAAAATATATCAAGCAATCCACTAGAGAACTTTACCATATAACCTAACATTATACAAGGCCTCTACGAAATTGGCTGAAATGTTTTCATCAGAAAGTTGCCTTTTTATATACATATACACGCGTGTTGCAGACTGATCAAAGAAAAATCCTAATACAAGTTAAGTTTACAAAACCCATAAATTACGCTAACTTTGCGTTTTGAGCCTATCTATGTTCAGACTCATCTCACGGACCGACCGACTCCGGTCCAAGGGGAGGTGCATAACTAGGTCCCATAAGCTTTCAATCCATATAGGTTTCAGGTTGATCGAAGCAAAACCCTAGGACAAGTTCAGCCTACAAAACGCACAATGGGCGAGAAAAACTTTTCCTCAAAATCACCTTATTTCATCATAGAAACACGTTTCCAGGCATTACCTGAAATTTCGATTTGGGTCACGCACGCACGGACAAGTCAATTACTATATCGTCCTCCGGCTAAAATAGGTAAGTACACTCTGATCCACCACAGCATGTATTGAGAAAGCAAACACGAATCACAAACACGGACCTTGCAAACAACAATGACTTATAAACAAGAAAAACAATGAAAACTACAGACCTCCCGGGCAGTCATAAAACTAGAGACCTCCTGGGCGGTCATAAAACCATAAAACAATACTCATCTTTGTCTTGGTCTGTCTTGAAATGCTGTTCTTGTCGGATTGATGGCTACTCGCATCTTCACAGTTGTAAGATTCTTCGCCCTGCAATAATGAACAAAACTTGAATTCAATTTGCTAAAGAATATCATACACGTGGTCATTGAGCCAGGCATGACCATGCAGGGTTCCTTTGTCCATGAAAAAAAACAAAAAAAAATTCTCATTTTCAAGGCCAGTGGCAGTTTTTTTTCACCTCGAATTCACCGGCGACAGATCACTTCATTTATCTTTTGCGTTCAGCTACCCGACCGGGCATCAGACAAAAGGATTTTCAACTTATTACAAAGCCCACCTTGCACTGTTGTTCCAAGGTATGTTGTTCCCTCCGACTTTTTAAAATGACCCTTAAACAAGGAGTGCTCAGCCTGAAATAACACTACCTTTTTAACCACACGCGGAGTGCAGTTCTGAAGAGAAATTTCCTTTTTGTAAAAAAAAAAAAAAAAAAAAAACACGGAGCATGAGTATGAGAATGAAAATTACACCTTCCCGCCCTCCCCCTCCCGACCTGCACTCCGAGCAGACCACGTCTTGTCTCAAAAATGACTCCCTCGGTACTTATCTGCGTTTTTTTCACACTTGATAACATGTGATACCAATTCCCCCTACCGGGAGAGCTCCAACATAGGTCTTTGCAGAAGAAGGAAAATAAATCACAGCCTGGACACGGCTCACGTGTACAAAATACCACAGCTGTCACAATATTTCTCTTCAAAGTTTTGGCTTTCTTTACAATTTCTTTGTAAAAGAAAGGAAGGGAAGGCATTGAGAACGTGTCTCGATATGTGGCCTACAAAATACTCGCGATGTTTACAGCTGCAATTACATATTTTTCAAGAAGTTTTTTTTTTAATTTTGAAGAAAAAAGAAACAAGCATGTCCAAGGACATGAGCCAGCCGAGTTACCAAACAAGGAAAAGAGAAAAACTCTGAAACGAATGCTGTTAGGCCAAAAAATGAAGAAGTTTGTTTCTGAACGTACCTTTTCATAATTTTAATATTTTAATACCCAAAAATGAGTTTTCCCGGGTAAAAAAAAAACAAACAAACAAAATGAAAAAAAAAACACAAGCACGTCCAGGAATATGGAGAGCAGCCCACGAATGTTAACCCGTACTATTGAAAAGATTCAATAAAAAAAATCACATAAAGAAAACATAGGCATCAGAGATGCATAGCCCTCAGCCAGCCGAAGCATTCGAAACTGGGAAAATAGTACGTTTGAGGCCGGTCACAGGCTCATTTCAATCCTTAGCACCGAAAAGAAAAAAGGGTGGCAGTGCTTTAAGATGAGCAAAAACAAAAACATTTACCATGAGAAAGTCCAGCTGAGCCACTGGCCTTGGTCGGATATGGCTGATTAGCAATACGAATCTTTAATAGTCCATATACTAGCTATATCTGAAATATCTTGGTAATTGGTATAGATTTGTAGGCTATACAGTGTTCACAAGCCACATGTTACCAAGCCTGATAATGAGAGAAATATGAAAATTTCAAAGTCCAGCTGAGCCACTGTCCTTGGTCGAATATGGCTCATATACCATAGGAATCTTCATCACTCCATACACTAGATATACCCGAAATATCTTAGCAATTGATAAAGAATTGTAAGCTAGAGAGTGTTCACAAGCCACATGTTAAGCTAACTTGATAATGGTACAAATAAGAAAATTTCAAAGTCCAGCTGAGCCACTATTCTTGGTCGGATATGGCTCATTAACAATAGGGATCTTCACTGCTCTATATAGTAGCTATATCCGAAATATCTTAGCAATTGATAAAGAATTGTAGGCTAGAGAGTGTTCACAAGCCACATGTTAAGCAAACTTGATAATGGTACAAATAAGAAAATTTCAAAGTCCAGCTGAGCCACTGTTCTTGGTCAGATATGGCTCATTAACAATAGGAATCTTCATTGCTCTATATAGTAGCTATATCCGAAATATCTTAGTAATTGGTAAAGAATTGTAGGCTAGAGAGTGTTCACAAGTAAACTTAATATTGGTACAAATAAGAAAACTTCGAAGTACAGCTGAGCCAATGTTCTTGGTTGGATATGGCTCGTTCACAACAGAAACCCTCACTGCTCTAAATAGTAGCTATATCCGAAATATCTTAGCAATTGATAAAGAGTTTTAGGCTAGAGAGTGTCCACAAGCCACATGTTAAGCAAACTTGATAATGGTACAAATAAGAAACTTTCGAAGTCCAGATGTGCCTCTGTCCTTGGACGGATATGGCTCAAAAACAACAGGAATCTTCATTAGTCCATGTACAAGCTATATTTAAAATATCTAAGCGATTGGCAAAAAATTGTAGGCTGGAGCGTGTTCACAAGGTAAGTGTTAACGGACGGACGGACGGACAGACGGATGGACGGACACACCAAATGCTATATATGTCTCCCTTTGGGGGAGACATATAACTGGGGGAAAAGATGCAGGCTGAATTGTAAACATCAATAAAAATTTTTTAAAAGCCTCTTATAAACATTTCACACTGTCTTGTAAAACTGGGTGAGTCGTCCAAGGGCTTTGGATGAGTCGTCCAAAACTTTTTGGTGAGTCGTCCAAAGGTGAGTTGGTCATGTTTTGGGTGAGTTGGTTTTTGGGTGAGTTGTCTGACATCCCTTTTTTGGAACCCACCGAGTCTTTCTAGACCCAACTGAGTCACACTTTCCTTTTTTTGACTCACTTTCCTGAGAACCCAGGGCGAACCCTGAGGAGGAGTAGCATTTTAAAGAAAAAGTTTAACATACACACATACATTCAAGCCCCCTATAGTGATACGACTAACCCAGTCCGACAAAGTCGGCTGGGTTAAAAATGCCCCTATCTAACCAATTTTTGGCGGATCGCCAAAAAAAACTTTGTAAGGTGTAAAATGGTCGTTTAAGAACGTCACATTTCATTTTATCTGATCCGAACTTGCACATTTAAATGCATTTAATTGTATTAAACAACAATTTTTTCACGTGTTTTTCTTTTTTTTTTAATGTGGAATCTTAATTTTAACGTGCCACATCAGCACCCCCCCTTCCCCACCACTTCTGGTTTTTTAATCCAAACTTTCGGCATTTTTTACACTGATTTCTTCTACTTTTATTGCTAAATTCACACACAATTGTTTCTTCCATACAAAGCTTTTGGTCACTTCAACGCATGTTAGATCGAAACGTTCTCCACAACTGACTTCTTCCACAATCCCACCCTTAAGTAACCATCCGTTGAGCAAACACCGAGTCTCCCCCGTTTCCGAAACACTGGCCTCACTGCATAGGAATGTATAGTAAAAGGAATCAACTGAACCCGGACTCAACTTGGCCTGCAACATCGGCAATCGAATCCACGACAACACGCCTGAGGAAAATATGCCCAAGGTTCGAAATTAGCGGTGGCGCGGTGGCGATTTGCCACCAAGTTTTGACATTTCGCAACCAGAAAAAAATCTTGGTGGCGAAATTTTGCCACCAGAAAATCTGAGGAAAACATAGTTCACAAGTTTAAACAATTTTCTTTTCATAAATAACATTATTAATTGGCAAATAGGCGGTCTGTCAAGTTGGTTAGATTAATATCGGTTTATTGATGAGAAACAGTGGAGCGCTTATTTGACTTGTTGTTTTAATGTTGTTGCCAGTTAGCCACTTTCGCCACTGGTCAACTCAATTTCGCCACCAGAACAAACAGTTGGTGGCGAAAATTGCCACCATGTCAAAAACTTTAGTTCGAACCCTGATGCCTGACGACAATTCGTCTGATAACAATTGTTATTCGCCTGAACTGCAAAGTACAACAATTCGCCTGAATAACTGAATTGTACAAATATATCTTATTGTGGGCGGGGCAGGGGGGTAGTACTGGCATTTTGACACCAAATGTTTATGGAACATCCTTCTGTTTACGTTCTCGCAGCTGATAAGGCTACATACGACTCTGGAGTATCCCTTTCTTATACAACATTGTACAAGTGCAATAAGTGAAACACTCGTAACTGCAATCGAAAGAAATCACGCCGTGGGCAAATACATTCTTTCCAATTGTACCTTAAGTTGCAATCAACATGGAACGGCAATATTCGTTGGTGTCGATGGATTTCCTGTTTAAACACTTACATTTACGTGAAAAAAAGAATGAATGTATGCTGTATTCGCATCTTTCGAAATGTCTCAAAATTCTGATGCCGATTAACTCTCCACGAAGTGCAAAACCGAAGTGTTTCTTTACCTTCCTTAATAAACCAATTTGAAGAATCAACAATCAACAATGAAAAGAAACTGAACAGACCGTCGGAAAGACAATCAGATAGAGCTGCCCGTCCCACATATTCCACCGCACAGCTGTAACACATAACTCCTTGTCGCCATATCCTGCATGGGGGATAATACAAAGTGGCACATCTATACTACATGATACACATCTGCAACAGTGAATTTCACCGTGCACGAATTAAACAATACGACCAGCCGCAAAAACATTACAAAGGCGAAAGGCGAAAGCTACAAATATTAACAAAATGTAAGGTTGGTAGAGGGATTACTGGGCGCACATTGCTATCCAATTTCAATGCAATCCGTCCGCATATGTGGGACATTAACAGCATTGTTTTTTTTTTTTCTTTCGTAAATTTTTACGTTTTTTGCCGAACATTTTGACCAATTTTGATAGAACCCATAACAAAATACCACAGTCCTGCTATCCTGGTATCATTACTGTTAATTTTTTTGAAAGCGATTGTACCACAGATCCTATACTACTAGCATTTTTGTATCTTTCTGAAATTTCGTCGTTTCTGGCAAATACTTTGGCATATTTTGACCCAAACGCAAAACAAAATTTTGGCCTCGTGAAGAATCTCGCGCGGTACATTTCTGCATAGTTTTAAAGTGATCCGGCTGGATCTCGAAGAACAGTAGAATTTTAGTTCTTCTGAAATCTGACTGATTTTGAGAAATACTTTGGTCAAATCGCCAAATAACATGCAAGTCTGTCGGACTTTCTTCATGTGTACATTTCTTTAAAACCATCGAACTGAGATTTTTGCCAAAAACAGCGAAATCTGAGCATTGTGAAGAATCTCCCCGGAACAGTGCTCTTGACTTTCAAAGCGACTGAATCGGATTTATTGGAAGACCGGCACTGTTTGTGTTTTTCTTCCCTGAAATTTACCTTATGTTGCCAATATCTTGGCCAGTTTGGGCCAAACTGCTGAACAAATGAAAGTCTGGTGCAGGAGCTTCAGGTGCACATTCTTGTCAAATCGATTTGACCAGATTTGCAGAAAGTATACTCTTTGTTTTTCTGAAAATTGTTCGGTTATGGGCAACATTTTGGCCACATCGTCAAACAAAATACAAGCCTTGTGGAGAAGCGCCTGACAAAAATTCTTATCTATTTTCAAAGCGATCGGACAGGACTTGTAGAAACAGTAGTGTCTTTTGTGTTTTCTGAAATTTGGCCGTTTTTTGGCCATATTATACCAAAATCGCCAAAAAACAAAACGATCGCAGATTGTACACCCCAGTGTTGCACGGGGTCATCAAGAAAACAAATAAAAAAGTATAAAAAAGGATAAAATTGGGGGAAAAGTATGAAAAAAGGCTAATTCATATTTTGCTGAAAATCGAGAAAACATTAATGTTAATCACATTACATCATTTTTTTTTGTTATTATTACTTACTGAAAAGCTCGTTTTCATGTTATTTAAGTTGAGTTAATGGGCAGTTCGCATTTCGAAATATACTCATATCGCATGTTTATTTAACTTGCGTTGATGCACGGTGCTTATTCTGGGCCAGTGTGCTTGCTTATTTAGCGTGTGTTGATGTGCGGTTCGCATTTCGGACCAGCGCGCATGTTTTTTTTTTAATTGTGTTGATGCGTGGTTCGCATTTTTGACCATTGCGCATATTTATTTAACTTGTGTTGATGATCGGTACTTATTTTGGACCGGTGCAAATGTTTATTTAACTTGCGCTGATGTGCGGTTCGCAATTCGGACCAGTATGCATGTTTATTTAATTTCAGTTGATATCCGGTTCGCATTTCGGACCAGTATACCTGTTTCTTTATGTGGCGTTGATGCGCGGTTCGCATTTTGGGAGCAGGTTCATTTAACTTGCGCTGACGCGCCATTTGCATTTCGGAGCAGAACGCATGTTAATTTAAGTCCCGTCGATGCCCGACTCTTGTGTCCATTCAAATTGCGTCGATTCATGGTTTTTTCTTCGGACCACTGCGCATGTTTATTTAACTTGCGTTCATGCGCGGTTCTCATTTCAGACCACTGCATATGTCTATTCAACTTGCGTCGATGCGTGGTTCATTTTTCGGACAAGTGCGCATGTTTGTTTAACTTGCCTTGATGTGTGGTGCTTATTTTGGACCGGATCGCATGTTTATTCAACTTTCGTCGATGCGCGGTTCGCATTTCAGGCCACTACCCATGTTTATTTAACTTGTGTTGATGCGTGGTTCTCATTTCAGACCAGTGCGCATGTTTCTTTGGGTTGCGTCGATGCGCGGTTCTTTTTTCGAACCACTGCGCATATTTATTTAACTTGCGTTGATGCGCGGTTTGCATTTCAGACCACTGCGCATGTTTATTTAACTTGCCTCGATGCGTAGTTCTTTTTTCGGACCAGTGCGCATGTTTTTTAACTTGCGTTGATGCGCGGTGCTTATTTTGAACCAGTTCGCATCTTTATTTATCTTCCGTCGATGCGCGGTTCACATTTCGGACCAATGCGCATGTTTATTTAACTTGCATCGATGCACAGTACTTAATTTGGACTACTGCGAATGTTAATTTAACTTGCGTTCGATGTGCGGTTGTTAAATCTGACTACTGCGCAAGTTCATTTAACTTGCGTTTATGCGCTGAGGAGGAGATTCATTTAATTTTTTTTTTCAAAAATTCCGAAAAAAATTAAAAGTTTTCCAATTCACTCAAAAAGCACAAGCCGTATGCATGACCCCCTAGAGACGGCTCATATCGAAAATAAATGAAATCAGATAAAAACTGTAAGAGGAAATGCATTTTGAATTTTTTTCTTCAAAAATTCTCTGATCGACTGAAAAAGACAGGCCATATTCACGACACCCTAAGCATGCCTCAGCCCCAAAATAAATGATGTTCGATCAAACCTGCAGGAGAAAATGTATTTTGAGGTATTTTCATCAAAAATTTCCCCCGAAATCAAAAATTCCCAAGTCGAGTCAAATAGCACAAGCCGTATGCGAGACCTACCTAGGTATGCCTCATTGCAAAAATAAATGAAATCGGATAAAAACTGTAGGAGGAAATGCATTTTGAAGTTTTTCTTCAAAAATTTTCACAAAATACAGAAATTGTCGGATCGACTAAACAGCACAAGTCGTATGCTCAACCTTAGGGATGCCTCAAAGCAAAGAAAAAAGAAAGAAAGAAATCGGTTCATAACTGTAGGGGGAAATGCATTTTGGAAATGCATTTTGAAGTTTTTTTTCTTCAAAAACTCCCTAAACATACAAAAATTGCCCGATCGACTAAAAAGCACAAGCCGTATGCACTCACACTAAAAATAAATGACATCGAATCAAAATTGTAGGGGTAGATGCATTTTGACTTATTTTCGAAATTTTTGCTTAAAAAATTAACGAAAAATACAAACTAAAAAAGCACAAGCCGTATGCACGACCCTTTAGGGGTGCCTCATACCAAAAATAAATGACAACGGGTCAAAAATGTAAGAGGAGAAACATTTTAAAATTTCTTTAAAAAATCCCGTAAAATTCAAAACTTACCCGACCGACTAAAAAAGCACAAGCCGTATGCACGACCCCTTAGGGATACCTCACACCAAAAATAAATGACATCGGATCAAAATTGTAGGAGGAGATGCATTTTGAAACAAAGTTTACAGCGAACTAACTAACTAACGGGCGCCATCCGCAGACCGATAGGAATACCCCAGCTTACGTGTAACGTAAGCTGGGCTAAAAAGGAAGGAATAAACAGTCAGAAATCTTAGCAAAGCATACCCATTTGCAAACTATGTTTGCAAGTTGGAATAAAAATAGAAATTAAGTTTGGGCGGGGATAGTCCTCGGCGGGAATTGTCCTATGGGGGAATTGTTCGGGGGGGGGGGGGGGTTGTCTGGGGGGGCAATTAAAAAAAGCATAAAAAAGTATTTAAGGATACAAAATGATAAAATCGGGCTCGTTAAAAAAAGGATAATCCTTTAAAAACAAAGAATGATATGGCAACACTGACATCCCCCCCCCCCCCCCCCCCGCTTTTATCTGCACTATGTGTATTTTCTTCTCTTAAGGTATAGTAAACGATGAACAGTTCCAAAGATAAATCGCCTTGCTTTGTTCACAACAAACTTTGAGTTACTTTGAGTAAGAAGGGTATTTTAACAGAAATTGAAATTAATAAATACGAAGTGTTCCCTACCATGGCAAAGTCAGAGCTTGTGGGCTAGTTTATGTGCACATGTAGAGGTACTGATGGTCTGTATAACAGGGAAGGTAGCAAAATTGGCCACAGGACGTGAACTGAATATTAAATCAAGATACTCGCCGTGCCTACGAGTCTGACCAAAGTCTGGCTGCTTTAGACTGAGCGTTGACATGATTTGAGAAAGTTTTTCCCGTTGCACTATCTAGGTTGAAGTCATTACAAATGACAGAAGGGAATTTAATGAGTTGTAGTAATGAATTCAGGAGCTCTAGAATTTTATCCCAGAACAGAAGTATAACCTGACGTTGCACAACTACACGTTATATACTTTCTACCTGTAGGGTTCTATTGGTCTACCTTAAACAGTAACAAAGATAGAGCCTGGAAAACTTGTTTTAAAAAACGACAAAGTCCAAATTTTCAAAAAATCGCCAAAATTACATTTTTTGAAAAAAAAATCGACAAAATAACCTAACGTTGCACTACTACACGTTATATACTTTCTTGTTGTAGTGTTTTATTAAACTCTGAGCATACGGACGGACACGAGGCGTTTCTATATACCTTGCCCCCTCCTAGGGCGGCGGGGGATAACAAATACAAGATGTGTGGAGGACTACCCAGATAACATTCTGCCAAATCCTGACTGAAATTTCGGAGAAGTGGCATTCTGAAACAAATGTTTACACAAACACACATATAACAGACGACGGGTATGCATACAAGTGATGGGGAAAGACGAAAAGTAGAAAGTAGGCATGGCTAAAAAATCTTTTTGTCAAAGTTTGGTAACTGTCCCTTTCTGGAAAAAGAAGCAACGAATCGACGCACTAAGAGAAGGAAATCGAATGACATAAGACCGAAATATATAAATAAATGTTAATATTATCAACCGCCACACTGCAAACTTCACTACGTCTCGTGGAGTACGTCTATCCCCCAAGGGCGATATAGTGTGTATAAGGCTGATGCGTGTTGACTACGCAAATTTATAAGTGGAAGGATAGGTAGATGCAGTGTCTAACATTTAAACGAATCAATCCATTAACCAGTAGGCGCATGAGACTGCCGTAGGTACGCTAAGTACAGCGCCGATTTTGAAAAATCCGCCATTTTGTCATTTTAAGTCCCATCCGAAAAATTCTTGCTCACTGCACTGCGGAGGTCCCAAGAAATCCGTGTGTAGAATTTGAAACGAATCCATCCATCAATGCGGCCTGTAGGCGCGTGAGACTGCCCTATATAGGCTATGCCCACTGCGGATTTTCAAAAGTCCGCCACTTTGTCAATTTAAGCCCATCCAAAAAATTCTTGGTCACTGCACTGCGAAAGGGTCCACAGAAGCTGTGTAAAAAAATTGAAACGAATCTATCTATTAATGTGACCTGTATTCGCGTGACACCGCCGTATATACGCTGTTTTCAAAAGTCCAGCGCTATTTTCAAAAGTCCGCCATTTTGTCAATTTTTTTCGATCCTGCACTGCGGAAGGGTCCGGAGAAGCCGTGTACAAAATTTGAAACGCATCCATCTATCAATGAGGCCTGCAGGCGCGTAAACTGCCGTACATACGCTAAGTCAAGTGCCAATTTTCAAAAGTCCGCCATTTTGTCAATTGAAGGGGTCCATGCATAAACTTGATAACTCCACTTATCAGGAAAATGCACTATTACCACCACGGTATTTCGTGGCCTCTGTTTTATCACGCCTGTAAGTCTTACACCTCAAAATCGATTAGAAGTGGGTATTTTTTAGGAAAATGCGATGGGAAAAACCTACGTTTGTCACTAAAATTGCGAACTTTAAAAGCGTTTTTCTCCACTGCTAATAATGCATGCATGGACCCCTTCAATTATTTTCCGGTCCGGAAAATTCTTGGTCAATACACTGTGGGAGGGTCCAGAGAAGCAGTGTACAAAATTTGAAACGAATCCATCTATTAATGTGGTCTGTAGGCGCGTGAGTCTGCCCTATATACGCTAAATCCAGTGCCGATTTTCAAAAGTCCGCCAGTTTGTCATTTTTTTTTTTTGGATGGGTTATTAATTATGGATGAGTGCTGCTTATTGTCCCGGGCGGCTTATATTGTGGGAATGACGATATTTAGAATACCCAAATTTCTATTCAACCTTTGTAATGCGACTAGTAAATATTCCCACCAAAAATACGGATATGCTTATCGAGTATTGATTTTAATTT
Source organism: Protula sp. h YS-2021 (assembly GCA_949752745.1). Lineage (NCBI taxonomy): Eukaryota > Metazoa > Annelida > Polychaeta > Sabellida > Serpulidae > Protula > Protula sp. h YS-2021. The sequence goes on from OX457024.1 coordinate 61,049,485, forward strand.
ATAATTGGACAAAGCATATAAAAAATGATGCGTCCAAGCGGACGCATTCATGCTGAAAGCAATGCTTCCTGGGCAAAATCAATGCTTCCTGGAAGCAGGAAGCAGAGCAAAAAAATTCCTGATAACAGCCTCCGCTAACATTTCCAATGGAAAGGTTTCTCGGTGTAATGAATGAGTCCATTATAACACCACAAAACACGGTGTGGTTCTGCATTTTTTGCAACTTTTCAGACAAACAACGGCACAAGCTCAAAACCAAAGGAAAAGTCGTTTGTCCACTTCTTCCTGACGACGCTTCATATTTTTCCCAACATTTAAGTACGAAAAAGACAGTTTCCACACAGCACGGAAATTTTTAAATTTTTGACCAATTGACACATGCTATTCCGTTCTTGTTTCCCTCAGAAAAGGCAAATTTGTTCATTTTTGAATCTTAAGAATAAAATCTGATTTACCGGTGCCCTGCTCTAGCAGGTAGAGGCCGTATTCACAAAAGTTAACTGTGCAGTTAGCTGATTTCATTAACTGCTCCGTTGGCAACCAGAACATCCGAAAGTCAATGAGAGCTGTGTGCAACGCCACATATTCCCCACAGGCCCCAATCAGTTGAACACGACCATCAATAGTTGAAATTTTCCAAGTCCAGCTGGTCTATTTTCCTTCGACGAACCTGGCCCATTTACGATACCGATCGGTCTTTGTTCCCATAGAAGCTACATAGCAAGTTTCATTAAAATCCTTGAAGGAATTTTTAAGTTATCGTGTTAACAAGCTCTTGATGACAGACCGACCGACGGACCGACAGACACACGCGGTCGATTGCATATATTCCCTGTGTGGAATAAATAAGTCTACGAGGGGAGGAGAATGAATGGCTACAGTAGATCAATAGTGATGTAACTGAAAAGAACATCTGCCGTTTCGAGGCGGGGTCACCGTCTGCTCGGGACCTCAGTACCACCAGTGGTAATGAGGACCCGAAGTGGTACTGAGGACCTGGTGACACTGAGCATCCAAACTTTTTCGCTTCAAAATGTTAGATTAGGTTGTTTTAAAACCAAAATTCAATGCTCACTTTCCGAAAGTTACCAGCCGAGTTACTAAACAAGGAAAGAGAGAAAAACTCTGAAACGAACTTTGTTTCTAAACGCAACTTTTTCATAATTTTAATACAAAAAAAAAAGAGTTTTCCCGGGTGGAAGCTACCCGAAAAGGGATGTTGAAGAGGTTTTGACGATTCACGTATTTACCGACATTTACACAATTCTACAAAATTTCTAAAATTCCAGCATTATCATTTGCGAAAAAAGCAAACTCCAGGTGGAGAAGCACCAATTAAAATTTTATAACTATTTGAAAAAGACTGAGATAAAAGAACGGTTTGACAATTCAGTTATTTACTACCATTTATTCCAGTTTTTGCCAAACTTCAAAGTTCCGCCATTTCAGCAGTTTTTGGCGAACCGCAAAAAAATAAAAGCCTGGTAGGCGAACCCCTAGGGAACATCCCTGCGTAACATCTAAACGATTGGAGTAAAACTGTAGGAGGAGTAGCATTTTAACAATCATGTCCAAGGACATGACCCAGCCGAGTTAAGAAAGGAAGGAAAGAGAGAAAAACTCGGAAACGAATACTGTTAGGCCAAACAAAATGAAGAACTTGGTTTCTGAACGCAACTTTTTCATAACTTAACTTTTTCATAGTTTTCCCGGGTGAAGTCTAAAAAAAAAACAAAAAGAAAAAAAACACACACAAGCACGTCCAGGAACATGGAGAGCAGCCCACGAACGTTCACGCGTACTACTGAAAACATTCAAAGGAAAAAAAACACATCAAGAAAAAAAAGTAGTAGATTGGGTTAAAAATCACTTCAAGAACTATGTAAAATGCATTTAATTCGAATTTGGAAGCTACCCGAAAAGGGATGTTGGAGAGGTTGGGTTTTGACGATTCACGTATTTACCGACATTTACACAATTTTAAAAATTTTTTAAAATTCCACAATTACAGCATTTTTTTGTCATTTGCGAAAAAAAGCAAAGTCCAGGTGGATAAGAACCTAAGAAAATTTATATTAAAATTTTATAACTATTTGAAAAAGACTGAGAGAAATGAATGGTTTGACAATTCAGTTATTTACTACCATTTATTCCAGCCTGGTTTTCGAACAGCCTGGTTTTCTAACCCCTGGGGAACATTCCTGCGTAACATCTAAACGATTGGAGTAAAACTGTAGGAAGAGTAGCATTTTAAAAATGGGTCAAAACGGGCACAAAAAGAGCCGCCATTTTGTCAGTTTTTCGTCAACCGTCAAAAAAAGTAATAGCCAGGTGGGGGACCACCCAAGAAACATTCCTGCGTAATATCAAAACGATTGGAGCAAAACTGTGCGAGAAGTAGCATTTTAAAGAAAAAGTTTAACATATGCACACAAATCCAACCCCCTATAGTGATATGACTAACCCACTCCGACAAAGTCGGCTGGGTTAAAAATGGGTCAAAACGGGCACAAACAGTGCCGCCATTATGTCAGTTTTTCGTTAATTGTCAAAAAAGTACTAGCCAGGTGGGGGACCACGCAGGAAACGTAATATCAAAACAATTGGAGCAAAACTGTAGGAGTAGCATTTTAAAGAAAAAGTTTAATATATGTACATACGCACATACATTCAAGCCCCCTACAACTGTTGTAGGGTGTTCCGGTTTTCCAAATCGCCGAGGAAAGCCTAATACCTCGTAGTATAAAGACTTTCCCACCTTAAAGGCAATCGGACCACAAAGCCTAAAAAAGGATTTTGAAAATCCAAAAAAAAAAATTTTTTTTTTGTTTAACGTAAAGCTAGGGAAGCATCTTCAGTATCATATCAAAGTAATCTCCAAAAGCAAAACTCTCAACAGCAGCCAACGTTTGAAGGGGATGTATAACGCGCGTACACACATACACACGGACATACCTAAGTCCCCTTTCTGTCGCACTAGGCGGGCCCAACACAGTCGGATGGTCTACAAAGTGCACACATAAAATTGCCCCGATTTTATTTATTTTATTCATTGTAGGACAAAATGGTACTCACTGAGCATCTGCCGCGGTCTCCTAGAAGTCTTGAGAAGAACCCTTCAAAAGAAACAGAAAAAAAATAGAAATATATCTTTTGGAAGAAGGATGCCCCGGCAATCGGGTGTTGTCAAATAGTGAAATTTGAAGTTTAAAGTCTTGAACTGGCCTTCAGTGACCAAAAAAAAAAAAAAACGACGACCATGAAAGGTTGTCTAACGCACATACACATGCTTTAGAAAGTTTTTCACTCAAATCAGCACTCCGGTGAAACTTGACGTTTTATATTACAAACTAGAATTTACAGCGACATTGTGATCAGAACGGAAGCACTGTTAGTACAAGCATGTCCAAGGACATGGCCCGGCCGAGTTACCAAACAAGGAAAGAGAGAAAACTTCTGAAACGAATGCTGTTAGACCACAAAATGAAGAACTTTGCGCCCTTGTTCCAAGACCGACTGTGCGAATACTGTTTCAGTCAGAAAATTGATTTTTGGTCTAAAATGAAGCGAAATGGTCACTCTTTATTATTTTTAACATTTTAAGTTCCAAAAAGTTTTCCCCACTGACACAGATCCCAACAATCCCCCCCCCCACCTGGACAGAACTTTTGTCCTTATGTTTGTATGAAAAAGACTGAGAGAAATGAATGGTTTGACAATTCAATTATTTACTACCATTTATTCCAGTTTTTGCCAAACTTCAAAGTTCCGCCATTTCTGCAGTTTTTGGCGAACCGCGAAAAAAAAATATAAAAGCCTGGCAGGCGAACCTCTGGGGAACGTCCCTGCGTAACATCTAAACGATTGGAGTAAAAGTGTAGGAGAAGTAGCAGTTTAAAAATGAAATGGGTCAAAACGGGCACAAAAAGCGCCGCCATTTTGTCAGTTTTTCTGTGTAAATATGGATTCAAACTCAGCCATGTTCAATGTCATGCGCATTTCGGTCGCTAGATGGCGCAGAGATACCCGCATTTCCCTTTAAGCTGAAAGAAACGTTCAAAACCAAAAATCAATGCTTACTTTGTGAAAAAAAGTGAAGTAATGGTGCTGAGGACCGCTGGTGGCACTGTGACTGAGGACCCGCTGGTGGCACTGTGACTGAGGAGCCGCTGGCGGCACTGTGACTGAGGACCCGCTGGTGGCACTGTGACTGAGGACCCGCTGGTGGTACTGAAGACCCAAACTTTGCTCGCTTCAAAATGTTAGTTTGAGCGTTTTTAGCCTAGAAGTAGACAAAATAGTAGACAAATCAATTGACAACAGAAAAACCAATAGATAGAAACAAATAAATTTCTTTCACTCATTTTTCAACCGCCCGTCGCTCCGCTCGACATCGGGAACTGTAGGGTTGAAGTCTGTGTGCATGCCTTTAACACGTTACCCAGAAGGCTTGAAAAAGCCTATTCATTGGGGCCGAAACGGCCAATTTCGACGAGTATTTTATGAAAGTGTACTCAAAAAGTCGAAAAAGTGCCTCCTGGTATACAGAGTGTATGGAATGTGTATAGCAATTATGGTAAAAAGTAAGTTAAGCGTTCTGAATAATTAGAGTCTACACGCTTCTAAACGCAATGAAGTTGTGCGACGAAACGATGCTGTCAAAGCACTTTCCCCCAAAGAAGTAGTATAGGCTTAGCCGACTGTCTTAGATCTTGCGGCGGCAACATAACTTGAAGGCGCAGACCCCAACCTGACACAACAAGTCGCCATTTAGGCAATGTTTGGCCAATGTGAAAAATAATATATAACATTGCACAACTTTAATATATAAAAAAAGATTCACTGTGCAAGTTAGCATATGCCTAGGATAACTAGAGCCTTGGTGAGGTAGGATTCCCCGTGTAACAGGAAATTTTAAAAAACCTGCTACATTTTGCCTAAAGAAACATTCATAACAGCATATTTTTCAACCTTGCACCAATTCTTCCTTTTTAATATGTTTCAAAAATAACCTGACGCTGCACATGTACAACTGATGGTCTTTTTATGCCTACAATATAAAATATCTCAGAGATCTCGCGCGAACAAAAGTGCAGATAGACAGACGGACAAGTTCATAACTATATCTCACCCTTACACGGGGGATAATAACCTGCCGTTGCATAACTTCACTATTTATACTTTGTATCTGTAAGGTTTGGTTTTCTTCCTATAAAAAATTACAGAGATATCGCGCTAATAAAATTGATACAAAAACAACTAAGTCGTAAAATGTAAAAACGTCGAAATTTTCACTTTTTTTTTTACAAAATCGAAAAATAACCTGCCGTTGCATAACTTCACTACATATACTTTCTTCCTGTAACATTTGGTTTTTTTCGACAAATAGTAACAGAGATATCGCGCGAACAAAACTGATACAAAAAGGACTAAGTTCAAAAATGTAACAAGCATGTCCAAGGACATAACCCAGCCGAGTTACCAAACAAGGAAAGAGAGAAAAATTCTGAAACAAATACTGTTGGGCCAAAAAATGAAGTATGTAAAATGCATTTAATTCAAATTTGGAAGCTACCCGAAAAGGGATGTTGGAGAGGTTGGGTTTTGACGATTCATGTATTTACCGACATTTACACAATTTTACAAAAATTTTAAAATTCCACAATTTCGACATTTTTTCCTGTCATTTGCGAAAGCACGGCAAAGGCCAAGTAAAGCACCTAAGAAACTTTAGATTAAAATTTGGTAACTATTTGAAAGAGACTGAGAGAAATGAACGGTTTGACAATTCAGTCATTTCCTACCATTTGTTCCAGTTTTTGCCAAACGTCAAAGTTCCGCCATTTCGGCAGTTTTTGGCGAAGCGCGAAAAAAACTAAATTGGCCAGTGTTTTTGTTAAAACAAAAACGGATATATCTTCCCCGCCCCCAATCAGTCACGTGGAAAAAATTCCTTGCTTAAAATACAATATTGGCGAGACCAAAAAATTGAAAAAAATCGCCGAAAAAAAATTTTTTTACAGAAAATGAATGAAGAGAAACTTCGCAGTAAACATTTCCACTACGTATGGGTTCTTCTTGCCATGTTTCAGCCTAATAGAACAAACTGTTTCGGAGATATCGCAACAATATGGCCAAAAAAGTTAAAAATGAAAAATTTAAAAATTCGCCAAAAATACATTTTCCATGGAAATGAAGAAAACCTTTTCTTTCCAAGAACTTTTTGTGAGTTCTTCTTTCCAAGTTTCAACCTAATCCAAAAAACCGTTTCGGAGATATCGCAACAATATGGCCAAAAAAGTTCAAAATCAAAAATTAAAAAAATTGCCAAAAATACATGTTCAGCGGAAATAAAGAAAAACTTCGCAGTAAACATTTGCACTATTTGTGTGTTGTTCTTGCCACATTTCAGCCTAATCCAACAAACTGTTTCGGAGATATCGCAACAATATGGCCAAAAAAAGTTCAAATTCAAAAATTTAAAAATTCGCAAAAAATACATTTTCAGCGGATATAAAAAAAGGCTTCGCAGCAAATATTTGCACTATATGTGTGTTGTTCTTGCCACGTTTCAGCCTAATCAAACAAACTGTTTTGGAGATATAACCTGCCAAAGTGAAAAAAATTCTCGACCCCCCCCCCCCCCCATGTTCAAAAATTTGCCAAAAATAGAATTTTTGAGGAAACGAAAAAAACAATAATACGGGCATCATCTAGACATGTACCCCGATACGTATGTATGTTTTGAGAAAAATTGACTCATTAATTTCATAAGAACTCACTGTGGACAGACGGACGGACGGACAGACGGACAGACGGACGGACGCACAAGTCAAACACTATATGCCCCGCTGACATTTGTCAGGCGGGGCATAAAAATCCCAGATGCGAGTAGTCCACTTTTTCATTTAGTTGCCAGTTGTCTGGATACTGTATTTTCAGGCTCTGATCAATAAGACTAAATAGAAGGGGTGAACTAAAAAAACGTCAAAAAAGTGACCAGCCTTCCGGACGACCTTCTACTATACTTATTTAATTTACAAAAAAAATATAGCTATGAAACCATACAATGAAATTTTTATCAAAGTGTTAAAAAGCTGAAAGAAATTTCTGCTAAAACAAACTGACCTCTGCACTCTTGGTCCGTGTGATGCCGTGACTCTACGACAGAAATTTAACATTGATCGTAACTGTTTCAACTGCAATTTCGTCTACTAGCCACAGAATGCTCTCTAGTTCAAACCTGAAAATGAAAAAAGTGGAACAAACGTTCTTTTCACAGTTAGCATATTTGCAGTTTAGCTAATTTAGACTGCTAATTTAGATTTCTTTTCTACTCATGTTGATTCTCTCGTATTAAGTAGTTTTGAAAGTACCTTATTCGTATAATCGTGGCTGTAGCATTCATAGACAATTGGATAAGTCCATCACTCGTGCACTGTTACTCATTTTACTGGTTTTGTTTCGAAAACTACGCAAAGATTTTGTGGCTTGAAATACGCGCCCAGCAGCTCAAACAGACACATTCAACACCAGAGCCAAAAATCCTTAAAATTCAGTTTGTCTTTTTCATTAGCCTCTTTTTTCCATTGTGCTACAATATCTGGTCTGGTTGAAAGTGAGGGCGTAAGAGACGCCCACAAAAGGATCCCCGCAGGTGGTCTGCCTGAACAGAAGTACCCAGTTCGCTGATCACTTGCAATTCCGGTGTTCCAGGACGAATGGTCCCCAGGAGAAATGGCCCATTCGTCCCAGGATATTTGTTCTCCCCTTAGGATATTTAGTCCCCCGGGAGTCCATTCGTCCTCGGTTATTTGACCTCTCCTTAGGATATTTAGTCCCCCGGGAGTCCATTCGTCCTCGGTTATTTGACCTCTCCTTAGGATATTTAATTCCCCGGCAGTCCATTCGTCTTAGGGTATTTTATCCCCCTTGTAAATTTTCTTGAATAATGGAAAACAGTTATTGTGATCAATCACCGCTTTGATGCCGGAGAACAAAGTTCCACCTCTGTAAGCTGTATCAAATGTGAGCAATAAATCGGTTACTATACCAATCTACTCACACGAATTTAGTCCCCTTTATAAATTTTCTTGAATAACGAGGAACAGTTATTGTGATCAGTCACCGCTTTGATGCCGGAGAGCAAAGCTCCACCTCAGTAAGCTGTATAAAATGGGAGTAATCAGTTACTATACTAATCTACTCACATGAACCTGCCACAATTCACTCACCGCTAAGATTACATATGTAATTGTTACAGGGAATCTGTGTAATCAGGGAATACGGGTATTCCCTGAAATTTTAAGGGATTACACGTATTCCCTGAAATTGCTTGCAAAATGAACACTAATGATGAAACATTTCAAACACTTTATTTATTGTCTATGACACAAAACACCTTAAACACCTTCATATCCCAGGAAAATGATTTAATTGCAATTCCACATTCCACACATTTTATTTTTTCAAAAGATAAAAGTCATTCCGTGTCTTTTTTAAGACTTTGATGTAGCGGAGTTAGCGAGGCAACATACTGCAGAACAGAGGGAAATATTTTAATTGCAATTCGGCTATTCACGTGCTCTGGCGATTGATGGACAATTGAAAGCATGAATAATGGCATATCACGGTCAGAAAATAAGCTGCAATATTAATTGCAATTTTCACAAATTGCGATTCCACCATTAGGGCAGCTGATATGCTTAATCGAGTGGCTGATGGATTATTCTTTAAATTTAAATAAGTTGAATTTAATCCTTGTTTTGAGTTCCAAAGGCGCTTTGGTGACCAAAATTTAAAATCCAAAACCAGATTCCTGCCTAAGTAACATGTGAAAATATTATAAGATTTACAGTTCAATTAATCATGGATAGAAACACACAAGATATCGACGAAAATTTAGCTAGCACTTGATGAAAATCAAAACGTGAAAAACAAGCCATCGTCGAAGGCGCAGACCCCAGCCGGACACAACAAGTCGCCATTTTGGCAATTTTTTACCGATTTGAAAAATAACACGACGTTGCACAACTTCAGTATATATATATATTCACTGTTCAAGGTAGGATATGGCTAGGATAAATAGTTTCGGTGAACTCGCGTGGAAAGCACCCAAGTCTTACATTGCAGTTATCTCAAAAAATCAGTTTTTGACAAGTCGCCATTTTGGCAATTTTTGGCCGATTTTAAAAATAACACGACATATGCTTAGGATAAATAGTTTCGAAGAACTCGCGTGGAACCACCTAAGTTTAACATTAGAGTTATCTAATAAATTGGCAAGTTTTGACAAGTCGCCATTTTGGTAATTTTTCCCAGATTTGAAAAATAATACGACGTTGCACAACTTCAATATATATATTTTCACTGTGCGAGGTAGTATATGCTTAGGATCAATAGTTTCGGAGATCTCGCGTGGAAAACACCCAAGTCTACATTGCAGTTATCTCAAAAGATCACAATTTTTGACAAGTCGCCATTTCAGCAATTTTTGGCCGACGTGAAAAATAACGCGACGTTGCACAACTTCAATACATATATTTTCACTGTGCAAGGTTGCATATGCCTGAGTGAAACAGTTTCAGAGAACTTGGAATCGGACGTGCAAATAATCATAAATAACAACAAGCCATCGTCGAAGGCGCAGACCCCAACCGGACACAACAAGTCGCCATTTTGGCAATTTTTTTACCGATTTGAAAATAACAAGACGTTGCACAACTTCGATATATATATTTTCACTATGCAAGGTAGCATTTGCCTAGGATAAATAGTTTCGGAGAACTCGCGTGGAAACCACCTAAGTCTTATATTGCAGTTATGTCAAGAAATCATAATTTTTTATAAGTCGCCATTTTGGCAATTTTTGGCCAATTGAAAAATAACACGACATTGCACAACTTCAATATATATATTTTCACTGTACAAGGCTCCATATGCCTAGGGTAAATAGTTTCGGAGATCTCGGGTAGCAAGCACCCAAGTCTTATATTGCAGTCATGTCAAGCGATCACAATTTTTGACAAGTCGCCATTTTGACAATTTTTGGCTGATTTGAAAAATAACACGACGTTGCACAACTTCAATATATATGTATTTTCACCTTGCAAGGTAGCATATGCCTAGGATAAATAGTTTCGGAGAACTCGCGTGGAAAGCACCCAAGTCTTATATTGCAGTTATGTCAAAAAATCATACTTTTTTAGAAGTCGCCATTTTGGCAATTTTTGGCCGATTTTAAAAACAACATAACATTGCACAACTTCAATATATATACTTCACTGTACAAGGTTCCATATGCCTAGGGTAAATAGTTTCGGAGAACTCGCGTGGAAACCACCTAAGTCTTACATTAGAGTTATCTAATAAATTGGCAAGTTTTGACACATCGCCATCTTGGCAATTATTTTTACCGATTTGAAAAGTAACACGACGTTGCACAACTTCAATATATATATTTTCACCATACAAGGTAGGATATGCCTAGGATTAATAGTTTCAGAGATCTCGCGTAGAAAGCACCCAAGTCTTATATTGTGGTTATCTCAAAAGATCACAATTTTTGACAAGTCGCCATTTTGGCAATTTTTGGCCCATGCGAAAAATAACGCGACGTTGCACAACTTCAATACATATATTTTCACTGTTCAAGGTGGCATATGCCTGGGTGAAATAGTTTCGGAGAACTTGCGTGGAAACAAAACAGCATCCAAAGTGTGACAGACAGACGGACGGACAGAGGGTAATCCTGCAGACTCCCAGGCTCGCCCGGTTGTGGTCTGATAAGTGATCATTACACTCCCTTGTGCTACAAAGGCATTTGAGAAGTGGAGCTGTGTTTTTCAGTGACCTTGACATTTATAATTTGTAATTTACAGAAACTTGTAGAAACTTTTTTCACATAGAAAATAAAAGCACATAAAACATTGTTTTAATTTATTAAAAAGAAAAATACAGGGGGACCAAATATCCTAGGATATTTGGACACCCGGGGGACTAAATATCTTAAGGGGGCCAAATATCCTAAATATCCTCCGGGGAGGCCATTCGTCCTGTCACACCGGGGGAGTAACCCATTCCTACTCCGCAAAACGCGGTCACCAGCAATAGACACCCAGGCGTAGGGTTTACGTGTCTTTCGATGTCCATTTTTTCATATTTGATGAAGTCGCGCTTCTCTTTCCTTGAAATATCTCTCGAAATATGTTTCTTGTTTGACACTATTGTTTTAGTAAATTTATACCCTATATTGGAGGGGTGGGTCAAACAATCTGAAAAATTGAGCACATTCTCTAAGGTGGCCCCTTAAAGTGCTTACCCGAATGGCTCAAATGTCAGATTATCCCAAAAACGTTGCCATTTAATCAAATATGTAAGAGTGGTTCTTTTGAACTGAGCATTTTTTTATCTTTTCAATCCAAGAACTCCTCTCCCTCCATCGACCCCCTATATTCCCATGGAGTAGTCCCAACGAAGTTACATCCACCCTTAAGTGGAAAGTTTCTTGTCTAAAACAATCCATAAATCTCAAACACAATAAATTATTATTATTAAGTAAATTTTTTCGCTGCTAAGATAAACCTTCTTACCTCAGGGCTATCCATAAAATTCGATTGCAAGGTGTTGTTTCTTTTCGGCGATTCCAGAATTTGGCGCACTCTTTCAAAACTTTTTCTATACTTCGGTGGTCACAAGAGAGAATTACAAAGGTCACAGCGGTCTTCTCCATTTCAGGGTCATTTTGGTAAATATGTCAGTTTCTTCGCTTTTCAACAGACCAATTGGTGACACTCTCCAGCAATCGTGAATACCACTTGGGTTTTTGCGAGGAAGCGCAAACTCATTCTTTGTTTCTGAGAACTGGCAAGGGATCCTCAACACCAAGGCTAAAAATGCACAGTGACGGGTTTTGGGCAGGGATTCTCTTCCTAAGAAACATTTCCCACAGGGGGAAGTGTCTTCCAGTCAACCATGCACACTCACACATCCGGTAAGGCTGTCATAGGATAAATCTTTAACGTGGAATCCCACACCCACCAAAGATATCAGGCAGCGTTGCTATAAAACAGCTCACCTCTGAGGAGATCTATCTGTGATGTATAAACACAGAGCGGATGGATATTTCTATTTATCTAGCCGTACTGCGCATCTCTCAGTATTGGGCATTCTCGTGCATTGGTGAAAAAGGTGTGTGCAAGTCACTAAAATCTGTCAGGGGAGAGGCGAGTCCAAGGCTTTACGCTTAATATATAGCGACGTAGCAAAATTATTCTTGTGGGTGGGGATGGGGGGTGGGGGGTAGCTGAAAAAGAGAGTTGTTAATTTGTGAAAGGCCTTAAACAATAGAATTATACAAGTTAACTCTCCTCTCCGCTGCATATCTCCATGTGAGAAGGAAGTTTGTGCATTAAAAATTCTGTGAAACATATTAATGTTTCATCAGGCCTCGGGCATGCTTGGCAAAGAGTGCACGGTGTTTTCGCTGAAAATGTTGATTGGATTGCGCTCAGTGTGTTGAAATCTTTTGTTTCAGCTGAGATAGGTGTCAACAAAGACGGACCAGTGGAACAGACCGAGATACAGAATATACTTTCGAAATGTGAAAAACTTCCGAAGGAAAAAAATCAAGCATGGTCCATGTTTATAAATGAAAGGTTTGGATCAATGTAGCGCTGCATTAATTAAAATGTTATGTATGCATGTCTGTCATCTATTCGATTTTTTTAAATGTCATGTCTGTCATCTATTCTATTTTTTAAATGTCAGAAAATTATTGTTTTTACATAAGAGGGAGGGTGGGGAGGGGACTCGAGGAGTGGAGGGCGGCGAGGGAGGACAGGATGGCCATGGACATTATAAGGGTCTAGGACAACCCCCCCCCCCACCCCGAACCAACTCCCCCCCGGACTACACCCCCTTCCAACCCCCCCCCCCCCTCCGAAAATCCCCCCCCCCGTAGGGCAATTCCCCGAGGCATATCCCCCCAAAAATAATATATTTATATATGCATATTTTTGTCCATAATTTAATGATTTAAAGAAAGGAATGAAAAATTATCTGCTGTAAATATATTTTTCTTGGGGGGGGGGTAGGCCTGGGGGGGGGGGGGAATTGCCCTATTGGGGGAATTGTTCGGAGGGAATTGGAAGATGGCAGTAGTCCGGGGGAGGTTGGTTCGGGGTGAATTGTCCTGTTCCCGTCCACGGATTATTATCTGATTGCAATTGAGAAATTTTATAGGAAAATAATTATTGTGTGATTACTTCACTGTTTAATTATTTTTCTATTTCGTTTACAGCTTCAGTTTCGAATCTAATTATAGTTATTTCCCAATAGAAATTTCATTCAGTCCAATACTAGAATATTTTTCAGATATATCTGTTAAATTGAATTTTTAGATTTTGGTTGAAAACTGAACCCAATACGCTCTTGGGGGGCATTATGTCCACGAAAATAACCAAACTTGATTTCATTCATTATAAACGCCGACGATGTTCGATTTTTCCTCCGAAAGTTTTTCATATTTCCACATTCCTTGTCTTTGAAATCTTGCGTGTATTTGATAAGCCTTTTTAACTCGTAAAGCTTCTCTCCCCTGCCATGCTATAAACTGTTCTTGGCTCTGGGTCTATCTCCTGAATTTGAACAGCAAACTCCAGCCAAAAAAATCCCCTCTCCCCACCCTCCATTCTGACTGAGAGTTTATCAGTAGATTTGTGTGCGGGGGGTAGTGTAGTCGCGGTCGAAAGAATACGGGGCACTGCGTTGTTACCCTCGCCCAGCGGGAGGGGGAGGATTGGAGGTACTTCGTAGCACAGAAAGGAGGTAATTTTGCGGTCGGACCCGATCCGCGCAATGCCAATTTCATTTTAAAAAGGGGGTTCAGTACTCAGTACTCCCCGCATTCAGTATTTCGCTTTAAAATTAATAGCAAAATAGCCCGGTGATCACTTATGCACTTTACTTTCAATCAAAATTCTAAGACCTTTCGACTAAGATATTGTGAAGAGATGCTTTTTGAACAAACAAAAAAAAGCAATGCCACGTTCGTACTAATGTCCGTAACCTTTTAATGTCATTGGCGTAGCCACGTTTTTATAACTGGGGGGGGGGGGGGGGGGCGCCAAACCTTCGTAACGGAGAGGTAGGGCGAAGGATGTTATGCCCCCCCCCCCCACTCTGAAAAGTGGGGGTGAGCTGAGCCCCCCCCCCCCCCCCCTCCTGGCTACGCCTATGATGTCAAAGCAGTAAGACCATATCCCTGGCATCAGTTAAGATATTAATAAGATTTTTTTTGCCAATGTTTCATTAATTTTTGTGGCGTTTCATTAACTTTTGTGACGTTGCCACTAAAACCTTAGGTTTTCACGCTTTTTTAAAAAACATTTCTTCTAAATTTTGGCGTACAAAAAAAAATAACAGCGAGGTGGACATTTATGCTCCCTACTTCAGATCCAAAATTTAACATGTTTTCAATACATTCCAAGGAAATATATACTTAAGAAAATGAAATTTTGGTCAATATTTTCACTTATTTTTGGTGAATCATAAAAACAACAGCTACATTTAGCTTCAGTTTTACGACAGTAAGACTATATCGCCGACGCAGGTTAAGATTTTACTAATGTGTTCTTTTTTCGCCAGCATTTCTGCCAATTTTTGGCCAATCGCCAAACAGGCCAGATGGGAGCACTTATAACCCTTACTTCAATACAAATTTGAAGACGTTTCCACTAAGATCTTAGAGTGAGATTTTTTTTTTTTTTTTTTTTTGACGATTGGTTTTTTACTTTTTTGTGGATGAGCAAAGAAAAGGACGAGGCAGAAAGGATTTATGTGCGCCACCTTTTAACCAGAAGTTCTAGACCGTAAGATGGGGGGCATCTATTATTTTATTTTGACGATATCCAAATTTTTGCTGGTCTGGCGAATCCAAATCCTCTTTCTGCTAAAGAAAAGCCGCCTCTTTCTTATAATCGGTGACATTTTGCAACAAGATAATAAGAACAGTAGTCAAAATGTTTGATCGCTTTCTTGCGTCTTTTATGTTTTATCGAATACTATGTTTTAAAGCCTTCATTATGGTGATTTTGCGCTCCCAAATGTAAAAATTTCGCTGCTCGCCAGCGAAATCGATCTTGTTTTCATTCTAGGTTTGCAGTAACGCACATTCTCGCTGCGCCTGTACTCAAACTATGTAACTTGGTAAAGTGTTTTTTTTTTTTTTTAAAATAAATTTGACACTGTGCGTTTAGGGGGTGAAATTTACAAAGGTATCCGCATTCGGTTGAAAAGGGGACACCTTTTAAGCTTCACTTTGTGCGTTTCGAGGTGGTTTTAAAGTCGTGGACACCTGTTCTAATCAATATGTGAGTATCCACCTGCAATTATAGAACAACCTCGAGTGTTTGAAATCATGTTTTGGTCTAAGTTCCTAGGGATTCTTTTTTGTCATGAATTTGTTAAGTAAAGATTTTTTCTGGCACAGGGAATCACTGCATTCAAAAGAGCAATTTTTTTGGGGAGGAGGGGGTTGAATGGTCTCGCTGTCTAGAAAGTTTCCAAGTAAAGCTTTTTTCATCAGTAATACATGGCGCGGTCAATGAGAAAATTTCCCACTTCTGGCAATTTTCACTGAACAATTCAAGAAAAATCGATAAGGGGTTTTTGAACATCGACCAAAAATAAAAGCTTTTTAAAGGTTTTAAAGGTTTTTTAAAGTAAAATAAAGGTTTGGCATAAAAATAAAGGTTTTAAAGGTTTTGTTAACATGCCTGAGTCAAATTTAGTCTATTCCACAACAGACTAACTTAGATGAAGGACAATTCAACTTCTGTGATTCTCTATATACAGTGCCGTGAACTGGAATATATTGTTTAGTACCATGGTATACCACGACTGCAAGTCCTCCATAGAAAATTGTATTTTAAATTGTTGTTTAATCATTTGGGCATACAGAAATAGTAAAATGCGGAAATATGTTCACAATTGTCGTCGCTGTGCTTGGTAAAAGACACAGGGGTCACTTGAAAAAGTTCATAAATTCTACGGTAAGTATTTTTTAGCCCTCAGCCAATATTGGCTGAAGGCTATTGCTATTGGTCTGTCCGTCCGTCCGTCTGTCCGCCTGTCTGTTCGTAAACATTTTTTGTCCGGGCGATATCCCAAAAACGAAGGAAGTATATACAGTAGAGATGTGCAACGGGGGGGGGGGGGGATTCAAGTTGTTATCCGTCCGCCTGTCCGTCCGTCGCACTTTAAACGTTTTTCTTGTCCGGGCGATATCTCAAAAAGTATTCATCGGATCTTCACCAAACCTTACAGAAAGGAAGTACATATAGTGTAGATGTGCAACGGGAGGTTCAGTTTTCCCGTGTCTGTCCGTCTGTCCGTCACTTTAAACTTTTTCTTGTCCGGTTGATATCACAAAAACTATTCATCGGATCTTCACCAAACCATGCAGGAAGGAAGTATACACAGTGCAGATGTGCAACGGGGGGGGGGGGGGGTTCAACTTGTTCCAGGTCCGTTCATCTGTCCGCCCGTCGCATTTTAAACTTCTCCTTGTCCTGGCGATATTTGAAAAACTATTCATCGGATCTTAAGCAAACCTTACAGGAAGAAAGTATATATAGTGTAGATGTGCAAACACCCGTCCGTCGCTCCATCCGTTGCACCTTGTATATTGTTTTTGTCCGGGCGGTATTTCCAGAGTAACTGGACCAGAGTGATGTAACCGCTATTGGCTTAGGGCTCTGCATTTTCCCACCCTAATTGATTGAATAATGACTGAATTAGTACTGTTTCAACAGTATTGTTCAAAGGTGGAATGCCTCACCAGAGGGCACAGCAAAGATATTATACGAGATATTGACAGTTTTTGAATTTTGAAAAGTTCCCACGTGTGTTTGTGAAATCACAGCAATAAAAGTAATCGGTGAAAATTTGTGAAGTTTGCTTTACTGTGTTGGTAAATGATAATTTTTTTCTTACATAGAATTTCGTTTGGATCAGTGACAGCAAATTACGAAAAAATGATCCCAAACTTTATACTCTGCACTTTTCACAGCACTGTTTTTCAGTTAGACTGAGCCTCACGAGTCTATTACGGAATCGACTCACTTTGTCGACGGTGTCTCATTTCGCCGTCAACAAAAATATGTGCACTGTTATTTGCTTGATGTATTCTCATTTTAAATAATAGAGTGTTTTAAGTTTTGAACTGATTGTCGAACACATGGTTAACTTTTGATTACATTGCAAGAGTAAGTGCGGGGTAAAAATGGAAAGAAAACAACAGAATGGTGTCAATTATGCGTGTATTAACAATAAAATTCTCAATCTAAACCAAAAAGTTTAATAAATCTCGCCTTTATTTGCTCTGAAATTTAAAAGAAATAGCAGCACTAGTGACAATGATATATAACAATGGCATCTGGTAAAATAAAAGATTTATTTTAAATATATCGCCTTGCTCAATATTTTGAATGCCGATGCGCTCAAAGCACGAAGTATTACCGCCACAACACAAATGCCAATGACCATGACTGACACTTATCATAATGTTCACCATCTTATTATCCAGTTATATAGAAGTAGATTCACATAACACAACTGCCTGTGGCCGTACTGACAGAAGTTAACTGTACAGTTAACTGATTTCGTCAACTGCTCCGTTAGCAACCAGAACGCCCCAAAACAATTTAATAAATATGCCCAACAAAATAAGTTTATCCAAAAATAGTTTCGGTGATACAGCATACAGCTAGAACAAATGAACTTCGCTTCTCGCAGCACAGTTAACGCTGTGGTTAACTTTTGTGAATTTTAATACCTTCTCACTGAAATTTGTTGAACGATGAAGAGGGGCAAGAGGGCTTTTTTTTTTTTTGGGGGGGGGGGGGAGGGGGGAGGTTGCAAATAGCTGGGGCTGTTCTACTAGAAACTCAATCTTTTTTTTTTTCGTATTTCAGGAAAAATATGTCCCTTTAAGTTTTCATCTATTCCAACAACTTCACGTCCCCTTGACACTTACAATAACATAATTTTGCGAGAAGGCACCTTTGATGCAGGTCTCTTGCATTCATACAAACTGGACTGAAACCCACAGATTTTATAAACACACCATACAGTATTTGTCCCGTCAGCACATCATCAACACGGAACGAAATATTCTTCGAACGTTTCATCCCAAAAAGTTTCGTTTACTGCAATTTTCTATTTACTTATTTTGTTATTTTATACTATGGTTCAAAATTTACGACAATTCAAACTACTGATGTGTTCTGGGTGTATGAACCATGCATTGAAATGTAGGAACGTTTGCCTTAGTCTGTAAGTAGAAAACTATCAGGACCATAATTTACATCCATCACAAAACCAGATGGCTTTTCAACAAGAGAACAGCTCAATATATGCAGAAGCGCAATAAGAAAGCAGCTCTTTAACAGAATACAACGTGATCTTTTTTCTACCAGTTTAGGTCACTGCCAGTATACAGACTTCTTTGAATGATTAAAAGTCAACATCAAAATGCAGGTCTCATTACAAACATCTCTTGTCGATACAGATATATAGAGAATTAAAACTTAGACCTGCATATTTTGCATTTAAACCTGAAAAGTCAACAAGGCATATGATTTATAATACACAGGATAATGAAGAGCGTCTAGTTACTGCTTGCTGGAATGAACTAGAACAGTGGCTGTTTAGGTGTCAGTTTGTTTGTTGTATAAATATAACGAAAACGCCCTCACAGTATTAGTACTGTAATAGGCCATGGTCGATCCAAGTTCATGGGGCGATAAAAGAGGATTATTGTTAAATATCGGAAAATGTACATTTAATATTGTGGGCAATGGTACTGTGATCATCGACCTAAGCAAACATATTGCATCTTTACTCGAACTTAAGAAAATGCTTATATTTTGGCAAACTACGCCTATGATTTATTTAGCAGTTGCAGTTGCTTGTGTAGCCGCTGCCATATTGTCAACCATCTCGTACTTGACATTACGGTGTTATGAGTCATCTACGGCCATCTTGTACAAGATGACCGTAGTTGACTCATAACACCATAATGTAAGATGGCCGTAGTTGACTCATAACACCGTAATGTCAAGTACAAGATGGCTGACAATATGGCAGGGGCCACACTGAAAACATAAAATACGGCGATCGTTAATGACCTCATAGCCCGAGAACTACTTTTGCATAATTAAATCATATATTCATACTCTCACAACATAACGCCTTGCTTTTTGGCCAAATATTTGCTTGGTTGTAACTACTTTTCTTCCGCGGTACATAATTAACAGCGGTAAAATTTTTTTCGGCACGAGTGCTAACAGGGTCAGTTTGAAAACAAACTGACAATAAAATCGGGGAGGGTGGGTGATATGACCTGCAGATAACCCTCAAAATTCTCACAAAAATGTGTAACGGCAGAAAGCCATTCTTAAATCTCGCAGTCATTTTTCGTGGAAGTTTTAATGTTAGAGGAATGGCTCCGCCGTTTTCGAGCCAAGCTGGGAAATTCAAGAGAAACAAACAATCGATTGCACGGCGATTTATCCACAGAAGTGCTCGGCTTTGGGGGTCGTCCCCGCCGTTTTTTCAGTAAGCCCCCCTTGGAAACGCTCACTGATTGGTCCACACTAGGGACTGATACAGAAGACTGGTTGCTAAGACAACCACTGGGTGGAACCTCAATCGGATCAGCATAAAGCCTTGCCAATTCCACCAGGCTAAAAACTCGCGGCGATGACTGATCCGAGTACCCTTGAACGTCTGTTCTGGATTGGGCACTATCCAGAGACAACATTCCTGATGCGGAACCACCACCCGCCTCCCAATCAAACCTCGTACCATCGCTATGGCTGCGATTACTGGAACTTGAAATGCCAAGCTCACTTCGGGAAGAGATGTTGCTTAATCGATCGGAGTGTACTCGATCTGGAGCCACATCGCTTTTCGCTTTGCCCGCCTTTTGTTTTGGGGCATGCTGGACAAGTTCGCCCTGCCGGTTACGTTTGTGTTTACTCAACATGTGTACCATTAAATGCCCAGCTTGTTTAAAAGCCAGAGTACAAATTCGACACCGGTGATCTCTCTGCCCTGTGTGAACCTTATAATGATTGGCCAGCGTCGAGGACTGCGTAAAAGCTTTACTGCACACACTACAGACATAGCGTTTATCTCCTGTGTGTATGCGCAGGTGTATGTTCAAGGCGGGCCGCGACCGGAAGTGCTTCAGGCATATTTTGCAGACGAACTTCCGCTGATCCGTGTGCGTCCGGATATGCGTGCTGAGCGTCGCGTGCCGCGCAAACGACTTCTCACAAAAGTCACACTTGAGCGGTTTTTCGCCGCTGTGAGTTCGCAGATGCTCTATCAGATGGCGCTTCGTGACGCAGCGCACGTCACAATGTGCGCAGGCGTGAGGACGGATATTCAAATGCAGGCCATTCATATGGTCGGTCATCTGCGTCCGCTGATTAAATCGCTTCGGGCAAAACTCACATTTGAATGGCCTTATACCTGCGTGAAGCCTGGAATGCTGTTTCAGACTGTAATTGGTCGAGTAGAATTTGAGGCAAATTTTACACTGGAAGGGATTTCCTCCCGTGTGTTTCATCAAATGTGTCTTGAGATGAGTAGAGGAGTTGAATTTTTTATCACAGAAACTACATTTGTGGCGTTGCTCATTCGTATGCAACCGAAGATGGACTTTTAAATTTTTCTTGGATGTAAAAGTTTTCTTGCACACTGTACACGGAATGGGTGATTCCTGACCATGAGTGCGCATGTGGTGATTGAGGTCACCTTTCGCCGAGAACAGACGACCACACTTCTCACACTCGTGACCCTTTTTGCCCTTGTGTGCAAGAATGTGGAATTCCAATTCCTGTCGCTTGGCGAAAGAGCTTTCGCAGATCGTACACTGGAAGGAGGAGTGGATTTGCATATGTCTCTTCAAAGACCTCTTCGTCGTCAAGACACGACGGCAGACGTCACACTGTAGCGTTCCATCGCCAGCGTGTACTTTCATGTGGTCACGAAGGAGACATTTCTTGGTGAAAGCCTTATCACACTTATCACACGCGTGCAATTTTCCCGTATGAATCGTCTCATGCAGCTTCAGATTGCGCTTATCTTTGAACGCTCTCGCGCAGTGACTACAGCGGAAGGGCTTTTCGCCCGTGTGCACGCGCTCGTGGACGGCTTTATCGCGGGAGCTGCGGAATGTCTTCGTGCAGTACTTACATTCATGCCGATACACACCCGTGTGGTGTGGAACATGCGCCATCAACAGACACTCCTTGGTGAATATAGTTTCACAGATTATACACGAAAAGTATTTGCTCTCTACGATGGTGTGGGCCTGTATGAAATGTTCGCTTAATTCTTTAGGTTCGTAAAACGCGGCACTGCAGCTATCGCACTTGAAGGTCGTCCGGTGAACCTTGGCATGCTGGACAAGACTGTCTTCTGTCTCAAATCTCAGACTACATTCGGTGCATTTGAACGGCATTTGTAAAACCCGTTCTGAGTTGGCGTTAGAAGACTGCTCCGCTGCCACACAATCTCGGTCATTCCCGGGACCGAAAGACTCACATTTTACCGTAATTTCGCCAATGATATTCGCATTGCCCTGCTCTAGTGGCTGCGGGGCTTCGCTCGAGGAATTTAAAGTTTCGTCCTGCGAATGCGAGGCAACTGGTTTCTTTCTTCTTCCCATGGTTACTAAATATATTTATTTTATTAAAATTAAAACAGTTTTTTCAATGGCACAGTTTTTTTGTTATTAAAATAAATGTGTGTTGTCAAAAAATATCTTTTGGAAATACATCCAGATTATAAGGAAAATCCGCCAACCCAAGTATCGCTGATTTAGCCAATCCGTCTAACTTAACAAGGTCACCTCTAAGTCCTACGTGATTGGTGGATTTCCTTTTTCAAACCTCGGATCCCAGCATCAGCCCAGCGTGACTCACAGACATTAGAAGTGTCTGAAAATACAGAATAAAGAACGCGTGTTCATTGCTTTTCCCGTCCTCGCTCCCAGTTCAAGCGACGCGTGTTACTAGTTACTGTGCTTAGATATTTTAAGACTGACCATGAAATATGAGGCTATAGGGTGGCAAAGATCGGACTCTGGTGCTTCAGTAGGAATTAACCATAGATGAGCGCGGAGTTTTCTTCAACATATTTCACAATACAACAAACAACCTCTGATTCGTGAACATTACCGCATGAATTTCTAAATTTCACTCAACTTCTCAACTCAACTTCACTCAACTTCTTCACTCAACTCTTTGGTAAACACCTCTGCATAATGAACATTTCAGCCGTTCCGGAAGGTTTTATGAGAGGTTTTTATTCCGGCGTATGGTCTTTTTTCTCTTTGTCCAGCTTAGATAATCTTAATCTTGATTGGGAGCGTGAAAGATGAATGCAGGGTCACATGTTACAAAGCTGAGCGGTGTGAGAGATAATCTGAAACTCCCTCCACCCCCCTCCCCACCCCTCCCCCCACCCTACCCACACAGGAAAACGCTGACCAGCAACCGAATCGAGCTACGGATGAAGAACGAACCAAAGTTTCCTAGTTATTTAACTGTGCGGAGTGGAGTGCTCATATGCCAATCTATCAGCTAAAGATGACAGGTTCTCATTCCTTTACTTAACTATTAAACAAAACCCCAATGCACAACAGTGTCTAACCTACTACCAAACAATATGTTAACAAATTAAAATTTACATAACATCTCAGTTACAAGCTAAAATGAAATATATAATATCATAAAATTTGAAAACTGGACTAAAACTAACAAACCGACAAAACTAAAACAGTCTATGACTAAATAATGACGTCATATGGCACATTCATTTTTTCAGACTATCATCACCATATTCGGGGCTTTGACGAAAACATGGCTTGTTGCGTGAAGTTTGAGAGCATTCTCGGATGGAAATGACTTCTCACAAATCTTGCACTGTAGAGTTTTATCAATGTCTAAACTACCCGCAGGAATATGCGTAGTCTCACAGTTTGGCTCATCGTCAACTCCACTGGAAACTCTGGAGTTTTCCTCCTGGACTTCAAGTTCATCTGGAGTTATGTGAGACTTCGAATGCTTTAAGAGTCCCTGTTTTGTTGCGTAGGATTTTGGACACATGTCACATGCAAAGCGAGTTTCTTTGGAATCTTTAGCGACGTCATTTAGATCAGTTACATTTACAGAATGGCTTTTCATATGTTTCTTCAACCCTCGCGCTGACACATACCGCCGTTTACACATTTTACAGGCATGGGGTTTAGAATCTTGAATGTTAGTGTTGTTTACATAATTCGAACCACCGGAATTACTCCGATCTAGTTTAGGATGTTTATAAGACTTTGAGGAGTCCTGTTTTGTTAATATTTTCCGTTTTACGGGATTATCCCTCGGCGTTGAATGAGTTTTACGATGCCGCGCCAACATCAAACTTGAGCTAAGAACTCGTTCACAGATATCACATTGAAATGTATAGTCTTTCTTTTTCGGACTTAGGTTTTTAGGCTGCACGATGCGTTTGCGTTTTGGCGGGGACTTCTCTATAGCAGTGGGCAATGAATCAAAATCTATCGATCCAGACTGTCCTGCTGGGGGATCTCCCGTAGGCGGTAAGTCCACGGGATCCGCGTACAGTCTGGCTAGCTCTGTCAGGCTATAGCCTTGGCACATTGACTGTTCGCTATCGGTTTGATAGTCGAAATCTGATTGATTAGTTGTACAGAATACGGCTGAGGAGGGATTGCAACTCGATTCCGACTTCAGAACCGAACTGAAATGGAGAAGTTCTGTATCATGGGTCGGTAGATTGGTAGTGTGTGCGTCGATCTGATTGGTGGATTCTCTATGCACTGTGTCGATCTGATTGGTGGATTCATTATGCACTGTGTCGATCTGATTGGCGGACTCACTATGCACCTGAAGGCTGCTTAGTTCAGCCGATTGTTTGAGAATTAACTCCGTGTGGTTTGCAACATGTGTACGCAATGCGGTGGCGTCATCAAACACCCTCTCACAAAAGTGACAATCAAACAGCCTTGCCTGGGGATGGTTATTCAGGTGCGAATTCAGAGTGCTCTGGTAACGGAATGCTCTGTCACACAGTTCACACCGATACTTCGAAGGCCCGGGGTGGTAGCTCCTGAGGTGACCAGTCAAAGCATCTCTATTTGGAAAAATCTTCACGCAATAATCGCATTTTATTCCCGCTTTGTTGTTCTCAACTGTAATGCCATTTGTCTTATATTTGGACACTGGCTTTTTAGATTTGAGAAGTTTGGCTGAATTTTCGTTTGTGCGATTTTGGGTGGGTGATACGACCGTATCTTTGTCACGTTTCTCAGCGGGCTTTAACACTGTTGTTGTCAAATCGCGTGGCTTGCTGTGGGCTGGGGTGGTGGAATGTCCACGTGCCTTTTTTACCTTTGGGACTTTCGGATTCACTTCGCGGCTTTTGAATTGTTGAGAACAGTTGTGCTTTTTCACATTTTCCATGACGTAACTCGCTTCGCTGATTGCCTTCTTGGGTTCACCTTTTTTTGTTAAACCATTCATCGGAACTTGGGAATGTTTCCTTTTGTTGTGTTTGCGTAAACTTCTTGCACTTTTAAAACTCTGGTCACACTGGTAGCATTTTATTAGTTGGGGCGGGCCATGTATTACTTTAATGTGATCAATTAAGTTTGTTTTTTGAGTGAAATACTTGAGGCAAATGTCGCATTGGAATCTTTTAATGCCCGCGTGGGATTCCATGTGGAGTTTAAGCCTTGTGGAAGTGGGCAGTTTCCTTGCACAAATGGAACACTGAAAATCGCTCTCACGTGTATGAATAAATGTGTGGCTTTTTAGCTCAGATGACGTGTTGAATCTGTAGTCACAATACTTACAAGGGTACTGAAGCTCGCCCGTGTGACGTCGAATGTGCGCTTTTAAACTTTTCGAATTCGAGTACTTCTTTTGGCAAATGTTGCATTCGAAGTCCCTGCTACTGGTGTGGGTACGCATGTGTTTCTTCAGCTCATACATGGCTGCGAATGAGCTGTTACAAAGCGTACACCGGAAGCTCGATATTCCCTGGTGGGCGAGCGAATGGTACTGCAGCTGAAGCCTCTTTTTGAACTCCTCTCCACACACTTTACACTTGAAAGACGTGTGAATTTTCATGTGTTCTGAAAGACTGCATTTTGATGAGAGAGTTTTGTTGCACTCGGCACACTGATATGCGCTTGGGTTCGTGTGCACTTTCATATGACTAGTCAGTTTCGTTTTGCGCGTGTACGACCTATCACAGAACGTGCATTTAAATTTCACACCGCTGTGCGTCTCCAGATGGGCGTCCAAGCGGCGCTGATTGGCGAAAGATTTGCAGCATATCTCACATTGCTTTGGCTTCAGTCCTAAATGCCAATTCTCGTGAGCTTCAAGGTCACGGGGGTCGGGAAACGACTTGGTGCACTCTCCACACTGATGCTTGTACACGTGCGTATGCTGTTTGGAGACATGAAGCTGGAGCTTGCCTTCAGTATCGAACTCTTTCTCACACGCCACACAGTACAAGTTGCCACACTCGAACTCGGTATGCTCGTACAGGAAATGGTCATTCAGACGGCTTGGCTTGCTGAATGCAACACCGCAGACTGTACACTTCGCCATCATATCATGCTCACTTTGATGTCTATTCAAGCTATCTTCATTTGAAAATAAGAGATTGCACACGGAGCATTTCAAAGCCATAGGCGATGATTCGAGTTTGATTTCTAGGACTGGCGGAACGTTATCAGACGACTCACGTTCGACTGTCTCGTCCCGTTCGTCTGTGCGTTCGCTCTTTACAATAATAGTACCCACGCAGTTTTCCATATTTAAATCCCTGTGGTTACCCCAAATTCGTAACCAAACTGCCCGAACAGTATCAGTGCTATTTACAAGAGAACACTCGACACATTACCATTGCCATTTGTATCTCGAAAGTGGGTCGAGTCTGTATGTGCATACCCAGTCAAATGTTTGTTGGTGAGGGCAGGACCGCCTGTAAACCTTTCAGATCACTCGTCACTTCTTGCTGTGCCGATATCCTCCAGTACTGAAAACAAAACAAATGTAAATATTTCACAGACAACAGTGTCGTTAAAAGCAAACACAAAGTTCTCAAATCCCACAGTGGTCTCATGCCCAAGCGCACAAATACGTGATTGATCTACGCAAAGGAGAAATAACGAGATCATCAAAGTAATATCAAGAACTAAACGGTCATGAATCTAATTAAAATTGTTCGCTATGAATATTCCCCCTTCAACTGACGTGTGGCCATCTAAATGCTACGCCAAACAAACAATTCTAAAAATCCTCACACAGGCAGGGGAAGAGGGGCGAAATGGCCTCTTATTAACATCAAACCATAACGTTGAACGTTTAGTTAGGCAAATGACGCTATGTGTACTCACATCACGACGCGGAAAACGCGCCTCACTTCTTTTTCACTAATTTGCTGATGTACGTGGCTTTAATCACAGTATCGGCGCTGACAGCGGGCGGGAGAAGGGCTGGTTCATTAGGGGTTGACGATGCCTCATTTCCCGTGCCTAAATTCAGTCCGTATGGCTTACGAATAAATTTTAACACCAACTTGCTCTCCTTTGAAATCGTAAGGGCTTCTTGCAAAGATTTCTCAGATCGCTCAGGAGTACCTAAAAACAAAAATGGCGAACTTAAATTTAATCGTCAGGTATTTTTTATGAAATTACAAGAAAAGGGCGTTTTTTACTTGTTGATTTACCATCACAAAATATTGTAACATCAATTCTTATTTTTGATTTAAATATATTTTAAAGTGTTGACAAAATTCTTTCAAAATAACTAAATGTTTTTAAAATCTAGGGGTGTGTCCCGTGTCCGAATAAAAACCTTGCATACGCAGCACGGGGCCGAGGGCTTTCAAGAGCCTGGCATGTCCCCAAACACTTCCGGTACACAACTTCCGGTACACAACTTCCGGTACACAACTTCTGACACAGTTGCCGAATTTGTCTGCCTACTTTTTGATGCGATAATTTTTGTATCACAGTACTTAATTCTTTGCACACAATCCTGAATCCTGAGTTAACCTTGGTTGTTTGCAAAAGGTAATATTAATTAATGAAACAGAACATCGTTTGAAGGCTCATTATCTAATTATTTACAGTACTGTCCCGAGTTTTACAAATGGTGAATACAGAAACAATACATAATAATCCTAAACACTAATTTGTTCCGCCCCCTATCCAGTAATTACCCTTCCCGTGAGTTCCGACTCATCTCCCAACGCAGGACGCCACAGGGCACCGGACACACCCACGATTACAAGCGTCAGATTGTGTCAACTTCACACCTTTTCAACAGTAAAAAGCCACCATCTACACTGAATCAGATCACACTCTTATTTGAGTTCTCCAATTTCAATCAACTGCACGTTTAGCTCAGAATATTGTGTTGCTGAAGTTCCAATTGATGACTCCTTGATATGGAAATCGGATCAGTTAACAATTCCAATTCAGACACTTGACCACATAAATGTTTGTCCTCTCTGAAATATTTATCCTCTGTGAAGAAATTGAGAGAACAACATATTATTTATCTGAAAGTATAATGCGGAGTAATACACTAATAATAATAACTAATACGCAAAATAGTTCGCCTGTTGGTTCCACTGGACGCCACCATATGCACTACTCGGCGCTGTGGCAACGTTTATACTCTGTTCAAAAAAACCTTGAGCGTGCGCCGGTGTTTTATTTTGAACTTCCTTCTTAGAGGAATGTTGTCTCTTCTCGTGATTACGTAAGCCACCGATTTGCGTGAAGGCCCGTTGGCATTTGTCACACTTATAAGGCTTCTCCCCTGTATGACTCCGCTCGTGTTTATACAAATCCTCGGGAGCCGTGAAGCGCTTCTCGCAGAACCTGCACTGGTGTGGTTTTTCACCAGTATGGGTGAACAGATGAGCGCGGAGGTTCGAGCGCTTCGCAAACAGCTTGCCGCAGTACTCACACAGGTTCTGTTTGTCCCCGCTATGTATGGCAGAGTGCTCTTCCAAACGCACCACAGTGGCGAATACCTTGCCGCAGGTGTCACAGCGTAACGGCTGGCCCGTGCAGCTACGCCGCCGGCCCGCCTCGTCCCCGGGCGTGTACGTCTTCAAGTACTGCTCCCGGTGCTTCAGTTTCATATGCACCACAACGTAAGATTTATAGGCAAATGTCTTGTTACAGTATCCACAAGGAAAACTGGACTTCTCCGGGCTGTCGCTGTGTCTCTTTTCGTGCACCGTGCAATCGCGTTTGCGGAGGAATTTCTTATTGCAGAACTGGCATGCATAGGGTTTGCACTCGTCTATGACATCACAGTGTGTATCTATATGTTTCCTATAAGAGCAGGTGGAGAGGAACGTTTCTGAGCAGTGCTCGCATCGCAAATCGCGCCCGCTATCACGGATATTCTGTGTCTGGTGTTGGGTCAATTTCGATTGCGAAATAAAGCGAGCGTTGCAAAGTTTACACTTAAAATAGCTGACAATATTGGTGGTTGACAGTTTATCAACGTGTCTGGACAAGATATGGCCATCTAAGGAGGGTCGAGACTTGTAACCTTTCGCACAGAACTGGCAAATAAATGGCCTTTTATCGCTGTGTGTTTTCACGTGCTGTGTGTGGCGTTTCTTGCTGGAGAAGCAAGCCTCACACACTGGACATCGGTATTCCTTTTGTTCTTTCTTTCCCTTACCGCCAGCCATTTAGATCTTTCAAAAAATGCTTTATTATTCTCACAAGACCATGATATCCTTAAATATTGAAAACTATACAAAATAAAAACTCGATTCAATGCCATGTACTCAGTCAGTCGTGTATAATCCACTTTTCTTCTTAATTATACAGCTGCTTTTGCTATTAATTTCATCTCCTAAGTTTGTTTATTTTATCGCTTATTCCAAATTCTCCTTTATGTCATGTTCTGTAAAAAGAACAAAAATGAAAGAAAATTTAAAACAACAGAGACAGCTATCCGAACACATAGAGAACGGATTTATCACAATGGGTCTGGGCTCGGTTTCCCAACATTCAATTATTGGAAAAAAATGTCTGGAAGTTACTCCGAGAAATTCGCACGCCAAAATTTACTGCTGCATTCCTGATTAAGCGATAAACTAAGCAAACTTAAAAACAAGCATGTCCAAGGACATGACCCAGCCGAGTTACCAAACAAGGAAAGACAGAAAAACTCGAAACGAATACTGTTAGGCCAAAAACTGAAGAACTTTGTTCTGAACGTAACTTTTTCATAATTTTAATTAGAGCTGAAGCGGATCCCGAGGACAGTACACGTGTACACGAGGGCTTAGGATCCGTGTACACGAACTACACGGACAATGCTGTTATGAGACAGCGCCACAGCCACAGAGCATCACATCGGTTTCGTTTCGCTCAGAGCTCATGAAGCAGTTCGTGTATCGTGTGATGGGTTTTGGATCCGTGTAATGGCAAAGATACTACACGGTATCGTGTACACGAGGATCCGCTTTCAGCTCTAATTTTAATACACAAAAACGAGTTTTCCCGGGTGGAAACTACCCGAAAAGGGATGTTGGAGAGGTTGGGTTTTGACGATTCACGTATTTACCGACATTTACACAATTTTACAAACTTTTTAAAATCCCGCCATTTCGGCCTTTTTTTCATTTGCGAGAAAAGGAAAGTCCAGGCGGAGAAGCACCTAAGAAACTTTCGATTAAAATTTTTAACTATTTGAAAAAGACTGAGAGAAATGAATGGTTTGACAATTATTCAGTTATGTACTACCATTTATTCCAGTTTTTGCCAAACTTCAAAGTTCCGCAATTTCGGCAGTTTTTGGCGAACCACAAAAAAAAAATAATAATAGCCTGGTAGGCGAACCCCTGCGGAACATCCCTGCGTAACATTTAAACGATTGGAGTAAAACTGTAGGAGGAGTAGCATTTTAAAAATGGGTCAAACGGGCACAACAAGTGCCGCCATTTTGTCAGTTTTTCGTCAATCGTCAAAAAAAAGTAATAGCCAGGTGGAGGACCACCCACGGCACACTCCTGCGTAATATCAAAACGATTGGAGCAAAACTGTAGGAGGAGTAGCATTTTAAAGAAAAAGTTTAACATGGGCACATACGCACATACATTCAAGCCCCTATAGTGACACGACTAACCCAGTCCGACAAAGTCGACTGGGTTAAAAAGCATAAGAGGAACAAACTAACATAAAACGACTCTTGAAAACAGACTTGTAGATTTTCATAAATGGGCAAAATTCGCTGTTAAACTCAAGAAAATGTACTATTTTAATACATAAATATATACTAGAAATAAGAAGAATAATCACACTTTGTACGCCACGACCGGGAAACATTTTATGGGCACATTTGATCACCACTGGTTTAACTACACTTTGTACGCCACGTCAACAGGCAGGGGAAGATTCTTGGAGTTGCAATATAGTGCTGCGCGTAATTGCAATTGGTCGAGAAAACATACATGTTAAGAATTCAGTAAACTAGTTCTGATTCGTTGCGATCGGAGTACATTACACGCTGTCACTCAAAACTAAATGGTTTCTGTGTTCGCATTTAAATCTTTCTTTTTTTTTCTTAATAAATGTACTGATAAAGACCATAGCACATATACCTTTATAGATTTGGAGGCCGAATTGGTAGCCACGGGCCGAGTTGACTTTCACGAAAGGGCGAGTTGGCCAAAAAAAATGACCAGAGTTGACTTTCAGTGTCGACCGAGTTTGTAGGGCCCAACTGGCAAAAGGACTGAGTTGACCAAATATTGCAGGCACTTCGTGTAATCAAATATCAAGTGAAATGCCACGTCAGATCGTGTTATAACGACTTTGAAAGGGAACTAGAAAGGGAACCAGAACAAAAAACTATTGAATCAAGGGTGGAGACAATGCAACGGAACAGCCTAGCACATGATCCTGGACATACTATTTTTGCACAGCCCTACGCCCATTATATGATTTATCTGTGAACTTCACACAATGACGACAACGCGAACAGCCTAGAACACGTGTCGGTATCTAATATTAACGTTTATCACGTCATGTGCTAAAAATTAGCCCCAGCGGATAAACTCATCACACAGTTTTAAGTTATTATTTATAACAGAAAAAAATCGCCAGCAAACCAGTTGACGGCAAAGATGCAGTGTCCAACTCCAGCAATTCGTCAACAGACTTTCCTGAAGCCAAGGCCTTGTCCCACTCTTTCCAGTTAGTAACCTCACTGGACATCGTTCAGCCTGGAATAAAACAGAACCCTATGCTTTAAAATGAATTAAAAAATCCACACAGCTTTGCATTGATCAGCCTTACGCTGGACACATATCGATCCCCATCAGACCCCATTCTTAGGCTCCCTATCACATTTTACGCGCTGAGGCATCCAAGCTGCAGGGCCAAACACACCACCTTAATATTAAAAGGA
Source organism: Protula sp. h YS-2021 (assembly GCA_949752745.1). Lineage (NCBI taxonomy): Eukaryota > Metazoa > Annelida > Polychaeta > Sabellida > Serpulidae > Protula > Protula sp. h YS-2021. The sequence continues at coordinate 61,081,041 of OX457024.1, forward strand.
ACCTAGAAATAATGCTCTTACGCTGGTTGGCGACATATTAACTGTTCAACCATTTTTTATTAATTCCAAAAAAAATTGTTTCTATTTTGTGTTTAATTGTGAAATATTCAAACTACGATTGAAATATCAAACCTTGAATACTTTTTCCGTGGACCGTTTCTGCTTTGCCCTGTCAATTATTCATCTGCAGTATTGAGTACTGGTTTTTCCACGTATGAAGTATCCACTGCCAATAATACTTGTATTACTATGTGAACTTCAACGTTTTAATAGTCTGGCAATATCACAAAGAAATATACAGTAAGAACACGCATGCGCCCTGAAGTTTCCGACAAACGTTGTCAGTAACAACATTAAACCGTTTCTCTGGGGGGTATGCTTGACAACTCGTGTTTCTGACTGGCGGCGAAAGGCGGTTCTAAGGCCTTCTGTGTGGCAAACGCAGAAAACTTCAAGTCGGTACTGTCTTGCCAAACAGGGTAAAAACTGGTTACTACTGTACGATCAGCGCTTTGCCCAAAGGAGAAGTGACCACCTGGAAGTGTTTGATGTTCGCGTGGACTCGGTCCCTTTTTGTCCGGAGTTGCTTCTTCGCCAAAATGATCGTGGCCAAAGTGACCTTCCGTGTCTTTATACTGTGTTTCCTGTAAATGCCGTTTCTCGTGTTTGGTAAGCTCGACAGGGCTTATAAAGGCCAGGCTACAGTGCTCACACTGGTGCGGTTTGCCGCCCGTGTGTATGAACAGATGAGCTCGCAGATTGGAGCGCTTCGCAAAGAGGCACCCGCAATACTCGCACAGATTTTGTTTCTTTCCTGTGTGTATTGCAAGATGTTCCTGAAGTCTCACAGCGGTCTGGAATTTCTTACCACACGTGTCGCAGCTCAGTGACCTGTGAGCGCGATCGCTTTCGCTGGCTGCCTTCTGTCCAGGGGTAAATGTCTTCAGGTACTTCTCCTTGTGTTTTGCTTTCATATGCAACTCGACGCGATACTTGTAGGCAAAGGTCTTTTTGCAATAGCCGCAAGGGTAGCTATCATTCGAGGACGCGTCGTGGATTTTCTCATGCTTGTTACAGTCGCTTTTACGCAGGAATCTTTTGCCACACAAAATGCAAGCAAAAGGTTTGGCGTTTTCGATCTGACCAGCATGTGACGCCAGGTGCTTTCGTTTCGCACACGTTGACGATAATGTCGCTGGACAAAAATCGCAACGCAGATCTTTCTCGCTATCCCTAGAATTTTTCGTCTGATGTTGTTTTAACTTCGACTGAGAGATGAAACGGGCTTCACAATGTTTACATTTGAAATAGCTCACAATACTTGTTGAGAAAACTTCATCGACGTGACTGGCCAAAATATGACCATCTAAAGAAGATTTCGCTTTGTAGCTTTTGCCACAGAATTGACATACAATGGCCTTGGAACCAAAATGAACAGTCTTGGTGTGCTGAGTACGGCGTTTCTTGCTGGAAAAACTGGATTCGCAATATTCACACGCGTACGCTTTTTGTTCTGAGGTCGCCTTTTTGACGGTGTCGTCTGCCATTTAGTTCAATGTGCCTTCTTTCAAACTGCGAGACTTTTTCCATCATACTTACAATAGATATCTTGCAAATCCGCAGTTTTGAATTCAAAGTATGTTTAATTTTACATGTCGCTATTTTTACAAAGGTAACTGTTGTGGGGCTGAGAAGTTCATCTGATGCCACCTAGTTTTATTATCAATGTGAAATTACTTAAAAACTGACGCAATCCCACACTTTAAACTCTCCTCTGCTGTTCTAAAAAAAGAAAAAAAAAACTTTGGAGTTATTTTTAAAATATACACAAACACGTCAAATTATACCAACATCACATTTCATGGATTTGAAGACTTTCGAGTATACAATATAAACCTACAAATTTTGGACATTTCTGTATAATGAATGTTACACCGTACAGTACAAATACAGCCAGTACTAAAATTCCTGGGGAATTAAAATAGCGGGAGAATAAGCCACTTCCCCTGTTCGTTCTTTTGAACTTTTTTTTCAAACGAGCAGCTCAGTAGGCGAGTATATTGGATTCGATGATAATATAAATCCCTGTCACAGGTAAGAATTCCTCAGGAGCTTCTTTGCTGATTAACTACACCCATTAAATTCGAACTGGGAACAAAAATAAAGCTGGGTTATGAAATGATTGGCCAGAGAAATTGGCAACTAATTTATCCCTTTTCTGTAATATCATAACCCTAACTTCTGGAACTCAACTTAAACTTTATCCATCGTAACACGAATGACCCTACAAGCGCATAACTCAGCTGACTTTCTATGGGATGCTGATAATTATGTAAAGGTTAACTGGTGACCTTGAGTGACCTCTTAATGTCATCAAAACCGTCGCCAGAGGCCATTAATATAAATAACCACACAAAGTTTTTTCCAAAAATAGTCCACGTGCTTTAGCAAAATTTTGTTTACAAAGCCTAACAGTGATAAAAGTGAAAATTCGAAAGTACAACGATGATCTTGGATGACCTCTCAAAAACAAAAGCTTGTCTCTCCAAGCACAGCAACAAAATTCGTTCACACAATTTGGCTGAAGCGAATTCACAAGAGGCATTGCCACTGAGATAAAAATGAAAGTTAAAGGTCTAGCGGTGAAAATGTAATCGGTCCAAGAGGTCATCGATATGAATGCTCACATCCAGTGCATTCACAAAATGTTTGCATTACATCTGCATGAACTTTCAGTAAATGTTTGAATAACACAAACTGATTTGTAGGACTCGGAACATACTACGTGGACCTCTATTAGCAGAACACTGGAAGACTTGGTAGCTCTGACAGAGATATACCGGAGTAACCTGAGGAACAGCGGACTCAGACCTAGGTACAAGGCAAAGAGCATTCAACTCGAACAGCACATAACTGGTTAAATTACAAACTGGTCTATTAATGGGAGAAAATTGTCATGACTTGTAATAAGAATGTCTTTTTTTGTGAGTAGCTATTTCGTGTAGACGTGCAAATTCAAAATTACAGAATATTTCAAACAATATACAGTGGATATGGGCATTATACAGCCATATTAGCATATCATCATGGAAAATAATCAGTAGTGATTTGATTGGTCTATACTGGATAAAGTTTAGATTGACATAGAAGGAGTAAATCTAAAATGTGAGCGATAATTAAACAATATCATGAGTAACCAGTGGACATCTCTTGTGAAGTGTGTTGCAAATGCAAACGTATATCGTGTGTTAAGACGCTGTGCAGTCAATCTGCTTTTATTATAGTATCAGGCCATGCCAAGTAGGAAAACAAGATTTGGTTCTGTGACAAAAACAAACACAAACATGGCCAAAAACACTGATGAAACAAACATCGCTGAAACATTAAAAGCAATCAACAATAGACTGGATAAACTCGATATTGTAGAAACTTTGCTTAATACTTTAAACGTTACTGTTGCGAATCAGTCTAAAGCTATGGATGATCTTTTACAAAAGACTTGCGAATGAGAACACACAGAAATCCAACAAAATAGACAAACTAGAAGCTGAAAGTAAGAAAAGTCTGAACAAATGTCGGAGTTACAGCGGATCATTTGGAGCAGTATAGTTGATTGATTGATTGATTGATTGGTTTAACGACACTAGCAACCCGTTAGGGTCATATTGTGTCATTTCTGTTGCTATAGGAAGTAGCAGTATAGTAAAATAGGCAATATTATCATAAGCGATTTAAATGCTCAGTCTTACTCGACCGTTGTCCTAACTTCAAATGTTGATTCGACTCAACCGCATGAATCACAGGCAGTTCAAGAAAAGGTTTTGGACCTTTTTCGACGTGAATTGAAAGAAGACGTTACTGCTGCAAATATTTCAGCAATCCACTATATCCCTACTAAAACAAACATGAAAAACATTGTTGTTACAGGGGTGCACATAAGGAATTTTTCACCTTCGCCACGTTCAGCTCACCTTCGCCAAACCGAATTCACCTTCGCCAAATTAACCCTCTTACTAAAACTGTAACTTAATTTGTTTATTGCATATAAAGCGTTTCACTTTTTATCAAGCTTGATTATGACAAAATTCACCTTCGCCAAATTGGCGAAGGTGAATCTGTTCACCTTCGCCAAATGTATTTCACCTTCGCCATGGCGAAATGCGAAGGTCTTATGTGCACCCCTGTTGTTAGACTATGTTCTAGTAGAGTAAAAAATCGTATTATGATCGCCAGAACAACACCAGTATATCTGAATGAACACTTTGACTCCGTTTAATGCAAAGTTATTTCACCACGCTCGACAACTAAGAACCGAAAAGCGGATACTAAATACTTGGACCAGGGACTGTAAAGTTTACGTCAAGGGTAATGGTTCAACTCCTGAGCAGCAAAAGATCATTCTGGTCAAAAATATGGATGACTTCAGCAAAATACGAACTTAGTTTGTGATGTCAAGATGTGTTTATACCTGTATAGTATGCAAGCGGAACGTTGGGGGTGACTACACAATGCGACTGTTGTCTACAATGGTTACACAGACGTTGCTCTAAACTATCAAAAAAAGAACTTTTATTTTTTCAATTAAACTAGCGAATTCTGATTGCCTCTGCTTTTGTTTACAGTGTGAAGATTATATATTCCCCTTTAATGGAATTGATGATGATGAATTGTATTTGGAATTAAATTGTACTTTTGACTCATCGAACACGTTGCAGTGATTTGGATAAGCAAAATCGTGTTTGCAGCAAATGCTGCATCGACCAAATTTTCGATGCATCCCAAACGATTTCGATGCATCCCCTCATCCTAACTTTAAAAGGCCTAAAAACACATTAACTCCTTAACTTCTGCAGGGGTGATGGCCTGAGTACAAAGGATAATGTGTCGGGATACCCTTTACGGATGCCTCATAGAAATTTTATATGCGCGAAGAGAAGTTGCAAAAGTTCGTGTGCACTTACGGAAGTCACACGACCACAAGTCTTTTTTTTTCAAGCAAAATTCTCGATGCAGCAAGGATGCATTCGGGAAAATCTCGATGCATCCTTTGTATTTTGAATGCAGCAATGCTGCAGGATGCACGCTTATCCCAATCACTGACGTTGTATGACAGTGAATTCTATTCTGACAGCGCCATAGATCCGGAGTGCCACTTTTATAATAAAATACGAGTTAATTGTGAATATCTATTAGACGATCAATTTATTATAAAATACGGAAAAGTTAAAGGCTTCAGTATCATTCATTTTAACGTAAGCAGCTTAAATGCCAATTTTGACAATGCCACATCGTACTTTGAATCTCCGAATTACAAATTTAGTGTCATAGGATTCTCCGAGACTTGGTTAAAACCAAGTTGTCTTGATAAATATCTTATGAATGACTATGACCCTCTTTGTATTTCGCGAACGAATAAGACAGGGAGTGGTGTTGCCATATATGTAAATAAAACAATTAAACATACACTACTAAAGCAATACAGCTATAGTGTTGACGATGTTTTTTATTGTATTTGTGCTGAGCTGCAATTAAATAAACACAGAAAAATAAATGTATGTGTGGTATATCGTCCACCTAATACGGATGTTATCAGGTTTAATAGTCAGATTGAAATATTATTGCATGGCTTAAGAAATAAAACAGTATTCATATGTAGTGACTTTAATATAAATTTATTGCATGCTAACACCGACACTAATACAGATTCCTTTCTTGTCTTTTTGTATAGCAATGGTCTACACCCTCTAACAGGGTTGAAAATTACGGTGGCCCGGTGGCCCGTAGCCACCAGATTTTGACTCGGGCCACCAGAATTTGGGGGCTCGTGGCCCGGCGGGCCACAAAACATTTGAAAGAGAGGGAAAATTTTTTAAATATTTTTCTACACGCATTATTATATATTAAAGCGGTCAGCTTTTGCTTGATTATTGCAACAAACAAAAGCGCGGTTGAAAACACGTTTCATTTCTTTATGAATAAAAAATTATTTGGGCGCCTAGAAGAATAAAACAAATTTCCTTGGACCGGTCGATGCCGTGCTGGCGATACCCGCGTCATCAGCTGAAGCGGAAAGGGGATTTAGCACAATGAAGCGAGTAAAAACCGACTGGCGTTCAACCCTCACTGACTCCCATTTGAGCGATTTGCTAATGGTTCACCTAGAATCGAGCGAGATAGCAACATTTGATCCAGCTATCGCCATCAACCTGTGGAGCATGGGTGGGATGCGCCCTAGAAAACCCTGCGCTCGAGACTTTGAAATCACGAAAACGGTTGACACAGAATCCACCGAATGTGAAGAGAAGGCAGCATGACTTACGCCTGGAGTGACGTAAAACATTGAATGAAAACTTTAAGATTGTCACATAAGTGAATATTAATGTCAGAAATGTATTTTGAGGGTTTTTATTCTATTTTATTTTGTTTTATCGTTTCATTTGCAAACATAATCCGGGCCACCAGATTTTGGCTCGGGCCACCAAGTTTTTTAGGCTCGTGGCCCGGCGGGCCACGGCAAAAAAATCCTAGGTTTCACCCCTGGTCTAATTACTAAACCAACACGGTTAACTATTAACAGCTCCACTCTTATAGATAACATTTTTACATCTGAATGCGACGCCAGTGTAAGTTCAGGGCTCATTATAAACGGTATTAGTGATCATTTACCGGTGTTTTCCGCATGTGATTATCAAATAAAAACTAGTAAAATATTATAAAAAGAGAGAGTTAGTTAGTTAAATGATTTGTTTAACGACACGACCTCAGTGACTAGAAGACAATGCTACAAGTTGAAATCAAGGTAAGCTAAAACCATGTATATTTTAAAATCATTAAGTAAAGACAAGACTAGAAATACTGACACAGGTTGATTTCTTTTAAAAATTGTATAAATTTGGTGGGTTCTACTTCATCAAAGAGCTGACTCAAGGAGTCAGCTCTGAAATGACGTGAGCGGGCGTCTTGGAAATCGGTACAGTCTATTAAGATATCTTTAACGGTGTAAGGTTCCTGACACCCGGCACAGTCGGGCGCCGGCTCGCCTCTTAAAAGATGTTTGTGGGTGATGTATGTATGTCCTATTCTGGCTCTATGGTAAACCATTTCATCTCGCACACTGTTAAGTGGCGGGGGTTTTTGTCCGACTAACGGGTTTGTTTGATACAGCTTGTTGTTTATGTGTTTGTTCCATCTTTCTTGCCACAATCTTTTTGTGTATCTTGTGATGTGATATTTAAAATCGGAGGCTGGTATGAGCATATCGATACAATTATCATTTAGAGCCTCTTTTGCAGCTTTGTCGGCTATCTCGTTTCCTCTGATACCCACGTGATTTGGAACCCAGCAGAACACTATGTCTATGCCAGCTTTGGTGGCCTCGTCATACCTTTCCAGAAGGTCAAGGATAAGTGGGTTTGATATTTGTAGGTTTTCAATGGATTGCAGTACGTATATAGAGTCCACGCATAACATAAACTTTTTGTATCGACTGATCTTCACTATCTGGATAGCGAGATGTAGAGCTTTAATTTCGGCTGAGAAAATAGAGGAACCATTTGGAAGTCTTGTTTTCAAGGTGTTATTTTCAGTTACAACGGAAGCAGCTGATTTGTTGTCGAGCTTTGAGCCGTCCGTGTAGACGAAATGGTAGTCTTTAAATTCTTCCTTGAGCTCTGCAAAGTTTGATCGAAATAGAAAGGGGCTAGTTGTTTCCTTTGCATAGACCGAAATGACAAAGGAGACAAAGGAAGAAAATCTTAAAAAGTTATATCAAGAGTAAACGCCATAGACTGTTCTAATGTGTTGTCCTGTAGTGATGCAGATGTTGCCTATAATACATTTGTTAATAAAATAATGCAGGTGTTGTAATCCACATGTCCTTCAAAGAAAGTTAAAAAGAATGGTAAAGTAAGACAAAAACCGTGGCTAACACCCTGTCCTATTAACGCAACAAAAAAACAAGTAAGTATTCATGAAACACAAGCAGGCCCCAACCGCCCCCAAAATTCATAGGGGTATAAAGCGATGACGGACAGATGGACGGACACCCCAAACCTATAGGCCACAATCCGAAGGGTTGGGGCCTAACGAAAAGATTGGCGGCGACAGTAAGGGGGTTTAGAAAGGAGGGGGAGGGGGCTGTAAATCCGAGTCGGTATGGTAAGAAATTAGTTCTGCTGCAGGTTTGTATGGTATGGAAGTTATCTACTAGTCCAAGAAGTGATTGCAGGAAATGGAGAGAGAACAAATCAAGATGGCTAGGTGTGTACTGGGAGATTTCACTGAAGCATGCCCTGCGGGCCTGAGAGGGTTGCTGGGATGGACTCTGATAAGACATGTGGTAGCACAAAGGATGCTGAAGTTTGTAAAACGAAGTTTGTAAAAAGGAAAGGGGCGAATGGGAAAGGGGAGTGGTGGGGGGGACCATCAATAGTCTTGTTGAATGAAACGGAGTATGGGGGGAAAAGGGTTACTGGATGGATGGATCGTGGGGGTCTAGGTGCTTAGCACGATTACAAAAAAGGGACATAGATACGTCAAATAAGAGGAAGCATGAGGAAGGGTGAAGACCTTGGAGAGGACATCCTGGCTCACAGGAAAGAAGAGGGGTGGGACGGGGCAATAGGCATGCGGAAGCGAAGTGTTTAGTTGGACTGCCGGGTGGATTACGAGAGAGGGATGGAGTTCCGGAAACTACGTACTGCAGAGGAAACCGGAAAGGGGGGAGTAGTATATGTTGAGATAAGGAAGCAGATCGACCACGGTATAGAAGAGAATTAGGGGGTTCTAGGGGATCCATTATTTGTAGAGCTGCATCAGGATGGCTCTAGACAGGCTGCACAAGGGGGGCGGGGGGGCTGAGCATAAGTAGGATACGAATCTTTGGGAGTATACAAAGGGAAGGGGGGAATGAATTGATGTCTTGTCCTGTCATGGAGTCATTCCCCTGGCGGGACCATTTGGTCCGTTTGAGAGGCCGGGGGATCGGAGGGTCAAATGCCAGAACTCAAACTCAAACAAGTTGACCATTAAATGGGGTTGACTAACAATTAAACAAGTTTTTCAAAGATATTATATAGCTTTCTAAATTCGAATATGTGCATGTTGAAAGAAAATAGGAATTTTGACGTTTTTAGCTTATCATTTCTTCATAATTTAAGCCAAAGACTGCAGTCGAAATGACACCGAGTTTGGCAACATCCGAAAGACCGAATAAGCTAATTCGCACTCTGACTTTTGCCGAAAAGTTTTTGAGTTTCGGCTGAATTCAGTTGGGATAAGGATATAAAGAAATGATAGGAAAAAATTCACAAAATTCCATTTTGCCAGAAACATATTCACATGTTGGTTATTAAAGGGACTGAATAATATGAAAAATAGTTTTGAAAAGATCATATGATGGCTATATAGATTTGAAAGTGTGCATGTTGAAAGAAAATTAGAATTTTGATGTTTTCCCCTTATCATTTCTTTATAATTTATCCCAAAAAATATGCAGTCGAAACAAGATCTCCACCGGAAAGACCTGAAAGTGCGAACTGGCTTATTGGCTTGAACGCCAGACAGGTTTCACTTGCATACCATGGCACCACGCATTATTTTTTCACTGAGTGGACAAGAAGTGGGACTGCCTTAGCCGGGAATCAAAACCAGTCCGCTGCGCTTAGGAGCAGCCTTCAACCCCACTCGATTAAGCAGGCAAGTTAAAACAACTTTAGACCTACAATACCCGTTACGATGTAAAACCAAAACAAAGATAAGTTTCCAATACAGTTGGGTTTCATTTTTTCTACTCTATATTTTTACCGAAAATGTTAATTTCAACCTTTTGAAATAGTCTCACTTCAGAACGATGTAGTTGCTTATTTAAGGTCGAATAAATATCAAAAGCATAAAAACAGCCATGAAAAATCCTGTTTCTCTTATTCCGGTAGAATCATTATAATCGCAAATCAAAAATAAATCCTTTCGAGTAAGAAAAAAATGCGCCGGCAGGAATGGTGAAAAAAATCAAAGTAAAAAATTGTTTCAAAGGCAGGAAATGTACATGGAATGCATTTCTGATAAGAATTGTTCACAGAATTTTAATAGCAAATTGATGATATAGATGTTATGTTTTATAAACAGTTTATGTAATTATTGACCTACCTTTTGCACGGCCACGAAAATTTTATACAATATAAAATTCGGTCCAGGTTGGGTCAAATTCTTTAGAGTAATACGGTTTATTTTCTTTAAAACGCTGAAATAAGAAATAAAATTTTCGTCCTTCAGGTGCAATGTAATGACACTTTGCAGTAGCAGTCGTCATCTTCTTTTTAAATTCCCTCATTGTGACTAAATCATGTATTATATATTTTGCAGATTCACACTGTTAAAATGATTATTACAAAGTAATACAGCATGGGAATTTAACAAGCCATATACAGGCAAAAAAGAAGTGAATTTTGTATATCAACAAACAAACATTTTTTATGACCAAAATAACTTTATCTACAAAAGGTAGTTATGTCATGTGGAAATGAAGAGAAATCAACAGCAAACTTGAAAACGCTTGAACATCTAACAGTAGTGAAAGCATCTATCATCGCAGACAATGAACTAAATTAAAACAAGCACTACACATAAAAAGGGACCCCGAAGCAATAATAAAACTCTTTAAATCTTTAAACCTTTGATACTGGTCTTATTATTGGAAATAGAGATAAGAATCTAGCTTCAAAAACTGATCGATAGTATACCCGCACCAGTGGCTAAAGTTGTGAGTGATGAGTAAAATTTGTCATATATTGCACTCTCTACTAGCAGTAATACCCATACAATAGGGAAAAAATTAACCAAGCTCTCCCCAATCTATTGCAATTAAATGCAGTTTCTTATAACTGGTAAGTATCTTTCAATTTTAAAAATTAAAATTAGCTATTTTTTTGTGGGAGAAGAACCAATTATACCTGTATTTATCTGTGTAAATGCCAGTGGCATTAGTGTAATGAAACAAGATTGATTATACCTGTATTTATCTGTGTAAATGCCAGTGGCATTAGTGTAATGAAACAAGATTGCAGCCTTGTTGAAAATCTTATGCTAAAACTTTTACCTTTATCTTTATTGACTTCCACGAACAAGTTATATTTAAAAAATAATTACAACATTGTCAAATCTTTGCAATATACTTCGTTCGACCAAGGGGAAAATTCTGCGTTGTAGTGAATATTTCCCGGAGAAACGTTAGTTGCTATTGAACGCGTCAACATTTACAGCGGAAGAATTCTGTTGTTTTGCAATTAAGTGCCATCTTCCGGATATATTGATTTATTTCAGCTGTTGTAGTTGTGCATAATGTAAACAGAGATGAAATATCAAGATGAACCATTTGTTCAAACATTCTGTGCTTGTGTGGCTTCTGATTTCTTTGGGGTTGTTACGAAGTAAATCTTTAGGGCAACAGTGTGGTTATACTAGCATTCATGTAACCGGAGAAGATGGTTCTCACCAAATTTTCACCGTTAAAGCGGTAGATGCTTCAGAGCGGACCTGCAGCGACTGTCATTCAGGACATGAAAGAGGAACCCCAGGCGCTCTTTATGCACATGCTAAAGCAATCGAATATTTAGAAAACCGCGTAGATCCAAACCAGTCGTCAAGTATTGTATTTGGAGATATTCTAGATGAATGTGGTAAGTGAAAGTTGATGCTCTGAGGACAGACAGGGTCATGGATCAGCCAAATAAAAATACGAGTAAGCGTTCGCGTAGATCTCCACTTTCCAAGCTCTGACTCTTTCGGTGCATGCTCTAGGACAAACATTCAGAGTTTTCTTTGAATGCACAGTAAAATGAATACTGACACATTATTGTCGAGTTCTACGAAATTCATACTTAAGTAAAGAATGGTTTTGCACTTGTATGACCACGGACCAAAATTTATCATTGATTTTCTTTGTAGTTTCTACTATTCTGGCTCCTCCCATAGATCTCGTTGAGCCAAACCCAACAATTTTTTGCTGAGTTTGACAACTAAAAATAAAAACTAACATAGGGGTTGACCAGTTACAAAGAGAAAACTTTGCGGGAGTGAACGGTTCCTCTACAACCCCTTCAAATACTGCAAAAGTGTTGTAGAGAGTAATGTTAAAATTTGAAAAAATATTTGCAGACATTCGCGTATTGTGGTTACACAACTGACTAATAATGGCTTTGATTTTTAGCTGCAGAAGCGACGGTACCGCCTTAAGAAACTTCGCAAAATGTTGGAAAGAAAGTTGGTGAAATTTATAAAAAGAGAGAAAACTGAGTTGTGAATACATCTGATACTTCTTCATTCAAATTGTGGGACAGTTCTTAGTTCAAATGCGCATTTATTTGTGGCTCATCCGCTGGTTACCTCGTAAAACCATGCCTGATGACCTACAAACAAAATACAGTCCTAGATTCTTTTGTTGTCAAATAACAGGTGAAATCTGTTTTTAAAAGATCCAACGGAGTTACAGAAAGACCACGGCTTGTGGTTGCGTATCTATAAGTGAAATGGATAGATATTCAGATGAAACTCCAAATATATCATGTTGGATACAGGCAGGTATTCGGGATTTTATATGTGTGTTATTTTATACCTGTGTTACTTCTGGAACCGTTAGAAAAAGAGGTTGACCTCGTTTTCTAATTCCAGCCTTTCAATAGTGTAATATAAGGGGATACCTTGTGATCTTAACTTTTGAGGTCAAAGGTAAACTACAGGAACATCAACTTTTGACCATGGATTATCTCGGAAACCGGTAAAGATATGAGTCTTAATTTTGGATTCCAGCTTCCTCTAAAAATGTTATGATTTCTGAAGGCTCCTTATTTTTAAGAAAATGCCACTCCACGGAATTCAGTTCATGATTTCGTGATTTTTGATAAGATCCATATCTCGGCATAATGAAGCTTAGTTTTGCATTTCTGTTTACAAAGTTGTATTATTGTTTCCTATTCATAAAGTTTTATTACCAGTTAGCAGAAGAGCTTGAGACGATAGGAGACATGTCATGTTTCTACAATATTTATCAAATTTTAGCGTTAATTTTTACATTTTTGTAATTTGATAAATTAAAAGTTGTCAAAAATTGTAGTTTTATGCAGCTCCTGTGCTCAAATATGTTAAATCAGAAAATGTAATAACATTCAATACTCTAAAAGTAGGTGTAAAAAATTAAATAGTCTTCATCATCACAAAAATCACCATTTAAGCCTTTAACCGATGCACAATAAATGATGTACAGCCTGGATGTAGTTTCGTTATTTAGTTGCAGAAGACTGAACTAGGTGGCTATGGTTAAACGAAAAGTGTGCACTGCTTAAGAAATCACATCAGAAACATTTTGCATATTTCCTATTGGACTGAAACCATAATAGCGAGCTCTGTAATATTTTTGTGAAACCAGTCGAACAAAGCCAAATTCAAGTATTTCCTTCCTACAAGAAATAGTGTCAAGCACAAATAATTTAAGCGAAGCTTATTGAGGCATAGAAATCATTTGAAATAAAGATTTTAGCACATGCTACATCATTATTTATATAATTTGGATAAGTATTTCATTGCAAAATTGAAAAATAGCTAAAATATAAACACATAAGTTTTAAATTAAATTTAGCACCAGATACTTTCTGGCTCAAAGACAATGCTGTACTGCAGCTTTTGATACGCCGAAAACACCACTGAATATAATACGCAGGCTTATCACTTTATATGGTTCCATTTTTCGTGCAATGTGTGATAAAAAATGACTACAGATAACCAGGCGTGTACATAAGAATTATATTTTTACACTGCAATAATCTCTGGGGTTCTTTAAGATGTCCGTCGACATCATATAGTACCATCAGCCAGGAGTTTGTTAAAGAAGTTAAATTAAATTTTTAGGTAGTTGACCCATTTAAAAAAATTATTTTAGGTAATTTTGTCGCAATAATTTGACAAGTGAATGTAGATTAGCGCATTTATAACGCCTAATAACGAGAAATAAACCATTTGAAGGTATTTTGTTACATGTATATGTTACAGTCAATGAGCGAAACCCGATATTTTACGAAATGGCAAATCATTTTAGCCATTTCGTGAAATGCCTGAAATCATTTGCCGTTTCATGAAATGACTAAAATTTTTAGCCATTTCGTGAAATGGCTAATATTTCCGCTTTGCCATTTCATGAAATGGCAAACCAGACTTAGACATAAGTTTGTCCAAGGACAAAGTCTCAGTTTACGAAAAGCAATAAGACCTATTCCAGCGTGCATGAGCAAGGGAATTTCCTTGAAAAATTGGGCTTCAAAAGATGAGACGGCAAAGA